>CM033635.1:15717468-16381506 GCA_019453435.1 Rhinogobius similis | reverse complement strand
ATTTCCTCCAGTAGCGTCTGTCTTTACCGTATGTTATCGCAGGAAAACATGGGCTCCCTGAAAAAGTCACAGCGTTTTAGACATGCAGCATACAATACAATACAAAATATTCATCAACCTTTTACTCATTTTGTGTGTTCATTCAACACTTTCTTGCACTTTCTCTGTAAATTTCAGTTTATTGTTATTTTTTATTTCTTTGTGCAAACTGTTTAGGGCAACACTATTCACGATACATACGACTTTATTAAGTGTATAATGCAAAGCACTAACTGCTGCCCTTTCTTTTTCGCAAGCTTTAGCTTCCTGCTCTTTAAACAATTATTAGCTTTATTTAACCAGGTAAAAACCCATTGAGATCAAAACCTCTTTTTCAAGTGTGACCAGGGGCAAAATGTGACCAGGGGCAAAATGAAAAATATAAATACATAATAAAATAAATAAAATACAAAATAAACACATTTTTCAGGATTCTCTCATTGTTTTTAAAATCGAAGGAAAACCCCTAAGAGAGACAAGTTCACCCAACCTTGAGTCTTCAGAAATCTAACACCTTCTATGTTTGCAAGTCGTTATTTCAGCTGCCACATGGTTTAGTTGTTAAAAAGGGAAACCGTTATAAACTTTCTGATTGTGGACTCACCGATGCCATGGAGGATTCGTGCCACAGCTCGTCCAGAAAACTTCTCATCACTTCTGTTCGAGAGGAAACTCCTAATGTCGGCTCTGATCTGACCCTCCCAGTCCAACAGCTGGGAACAACGTTAAAATTAGTCATTAAAATAACAAATTTTAAATATAAACTAATAAGAATTCAAACTAAAATATATTTAAATTGTCTTTACCTTAAATTTGTCAAGTTCCTCGATTTCTAAAGGCGCTAGTGTGTTTTGCTGGTCTCTCCTCTTTTCAAAATATTCAGAGAGGAGACTTTTGAGTTGAAGACTGCGAGCCTCATTCAAATCATCTACACAGGAAGTTACTCTTTGATGCGCCACGCTGTCAATACAATCATAATATCAGAGATGAACAGATAAATAAAGCACGTATAAATATATAAACACATTTTTAAATCAGAAAAGTAGAAAATAGCCCAATAAAAAAAAGCACTTGGAAAAATGATAAAATGCCTTGATTTGCCACCACAATCTTATGGTACGAGTGCAGCAAGCCCTCCTCTTCTGTCTGAGCATTTCATTGACCTAATCCCAGAAAAGCACTTGTAAATTTGTACAAACTTGACCCATTGAAGCACTGGCCTTTGTCTGTTTGTTACAGTTTAACCAGTTTAATACAATAAACGTACAACACACAAAGCATTCCATATCTATATTTATATTTGCCATACTTGAGGCCGGGCAATTCATCAAATCTTCTGCAGATCACAAGAATTGGCATGTTTGTGCTTATTCGACAGGTCTAAGGCAGTTCTTTACCAGTAACAGAAATAAATAAATATGTTTTTAATTGTGGAAATGGGACTGAGATTTATTTTTAAATGTTTACCATGTCTTTGTTCATGAACATTACAATAAAAGTTCTATTTGCATTAGCTAAACTTCATATTCATTCGGTCCATCTAAATTCAACAGGCTAGAACCAAGCCTAATTTAAAACAACATTAAACTGCCTGTGTACCTTTTGAAAGCCTTGAAGCTGGACGTGAGCTGGTAAAGCTGCGTGGCCTCTTGGCTCTGGACTCTTTTGTGGAGGAACTGGGAAACCTGGTCCATCTCTTCATCGCTGAGGTCGCCGTAGGAACGAAAGTAAAATGACGGGGCTGAAAACTCCACCATCACACCACTGCGACCCCCCACTGAAACACATTTAACATGGATATCATGTATCACGGAAAATATCAAAATATAGGGCACAAGTCAACACAGCTCATACTGAGAAAACGTTATTTCAGATTAAAGTTAGTGGGAATTGGATGTATTATAACTGAAGTCTATTACTATTGAAAGTTATTGAAATAGATCAAATAGAAATGAGGAGAAATCTCAATTACTGAAATTATATAAGATATAATAACATTATATATGCATTTGGTTTGTGTATTTTTTTTGAGGTGACACTAAAAAAGAACAGGAGTTAAAAATATGAACACTTGTGCATGTGTTTTACTTCCATTTTACTTTTAAATTCTTTCACTTGGCACAATAAATAAGTGAAACACTTTCTTTGGAATTCTTTAGCACTAAAATGTCATGCTATGTAGCAACACTGCGCTTTTTAAACAACCCTTAATTCAATGTACATACTGCATAAATTACAATTAAACACCATAACAAAACCTTCTATTTTATTGTGAATTATGCGATATCTTGAATTAGATAAAATTGTGAATGTTTGTAAGTTTGTAATGTTTTCAAGATTTGCAAAATTTAGTATATTATTTATCATTTATACATTATAGCTGTTAGATTGCCAAAATATCTCCATAATATCTCAATATATCAAGATCAGAGGTGGGCAAAATATAAAAATGGAGATAATATTGTGATAAAATATTGTTTTGAAGATTTGCAAAATTTGAATATTGAGTATACTATTTATAGTAAAAATGCTACAGAAAGAACATATTAAAATCAATAATGCTGTTGTATGATGTTGTAAACTTTCAAATTAAGACATAAAGGTGATATTTATGCACACATTTCGATTGCACTGACATAATATCGTCTGAAAAATGTTATTAGGACACTCAAAAGAAATACTGAGATATAAATTTTTGTCAATATGACCCATCCCTTCTACATTTTTAATAAAACATGTGACAAACCGGAACTCCACTGCAGCTGCCTGAGTCCTCTCTTCACCAGAGGAAGCTGCCAGCCCATTGTGTCGGCCAACTCCACCACGTCAAACTCCACCTGGTCCAGAACCTCGACCCGCTCCCCCGCCATACGCAACCGGGCCAGGACCACAGCCACAGGGGCACAGCTGCAAAAACAACAATAACATCACCTGTTTAGGTACGTATATGTTAGTTAGTATATGTTTCAGGAGAAAATATAAAATTAAAATGCATGCAAGAAAACAAACACATCATACAAGGAATTAATATGTTTTATAGCTTGTTTACCAAAAGCATATAGTTTATCGCCCTCTAGTGTTTGTAAGATGTAAGATTTTGAATAAAGGCTAAATCATTATCAATAGAAATAGGGACAATAATTGAGCTAATATGCTCAAGTATAGTCACCTGGTATTTTTTCTACAAAATGTGTCAATTTCTAATGGAAATGGAAGAGATGGCTGCATGTTTACACAATCATCACAAAAGTAAAACAAATTTTGTAAGAGAAAATAAATGGGAAAAGTTCATTTTGAACTTCACCACAACTTTAAGCTACGTTTGAGGGATTGCTAAGGATGTTCAAATATTGCTATTGGCATATGTTTGTTACTGAGCATAACAGCAAGACCATTCATAAACTGAAATTAGATAAATAGAGGCAAAATATGCTTTTCCTACATTTTTGTGAGTTTCTGAAGTTGTCGTGGTCCGCTGTAGCAGCCGATTTTACACTGGGACATCGTGGGATGAAGAAGCTCCACAAAACGCTGAGGATGAAGCTCCAAATAACACAGCAACGTCTCTACGCCTGTTTCAAATGGGACAGGGCCAAATTACAAGTGAAAAATAAATACCGTATATGCAGTAGGCCTTTCACAATAATTATATAAATTTAGCATTTATTAATTCAAATTTTTTTGCTCAATATTCACAGTTTGCGACAAGAGAAAAAGGTTTTCATATTTTCTGTTGAGATTTGAGCTGTAAATTGTCAAAGATTTAACATATCTTATGACTAGTGGTATGATTAGGACCATCTAACAACATTTCCACAGCAGCTCATGTTTTGTGAAAAATGTCTAAATGGATAATAAGCTTTGGGGTTATTCTGTAATTAATGTAACGGGGCTAATGGGTTGTAGTTTCTGCATACCTTCCTCTGTGATGTCCAAAGTCTCCACTGTTTGTTGGACAGGAATGGCTCTCTCATGGGTGTGACAAACTCGCTCTTTCGGCCACTCAAAGTTCACAATTTCTTCTTTTTCTGTGTCACAATCACTATTTGATAAACCAACAGCTTCTTGTGGCTGCACAGACTTTTCATCTCTGGCTTCAGTTTCAGATTCAGTGGTATCCGTTTCAACTGGAAGCTTATCATTGTTGACCTGAAAAAGGAAATATTTTCTCTTTTAAAGACTGAATTGGTCTGACACTGAGATGCTATTTTATTTAAGTTGAATTAGCTTTAAGGTAAATTCAACAGGAAAAAGTTAATCTGTCAGTCTTCCATCGCCAGATTGCTAAAGTCAATGCATTAAATTCATTTTAATAGCTCAAAAATAAGTAATTAACTTTCTTTTGTAATTCAAAAAGTTCGATTTCATTAAGCTGGTCACAAACTTGAGTTATAGCACCACAATGAGAATTTAAGAAAATTAAAGATTTCATTGTTGTATATTAATGATCTCACTCAGTAATTGTGAATACTCTTTAATCGTAACAGTAATATGTGATATCATGACAACCCTACCATATCCATTTGCCAATTTGAGTCTCAATTTTAATTCAACCTGGTCTTGATCTGCCCATTAGCCACATTTATACCCACTGTCTGGACATTACTTAAGACATTACTGTGAAACATGAATACTTACTTGAGCTGGTTCATCACTTGGTTGGACATTTCTGGACATTGTTGTGTTTTGCTGAATTAGACCACTTTCTTGTTCACACATGTCCATCATTTCAAGAAGCTCAGAATCCTCTATGTCCTACAGGAAAATGGTGTTAATTTTGTCTCAACAGCAGATAATCACAGCATTTTACTCTCACTCTTCGTTCTAATTACCTTGCTGAGTAATTGTTGTTTCAGGTGGATTTGTTTACATTTACACGGAGGGAAGACTTTCTGGACAAGCCTTTTCACTGTGTAATAGTCCACTGTATCTGCGTAGATGTGACGACGGAGCTCATGGAGATCTGCACCCTACAAAATTACACGTAAATAAACAATTATAACATAGAAAAGGGTGAAGTATATTTACTAATTATGATAAAATAACCTCCGGGTCTAAGAACAGATGACAGTGAGCTGGCTCTCCGTCTCTTCCTGCTCGTCCAATTTCCTGAACATAACTTTCAAAGCTCTATTGACACATCAGCAAATAAGTGATTATTAATTAAGATCTTTTATTTATCCTCCAACACTTTTCCAATTTAAGTCACGAGTGTCAGAAACAATCATGCCCACATCTACGAACAGAAAAAAAACAACTTAACTCACTCTCACACATTGTATGTTGTGAAAATGATAAGAAAATACTAAACATCCAAGTCCAGTTTCTCATAGGTTAGAGCAGTGGTTATCATGGCCAAAATAATTGCGATCAACCATAATATAACAATAATTACATTTTAAAATCTTAGGTATAACAAAATTCAACATTTTATGAGTAAAAAAAAAACCTTTCTAGAATTGTACTTTGTTATAAGTGAAAAACATCATGGATAAACACGATCTGGAAGTATATTAACGATTATCTTTGTGGGCGAGTATCAAAATTATAGCTAACACGAACGATTATTGCGATAAATTATATTATTTGTTGTCCCATCTCTACTCAGACACACTTCACCTCTTTTAAATATCTGAAATCTGGTTGGGAAATACTGAGTTAAAGATTTAAAAAACGGCTGTAACTTCCTCCCGCACACCTTTGGCATGTTGTAGTGGATTATCCCGCGCACATCAGATTTGTCCAGTCCCATTCCAAAAGCAACTGTTGCCACGACGATCCTCAGCTCTCCACACATAAAGTTATTCTGGACACGGCGCCGCTCGGACCCTGACAGACCAGCGTGGTACGACTCTGCCTGCCATTTGATTGGTTTACGGATCTTCTTTCTTGCTGTTTATACAATACAAACAAAATAATACATAGACTAAACACATTTTAATACACTAATTCATAGGACTGCACCACATACCTAGTTCCTTCTTCATTTGTCCTACAGGGTTGTTTTGAGCCTTGCTGTTGCTTGTAATGTTTGGGTTTTCTTTGACTAGCACCCCCTGCAGGCATGTTCTCAGCAGTGCAGCGACTCGTGTGGTTTCCTCTCGTCTGGTGCAATACACAATAATGGAGTCCAGGCATCCGAATCTGTCACCTCTCAACAAGGACACTAAAGCCTGTGATAAAGAATAAAATAAATAGTAATGGCTAATAATAAATCGGTAAAAGTTAAAACTGTGCACTGTTTTGCACTGTGTAACTTTTCTGATGGAGGGTGGATTCTGGTGGATTATTAATGATACACTTTTTTTTGGAAATATTCTCCATCTACAGCCTTCTGTCAGCATAATAAAACCTTAATCTGGTTACAAATGCCTTTTAAAAACCTGAATTGACAGTATAAAATGTTTGTAATAATGAATGTAATAATCACTAGTAGCAGCCCTAACACGATTAGTGACATTGTGGAACATTCTGGGACAAACCTTAACATGTCCATGGAGGCTGGACCCTCAAACAGGAAAGTTATATGATAAATATTGTGGCAGAAGACCTACCTGGTCTTTTTCTCTGTCCATAGACACAGAAAGGTTGAGGTTTGGGGGCACGGCAGCAGACCTCACAGCAACGCCATCTTCGTCGTTGATGTCCAAATGTCGAGCGATGTCCAGCGCAGTGGAGAGAGTCGCTGTAGCTGTGAGTCCCAACAAGCACTGCACGCCAAGACGCTCCCGCAGCACCTAAACATGCACACAGATGTTTATGTGTAGAAAAAGATAAACTATCTGATATTATCTCAATTTACACTTTTAAAATGTATAAGAAACACATTTCAAAAATATTTTCTTTTTATTATTCATTTAAGGAAAAGGGGGAACTATGCATATTAATGAACATTTAAACAGATGTAAATATGACAGATTATAGCCTAAGGCTAATTTCCATTTGCAGACCCCCTGTCAGGTTAACAGAAAGATGAGAACACACACACAGTACACTTCAGTTAGGCAGAGACAGGAAAACAAGTTTCAACTTTCAACTTTCAACTTTCCTTGACAGCATTAACTTCCAAAAATCATGAATTAAAACCTCAGAAAAGTTAGATTAAGTTGAAAAAAAAAAAAAAAATCAAGCATCAAGACAACAATGTTTCAAAAACGTCAAAAATCAAATGTATTTTTGACCTTATTACAACATTGTTGTTTTATCCTAAATACCATAGTATATGTATATGGGGAGATGGAAAAAATATATGTACAATTAGGGCTAATTACTAAGTTATTTTAGTAGCCGACTAATCAGCAGTCATTTTTTAGATTGGTGGTTTTGAATGCTTTCATTTGCACATCCAGCTGTGTTTTTGGGTTTTGCTTCTGCCAACTCCTATTGTTATTGTTGTTTTGATTTGTTTGTATGTGATGTTTAGTTGTTAATGTCTAGTAGACTGGAACAATAAATTAAAAATTAAATAATCTTGTACTCAATGATTTACCTTACAGAGCCTCAGATAGCAGGGCCTGAAGTTGTGTGACCACTCAGACACACAATGAGCTTCATCTATGCAGGCAAACGCCACAGGAGGGAGATCTTGAGCCGGAGGCAGACATCCAGATCCTGAACCACCTCCACCGACCAGAGCCTCCGGAGAGAGGAGCAGCACACACACCTGCCCTGCCTTCACCTGCAGACGACAAAAATAATGATCAGCCCAAATACATCAGAACATTGCATCTAGTGGAGTCTGATAGCCAGGCTTGTACTTTGTTGATAATATATATATATATATATATATATATATATATATATATATATATATATATATATATATATATATATATATATATATATATATATATATATAAAAAATTCAAAATTCCCTGCTCACCCTCCGCGGGTGGTCACATCCATCTCTGAGCTCGGGTCCTCTACCAGAGGCCAGGGAGCTTGAGGGTTTGGCGCAGTATCTTAGCTGTTCCTAGCATTGCTCTCTTCTGGACTTGGGGGTCACTGCCCCAAGTGCTCCGATCACCACGGGCACCACCTTGGCCTTCACCTTCCAGGCCTTCTCCAGCTCTTCTCTGAGCCCTTGGTATTTCTCCAGTTTCTCATGTTCCTTTCTCCAGATGTTGCCATCACTTGGTATCGCCACATCAACCACAACGGCCTTCCTCTGCTCTTTATCCACCACCACGATGTCTGGTTGGTTTGCCATTACCATTCTGTCAGTCTGTATCTGGAAGTCCCACAGGATCTTTGCTCGGTCATTCTCTACCACCTTTGGAGGTGTTTCCCACTTTGACCTTGGGGTTTCCAGCCCGTACTCCGCACAGATGTTTCTGTACACTATACCAGCCACTTGGTTGTGGCGTTCCATGTATGCTTTCCCTGCCAGCATCTTACAGCCTACAGTTATGTGTTGGACTGTCTCAGGAGCTTCTTTGCACAGCCTACACCGTGGGTCTTGTCTGGTGTGGTAGATCTGGGCCTCTATTGCTCTGGTGCTCAGGGCCTGTTCCTGTGCAGCCATGATGAGTGCCTCTGTGCTGTCCTTTAGTCCGGCCCGCTCTAGCCACTGGTAGGATTTCTTGATATCAGCCTCTTCAGTTATGTTCCGGTGGTACATCCCATGTAGGGACTGGATAGCTCAGATGTTAAGTCAACTGACTTGCACACGGGGGGACCCGGGTTCGAATCCCCCAGGGAACGGTACAATGGGCAATTACCATCATCCAGTGTGGGTCCTTAGGCAAGACCCTTGACGCTACTGCCTACCTCATACCATGATGAGTGACAATGAAACACGTGAGATGCCGGCTCAGACGTCGCCCAGCCAAACAAGGTCTGCGTCAGGTACAATACAGTGCACCTTGATGACAAATGAGCTACTGGAACAAGGCACAGATGGGCGAAATGCGAGAACATGGCTCTGTTGGAATGCTACTTATATATATATATATATATATATATATATTAGACTTGTCCTACATGTTTTCTCTTATTTTACTGTTACTGTCATCAATAAAATAATTTATTGATAGCTCTGGCACAATGTAACTTTTCAGTTGACTCGTCCACCAGGTGACTCCACAATAAGAGGTTACATGTTAGGTCTACGGAGAGGCGACCTCACTAACACTAAGAATAATGCATGTTATCAAGGCAATTTTCAGCAGATTGATAAATTTAATGCCATACTATGAAACACTCAGGCAAAGCAATAACATCTCCATGGAGACCCTCCACCAGCAGAGTTACATAATGCATAACAGATTGGGATGGTTCTACCTTTTCAATAGCAGCTTCTCTTTGCTTCATCGTCATGTTTGAGTGAATACAAGCCGCCTTTAGTTTTGGTGAAATCCCAGAAAGCTACAAAAATATACACGCATCATATTAATACAATACAGATCTCTTAAAAATACTGTAAAATATTATTTTGACCTGTAAAGCACTAATTAAACAAAATATGTGGTTAACTTCTCTGTACTCTTTATTCTTTAGTTCAGTTGTTCACCAAACATCACACACTGGGCTTATAATGTTGAATTGTTAAAACTGTCTTAGTTGAAGCTTACTTGATCGTCCATGAGAGAGACCAGAGGTGAGATCACCAGTGTGATGCATTTGGAGCGCTGATAGTACAGATAAGCTGGGAGCTGGTAGCAGAGGGATTTGCCCATTCCTGTTGACAGCACCACCAACGTAGAAAGACCTGAAAGTAAAAATGAAAGAATAAGGTAAATATATTTAAATATACAGTATATACATCAATTAAGAGTGATCTACCAGACAGGATCCTCATGATGGCGTCCTCCTGCCCAGGTCTGAATGACTGATAACCCAAATCTTTAAGGCCAGCAAAAACTTCAGCTGGTGTTTCTGTGAACAGGTTTCAATTACTTTTGTTAGTATAAAACAAAAATAGTACACAAGATGAATTTATTCTTAGACTCCATGCCCCAATATGATTTGTAAATTCTTAGACTCCATGCCCCAATATGATTTGTAAATTCTTAGACTCCATGCCCCAATATGATTTGTAAAACTGTAAAGAGAGAAGTTTTTACCCTGAACTTTCCCATTTTCCATGAGAGAGAACAGAGGCTCCATCGGAGGAGGAGCAGCTGGGCGCTCATAGTCGGGACGAATCACATTCAGCAAAATCTCATCCTGTTTTTTGTCTTCATCATTGTCCTGGGTAGACTCTTCATTGATGCTCTGCGGAGCTGTTTAACATAAATGTGAACAAAACCCATTGCAAAACACTTCAAAATTATGTTGAAAAAAGAAGTTATTACCAATAGGTTCAGATTTGAGGGTTCCCGTTGCCCTGGCGACTTCCTCCAGAGTGGGAAGTTCAAAGGGCTCCTCTTCAACTGACGGCTCATCTTGTGTTGAAGGGAGAGGGGCTAAAAGGACAAATATAAGAGTTTGAGCTCAACAGTGACCACCCATCACTTAAAATTTCCCATTTAACATAAAAAAACATAATCTAAAGCTTTTAAGATTTGTTCGGTGCTAGTCAGCTGTAAGACCAAAAGACTTATCATTTTATTCAAACTGTTTCTGTTTCATAAAGCGCCAAGTTATTAAAACACTTTGCCAAATTTTAACTTTTAAAAGCGTGTTGTTTTTTTAAATAAACTCAGCCACATTACAGACAATAATCACCACAAAACTGGTTGGCCTCGATTGTGCCTTTAAAGAGTCTATGGGAAAAATGTATGGAAAATTTACTTCCAGAAGCACAACAGGCTTCGATGTTGAGCTCCATTATTCATATTTTGTAGATATGCACCTCCACTATATCATCACAAAAACCTTACTTTTAACTGGTTTAATTTCCTTTAATAATAATAAAACACATTTGTATCCCTCTCTGCTATAACCATAAATTATAACTAATAAGCCATCTATACTATACTGCTTTCTCAACACAAACAGTAATGCTCAAAGTTTTTAGGAATTTAAACAATAGTGTCTTATTTTCCAAACTTTACAGTATTATTTAATATTTCCAGTCTTATTTTAAGTCCCTCTGACCCTCCGTTACCTCTCCCCTTGCAGTCAATGGCCCAGTGTCCGGTGCCTCCACATTTGTAGCAGGTGTCTCCTTGACGATTGAGCGACCCTCTGAATCCACCTCGTCCTCCACGAAAGAACCCTCTGCCACCCCCAAAACGCTCCCCCTTCAGCTGGAACTTCTCCATGTACATCTATAAAATTATATGTTACAATAAGACAATATTAGACATATGCTCAATTAAGCTTAACATATTTTTTTACTTTTTTCTGTCCAGTTGTCACGTACTTGTCGTCTCAAAGCCATCCCTCTGAGTGCATATCCTTTCACATGGGATTTTTTCTTTAGGTTTATTTTGACAAAGTTTCCTTCTGTTTTCATATTTCTATAAAACAACACAACAATAACAATGCGGCAGAAGTTAGACTCTGTAATGATGTAATGATTTGTATTGCAGAGGACTTACTTTGGCTTTAAACTGGGTTGATATAGTTTTCTAGCTCCAAAATTTTCCTCCACTTCTCCAAACAAGTTTTCCTGTGGGGGCTGGACAGCAACACATAAAATCTGACCAACTGTTTACATTAAATTAATAGTAGTTATCTAGTTAACAATATCAAAATCTCACTATACAATAGAACCACGGAATATATTTCACAGAAAGAAATTTATTCAGGATAACAGATTTATACAAATGCTACTTTTTACTTTTAAATGTCTTTTGAGCTATCATTATTGGCATATTCCAAAGGTTTAAGATTAAACATGTGTTTAATAACAATTATTTCTTCATGTTGGCTGCACTGATACAGTGCACAGAATAATGGTCTATCTATGGAGTTCCCCCTTTGTTTTTACCTGCAGCAGCAATAAAAAAATATATTGTAACAGCCTACAATATTATTTCACAATATTTTGGTTATCCATCTCGAATTGGTACCTCTAGGATCGAATAAAAAACTTCTACGACAAATTATGACTGGCTTTGTATTTTCTGCTGCTCACGATTTTTCAAAGATATTGAAAAATCGGGGGTGCACGGTGGCAGAGCGGCTAGAGCTTCTGCCTCTCAATAAGGAGATCGTGGGTTCGAATCCTACACCACCCCAACATCGTGGTTTCGAATTCTGAACCACCCTAACATCACACGATCTCTCTGGGTGGAGTCTGCATGTCCTCTCCGTGTTACCGTGGGTTCTCCGGCTTCCTTCCACCGTCCAAAGACATGACTGTGTAGGTTAATTGGTAACTCTAAATTGTCCCTAGTGTATGAATGTGAGAGTGAATAGTTGTCTGTCCTTGTCTCTGTCTCTCTGTGTTAGCCCTGCGACGAGTTGGCAACTGTCCAGGGTGTACCCCGCCTAAGGCCCAAAGTCACTGGGATAGGCTCCAGTCACCCGCGACCCCTAACGGGAATAAGCGGTAGAAAATGAATGAATGAATGAATTGAACATTTTAAAAAGGGTTTACTGGGATTCATCAGCAGTGAAGTTCTTGTCTAAGTGGTATAAAATTGTTTCAGTATAATTATATTATTGACGTAATATTTTGTCATAGCAATATATTGCACTTCAAACTTTGGTTTAGATACAGGCCTAGGTGGAGGGGCTGGTGGCAACCTCACTTCTATCAGTAAACCTCAGGGCAAAGCACCAGAAATAGGCATTCTGCAAGATTTCAATCTGTATGTAAAAAAAAGAAAATTACCTTTTTAGGCTCTGTCTGTTTTTTCTCCTCTTCCGCCTCTGCATCCTCACCTCCCTTCTTTTTAGCTCTACGTTTTTTCGCTGGTTTTGGACTTTGGCCGTTATCATCAGCATCTACGTCTTTCTTCTTCCTTCTACGTTTCTTCTTTGCTCCAGTCTCATCTCCCTCTGCGCCTGCCTCCTCTTCTTCGCCTTCTCTCTGCCTTTTTCGCCCTTTTCTTTTAGTACTTTTAGCTTTAACGTCCTCTTCCGGGGTCAGAGGTGTTGTCAGTCCTGGTGGCTCTATATCCATGTTAACTTCTTTAATCTCATTGTCAGCTTTTTGACTTTTTCTTTTGTGTTGAACAGGTTTTACCTCAGACTTTTGGCCACTAATTGCCAATTTTTCTTCCTTATTAAAACTACTGTTACCTCTGCTTTTACTACTACTGTACTTGTTGCACACTTTTTCTATTTCAACTTGATTTACTTCTTTTTCTTCTTGTTCCATAATAATTTCCTTGTTTCCCACAGCAGGTTTCTCCTCCGCTCCCAGCTCTCCAAAGACTTGACATCTTTCTAACCACTTCTTGTCAATATGAGTGAGTCTGTTTGCCAGAGACGGTTTTGCTGGAGTATTTTTTCCACTAATTCCTCCTCTGACACTGTTGAGGAACTGCGGACTCCCCTTTAATCCATGTGACTCTGGTTCCTCCATCGTCATGCTTTTGAGAGGTGTTTGCGTTGTTTTCCCATTTGCTACATCTTGGTAAGTTATGAAACTGTTTGTAGAAGTTACTACATGCTTGGAAGGCGACAGTGATGATAAAAGAGAGGGTTTTCTACCAGAAGAGGATCCAGGTTTGTTTTCACTGATGGAGTTTGTTGGTTCAGTGAAAGGAGTAAAAGGCGAAAAGGGTTCAAAAGGTTCGTCTGGCTCTTTAGGCTCTTCAGAAGGCACTGACTGCGAAGACAGGGATCCAAAACTGGAGTCAAGTCTGTGTGGAAAACAGATAATTTCTTGTTAATCACACACAATGCAGTACAATATATGAGCTTTTTGATGAGAATCAGGTTTACTGTTAATGAACAAAATCCACAAACTAGGAACTTACTCTGCTTTAGCAATATGGTGCAACATGAAACTATAAATAATAATAGTCAAAATACAAACTATAAACTGAAAATATGTTCAATTAAATGTAAGTAAGTAGTAGTAGTATATAAAAGATTGCAACCAGGTCTTTTCAGTAGTCAGTCCCAAACTTTCGAACACTCTTTTCTTTCCATATAAAGATGTTGATGCTTTTAAGTCTTGTTTAAAAACTCACTTTTGTATTCTGTACAGCACTTTGAATTGGTAAAATAATAGTATTGGATTGATGCAGTTCGTTTGTAATGGCAATCAGTAATAATCTTGTTGAATAAATGCATTGATAGAAAGTGAAAATGCGATGAGAGAGGTCAAAACAACAAATTATTTCCTACAAGTAATTATGGAATGTACATGTGTTACCTAATATGAGTAATTTTAGCAACAATAACAATATAAACGCTTGTATTTTAAGTACCTTGGAGAAAAGGGGTTAGGATGAAATGTTTTGTACGGTGTAGCTTTAGGAGTGGACACTGGGCTATTTGTTTGTGCAGTGTGTCCATCTTTCAAAGAGTTCAGCGGCGTCCGACTTGGTGTTTTCTTTAAACACACAGGCCTCTCCTGGATGTCAGATAATGCAGGAAATCATCAGATCATTACAGCTGTTTAGTGAACAAAGCTACAATTGTTGCTTTTACCTTTCCAAGTGCGACTAAATTAGACTTGAGCTTTAGACCGTAATATTGCGCTGAAGCCGTCAGATTATCTCTGTCCTGTGACGTGAATTTTGGAGAAGCAGCCGGCAGCGATTTACGATTTAAATGTGAACCCCAACTATCTGCTTCCTACAGAGGAAGACAAACAGCATACAATATAGACTGATGAGACAGGAAAAATACAAATTCCATGGTGTATACAGAAGGTACATACATATATATTGGTTAAAAATACCTTGATAACCATACCTTTGAGGCGGAGTTGTTCTCTTTTGATGTGTTCAGGTCAGATGTTCTTTTGCCTGAGGTTTCACTGTTGGTGTTTGCTTTGGACTGTTTCAAACTTCTGTACTCTTTATACAACTCTGCAATGACAACACACTGTTTAATAAATATGAAAAATGAACTGTCCATATCTCACAGATGCAGACATAGCAAAACAAAATTATCTACACTCAAAACTAAGAGGACTATGGAGTGTGAAAACATTCAAACTTTTGTACAATTGCATGTGAAGTGGCATACAGATCTTATAAACTTACGCTTTGTCTCTTCTGGTGCTTGATCAATATCCTCCTAAGAGAAAAATACATTTATTTATAGGCTGTTGTCTGTAGTGAATAGGTTTTTCAATCAGCGTACCTTATTGGGTTTTCTTTCGTGTTGTTTGACAAAGTCTTGCTCCCAGTTTTTCAGTAAAACCTTCACTTCATTGTAGCGGTCCATGACGAGGAGAGATTAGAGCCTTTAGCTTCAAGAAAAGGACTGTCACAGAAACCATTAGCTCCGTGTCATCGCTATTACATGAGTATCATGTAGTTAAACGTTTTTGCGCAATAAGAAGATGGGACAACGTTATTTCATAAAGAAACCTCTCCCGTGCTCATGTTGTTTACAGTTTTCGCGCCCGGAAGTTGTAGTGTGGGTTGCCAGATCCGCTCACCATCCCCCGAAAGTAACCACCTCCAATGAGAACCACACAGAAACGGTCCTTTACTTAATTGCAATGGCAGCTTTGGTAAACTGATTGAAAAGAAACAATTTAGTCTGTATCCTTTCACTGTCAGTAACTGTCCATAAATTAAGTGGAATAAATAAGACAAGAACATTGTGGTAGTTTATGGTGAAGGGTCAATTAATCGCTCATCTTAATTTGCTTCCTAAAAATGTGTCTGTAGGTCAGGGTCTAGTCACAGTAAAATAAGATACGTTTAGGCCATGCGCCAATGAGCACACTCCATAGGGATAAACAGGGCGCCATTTTGGATTCATCTTCCAGGTTTTATTATAGTTCTATGGTTTAGGCATACGACTTAAATTATCCAGACAACTGTGTCAAGTTATGTTTAGCATAGCATAGACTTTAAAAACCAAATATGTAATACAAAGTCATAAGTCAAAATACTTTTATTGTGATAGTTCAGGGCTTTTACAAAACTCATAGTGAGTACAATGGTGGATCATTTTACATGATTTATGGCAGTGATGCAGGGGATGGACATATTTGCAATAAAACACTTTATTCCAGTTGAGAGACTTCATGGAAGTAAGCTCCCAGCATCTTGGTACCTTGGATGTAGTTTATTCTGTAAAAAGACAGAGACTGAATGAATATGACATAAAAAAAAAATTAAATTACATATTTATTGTTCATATGCTTTTACCTGTTCAGTTTCTCATTTTGGGAGTGAGCGCCATCATCTGAGGAGCCAACTGGAAGCAGCATCACGTTGCGGCCCGTCGCCTCTTGGAACGTCAGAGTGACTGGGATACTTCCTCCTTCACGGGTTAAGTCTGGCTCCACACCAAACACTAACATACAACACAAATAAACATGTCATTTTATAATGTATGTTATTATACAAGTTATTATTCATTATACCATATAACTATGGTAAAGTAACATGGGTGGCATGTCAAGTGTGTAGTATAGAGGAATGGTTCCCACCAGGGGGGTCAGGTCATCAAAGTAGGTTGTGCAAGTAAGTTGTGCAAACTAAAAAGTAAAAGTCCCAAACATTTGATTTGGAATTGAGTGTGGGAATATAATACAAGACTTGCTGTTTCTTTGTAATCATTTTTTATCATGTAATGCGTCTGTCTGAGCCAGAGTTTTGAGACAGAAGGTGGAGGGAGGTGTTACTCAGTAATTCTTTCATTTTCACTTTCACTTTGATGTGGCACATTTTTTTTAGCTGTGGCTTTGTGCCATCATTGCAAAGGAAACTTGTTTTCAGTCTGGGGCAGAACATGTTTATTCTGTTACTGCTTATACCTGTCTTCATGGCCTTGCGTCCAGCCATGTAGTGTGGGTGGTTGAAGTCAGACACCCAGGCTTTGGCTCCATGACCCATGTAAACCTTCAGCTTGTTGGGAGATCCCCGCTCTGCAAACTGCTTCTCCAAGTGGCTGATCACCTACAGAATAAGGATTACAAATAAGGTTATAACAGCTGATGTTCTTTTCATAAATATGAATTGCAGTCCAATTTATATTAGTTTCATAAATCAGTGGAATATTTATTTCAAAAGTACTTCTCATAAATTTGTACATTTAATCTTATTCATATATTTTGTTTAATTTCATTATTTCATATTAGCTTTTTTTTTTTTATTAATTGAGCAGTATGTGTCTTTACTGGTCTTTCTCCCAACTTAACAATTTTGGCCTATAATTTACCTGTTTCTCAACAACTTTGGGATCCATGTCTGGAACAAGGCGGATGGAGAATTTCCCAATAACCTTTCGTGGGATGACTGTTTTAGCCCCTGTTTCTGCAAAAGCTCCCTCGATCCCATGCAACGACAGGGATGGGTACCTCCAGCGATGCATGAGGATTTGCTCCTATAGAAAAATATTAAATTATGTAATCCAATTGCTGTATTGCATTTTTCTTAGATTTAACATTTGTTAGTTTACTTACTTTTGAGTCATGCAAAAGCTTACAGACTCCAACATCTTTGCAGTATTCACCAAGGTCAAAATCTATTTTCTCATAGAGCTTTTTCTCTTCATCTGTCAGTGGAGCCACATCATCATACATTCCAGGAACCAAGATTTTACCTTTCTTATCAACAAGGGAGCCTGTGAATTGATACATGAGCATTGTTAAATACTATTTAAATGCAGTCAAAAATCATGAATCTTCCTTCATTGCTAATAAACTGTGTATTGTACATACCCATAAGCGCGATAAGATCTGTCATAGCCTCGTGAACAGAGCCACCAAACACACCAGAGTGCAGGTCCTTATCACCACACTCAACCTATAACAAAACAGTTATAATTGAAAGGACAAGTATTATGCATTATTTGTATTGTTATCTGCCTTTAAAGCTGCTCTTGAGCGTCTTCAGTTTAATATGTGATGTTTTAGAACAAAAAATAAAATGCCTTTACAAAGAAAAATATAACTATCACTGCGGTGGGAGATGGTTGGGAGATGCCATTTTGACTTAGCTGTGGCTCCATCTACTGGCTGTAAAAGCAGTTACATGTATATATATATACCCACAACGCAGTAAGCAGTGGATCTGACAGATTAGTAGTTATCGTGAATAGACAGAAGAAATGTTCAGAGTGAGTCTGGCGATGATTTAAGGACTTAAAAACAGCGAAAGATTCTTGGATAAATGATGTCAGCGATCATCGTCAGCGATCATTTTCACCTATCGAGGAAGTTCAGAACACAGTGTCGGAGAGGGAAAGGATTTTCAAACAAGCATTCATCAAATAAACGTGAATCAAGCTAAATGATATTCCAGGTATGTTTTTGATGACGGAACAATGTTAGAACATGGCTAAAAGCTCAACAAAGTCAATTTTGCTTAATATTTGTCCTTTAAGTTAACAGTTGATTTTCAAAGCACTCAATCTTAGTTTGCCTTTAATGGTTGTGTATGTCGGATGTTTCATAAATATTTAATTTACATTGCTTATCCAATCTGTGTAGTAAGATATGGAGTAAATCTACTTAATCCAGTTTAATTTAATTTACAAATAACAATTGTGAAGTTGATTTATTCTTCATAATAAAAACGTTGCACATGATGTTAAAGTTGGTGATTTGGTTCTCAAGCTGATTATCCAATTGGAAAACCTCAGTGTGAGTTGCCACACTCAACCCCAATGCATACAGCAAATAATGATTCAAGGCCAGTGTGGGTCTCTGCTTTGTCCGAATGGATAAAACTAAGCAACCCAGGCTCAGCTGTGATTGTAGTTCTTTTAAAGCAGTGTAAGAACAGGCGACATACATGTGCAACAACTGAATATGTAGAATACCTCAAGGAAGAAATAGCAGATTCCTCTCAGGCCGTAGGTGATGCAGGGTTTGGTCTTGCCCAGCCAGTAGTTGTCAGAGATGCACACATAGTCGACATCCTTGAGGAACGTGTCTTTTCGTGAAAACACAAGCTCATCCAAACCCTCAGACCCAGACTCCTCCATCCCCTCAAAGCAGAATTTGATGTTGATGGGAAGCTCCTGCAACAAACAGTAAATCATCAAGCATCTAATATGAAAAGGCATCTAGAGAAATTTATAATAACACAGCAAACAATACAAATACACATGTATGTATTATATATAAACTGCTTTGATACAGAACACATGGTCACATTGTCCCAAAAACTTTATTTCATGTCAAAACATGTTAGTAGTGATGGTCTGTGTTCATATCATAGTTGTAACTCCTTAACTCCTTTAACTCTGCACCTATTACCTTGAGAAGGTTATGTTGAAAATGATCTTATTGTTAAAACAACAGCAAATCAAGTTTAGAATATATCAGTATTCAATATTCAATACAGATCACATATTACCTATTCTTAAATCTCACAGGTTACAATGCAGCTGATGAAAGCAGGTGACTTACAACACATTTGTTTAATGATTGATGGTCACCGTTTCCTCCCCATGATGACCACATTATATTCAAAGACCTTTGATCACTTTACCTGTTGAAAGCCTTGAAGTGACGTGATCAACAAGTAGCAATCACCCAATCAGGGTAGTATCTTAACACAGACATCTCGAACACAGTGCAGAGATAGAGAACATTTGCCTGAACTTCTTTGAGATATCAAGATGCCAGCAAAAGCAGGCTTGACAACCATCGTATTCATTGATATATTGTTTACAGTATTTTATTAGTGTCACATTGTGCTTTCCTGAAATAAAACGCCACACCTGTTTTAGTAATATACTACTAAAACATGCATAACACATCAGATTACAATTTAGAACTTTAAAATTAGACTTTACTTGTTTGAGCTTCTGGTGAGCCTCAATGCAGTTAAACCAGGCCAGAACAGGGCCTTTGTCATCCGTGGAACCCCTTCCATAGAGTTTGCCTACAACAAATTAGACGATATTAGTTTCAGGCATTCATTTTTATTGTAGCTTCTGGTTTATATACAGCAGTAATGGTATAGAAATCTCCAAAAACTGTCACAAGTGGGTTGTAATACGTGACAGAATTGGGAGCTGAACAGACAAAATACAGAAAGAGGATGTGAGTCTGTCAGCTGACTCAATCGAAGTTTCCAAAAGAAAAACTAAGATATATTCAGCAGTCAATCACATGACAACCACATCAGCTACTATATGGATTTTACACTCAAATCATTTTAACCCTAATCATCAGGCAATTACTCTTGAACTGTGGTATTTGAAGATAAGATCCAGACTCTACCCTTAAACGTATGGGTAGTGAATGGACTTTGGAAATATGCAGCTAATAATGATACGATCAAAAAATACAGCCAGATAAATAACCAAGAAATGCAAGATATACTTTTTTATAACGTTTAAAATGTGCTTAAGATTCTTGCCTAGTTGCAGTGGCGTGGCACCATTACAATGGACAACTCAACCAAAAATAATGAGCAGATCTTTTCATGCTTTGTGCCAAGGCAGAATTCCAATCTCATTCAGCAGTTTCATTTTGATGTGCCAACTCAGTCATTCCAAAACTGCTCTAGGTTATTTTCATGAGTGAGTGAGTTTTACCGTCTTTCTCCACCAGAGTAAAAGGCTCCGTGTCCCAGCCGTCCTCCATAGCAGCAGGTTGGACATCCAGGTGACCATAGATGCACACTGTCTTCTTGCCTGGGTCGGACCCCAAATGTCCCAGCACAATGGGGGGCAGGGGGATTTCTTCTCCAGAGGGTAGCTGTATAGTCCAAAAAGTACAATTATTATCAATGTATTACAGTAGTAGTGATAATGTAAAAAGCGTTTATATACCGTCTGTTTGCCAATATCCACCAACTCCACTGTGCCCCCCAATTTCTCAATGTCCTTTGCAGCCATTTCCATCATTTTCTTGATCTCACCGCGCTTCTCTGGCCAAGCTGACACACTCTGGACTGCAACCCAGTCTGCAAGACGCTGGGGAACAAATAAACAACAGCCACATCATATACAAGAAAGCAGACATTAGGGGTGCACTAAAATATCACTATAATGTGGTACTACATTTGGTGATACAGTATTGATAGTGTGGGCTGTTATATCAATATATTGCCATGAGTGCATTTGGTTTATTGACAGCACTACATGTGCACGGATGGTTTATCAATACATTTGACAAAATTCACAGTTTGGATTATTACAATGGGTGTTTTTTCAAATCAAGTTTGCACAAGTAGTGGAATTACTAATAAATACTGTTATTCATGGATAATAAATACTGTTATACATCTATATACATTTGATATATTAAAAATGCAGAATATCATGTGCAATGTAAAGATTATTGCATGTATTACAGCATCGTACATTGTATCTTGAACCATGTATTGTGTATTAAATCGTGATGACAATGCAATTCCCAGCCCTATACAAGATTGTACACTTTTAGGTCAAACCTGAAAGCATAAAACATATTACACATACTACAGTAGCTATCAATACAAGATGGTGGTGCAACATTCAAGATAATATTTCAAGAAATTTGACTCCCAGAAAGATACAACCCTACTTAGTTTTCAACAGCAGCTTGTTGAGTCATCATCTCACCTTCACATACAGATCTTGGTTCTCGTCCACGTATTTGAAAAGTGCAGGGAGGTGAGCCATGTTTGCAGGAGCTGAAGTTTACCCAGGCAGAACAAAACAGTGGTGGGAGACTGTTTCCTCAACTCGTGCTTTCTTATATCGGACAAAAACCACGCCTCCAGTAAACCTGCTGACAGATCACAAATGACAAGAGCAGTACGTGTAGTTCTTAGCTGTATTTTGTGTATCGAGTGTATCGACTAATAACAGAAACAGAACGAATTCGTGTCAAGAAATTGCCAAAAAAAAAAAAAAAAAGACCGGTGTTAAAAGCTAGTTCATAAGTTAGATTTAGCTTCGTGCTACAAAGCGGACTTCCTACATTAGATACCCATGATGTGAAAGCTAAGAAAAAGCGACGAATAATGAAACAGAACTAAGAATCAGACATAATGGACATTACACTTACAGATTTAGTTACGCGTGAAGCGTTTTATTTACGTGACGTACTTCCGGTAATGTTTGACAAGAGAAATGCTGCGAAAACTTCACATGGGTCTGATAATGCTTTAAAATGTTTTGTTTTACTAAAATGGTGTACACGCTCAAATGATAATCGTAATGTGCAGCAATAAATGTCGCTTAAACAATGTGGTCACTTTGTTGACGTGGCGCAAGGAATTGTGGGAACGACCCTTATAGATATTGATCAGTTTGGGTTTGTTTATTTCTATTGGCACAATTTACCAATATTGGAAAAAATCCGACCTAGTCATTAAAAATACGTTTACGGCATTAAATTATACAAGTGTAAATATATCCTCAGACTAATTTGTCACCCTCCCCCCCAGACTTTAAGTGGAGGAAGCGCCCCTCTGAGCACATGCACACCAGTAAATGTTCCATTAATATAGTGACACCCCTGTTTTAACACGAATGCCACCAGTGGTTGTTGTAGTAGTATACACTTTCCCCCCACCATCCATTATATAGAAACCAAATGTTTATAATGACAAATTCAACCAAATTCAGTATAGAATAAAAGTTTATTATTACAAGGTCCTTTACTATTCAGCCCAGCTGTGGAAACAAAGAGGGAAAAACTCATTAGGATAAACTACAGTAAAGCCATTTTTTAATTTATCCTGTTGAAACCCACCACGCCATCAAAACAGCGTTCCTTACACGGTCTTTCAAATTCAAAGCAAACTTCTGTTGAGCACATGAAGTAGATCTGCAGAAAAATCAATTTAAGTGCAAATGCAAATTACACAGACTAGCAAGTATTGTCAAAAAACAATTGCTTACTTCTTCATCCAGATACTGATTTGTGTTTTGTTCCATGAATTGAAAAGCTGTGATTTTAAACCGCCTCTCGTGTCTTGGTCCACCAAAATCACGGTTTATGAGGATGGCTGTATGTGGGTCAAAAGGATTGGCACACCTAGGGGAAAACAAAATGTACTAATGCTGCCCAAAAATGCCAATATTAGAAATTAGCTTGGGGCATCCCTTACCCTTCATGAACAAGCACTAACGCATTGGAAGCAGAACGAGGATATGCAATACAATAGTTGACATTAATGATTGCTTCAGGAGTGGGCGACACCAAATACAGCTGGAGATATACTGGTTTGCCGAGCAAGAGTCGCAGTGGCTGATGGTACGTGGGGTGAAAGGAGGTGTAGGTCTCATCTGGAAAAGAACAAAGACACCAGTCAAAGTTTGCATCACTGAAGTGGAGGTAGAACTTCAAAGTGAATGCAGTATGTAAACTTGCCCCAGTGATTGCATTTATTATATAGAAACATTTTGAACCTGTTGCAAGTTTCAGTTCTACTCCATAAAGTCCATCCGAGAAGAGGACAGAGGGCATCATGGAGCTGGGGGTCTTCACCATGTATCCAGCGCTGGCCAAAGAAGTCTTCTCAGAGGAGCTGTAGCGGCACTCGATCAGGAAACTACAACAAGGAGCAATTCAAACAATAAATGGACATGGTTGACATTGTGTAAAAATATTGCCATTTGTACTTGAATATTCAATCAATGCCAAAAGTGACCATTTCAAGCAGTAGCCAAGTTGCAAGTAAATAAAGCAGTATATTGCCTTTGAAAAGGTTTTGTTCTTACCGCAGTTGAGAGCTCCTTGAAATCACACCATATTTTAAGTTGAGAGTCTCAACAACCGTTTGTACTTCAGCAAAATAGACCTGAGTCCCACCGACCATCTGTGGTAAATTCAAGCTTTCATTAGCAGCACTCAATAAGATCAAGACATGGCAAGTCATTCAAATGGTTAAACAAATATGACTAATAAAATTAATGGGAAAGAGATTATGTTGAACATTTTAAAGCTACAAAATCATGTTACACTGGATTTCAACTTACAAAAGATCGAGTACCGCATTGGTCCATTTTAAACTTGAAGACAGCGACGGTGTCTGTGAGGATGACTGGTCTACAGTTGGTGCCAGGGATGACCAGACTGGCAGGGTCCAGGGGGATGGAGGCAGAGTTGTGGTAGATGGAAAACACAAAGTAATGGTCGTTTGTGCACTCTGAGGGAAAGGGGTCACAACAAGAGCATTCTTTGTCACCAAGTCAAGTGACAGATGCATGTGAAAATCACATAGAACCACATTTGCATAACAAACCTTGTATGGTGGAGGTTTTCAGATTCTAGAATGTAAAGTAAAACTCTCAGATGGGGGGGCATGAGCTAGTTCTCCCTAGTGATTACATGTCATTTTCTAGACAAGCATCTTTTAAAAAAGGTAATTTCACAAATGTTTAACCTGATCATTTACATTAGTAACTGGACCCTAGAACATGCAGTAATTTGCATTTTTTTATCTGTATTCATTTTAGCTGCTCCCATCTCCATAAAATATTACTATATAGTGCCATACAAACTTGTATCTATCAACCACTGAGATTTGGCCCAGGAGCCATGTGTTTTAGGGGAAACCTCCAGACACAGGAAGAACTCAACACACTGAGGCGGAATGTGAGAGTTGAACTTGCTTGGAGGAGAAGGGGCTTCCTGCTGCACCACCATAAAATTGTTTATGTTGTTTATACCTACCTACTTTTTTTTTTATATAATACATTTAGTCAAACTTTTAGCACATCCTTTCCAAGCTGCAACTGAAGTAAATATAACATAATAGTAACTCATACCATCCATCGGGTAAAAGCAGGACGATAACTCAAAATCCCAGCAGCAACCTATGGCTCGACATGACAGCATAGTAGCCCAGGAACCACTGCAAGGCACTCGCTCCACAGTAGAGACAGCACAGTCTGAATTTATGGTGACAAACATAATATTTTGCTTGAGTTCTACGACCAAAAATGTTATGACTATATAAAAGGTTATATAAAACCTACTTGGGGTGAGTTGTATCGGCGCCGTAGACTCCCCGGTAGGCCGAACGGTAGGCTCCCCGGTAGGCCGAACGGTAGGCCGACCTGTAGGCCATGAGGTAGGCCGACCTGTAGGCCATGAGGTAGGCCGACCTGTAGGCCATGAGGTAGGCCGACCTGTAGGCCATGAGGTAGGCCGACCTGTAGGCCATGAGGTAGGCCGACCTGTAGGCCATGCGGTAGGCCGACCTGTAGGCCGACCTGTAGGCCATGCGGTAGGCCGACCTGTAGGCCATGCGGTAGGCCATGCGGTAGGCAGACCTGTAGGCGTTACCGGAGTTTCTCCAGACCGTGGCTCCCGTGCAGGCTCTAGTGTAACGAATGGGCAGTTCACGGAGAGTTGATCAGGAAATCCAGTTCGAGGAGATGGCCAACTTGAAACCGGTTTTGGTCTAGGACAAGTTGCAGTTCTAACTTGAGACCCTCCAGCCAAAAGCAGCTGTAAACTGAACTCCATTTGCTTCAAAAGAAAAACTGATTAATAGAATGTACATATTTATCATACATGTTAAGCAGTAGCTGCACTGTCCCTTTTGAACTGCAAGACTTTTAGCCTTTTGCAGGAGTATAGCGTTAAACAAGGACAAGACCTGCAGCACGTTGTAGATGGCTGGATTCAAACTCCCTACACACTGCAGTCTGCCCATCACAGCAGGCATATGTGTTGTCCACTCAACGGGTGGCACTGAAGCTTTTCACCGCAATAAATAAGATCTATTTGTCAAACAGTTGGAATTCAGTAATAAAAAAAAAAAAAAAAACTATGTTTTTTTTAACAGCGCAAATAATTGAAGACCCATTGTTCCGCAGTTAATTTTGAAGTTTGCAACTAGAACAGTTTTATAAAATAAGATTTGGAAAAGTAAATTTAAAGTTTTAGTTAACATTTTAATATATTTTTACATCCAAAAAGCTGACTTTTTTTCAATTATAATTTTTTTTTAAAGGCATATGGAGTAATTTAACTTTTGGTTAGTTTCATTAGTGCCATTCAACAACCTTGCCAGTTGGCACAAAGTTGTGTTCAGTAAACTTGCCTCATTTTTGACAAAACACCCAGTAAAAGGTACAGTTAATGTCCCTTTTTCCTTGTTCACATTGTAACCACAAGACTTTACAGCCTCTTGAACACTTAACAAGTCTTTCAAGCCTGGAAAAATAAAATAGAGCTGTTAAAAATAATGTGTATATTAAAAAAAAATTATCCAGTGGTTCTCACTTACCAATAACTTTAAAATTGCCCACCTCCTTTTTAGACAAGGAGATCTTAAATGCATTTTCAGAGCATTTATAGTCAAATCCAGTGGAGTCCTTCTTGTCAGGCCCTGGTTTGGGGCCAGGAGTTTGAGGTTCATTAGTTTCAGATTTTAAGTCCAAGTCCTCATTATCCTCTCCATTGTTGTAAAATGGATCTTCCTCGTCGTCATAATCTTCATCTTCATAATCTTCATCATAATCGCCTTCACCTTTATCATCAACCTCTAATTTAATGGGGAGTTTTGCCTGGGAATTAGGCAGAACTAAAAAAAAAAAAAAAAAAATAGAAACAGAAGAATAAACACATTACAAACACTTAAACTTAGTGCATTATAGTAGTACATTTTACTTAAACTACAGGGTCTGTTTTATTCAGTATGCACCTGTTGGAAGTGTACTTTTACTGCCCCTCCAGTAGGTCGAACTATTTACAACAGGACTGCAATTTGATTACTTTAAGGCCAGTTGTACTTGACTAAAATTAGTAAATGTTTTCTAATCTTTTTTTTTTGATTTGTTTTTAAATCAGGCGATGATCAAGCCATTGCTAATCTAAAACCTGCCAGTAAAGTTGTATTTGAAAAGCGTTTACCAGTGTCAACAGAGTACCGTCCATTCAGAATGTTCCTAAAATGTGAGCCGGTGATCTCAGTCCATCCATGGACCAAACCCAGCAGCAGAAGAGTCCACGTGAGGAGCACCACGCACTCGACCCTGTAGGGACCCATGGAGACGGAGGAGACGGAGGAGACCGAGGAGACAGAGGAGAGCCTGCTGCGCCGCTCAGCCGTGGAGAGGAGCAGCAGCGCCACACCAGCTACAAGTATATGTCGGCTAACGAGGCACACCTGGGCTGCCAATTAGGGCTCATTTTTGGGTAAGAATTGACGTGGGAGAAAATAAATGTTCATGAAATTTTTGTTTTTGAGGCTTGTTTTTTTTTTTGGGGGGGGGGCATCAAACTTTTACACTTTTAAAAATGTACAAGACTGATCCTCAACCAGAAGAGCACCTGGGTAAAACATCTACCTCTACTATTGAAAAGATACTCGTGAAGCATTCCAGCAACCAAGTTCTGAACTTTTAAAAATGTGTTTTGCTCATGTTGGTTTTTTTTTGTGTTTTTTTGTTATTTTGTTGTTTTTTTGCCATCAAACTTTTACACTTAAAAAAAAATGTGTTTTGCTCATTTTGAAAATATTTTGCTGCTAATGCATCAATTTGTGGCAACAGAATGCAAATGAATGAAAAAATCAAGCTATGTATATTGTCAGCCCCTTATCATTCTGACTGATTTTCCCTTTAACGCCTGACTCAAATAACAATTGTCAGGCTATTTCTGAAGCTGACACTGTAGTTTTGGCCTCTGTGGTCAGGTTTACTCTACTTGTAAGTGGTGACGAGGTATTTAAAATTATGCCTAGATCGACTTATTTTTGTAAATCTAAGGAGCTTCTGTTGGAAGATATTTGTTTGGACACATCCAATATAACCAAATTTAAGATTTAGGGATTTGAAAGTACTAAAGTACTTAGTTCAGGTACACTCAGGGGAGTAGAGGGGGGGTACAGAGGGGTCTTACTTACTAATTTATGTGAGGCTTCTTGCCCTGGGACCTCAAATTTCTGCTGACGGGCCTGGGTACACTATTATTTGTGTGTTTGAGGTAAAAATATATCTTGATTTCATCCCAGAATTTTCAGTTTTTTTGTTTTTGTTTTTTAATAACGTTCCTTTTATGCCTAGGGGCTTAATTGTTCGCTTTTATCAGATGGTGGAAAATGTATTAATTCAATGGCATTTATTTAACCAGGAATATCAAGACAAAAGGGAATAAATGTTAAGAAAAATTCAAAGGGGGGTGCACGGTGGCAGAGCGGCTAGAGCTTCTGCCTCTCAACAAGGAGATCGGGGTTCGAATCCCAGACCACCCCAACATCGTGGTCTCGAATTCCGAACCACCCTAACATCACACGATCTCTCTGGGTGGAGTCTGCATGTCCTCCCCGTGTTACCGTGGGTTCTCTCCGGGTTCTCCGGCTTCCTCCCACCGTCCAAAGACATGACTGTGTAGGTTAATTGACAACTCTAAATTGTCCCTAGTGAATGAATGTGAGTGAATGGTTGTCTGTCCTTGTCTCTGTCTCTCTGTGTCATGACTGTGTAGGTTAATTGACAACTCTAAATTGTCCCTAGTGAATGAATGTGAGTGAATGGTTGTCTGTCCTTGTCTCTGTCTCTCTGTGTCAGCCCTGCGACGAGTTGGCCACTGTCCAGGGTGTACCCCGCCTAAGGCCCAAAGTCACTGGGATAGGCTCCAGTCACCCGCGACCCCTAACGGGAATAAGCGGTAGAAAATGAATGAATGAATGAAAAAAAAATTCAAAGGAACGTAAGAAAATCTTTGATGTAAAACCTGTCATGTCAGTCTATTACAGTGATTCGGACTTCAAGGCCTTTTTAATCACTCTATAGATAAGTAATACATTCAAAATGTATCTTTCTTACTTAAATCCTGGGTGCACTGTAATCGCTTGGGTCTTTAATAACCTATAAATGTAATTAAATAGTCAATTAGCTTTTTCCACATTGAAGTTAACCACACAAAAGACACATAACAAAGCGACAAAGGGCTTTATTGTAGGATAAAACAAAACAAATTTATCAATATTACTTTTAAGCCACGTTTAAATTAAACAGATTATTCAATAGCTCCAAACGTGAAGGAAGCCCAAATGTGTTTTCAGCCAGCTAAATCTCAATGTATAATTGTAAATACACAAGTAAAATAAAACAATATCAATAAATTCAGTATAGTTAATCACTTGTAGGCATTTGCTTTGTGTTTGGGAAGAAAGTTGAAATTTTTGGGAACAGGTCCAAGCAGCATTTCACTGCAAACAAAAATAAAATAAAAATTGTCAGATTATTGTACTAAGAGATTAGAACGTGATTTTGTAGTTTTCTTACCTGATCCTGACCCAGTCTCCAACATTTTGACTCGCCATCAGTGACTCAAGATAGTCCCGTCCCATGTAATACGGAGGTCGTTCATTGATCTTCTGAGGCACTCGCTCCAAAAGACCAACAGGAATATATCTAAAACATGACATGAATTTACACTTCTGTTTTAAGCCTGTCATATTAACAAACACATAATATGTTCTTGTAGAAAAAGACAAATATAGTGCATTATTTGTATCGTTCTTGGCCTATTGAGCATCTCTACTTAGGCATTTCATGTTGTAGAACTAAAACAAAAATGTTTTTAGAAAATAAAAACAACATAACTTCACATCTATATCGTCACAACCTTGGGAGACGCCAGAGCAATCGCACTGGGGCCCACGACATAAAAGGGCCTATTTGGACATTGTAGCGTTGCCGTGCGCCCTCAGATATGAGCAGTGCCTTATGAAGGCTCAGGCTGATTTTGTGCAGACACATGTGCGTGTGAACGCGTGTCTCTCGTGTGCACTCACTGCTGTGAAGAACAGAGCAGGTGGAGATGTGAGGAGCAGAGCGCTGAGTGTCAGGTGGATTTATCACAGGACGGCGTCTTGAACCATGTGAGTAAAAAAGCCAAAACTGGTGAATGGACTGTTAAACTAACTTTATAAATAAATGCTGTAAGAGGTGGGCATGACCGCGGCACCTATGTGTGAGACATTTGAACAGTTTCAAGTTCCTATACATTATTTAAGGGCCTGTTCAAGTAAAGCAAATGAGGTTTTATTAAACATAAAGGCTGTCTCAAACAGTGTATTGAAAAAAATAAACACGCAGGACATGCTGGGTTCTCTCCGGTGGACAGGCACAGAGTGGCATTCAGGACCAGGAAGGAACGTCAGAGAAGCTTCAGGATCAGGCGGTAATGGGATGAAAAGCTAGTCCTGTGTAGGACTCTTCAAGACATTTGACCCTTTTATATCGAAATAAGTGTTTCCAGAGCTGTTTTGCGAAATAAGTCCATTTCGGTTCATGCAGAAAATTACCTATTGCGAGCGCAAAAATGTTACAGCGCTATAATAATTAGAGAAATTTGGCATTGATTTGATGGTCAATGAAAACGCAACTTCTATAGAGTTCCTAAAGATGCAGTGCTTGGTTTTGCGTGGATGTGCTCCGAATAGGGCCCAGTACCAAAGCTTTCATTAGGGCCCATGACTATTACCTTATGTCACTGCGCCAGAGTAAGTTAGATTTGGCTCAGTCTACTGGCTGCAGAGGGAATTACAAAAATTTAAATGAATACTTGTTAATGCTAGCCTTGTTTCGCCATGTTGAGCAGGCACATAGTTGTAATGATTGTGATAACTCACATGATTTGTAATCTAAACTATGTACATAATTTGCCTGGATTTAGTATGGGATGGGGTGTATATAAACGCAAATTTACTGTTTAGAAGTTTAAAAATATCTGATTCATATTATGTAAATGTACTTAAAACCTGCTCAGATATATCTGGGTGTTAATTTGATAATGTAAGTGGTTAGAATCCTTCATTAAGTCTATTGTGAAATTAATCATTGTTCTTAGCTAAAACTTATTGACTCTGTAAAATCACTAAAGGGTGCTTTAAAAATAAGTAAGAGAATTTGTGATCTTCACAAACTGATTTATTCTAAAATGTACATTTTTGTACAGTTTTGTACAAAATTTTTGCAAACTTCATTTGCTATTAACTTCTGTCCAGTAAATTGAATGCTATATATTTGCCTGGGCATGAAATGCATTCAGAACGGTGTACTAATGTCCTGTTTTATACAATATATTTGTAAATATTGTATAATTTTGATTGAGTTTGTACTCTGTTTTAGGTTTTTCACCTGCACCTTCTATATCACCGGATCCACCTATCACCTGCTCTAAAGAAGCAAAATAAAAGCGGTTAAAGACTCCAGTCCTGTTAATACCTTTAGCACTGAGCCCATCCTCTTCAAGTTTGGGAATCCATACAGAAAACTTAGATAAACTTGACATATATCCATACCTCAAAAATAACATGATAAATTCCAATATTACCTGCACATAAAGGAGAGCCACTCTAACATAAAGGTGCGCGTCTTCTCCACTCCACGTGTATCCGAGCCCCAGTGCTCCAGGCCGTAGTTGGAGAAGTCCCTGAGGATGTCCAAGCGCTCACCGGATGAAATATCCCAATGTCTGCTCTCCTTAATCTCAGTGAAGATCCATGGTTTAATCAGAGCTCCCCTATGAGTCAAAATTACATTTTATTATTGTAACAAACAGTCGTGGTAAAATAACAGCTTTAAACATTTAAACAACAAACAATATTTCAATTACAAACCTTGCTATCATGATACCAGAAACACCCGTCTCTCTTGCTTTCATGGCATCTTCATAGGACAGTATGTCTCCATTGCCTACAAGTAGAGAGCATCAATAATTCAGTTCATTTGTACAGTCAGACCTTTGTCTTAAAATATATAAACCAAGTAAGACAAGTATGCATACCATAAAGTGGTACAGGGCTTGCCAACTCGGCACAGCTGCTGATGTAGTCCCAGTCAGCCAACTTTGTGTAGCGCTGTTCTCTGGATCGACCATGTAGCTATGATATTAGTGGCATAGGATTATTTTATCATCCTAAAGTAATGACATTATGGTAAGACATTGGTTAATGTTTCATCACTAAGACTTACTGTGATCATAGAGACGCCCCATTGCTTGAATTCTGGGATGAGTTTGTGAGCAATGTTGCACTTCTCCTGAACACCAGTTCTTATCTTCACTGTTAGAGGGACATCTAGGACCTTTCGATGGCAAAGAAAATAGTTTAAACGCAGCTGAATTTATATAATATGAATTGGAATACTGGACATAAAATAATGTTACTCACATAGTTCATTCCCCTGATTATCTGTTCAAATTTCCTGGTTCGTGTCATCAGACCACAGCCGCCTCCCTACCAAGAGAACCAATAGACAATAGATTTTTTTAAAATTAAAAAGAAAACCAAGTTAGCTTTTTTTTTAATTTAATTGAGATTTATAAGTACCTTCTTGTAAACAAGATCAATGGGGCATCCAGAATTTATATCTACAAAGTCAACCTCTATGTTGTTGTTAATGAGCTCAGCACATCTCGACATTGTGTCTGGAAAACAACCCTCCAACTACGGAGAAATATACACGTTTGATGATGATTTTAAAATACACAATGTTCATATTGAGAAAAAAAAAACTCACCTGAACTCCAAAAACATCTTCACATTCGTGCCTCTTCAGCAGAGCCCACTCAGACTGCTGTCCTTGCAACAGGTTTGTGCACATAGCCATCTCTCCACATGTGATGTCAGCTCCAAATTGCTTACAAACACGCCTAAAAGGCAAATTTCCACACTAAAGAAAGAAACACTTGGGTTTATTGAAGACCTGGTCACAATAAATAACAGAGGCCAGGGATACATACAGTTGTTAGTGGTGCCAGGTAAAGTTTGTCCTTAAAGTCCACCTTAAAACACAAAGATTTCTTTGACTTTGACTTCTTGATTATCAGAAGCACTGACATTGACTGCTAAGATAATGAAGACACCTATATTTTACCTGCTTCTTTTCACATGGTCTTAGTTTGATCATGTCTGTATCTGTTAATGGGCCAACAGTCTTTACTTCGGTCTGTTTCTCAGTGTTTACCTGCAATTTTGTAAACATAACTTAATACAAATTTACTTAGTGGTAGCATAAAACTGATAAAATTAAATATTTCACCAAGACCTACTAGTGTTTCCGGCTCTGTGGATGCTTGTTGAGCATCTTCAACTTTATCTGCTGACACATTTTTTGCACCTGTGCAAAAACAACATATAATTCAGTTAATAATTGTTGCAAGCAAAAGTAATTGTCATTGCTTAATACATAAAAATATAATATGCAAACCAAAACAGAAACATGTTGAGTGATGCTGTGAAAAAACTATCAAATTATTTACCATTTTCTTGTTGTTCTCTCTTCTCCTTTTGTTTTGCCAGGGCTTTGAGATAGTCATCTGACTTGGGGAATTTCACTGAGCGCTTCCTGAGACTTATTTGAAGATCTTTGCTCAAACTATTCTTCACAATGTTTCTTCCCTCAAACTCTTTCACACAATCTGTTTTTTCCATCGTTTTGAAATCTGGTGTTGTGTGTGCCATGGCAAAGCGGCAAGAGAGGGTGTAGGGGCACTTTCCAAAAGTGTCATAGAGGTAACATTTGTCCCCAATATCAGCAGGTTTGGTCTTCATGTATTCTCCAATGTCATGGTAGAAATGGCATTTTTCACCAAAGTGGCACTGTTTGTCCTCCTTCACATAGATGGACAAAAAAATAAGTATGTAATAAGGAGAGAATCATCATAAAGCAAGCATTACATTGATTGAAAGATTATACCTTAAGGACTGAGAGACAGAGACGTTTTTCATCATATGCATTAGGCTTTGTGTGAGGTCTTGACTTGTTCTGTCCGCGCCACTGCTTTTTATCCAGTTTCTCACTTTTATTATTATCTGTATCTAACTTGGGCTTCTTAGGTTCAGGTTCCTCCACAGGTGCCACCTCCTTTGAATCTTCCTTTGCATCTTCATTGCCATCTTTTACTCCATTTGATTTCCAGTTTGAGTCAACAAACTCATGAAATGCATCTTTAGAAGTTCGAAATCTGGATGGGGGGGGGGATAAAAACTTAATGAAATAATTCAGAGGCATTACATCTCCCAATCGCTTTTTTGGAGGGAGATTGTATTAAATACATATACTATTCGGTCATATTTAAATTATTCACAACTAGAATACAATGGCTAGAGACTGGAGCACTTAAGCCTTTGAAATGCCCACGTTGTTTGCTTTATCAACCAGCTGACAAGACACATCTTTTCAGCAAATTCGGCAGGTTTGACACGCAACAGAAACATTTACTACTGTCATAAAGAATTTTTCCTTTAGTACAATTATTTTACTTTTGTACATGACTGACGAGATAACAATGGCCAGTTTGTAACATTTAGTGTGCAATTTGTACTTACTGTGGTTTGATGTAGGCTTCACCTTTGACAGCAGCATTTGATGTGTTAGTAGCAGACGTTTCCTCTGCAGTTTTTCCTTCCATCTTTATTAATTTCCTTAGACATAAACATAATACAGTATTTTAGCTCTTTAATGCCACTTGTGTTATTTCCTAAGTGACCCAATGAACACAGTATGAAACATAACATTTTAAAAGGTATGCTACAAAAAAGGTCACTCACCAATTTAGTAACTAGCCACAGCGAGCTACAAGTGAAAATCTGTGAAAACAAAGTAGCCTACAGTTCTTCAAAATGCTAGTATGCTAGCAGTTTACAAAATTGCTATTTTTATGATTACATTGGATTATATGTCGATCTCTTGCAACGTAAAACAGAGAAATTGTTTAATTAAAGCTCTAAATAAACTGTAAATAGGCTTTGACACTTATCTCTTGCAGCGCTGACATGAACAACACAACACAGCATGAGTTTCAGAGTGCGTCACTTATACAGGACCACGGGGAACAACCGATGCTACTAAGGTTCCGCTTTTTTATTTTGTGTTTTTCTCATTCACTGCTTTTATAATAGCAGTGTGTTTCAGAATGATGAGACATTTGGACCAGTGCCATAGGGATTAACAATTTAAAACAAGACACTACATCTTCAGAATGGATGTCTTTGTGTGCCCATTGCTTGTCCAAAACAAATTTCCCCATGAGGAGACCATAAAGGCTAATCTAATCTAATATAATATCACTGATATGGAGACAAGGTGGAGTCAGGTTTGCGGAGATCTAAGCCCACTCACAGTAAGGATGTTTTACTCTGTTTTTCAGTGCAATAAAAACATCAATTTATCCATTTATCTAAAGAGGCTTTAAATACCACAAAAAAGCATAATTAGAGACAGATAACTTGCTTTTTATTGAAACTGTACAGCCCTTTTACTTAATTACAATGAAGTAATATGAAATGTCCCCATGTTAAACAGTGATACAGAGAGTGCATAGTCTACGTGTGACAATTAAGGTGATATGTTCTAGATAATGGCATTTATTCAGACAATAGTGAGTCACTCCTCTGGTTGTGGGGCAGAGAGTTTCTCCATCTTTGCATCAAATCTTTTCCGACTCGAGTCTAAAATGTTGATACCATTTTTCTGAAAGTCATATCCAACACTCTTTAGCTCCTCTATTTTTCCCATAATGTTCTGTGTGCTGTAGTCCAATACTTTGGGCTTTTCTGATATTTGTTTAATTGTTATTCCACCTTTTACAAGAGAGTCCAGTTTGTGGTTTAGAGTGTCAGGCCCGATGTACAACACCATGGGATACTGTATGATTAATTTTTTAATTTCAGATTTATTACATCCATGCAAGAGCATTTTCTGTTGAAGATTGGTGAAATTGTTCTTCAGATACTCATTGGAAAGGTCTAATATCTCTGCCCCTGGGCCTTGAAGCAAAGCTAAAAGTTCATGATCTTTCAGTTGAAGAGATGTTTTCAAATTATTAATATTATTTTTGACTCTTTTAATGCTTCGGATTAAAATATAGAGATTTTTGGAGATTACAGTTTTGGCAAATTCTTCTGGGTTGTCTCCTCCAAGTTCGGCACAGATGTCCTCCAAAAACTCAACCATTTGTTTGTTGAGTTCAACGCTATTGGAAAATGTCCGTGGTGCTGTGGTCAGTAGTCTGTGTAAGTCCTTTGAGTTGAGTCCGAGAGAGAATAGAAAAGCAATGTTTTTCTCCAAATTTTCATTGTCGCTTGATCTGAAAAACGACTCAGGAGATCTATCCAGAATGCTTACAATTTCCTCATCAGATTTAAAAATATTCCTCCATAACTCCCAGCGTTTCTCAAGGTGATTAATCGAACGTGTTATAGCTCGTGGATAACGCGTTATGACACTTGCGACCACTTTACGGCTCGCACCTTTGCCTTGAAGAAAGTGTGCCACACCTTGTTCATTTGTGAAGATTTTACGGAGCACTCCAGGCTGGCGTCTGCGGGCCATCTTAACATCGACGCCCATGAGGTTGAGGTTTTCCAGTAGAGATTCATTTTCAGGTTTGGGGACTGGTTTGGGGTCATTGTTTGTTGTGGAAGTGGCGTTGCACAGCTGTCTAGAAAAACACTGTGATGTTCTTTGTACTGCGATGAGGCCAAAAGATGCTCGTTGAAGAAGAGCTCTGACTCCTGCTGCCATTTTCAGTGCAAAGGGACAATATTCATCACACAATGATCTGGAAGAAAAAACAACAAGAGTCAGTTCTACAAGAAACCATCCATCAAAGTAAGGGAAGTGAAAAATAAGTACATAAAAGTGCAAAGGTGAACATGGTAGATAATAATAGATGAAGACGTACAAACATTTAAATAAAAAAAATGAACAAACAGATCTCTGTCAAGAAAGGCAGGTAGGTTTTTTAGCTGAGTTAGTTGCCTGGAAGGTTCCAAACTAAGATATAAACTCATATATGTTAAATTTAACCAGTTAAAGGAATTTTTATTGCCCCAAAAGTACTTGGTTTGCTGCTTGTCTCTACTGAAGATTACTGAAGATTAATGACAATAACATGTTTCATACCCTCCACCATTTTTTTCTATTCACACCTTGTTTAACAGTCTACCTAAACAGCAAATAATGAATACTGTTTTGGATCTTAAAATGGTTAATTAAATACTTAAGAAAATCTGAAATTTAGTTAGAGTAGAATACTGAAACTGAAACCAAAGGTTGTAGTTCAAGTCCAGTGGTGTATCAAATTCTGTAACAAATCGTGAAAAGCCTCCTTATTAGCTGACTTAAAAGCAATTCATGTACTATTTTATCGTTGTATGCTTTATTATAAAAGCTCTCAAACCATCATCACGTCCCCCAATCTCCTCATGTAAGTACCTTCAGATTTCAAATCAACGAGTTCGGCTTGGAAAGATTTAATATTTGTGATATTCATTTTGTCGATCTTGTTTATTTCAGCTAAAGTTTTATTTCAAAATGTGGAAGGGGAAAAAAAACATTGTAAAAACTTACCTACAGATGAGGTGGTCAGAGTTGACAGGGGGATGTTTATGCAGAGCGCACACTTCAAAGTGAAACTTCACAAAGTCTCGCGATAATTGTCATCTAGCGCATCTGCTGCAATAATCATTTTTACCACTAGATGGAAGCAAAGAATTGAACAGATTTTTACCCTATGTCAATTGTTGATCAAGCGACACTTTTATGGTTTAAATTAAAGATGCGCTATGTAACATTTCTCGTAGAGGGTGCGCCACCTGCTTGTCATTGCCTTTCATTTCTTATCTTACTAAAATGCTGGCCTTCTCTATGGAGTCGAGCAGAGGATGCACAAGGCCAAATCAAGTGTTTTTCAATGTATTTTGTACACTACAGATATATGCATTTTAATTTCACAGTGGACAAGTTAATAGCTATACTGTAGTATTCCAGGACAGGCAAAGCAGTAGCCTTTCATGAAGACTAGCAGATAGTGGAGCCCCACCAGAAAAGTTACATGGTACACTTAACTTTTTAACACTGGCCTATATATATGTTTGTTTTTTTTTTTTTAATTCAAAAATGTGTTGCCTGCATTTGTAAATTTGGAAAAGGACAAACTGTATTTTTTCCACTGGAGCATATTCCAGCAACTATGGCTAAAGCGAAGTAGAACCATAGATTGTCAAATCACACGATAGACAGTGATCATGTAACCTCCAGAGGTCACTCAAAGACAAAATCATGATCAAAAAATATATATTTACATTTACTTTCTATTTCTTACCTTGCAGCACCCCTTCCAATATTGTCTTGACTTTTTAACCATTAATTTTACATGCATTAATAATTAATGCTAGACACAGTGCTCTTGTTGTCTGAGTGGGAACATTTGCCATGTGTTGTGGTGAAAAGCTGAATGACCTAGTGACTTTCAGCTGATGAGGCCCACCACTACCACTCATTAATATTTAAATACAACACAGTGATACTTTATTATGCTCATGAGCTTTCACTTCAACCTTCAAAAAATTTTATGTTTTGACCGCAATAGTTTCCCTGATTATCTGAATATGATCTCAAAAGGACAATGCCGTAACTCTCATCATATCACTGCAGCATGTTTACACTTGAGTGGTTTCATTTTGCATAGTAATGTGATGAGTGGAGCTCTTGAGGTTGCTGAAGCTGATTGGTTTGAACAATTTTATTCAAGGCCATGATCAATGAGCAAAGGTTAAATTAAAGGATACGTTTTCACTGAATTTTAGATTATGCGAATGCAAGCTCATAAATAGAAATAAACAAATTAGTTTTATTTTCTTAAAGATTTGTCAAAATAATCTGCAGGTCTCTCAGTTGTTAATAGTGAATGTACATTGACACTGTGCGCGCCAGGTCTGTCTTGGAAAAGAGATTCTGAATCTCAAAGGGACCTCCTGCACAATCAGTGGGTTAAGTCCAATTTGGACAATTTAAACTTTATTGTACAGAATATAAGACAAATACTGCAATGCTGAATTAATTAATATGATTTAACTTATACAATCGTGGTTTTGTGCTTGTGTGGTCGCAATGTTTTTGGTTTGAAACCTGCTTTAATGTTGTTCTTGGGCATGACACCTCACTAAACCATGTCTGTGTAAATGTGCTGTATGACTGCTGGTGGTCAGAGAGTCCATATCTGACCACCAGCTGCTGACCACAACTGCTGTAGTTGTAGCAGTTGTTCTCCACCAGTGTGACGGGGGAAATGCAAAATGGACAATGAAGAGCTTTCGGACCTTGTCAAGTTTGTAAACTGCAAAACTCTTTGTATGGGGACAGTGTGTTAAATTGATCAAAAAAATAAAGTAAGTACAACCTTGTACCAGGTTATGACAAAATATGCTAATTTCCATGGTCCCTGGGCAGGCGACCCCCATAATAACATCCGTTGGCATTTGCAACCCGCTAAGTGAAAAAGGAGGCTACCCCCACGTGGTAAATAAAGCCTTACTGTATATACTGTGTATATACATAATTTATGTCTAATGTTGGACTTTATTATAGGAATATTTATAGGACTATTTAATTTCCTCTTTGTTAAGGATACGTGGCAAGACATTGTTTGTGCTATTTGTAAAGAAGTAACTATGATACTTACAGTATATTATTTATTTGGTAGGCCAACAAATAGGAATGTACATTTACCACTGCATTGGAAAACTTGTTTGGGAGTTATTCATCCCCAGGTTGAAAGCCACTGTTTTGGAAAACTGCATGTGTCTGTAGATGGATTCTTGACCTTGACATCATATTTCACTCACATATTCAATTTAATGTCAATACAAACCAATAATCCCACCCTTATCAAGCACTAAAACAATTTGTTTGAGTAACTTATACATAGCTCAGTGAAAGTGCCAGTAGTCTTGAATGAATATTGCCATTTTTCTTTCTAAATATTAATGCCTTTCTCTTGTGATGCATTTGCTGTGGTCAACTGGCCTATAAGTTGCTTGGGTAACTGCTGACATACTACTCCTTCCGACAATCAATAATTTACAAACTGTTACAAACTTTCAGATGCTCAGTCATTTCTGCAGAAGCTGGAGCACTCCATCAGTCGTACTGGAGAGGAACAAATGTAAATTAAAATGTCCAAAAGACGATGGGTGGAATTCAAAATTTGCCAGACAATAAGCTGCTCTGCACCGGTCAGCCGAAGACCAAGACCCTCCTCTCCATCAGCTGCTGCCTCAGCTACAGGTATGTTTACAACTGCATTTGTTTAAGAACCTGGAAACTGGGAGGGATTTAGTTAACATATTTTGTAAAAAGTAATCAAAATACATTTATTATCGCACATGTTCACATGTATGATGAATAATAATGTGAATATAATGCAAATTTTCAATTTCAAGATAAAATATTATAGCAACACATATTTTACAATCAGTAATGTAGAGCATGCAGTGAATATTCTCATAAGCATTTATATTTTCTTTTTCTTTTTTTTTAGCATTTTAGCGAGTTGACCAACCTTTAATTGATATTAAAAAGAAACAGTTCTGTTAGTTTAATTATTTTCACGTGCCAGATTTTAAGCTGCTCTAACAATGCTGACTGTCTAAAAGGGGAGCAAAAATTACACTTTCTCCATTATGTGTCATTATTTAAACCTGCCTATAATTAGAGTGCTAACATTTTGATATACAACCATAGACCGTCTATGTATACAACCCTGTAAAAAGTTAAAGGCATTACTTGCAGGACATAAGACTATTGCATAAAAAGAAACTTACAATTATTGTTTTAGTTTATAGTAAGTGGACTAATTGGAACACAAACACCTGCATAACTCACTACGGTTTCTGGCAAACCAAAATACAACACCACTGATTTAATTTACTCTTAATTTCACTGAAATAGACCTAATGACGGATGTAAACAGGCTACAAAAATGTCCACTCAGTCTTCTATCAAGGCCATCTGTCCTAGAAAATGAAGCTCGAGCCTACTCTCATGTTACCCGCTGTATCTTTAACAACGGGAGCTCAAATGTTTTACTTTCTTCAAAACTACATTGTTGTTGCAAATCATTTGTTGCAAAAATTTGAGGTGAGAACTGAATGGAATGCAAAATGTTTCAAGGTACAACTGAGTTTTCCTCCAGGTTACCATAGAAACAGAGCAGACTTTAGTTTGAGACCCCTTTTCTTTCTGTCAGTGAATCAGGCTGATTGTTAGGGTATAATTCAACATCGAAATGACACAGCAAGTCCTAGCAAATAGTTTTACAGAGTGATTTATTTTAGTGGGGTGATATTTTGTAAAACATTTCCCTTAGACAAACATGGTTTCCAAAAGTCCTAGCCCTCAATCTCAACAAAAAACTATTGGACCACAAAACATACTGGATTATTTTGATGTGTTGTACAAAATTGCTGATTGAAGTATGCAAATTGTTGGAGTTACCAAACATTGAATATGATTTAGGCTACTTGATTTTTTTCCCCCCTTTATTTCTCTTTAGTTATTTGAACTCATTATATTTGAGGAGTACGGGCATACATTAATCAGCCTAATGTAGTGTTTCTCAAACTGTGGTATACGGGCTACCTTTGGTGGTACGCAGCCCGTGTAACGCAGTTTGAGAAACAAATCTATTCAAGTTTTTGACACTTTTTGATTGAGCATAATTTATAACTACCTCACCTATTGTCTCATGTTAGATCCGGTTTGGTCTCATTAAAACCATGTTTGACCTAATTAATGCCTGATATGGTCTGGGTTTAGATCTGGTGGTACTTGGAAAGCCAAATACTATACATTTGTGGTACTAACTTTAATTCAGTTCAAATTCAGTTTTGTATGTGTCATGCTTCACTGTGAAATGAAGTTTTAGAACCACTGGTCTAATGAATTTAATTTGTAGATTTCAGGTCCATCAGTAATCCTACATTTTTTACTGAAAAGATGAAAAGAAAAATAAAGTAAATAAAATAAAAATCCACCACACTAAGTTGCATACAAAACATATGTACGAGTCTTTAACGTTGCCTGAACCGAGATGTACAAGTGTTTGATTTCTCATGTAGTCTTGTGTGACTTGTATGTCGAGATGGGTTATTGTAAAGTGTTGTGATAACCGAGTCTCAGTGAAAGCCGCTCAGGAGGAATGCCGGTGGGCGGGGCCTCGTTACGGCACGTCACCACAGACTTGTCTCATGTTTACGTGGAAAACATGGCGGCAGACTGCTACAAGGGGACAGCTCCTAGACAGACGTGATTTTGACAGGGAGCTTTGAGCCAGACCAGGACACAGAGCACTTAGACTTTGAGCATCTTGTCTTATGAAGCTATTTCTCCTTTGCTCCAGCCACAGGGACAGCGGAGATGGAAGACGAGGAGCGGCAAAAGAAGCTAGAGGCCGGCAAAGCAAAGGTATGTTTTGAGTTTTAACTGCTAGCATAACTTATAATTACTGTTTGCACTATGGTAAAGTTGTGCTTAGGGGTTGTCAAGGCGTCGATGTGTTTCCTTGTTGTTGTCAGCTGTTCCTGGTCCACCCCCCTTTCTCCTTTTCTCCACTCTCAGCTGTCAGGGTGCAAACATGCGCCTTGCTCTGTCTGTCAGACCTCTGTTAGCTTAGCCACTGCTAACCACACAACTCCTTTGTCATGCCGCAGGTTCACAATGCACAAACTCTCCCAATTTGTCCTCTAAAAGTCAACTTAATGCCGTATTAATCGTGTGGCCCGCAGTGCTCATTAAATCTTCTTGGAGTGAGGCTGACAGGCTGGTGTAACAGGATTTACAGGACAGTAGCTTTAGCTAACAGTGCCCCACATGCCAAACTTGTGCTTCAGTGGCTTTATCACATCAGGAGCATCCACAATGAGGTCAGGTCAACCCCCAACCCTTTCACTTAAACGTGGGGAATGACAATACACCCCATAGGTTAATAGAAGAGTGAAAAGCTTAGTGAGGGTTGACTGGGTCTTCTTCATTCAGCAGCTGTTGGTATTGGCAAAATACCACTGTCTAGCTGTGTCCTTAGGTTGGGGATTCTTACTACGAACACGCAACATTTTTGTATTAATTAATTGTGGTAGAATCAAAACATAATGTAAATACTGCAATATGCATTCCTTAGTGTTCTGACTCCATTTGCTTGTCAAAAAAAAGTATGCAAAATAGTTTGTGCTCATAAGCAATCGTCTAAAGTAAACATGAGCTGTATGTCAAGTATGGATATCAAGATTATCTGGTTAATTGATAATTACGATCATTCAGGTCACAATATAATAAGAAGAACTAAAACTAACTGTTTTAACTACCTTAGTTAAAGACACACACATTCTACAACAGCCTGGGGACCCCCTGAGAATTTCTGGCCACCCAAATTTGGGTCCTGACTCCCAGGTTGGGAGTGACAACCTGAGAATTTAGTCAAAAAAGAATGTCCCTTGGAAAGAACAAAACATCCTGTCTATTTATCGAAACAATTTTTGTAGTTAAACCTGTACAAACGTTGACAAATGTCCTGAAATTTATGGGATTTTTGTGTTAGGTTGCCAGTCCATTTTTCAGTCTTCTCTCAATGTAAATGCTCCTGGAGCTATTTACAATGTGCACTTGGAACAGAATCCTGCTTTTTAAATATTCTATATCTCTAATCACAATCGCATTGTTTGTCCAAAAAAATCACAATTAGAATAAAAAATATACAGCCCATTGTATTGTAAACAACAGGAAAAAACAGCGCCTGGATGATAAACCTTGAAACCTTTTCTATGATGGAACACTCCTGGACGAATGAGGGATTACATCGACTAATAGGAAAAATAAAACCATACAAAATTCTGAAGAGCCATATGCCGTCCATCCAGTGATACTCATAACTAGAAAAAATAACTACCGCATGCATTTAATTTTTTGAAGATTTTATGTCTTGATTGTTGACAGGATAGCTGTAGCATGAAATGGGCAGAGAGAGAAGATGGAGACATTCGGAAATTGATCAAACCCACTACACAACCAACGAGCACATTGCTTTCATTTTCAATACAGGCTATGTTGTTCATTGAGATTTCTTTGTGATTATGTCATTTTGAGATTCCTTTGTGTGATGTATTTTTTTAGGCAACTAATCTAATATTTGTATTCCAGAAAATGTTTTTGTCAAAAGTTCTTGCATAATCTCTGCATTTATAACCAGATGGAGGGTGAGAATGTTGTGTACGATTAAATTACATACTGAATTGGATTTATTAAGGGCAAATTGTCGGTTGGTTGGGTCATCTCTGTAGTTAACAACACAATAAGAAAATTAGTCACTGGGAATGACTTGTAATTGTGGAGATTTTATGGTGTCGTTTGGTCCTTGTGATGTCGATGTTGTTTTCTAGGCGCCTGCAGTGGTTGTCAGGTTGCCCAGCGGGACGTCCCGAGCTAAAGTGCGTCTCCGTGGTTATGGCTTTGGCATTTTGGTAATAAAAGACCCTTGTGTCCCGTTAGAGGCTCCTCTTCACAGCAGCACTGTGTCACCTCGGCCTCACAGGCTCAGACTTCAAGACTTCAACAACACATTCATAATGGACACTGGGCATTATAGTTTTTTGTTGTGTTCTAATCTAACCTTTATTTAATCTTAGTTTTTATCATTGTTAAGCTTTTGTTTTGACAACATGTGACTAGTAAATTAAGATTAGCACATTTAGTTTCATTATAACTGAAATTATTGTTTCAAAAAGTGTATAAAACATTGCAATAATACTAATACAATACTAAAACAAATCACATAAACAAGTCCAAATGTCTAAATTCTGAGCAGTTATAGAATAATCTTGAGCTATTGTCTAAAACCTTGACATTTTAGTATTTATTGATATCACAGAAATTGACACATATTGATGTTTCTCCAGTGTAGTGCAGCCCTAATGCGCATCACAATTCTCTCTGGCCATTTTGTTGTTAACTAAGTTTATTATTATTATATATTATTATTTTTGCAGTCACCACAAAAATAGGCATTGAAAGTCATAATCAATAAGAATGACTACATTTCTATGCAAATACTCTTAATACCAACCCAGGCCTGGATACATCACAAAAACCTTACATCTGGAAATGTGCAATGGAAATGTGCACTAAAACAATATTCAAATTTGCGCATGCTGGAAAGACAAAGGGTGGTTGTTTTTGTAATTTAATTCAAACAAAGCGTAAGCAACAGAGATGTGTCCTTGTCATACATGGAGGAGACCATTTATGAACATAATACCAAAGATTTGTCATCTCTACATTCTGTCCTCACAAAGAATATACAACACAACTAACATGTTAATTTCCATTGTTTAGTTGTAAGTTGCAGACACCGTCTGTGGATAACCAGACCGTATTATACTGAGGGCATTAGCTGCATCATGGAGCTGCTTGATCTCACATTACAGCTTCTCGAGTTTGATCATCATGACTTTCCCAGAAATACATCTTTGATGGGTTCAGCTGGTACTGATTTATGTGTAAGGTGGAAGAAACCTAACACATTTTACAATATTACTTAATTATCACTGCATATATATGCATTTCCAAACCTTAAGTTTTGCAGTTTCATTGAATGAATGTTGTTTCAATATTTGTTAATTTTCAATCACATTTATGACATTTTGATTCACTAGACATAGTTTTGAGTCTTTGGACATAACGACCTGCAACAGCGCAGCCATGTTTATATTTGTTGTATCTTCAGGTCGAGGTCATTATTTAGTTTTACTTTATTATCATCATGACTGAGGTTATTCAACTTTCGCTCTTTGAATCAAGTGCAGTCTGATTTGCGCACGTAGCCTTTGTGTTTAAGTCTCTGTAATATTGTCTCGATGGGTGTTTTATTAGCGTTCTGGTTACGGTTCTGTGCCATTGTAGGTTTGGAGGACAGTGTGGGCACAAGTTGATCGACTTAACCCAGGCCTTAATGTTTAATCCTTCAGGTGACTAACTGTGCACAGAGCTGCCCTGCATCTGTGTGACACTCAAGATTACTAAGGCTTATTAATTGACTTACTCGACACCAGGGACCTTGACTGTCACAGTTTTTAGCTTGTATTTGGAGATAACCCCGTGAATTTGAATTACACTCAAAAAATAAAATGTTTACCCTATTTAAATATATTCATTATTTCTTCTTATTTCTTATTTAATTATTTTATGTTCCCAAAATATGTATCTAAAACAATTTTATAATGAGCTATAATAAATAAAATATATGTGGCAATTAAACATCAAATATTTAAATGGAAAAAGGTGACATTTTCATTTAAATAGGGCCAACATATAAACATTGAAACAATATAATATAATCACTCACAGCCTCCCATTGTCTGTCGACTGTAACACTGAGGATGACAGAGCATTTTTGGATGATATTATAGAGGTGCTGTCTTTGTTCTTGGATGCTGCAGATATTATAAACTATTATAGCTGTTATTTTCAGTGCATAATCTTTTTGTCCATAATGCACTGGTGTTGTTTTGGGTTGATGTTTTCAATTCACACCCATATTATTTTTAGTTCAGATTCCCAAAATGTGTGTTAACACCAAAGTTAGTTAACTTATTATTGGGCTGAGCGATGTAGTAATATGATTTTCACGTGGTTTAAATTTTTTTCTTTATAAACTACTAAAAAATACATTTAAATTTAGATATAATAAACATTAAGAAGACATAGTTAACATGGTTCTTTTTAACACAAAAACAGCCAAATATCTTCCTCCAAACTCTGCTCCAAACCACATGCTTTTGCTCTCTGAGGATTAGCCATTTTTTATGGCCAACCCAAAAAAATGCACAGTAGGTAAAATCCTCCAGCTACGGTAGTCCTGAGCAAGCTGAGCACAAAAGTCTGGAGGTAGATCCCGGGTGCTGCACTGCACCACCCACTGCTCCTGAGGAGATGCCCCTGCGGCTTTGAAGGATGGGTCAAATGCAGAGCACAAGAAAGTCTACCGTAACCTTAATTGCTAAATAGTTGTTAAATATCCCACAGTCATACAGAACAAAACATCAAGTACTTAAGAACATGAACAAAGGGCTGCATCAAGTTAATAAATTAATCGCAACTAATTGATTATAGAAATAGTTGTCAACTAATTAAGTAATCAAATAATCGTTAACTGGTCAATACAGACTCCAAAACATTCTGTGTGCTGAAATTATAGGTTTTATGGCTCAGACAGAGCAGGAATGACAGGGGTAACATGTAGATAGTGTGTTTTTGAGTAAAATACTTAATTCGTGTTCATCTTTATTTATTCATGTGGTCCCTAAAGTCTAAATAAAGATTTACCAAAATTGTATTAACAGCCCTCATTTTGCTCTTGGACTATAAATGGTTGTGGGACCAACTGGCCAATGGATTTAAAAGCTCATAATGTAAGTTATCCATTCAGGTAGGTTGTGACTGTGCCGTGTTATACGTTATATACACACAGTATTACTTGTATTCTGTCATAGTTTTCCTTGCGCTTTCCTCAATAAGTGTGTTCTGGCGCAGCTCTGTGCAGCTTTCTTTGTGTGACACAGGTTCTGGCGCTGAGATCAATGCTAGTGCTCAATTGCAATATGTGCAGAACATGTGATGAACGTCCTTTTCTCACACAAGAGGAATAAGATGTACCGCTTTAGACAGGTTGTTTTCATCATTGTCTAATGAAGGAATAAAAACATGAAACTACTACATTTGCAAATGTTATTACAGTGTAAGGACATCAGGAAGGTCCTCTGATAAGACATTAACTTCCTACATCTGTTCCGTTTTGTTAATTATAGCTATTTGCTACCAACACCTTTATTTGCTCTTGTTATTAGGTAATTTTATTCTCCATAATATAAAACTGAACAAATAACATCTTCCCCTTCAGGCAATCTTCGAACATAAATACAATTCTAAATGACGTTATTTGTGTATTTGGTGCTCGTCATGGTCAATCCTAATGAATCAGTGATTGACGGTGTAAGCTGCATGATGTAACTATTCACGCCACGTTTAGCGCTTGTAGATATTGTTCCTGTAGATATTGAATTCACTTAGATGTTGCTGATAATTTGCCCCCCAAAAAATTGCATTGATGATGTTCTGAACTTACTAAACATGAGCCATAATGAATTACACAATGCAACATTTAATTTAAGTCTAAGTTAAGATAATTCAACCTCTTCAAGACTGACATAAAACTGATAATAGAAAGTTTTGTCACTTTTAGTTGCATATGCCGCTTTTTTGTGTTTTTGTCATTTGTTTCAGAACATAGTTGAATAAAGGTTAATTAAAAAAAAAAGAATAAAAAGAAAATCAACATGTTTTAACAAATCTAAACTACAGGGTTAAAGCAGGATATTTTGTTGGAAATTATTGCACGATTTGCTTATTGTGGCCATTCAAATTGCGTTTTAGATTAAATTTCGATTAATTGGCAACCCTAAAAGGTACATATTAGTGTTGAACTGAAGTAGATGAAGTATTAGCCCAAAATAATATCGTTCAACATTTATTGAATAGTTAATCTGTTAATTATCGCGCCGAGCCTGTGGAGCACAGGCTTTGATGTCACCATTGCCTTGTTTGTTGATGTTAATAGTTAGCAGCTACTAGCAGAGCTGTTTTAAAAGCTACGTGTTACATATCTGCTCATGTGAATGTGTTCAGACGGCAGACGGAGGTACACCTACGTAGTTTCTGTTTGGCAGATGGTGCTGTGGCTACACTGTCTCCAGTCCTCCATATGCTCTGGAGAACAGGGCAAACATGCAGCGATAAGCAGCTCACACGGAGCACAGGATCCGTCCAAAACTCACTGCGCTGAATGACCCTCATGTACGACACATCTCTGAGTGCGGAGGAATGAGGACTATAGCCTTAGCCACACCATGTCTCAATAACCAGATATGAATTAATTTTTAATAGCAGTATTAAGTATCAGTACCGAAAAAGATCACATAAATGGGACAAAATCTGACCTTTCCTGAATAGTTTTAGAACTATAAGACCACATGGTAATATTAAAGAAGTAATATTATTTTGAATATTGTGTTGAAAATTACATTTATTTATCAAAATAAAAGTATTCTTTTAAGTTATTGTTGCGGCATCAAAATTGGTATCAAGTATTAGTACAATAAGTATTAAGGAGGCCTTTTACTTTTTAAAAAACCTTTACTAAGTTTGAAATGTTCTATTGCGGCAACACTAATTGCTGCCTACATAGCATTTAAATTTAGTTTTTAAATGTAGCTAAATCATTTATTTCTGCCCTAATGATATAAACCACTTAGCGTTTTATGTGTGTTATGTATTTTTTTCCTTTAATAACTAATATTTTGCTGTAGAAAACATACTACTACTTTTTTTTTTTTTTTTTACAATACTGGATTTTGTATTTCTGCTGTTAATGAAAATAAAGTTTATGAGCCTTTATAATTACTGACTTAATTTTGTTATAACTTGGAACATCAAGCAGTTTAGGTTTTATTAATATCATATGCTGTTTTGTTTTTCTCTTTCTAACACTGGTCTCTGATTTGGAGGAGAACACCGGGTATATTTAGATGTTGCAGGGGCACATCAAGAGCCCTTTGAGGGTTTTAGCAGCCCGTTGTGGGTGGGCACTCGGCCAGCAGCCCACGCTTCGCTTTATCGCACACTGCCCCATAACCTTCACACAAAATCACTGAGCGGGCTAGTGTTATTGAGCCATCTGAGTAACATGGTGTCTGATTTAGAAATTAGCAGTAACATCATGTTGCACATTCAGAAACTTTTAATTTCAGAGACGAACAGAGGGATGGATTGTGTTGTCGTAGTTAGTACAGAACAAATGAGATTTTAAGATATACATTTTTGGAGTTGGCGCTCACAAAATGTATTCTGTTACTGGTCCAGAACGTGAAGAAGTTGAAACACGTATCATATTGTTTTGGGAAGTGATAAGTCTGTGCCTGCTTTGCTTCACCAACAACATTACATTTTTGACGTTTCTGTAATTCAAATATACACTATAAATAATGAAATATTAATATTCATCTACATTTATGTGAAATAATACAATATACATCTGATATTATCTTTACAATATTTCTGAATTGTTTGACATTTGTTATACCATGGCCTGGGTTAGATTTGTGTCGTTCGTCTCTTGTCGGACAGGTGGAGCAGTGTTGGCGTTGTCTCCATGGTAACAGCCCTTAATGGCAGCGGTCCATGCGACACACACCTGTGACACCTGTAGCTCTGCACTCAGCCCAAACCAACTCACACTGACTATTTATATGTTTGTGACGACAGCTTGATTGTTAATAAAGCATTTTTCAGAAATGTTTATTATATTTGATAAGACATATTTCCATAGTTAAAAACGTAATAATAAATGTACTATGTCCTTCTGCATTTATATTTAAACGGTACGTACATTAAGTTTATATTGTAAAAGCAGAACGTTGAGACACAATCTGTCTGCTGTGCACAGTCTATATCTAATTGTCAAACATTTTATTGTTACCGAGCTGCGTGTTTTGTTATAAGTTAATTCATGTGAATTAGGGCTGCACGATTTGGGAAAAATATCTGATTGCGATTTTTCTAGTATTGTAATATATGTTTTAATAATAGGATTCTGTTCAAAGTTCACATTTTAAACATGACCACGAGAACTAACAAAGATACTGAAATATGAACTGACAAATGAACAAAAGAATCCCATGTATTTCAGAACATGTTTGTACAGATCTAAACTACAGGCTCAACAGTTTATATGCAGAATTACACGGGATATTTTGTTGTTTGTAATGGAAATTATGGCACTTCAAAAATTGCAGCCTGTACAATTTGCTAATAGCGTCCATTAAAATTGCAATTTCAATTTGATTTTGATAAATTGTGCACCCCTAGTGTGAATACTAGTTTCCACTGTTGTTGCTAATTTTGTATTTATTAAGCCTATTTCATTCTTACACATATTCTTGGAATGCCCTTATTGTAGCATAGTCTATATTTTTAGTGTTATTTTTATTCATTGTTTTATTTTGCACCTTACCACCAAAGCAAGTTCCTAGTTTGTAAATAAATAAATAAAACCGTTCTGATTCCAATTTTGACATCCTACTTTGTATGTTTAAAATTTGTCTGAACTTTGCCGAGTGTCTCTGTTTTCCAATAAAGCTACAAAGCCACTTCATAAATTTCTCAACAGATGGTAGATTTCTTTCATTCAGGATCTAAGATTTAAAATTATTGGGCCAAATTACTGTGATAGTTTGGTAAAAGTAATCCTTTTAGTGCGGATTAGAAGCTGGCACAGCGAGAGGCATGTGCTAGGTCATATGGACAGGGAGGAGCTGAAAACAGGACACTTTGTGAATCTGCACCATGTTCCGCTCAAGTCTCTCCAAGATACGCAATTTCACTGTGGGTTTTCAGATGTTTTTCTAAATGTTTTGACTTGTATCTTTGAATTTGACCCCATTCATTTGTTAACTTTTTGTTGTATTTTTTCCTCTACAGTTGGCTGAGTATCGGCAGAGAAAAGCCCACGCCGACTCCCAGAAGAAACAGAAAAAGAAGAAAAAGAAGCCTGTGGAGAGGGACTCGGAGGGGGACTCTTTGGGGAGGACGGAGGGCGAGTTGAACCGGACGCTGGAGGGAGACGAGCCCACTCTCCCGGCACACGATGGAGAGGACAGAACGCACCCTCCCACCACAGAGTTCTCTCTCACCAAGACTCTGCGCAGTGGAGAGACCGTCAGACATGACCAGACCTACACCATAGAGGTACACACTCTCACTCACATTCAAAATCCAATCATTACTGCCATAATGTTTCATTATGTGTCACTGTACAATGTAGGCCTGTGTTTCCCGTTCATAACTTGCAAAAATTAAAGGGGACATATTGTGTAAAATTGACCTTTTGACCATGTTATCCCTCTTCCCTCATCATTATCTTACTTACAATTGTATTTAGATTGATTCATGCATGTTTGAGTCTTGTATTCTCTTGCATTAGAAGCTTGAGACATTTTTTGACAGTAAAAACACATAAATAATAAAAATCCACTGCTAGGAAGTTTATTTTACTTTTTACAATGAACAAAAAGTAAAATAAATTGTACTAGATACCGGATAAACTTTTATTAATTATATTTAACTTTTCGTGTGGTCGTTCTGCCACCTGCGTGTCTCCTTGGAAGGTTCCCCTGTATGGCATTATCTCTATATGGAGGCAAGCAGGTGACGCCATCAGGCAAAGTTACAGGCCAGATCTGGGAATATAAATCTATTTCCAGATTCAAGATATTTTTGAGCCATGAAAACACCTGTATTAGAAGAAGTGCTAAATAGAACATTCCAAATAAAAACCAAGTTTCATAGTGCACCTTTAATCAACAGGTGCCAGGAGATGTGTAGGAAAAGTGTACAAGTAACCATGCACTTCAGGCTGCTTTTTGGGTGGTTGTAGGCAATAAGTTGTGGTTTAGTAATAGTGTTGAAGTAGTAATATATTATTTAAAACCTTTATAAGTGTTTTTTAATCGCCAATCTCTGTAAAATTTCCACACAAAGATAATTTTAGTTTATTGATTATCATGATCAAGGGAATACTTTCTTTAATACTTATTGTGTCTTTATTTAACTTAATCAAGGTTTGCAGCAATTTAGATTAGTTTTCTTTTACTCAAAGGTTTGTTTAAATCCACAGACTCTTCCAGCACCTAAATCACAGAGGCACACACTGTACTTAATTATGATTGTGTGAATAATTGTATGTTTCTTCATAAAATAATTACGGTCCTCTGTTTGTTTTGTTTTGTCAGCAAAATGAGATGGCCTTAGTTGTCGTAGCAACCTGCCCCCTAGCTGTAGCTGTGACTTTCTGAGCAAAAAGAAATCTTTTATCAACAGTGTTTATAGACAACAAATTCACAAACTAGGACCGCACAATATGAGAGAAAGTTGCAAATTTAGTGAACTACATTACTATAATATTTGTGTTAATACTATTTTAACTAGTAGTTTGTTTTCCAAATTCCCCAGAAAAGCTATTTTTAATATGCTATTTTAGTTTTGGGTATCTTTCTGTTTCTCTAGAAATCACTCTGAATCTTGAAAATGTATTGAATCGATTTAATTAATTTATGTTTGATGAATGGTTGCTAAAATGTGTATACATAGATTCTAATTGTTACTAAAACTAGTATCAAAACTATACTAATTAGAGCAGATAACAATCCTGAAGAAAACTACATAAATAGGACAAAGTTGGACTTTCCTGAATAGTTTTAGGTCGGCCTTGAGCAATGTCAGAACAAGTATAAGACCACAAGGTAATACAGTTCTAGAGAAACTACTATTATTTTATGTTGAAAATGGGATTTTATCACCTTTTTATCAGTTTTACATTGAAATGTGTGTTAGATATCAACCTTTTCCCACATTAAGTTCCTTATTAAGTTTGAAATGTTAGTATTGTGAGATTTTGTGTCTTTAGATAAATATATAACATTTCCATTTTTGTCACAATAATTTTGCACTTTACATAAGATGTTTAATTACAAATCCAATCACTAGAGCAAGATTGAAAATGATGTTGAATTAGCACGTCGCCTTGGCCCCAGCATACCTTCAGACGTGGAGTGTCGGCTCCAGCGCTGCATTTCTGAGGCTATTACTGAGACACAGGTTGTTCTGAGCTGAAGGGCCTATGTGATTGTCCTCCAAAACACGTCCCATGATTTTGAATAGAAGTACAGCCTTTAGACATGTCTGAAGGAAACTGCTTTGGGTAATAACAGATAAAAGACGAGTGCAGGATTTATCGTGCTGCTCTGCTTTCACTTAATGTACTGTTAATTTGAGGGGAATGCTTGATCTTTACCTAATGCACAGGCTTTGAAACTGTCATTCAGGGTCCATTAACAAACCGCGCTTCTGTAGATGAGAGACTTCTGATGTTTTCAAATGGTTCTTGTAAAAGGGTGCTATTTCATATGGCAGCAGTACAAGAAATATAGTACTTTTCCCTCAAACTTTTTGTTGCAGAAAACAGAAATTACAACACAAACCAACCGTATCTTTCCATTAGTTTTCCTTGCTGTGTTTTTTGTAATCATTTTCTCTAAGTCCACATTGAGAAAATTGTAATGCCTTGCCACACTAACCATCAGATTTGTATTAGTTTGGCTTGGTGCTGCTGCAGTTCTTTGTACTCTGTTATTGACACCATTTATCTAACATGGATTGGCAGTGGTTCCCAAATTGAGAGATGGGACCCAGAAGTGGGTCATGGACTGAAGTTCAGCACTGATCTTATTTAAAGCCCTAGTGTGGATTTCATTACGTGATAATGAGAGACTAATTTTAAAATACACTTGCCTTAAAGTCGAGGTGATTACAATTGGACCAGACAGTCTGGTGCTGTAATATCATTTTTTCCAGAAATAAGGATCTCTCAAAAATATACTCTGTACAGAGGTTTTACTAGTTTTACTAGTCAACAGTTAACCAAATAAAGTTTGGTTGACTAAAGCCGTGTAGTGAATGTTTATGAATAAGGTGTATTATTTTTGAAAATAGGGAATTCTTAATCATTATTTTTTTTATTATATATCATATATTTATTCAACAATGTCTTTGTTGTAAAAATGGAGATTACAGTTATTTTTTTATAGTCTACTAATAGTTACTTAAAGGACACGTATTCTGCTACAGTGACTTTTTTGAACTTTTAACCATGTTCTAACAATGTTCCGTCTTAAAAACATACCTGAAGTTGCAGTCAGCTACATTCATGCTGTTTTAGGAATGTTCATTAGAAAATCCTGCCCCCTGTGAGTGTCAAACACACTTCCTGCTGAACTCCTTGATCTGTGACGTATTTTCAGATCATCTACGTTACTTATCCGAGAATCTTCTGCTGTTTTTAGTCCTGTAATCATCGCCAGACTCGCTCTAAGCATTTCTTCCATCTAAACACATTCACTGCTGCTGCTAGCTTGATAATGGCGTGTTGCACATTCTTTTAAAGAGATAACGTAGCTAAATTGTGGAAGCGCTTGGTGTCAAGTGTCACTCCAGACTGCTGAGAAAAACTTAAATTATTTCATAATAAACTTTTTGTTTTTGTTTCAAAACATGAGATGAGCATGTTTAAAGGCTAATAACAATACAAAAAATGCATCATATTTTTCCTTTAACAATGCTTAGGAAGAGTATGTAATCTTTTTCTGCAGGAAATGGCCTAAAGCAAAGAGCATGTTGATGTTATAAAGGTGAAAAACCCATAGGCATGACTTATACTGTCAGTAACACCTCAGAGTCAGAGATCACCAGCTCGTAGCAGCGTGTTACGCATTTCTATTGTTGGCGTTATGCCTTTTGCAACAATTTTAAAAAACTTATTTGTTGTTTAAAATTTACACATTACAAATAAAGTAATCACAAAGTATTGTAACTTGTTAGTAGGTAATGTAACTAATTACATTTTTATTAGTTATTTGTAACTAATTACTTTTCAAAGTAAGCTCTCTAACACTGACTAATTCTGATTAGTTGATTAACCGTAGCCCTACTACAGTCTAAAATAATACTTTAAACTAGCCTTTAAGTATTAAATGTTGGCTTAATATAAAATGTGCAAAAAATGATATATACTGTATGTTTTGCTGCCTCTAAAGATAAAATTTAATTTGTGTGGAATAGTCAAATAATGGTTTAATATTATGACCTTTTTAACAGGTTTGAAAGAATTTTTGCTCTAAATGTCACATTACCAGGTCAAAAGTCACACATTTTTCTTTTTGCACATGACCTTCAGTCTTTTTTATCCGTAAACTTAGTAACTTTTAATTCAGTGGGTGTCTAGCCAATTGTGAATACTAGATCAAGCCTTTCCAAATGTCATGCAGAAAAGGCCAGTGTATAATGCCAAATACATGTCTTTTATCAAGAAAAGTAGCCTATTAAGAAGACTTTCATACCATAAAAAAAACAGTGAATAGCTGTGTCTGCTCCGCCTTGCTGAGTCACCTCCGTCCTCTCTGCTCCTCAGGCCGGTGCTTGTTCACACACAGATGGAGCTTGTATTTTTCTATCTCTCGCTGAACTCACTGTAGCTGCGTTTTGATATGTGCCGCCGTGTCACCATGGAAACAGACGATTGACTTTAAACAGTTTTGGGGCGTGTTGAGTCCATCTAGCCGCATCTCCTCCTGTGTGGTCTGTCCATCCGAGTGAGCAACACTTTACGCCAACCTCAGGGTTGATTAAATTCATGAATACGCTTTTCACCTGAAGCACACTTAAAGATTGGTCTCTTTTTCTCTATTCTTTCTCTCTTCTGCTCTCTTTTCCAATGAATCACTCCCTCTGTCTCTCCCCTTCCTCTTTCCCTCTTTTTCTCCCTCTCTATTTGACTCTTTCCCTCTCAATACATTTTTGGTCAAGTCAAAGTCTCCCGCTCTCTTTCCCTCCTTCTCTCTGTTTCTCTCTCTCTCTCTCTCTCTCTCTCTCTCGGTCTGTCCCTCTCTTTCTCTCCCCCTCCTGCTTCTCTCTCTCTTTCTCCCTCTCTCCGTCTTAATCACTTTGTATCTCTCTCTGTGTCTCTTCCCCTCCTTCTTTCTCAAGCTCTCTCTCTGTCTCTTCCCCTCCCTGTCTCTCTGTGTGTATCTCTCTCTCTCACACACTCTCTCTCTCTGTGTCTCTTCCCTTTCTCTCACTCTCTCTGTCTCTTTGTCTCTCTCTCTCTCTCTCTCTCTATGCCTCACTCTCTCTCTCTGTGTCTCTTCCCTTTCTCTCGCTCTCTCTCTCTCTCTCTCTCTCTCTCTCTCTCTCTCTATGCCTCACTCTCTCTCTCTGTGTCTCTTCCCTTTCTCTCGCTCTCTCTATCTCTTTGTCTCTCTCTCTCTCTCTCTCTCTATGCGCCTCACTCTCTCTCTCTGTGTCTCTTCCCTTTCTCTCGCTCTCTTTTGCTCTCTCCCTCCCTCCGATACTCCCTCCTTTTTGTCTTTTTTCGCTCCCCCTTTGTCTGTCTGCTGGCTGTAAAAGGACTGCAGACCTTCAATGATGTAGGAAAATATTCAGATTACACAAATTATACTGTGGCATAGCCCTCTAGCGAAATCAAATCGCTGTTGTCGTCCTTTGCAAATGAGTATCAATACTAGTTTATTGTCATTTAGGTTCTGGGTGTTTATTTGCTAATGCTTATTGCTTTGTGAAATAGATAATACACTATCTCTTGTTTGTGTGTATGAGGTTTTCATGATTTTATAATTTTGACTTTATTCAGTGTTAATACCTGTTGTAATTATAACTTATAGTTTTATACCAATCAGGTTGCTATTTGTATAGAAAAGTTGAAAAATATGTTGAAAATTACAGGAAGTAAATAAATTTTTTTTTTTTTTTTTTTTTTTTTAACCTTTATTTAACCAGGAAAGTCCCATTGAGATTAAAAACCTCTTTTACAAGGGAGTCCTGGCCAAGAGGCAAATTGATGACATCATATTAGAAAGACAAAGGATATGCATAATTTACACAAAATAAACTACTTTTTTTGACCCTTTAGACATTGATTCAACAAAATAAAGGTGTTCACATGGATTTTTCTTTGTCAAATGAAAAAACCTGTCACATTAGATCAATTTTAGCCCAGTGTACAGGATGGTTTCTTTGTAATTTCCTAGTGTGATGTCATAATTTACAAGCAGCAATAACATTTAAAACCTAAAAAAAATTGCTAAACTGGGGTAAAATTTGTAAAGGTTTGAGTAGAATTTGAAATATATTTATTAACTGCATTTTAGTTAAATTAATAGTCTAACTTGTCAGTGGCACTTTAAATAACAGGGAATCTATTGTATAGAGCTTGGTATCAAATGTAAAAAAAAAAAACACCATCAAACTCTGTCATGTTTGTGTACTAGCGTGCAAAATGTCCAGATGCATTGGCCAAAACCTAACCTAAACTAAAGAGTCGATAAACTGATGGGTCACTACTGGTGCATTTATCGCACTGCAGTGTCAGAATACTGAATGTAGTATCTACAGATACTAGATCTACATTGGTTTAACATTATTTTAATAAACATTCTGAGATGTGACAATACAATCCTGTTCTCTGTTTTATCCATGTAATTTATGTAAGTTGTACTAAATCATCCATTTATTTTATCTTCTGTGTTTTCTAGCAATTTTGATGCTACTATTGCTGTTTCGAAATACTAAAGAAAGGTTCTATAAACGTCAGATACGTGCAATGCTGAATCATACACCTTTCTGTGGTAGCTATTCAGTGCTGTGTGCATTCATCTCACTTCTAAATGTTTTTATCTTGAAGGCCTTGGACGCTCTGTGATTCACCAGACACAACCTACTTCTTTATTTGTGTTACATGACATTGAGGGTTTGCAACGTAACATTAAACATGGTTTCCCTTTTTTCCTGCCAAGCCTCGACCCAACAAAATACATGTCACTGATGATGTTAATTATCTGTGGAGCTGGCAACCTACCATTTCTATTTAAAAGTAATTGAGTGTCAAAATGGGTTTTATTATGCATTATCAGCCGAGTGGTCTCTAACTCCGCAGTGGATGTGGTGACGTAAGGGCCTGTTTTATTTCAATAACAAAATAATATGTCAGGTAAAAGGAGAACTTGTACTGCTCTCTGATTATTGAAGTTATGTGGCAGCAGGTAAATATAAATAATAATAATTTGTTTTTCCTTTTTGTTGCAGCCCGAGAGTGAGGTGTCAACAACTGCAGAAGACTATTCCTCTGAGGTAAAAAAAATAAAAATAAAAATAACCTTTCAAAATCCACATCATCATTCTGACGTTCAATTTCTTCCAATAACACAATTTTAAGGATTTCTTGCTGCAAAAGGTGCCAAGTTTTTTGCTGACTGAACTTGAAGCAAAGGAGAAATGACATAACTGGCACGGCAGCTCACCTTTCACAGTTTGAGTTTTGCCTTTTGGAAAAATCAAGTTTTTAGTAGAAGAAGAAGTCAATATGTTATACATTTTATAGTTTTGATGCAAGGTGGAACATTTTTATGAATGCAATTATAACGAAAATAAAATGATTTGACAGCCACACCTACAAATGTTCATAAATAACCTTCAAGCAATAGTTGTGTGAATAAGGTTTGTCAAAAGTGTACAAAATCAGATACTAATCAATACTAAACTAGTATCAAAGCTAGATACTCATTGGAACAAGTTATTATTAATTATATTAAATCACCTAAACAGGACAGAACTTGACCTTTCCTGAACAGTTGATGATGATGATGATCTTGAGCTTCATCAGATTTAGTGTAACACCACATATGACATAAATAAAGTATTATTATTTTGTATTTAAAACTACAGTCTATTGTCTTAAAAAAGCATTTTATTATCATTGTGAAATCAAAATTCGTATTTTCCTTTGTATCAAGATCGAATTTGACATTTTGGTATCGTGACACTGGTATGAATGAAACACACTGCTATAAACTGAAATGTGAAATAACTTTTCTCTATACATTTCAAACAAGGCAGTGTAGCTTTTGTATCAGTCCAAAGCCTGGATGAAAAATTACAATATTGTTATAATTATTGTGAATTATAATGAACATGTTTATTCACTGTTTTTAATTACAGAATCTTCTGCTACAATGCTTACGTTTAAATGGCATAACAGTCACACATTGTCAGACTGTGTTACTTAAAGCTTGGGTTGTTTCATATTTTTAGCTCCCCAAATCATTATAATAGATTAAATTCTGACAGCATTATGAATTGACAGGTTAATGGCTGCCACGAGATGACTTTGAACCTTTCGCTGTCTTCGACGGAGTTTATTTGGGTACAGTAATCCGCTCAAGTAGTTTGGCCAGCTCCGCTTTTTGGCAAATGCTCGGGCTGCCGGTCTTAACTGTTTATAACCTCTTCTGTAATGGGCGTCTGTGCAGTTTCCAGTAACCTACTAACCTACCGGGCTTCTTACATGCACTCCTGGCTTTAAAGAACACTGCTTCTTGTCAGCACTGTACAATAATAGTGATGACCAATTAACAAACATTTTTAAAGATTTATTAAAGGAGACATATTATGTAAAATCATCAGTGCTTCCTCATCATTAGTTTACTCAAAGTTGTATTTTGATTGATTCATGTTTTAGTTAATTGTGCTGAAACTGAGGCTCATGTGCTCAGAGTGTTTTCACCTACCCCCTATCCCCACCCACATCCCTGTATTTAGTTATGATTACTTGAAACATTATGACTGTGATCCATGCTGGGTTCTAAAATTTCACATAGACACATAATGTAATGACAAATCTGGTGCTTTCGGTGGTGAAATGTCACCATGAAGAGAAAACAGTTCTGTAGTTTTGAAATAAATTTCTGTTTCTGTTATTAAGCCGTTTTTACAATTAACAAATTGTAAAAGGATTCTCCACTTATCTCATAGTTTAATGCAAAGTACCTGTAAAAGAGCATTATATGTCTAATCGAAGCTCAAATGTGTATGAGATTTAAGAGAAAACAGTAAAAACCTTAAAATATAACAAGGGAAAAGGAACACTTTTCTTTTGTGAGATGTTGGAGGAGAAATTGCCATTTAGACAAAGTTGGAACATTCTACTATACAGTCAAGTTATTTAGTTTGATTTGCGAGGTTGAATGCAAGTAAAATCCAAGAAAATTGCTCTTTTTATTCAACGGAACAATGTTTTTTGTTTGGTCTAACAGTTGGATGCTTTTCACAAAATACAACACTGGCTACGTTTAGATGCACACCAAAAATCTGATCATTATCTGATTTCTGGAGTTATCAGATTATTGAAATGTCATGTAAACAATTAACGTACTAACGACTAATCTGATTTATTTCTGATTGTTCACACTTGTGCAAGTTTTGACATGGAAAATTATGCAAAAACGAATGTGGCAAAGACAAAAAATTAAAGACTGAAAGCTTCATTTTAAAATGTGTCATACTTTGTATGTGTCTTCAGAATACAATAGTTATTCAGAAAATGAATTCATAATCAGATCAAGTGATTTGGTTATCTAATTATTATAGTTTTTACTCCCCAAGTATATGTACCTAGTGTTACCAACATTTAAAAAATCTAATTCAATCTATAAGAACAGTCATTATGGTCTGTCCGCTTATACTTGCATGAAACATTTGTTACTGACTAACTAAACTCACAGAAGGATCTACTCATGTATCTGAAAATGTCATCTGCTGACCATATCTAGTGAAGAATTAACGCAACAGTTCTACTTTCCACTATATTTTAATGTCTGACTCTGAATGCGTCTAACATCTGAACTTGCTTCACTTTTGCAGTTTCTTCTTGCTCTGTCATCTAACTGCTGCTCCCGCTGTGTCCGTCCTGTAACTTTAAATTGCTGTACAAATCCTCACTGTGCCGTTTCCAGGAGGAGGTAGATCCGATGCAGCGGGTGACAAGGGGGGGCTCGCTGCAGGAGATGGAGGACGCTTTGGCAGAAAAGTCTCAGGAGGTGGAGGAGCTGAGCCGAGAGCTGGAGGAGATGAGGAGTGGCTTTGGAGCAGATGGAGTGCAGCAGGTAATGTACAAGGTTAACTGAAATGTAATTACTATTGTAGCTAACATGCTCCACAATCTTCATAATACTGAATTTAATACATAATACAGTATATATATTGCTTCTTTTTAATAGAAAACGGGTGTTATTTTAGGACCTTAAATTTGTCTGGACTTTCTTTTTACATAATATGTAAATATATAATACATTTTTATTTCAAAAACCATTGTTGCTATGTTTTTTGTTTGGACTATGCCTGTTGCTATTAATGTGTGTTTTGACCGACTGTAGCACTTTGAGATTTGTTTTTCGAATGTAAAGTGCAATATACTGTACATTTTTAAAAATTCATTTCTATGAGGTTTTTGCCCAGTCAGTCTAAAATGAATAAATCCTGACAGATCGTGCAGTGAGTTGTGCTGGATATCTCTGAAACATGTTCAAGGCTTTACAAAACGAGTGCATACTTCACCAAAGGACACAGAGTCAATTCTTGGCAAAACAATACGATTATGTATTTCTTATGGTGGTTTATAAATTGTTGTCATTATATGAAATAAGCAAATTGCACCTTGCACTTTAATAGGTTTTCATTTGCATAAAATGTTTTTAATCACATTTCATGCTGTTCTAAATGGCTGTGCTATTTAGGTTTATATTCTCAGTAACTGACTCCGACTGTGTGATTTGTTTTTCTGTAACTGCAAAACCAACATATATTCTGCCTTTTCTCAGGGGTAAGGCTCTTATTGAAACACAAAGGGAAACAATTCCTTATTCCCTCCAATGTAACTTATCTGATAAGGGTTCGATCTGCAATTTGGCCTGGTGGTGCCACCTGCTTGTCTCCATGGAGATACAGTAGATAGCTTTAATGCCATACTATGGAACATTCTAGCTAAAGCAATAACATCTTCATGGAGACAGATGCTGGATCCTTTTATGGAATACAGTTTATTTTGTCCTTGGCCAATCAAAAAAAAAAAAAATTACATTTATAATAAACAAAAACTGTGAGGCATGAATTTATAGAAAACCCACACACTAGACGATTAAACACAACTGTCCCATTGCTACGTGTCCTGTGCATTTCTTGTTTTTAGTATCTGTTTGTGAACATGTGTCTCATACATTACTCGCAGGCAGCAATGAATTCAGACCTGCATTCTTCAAAACATTATGAACCATTGTTATTTGTCCTTTTGCGCTTATAGAACTCTGTTACATAACTTACCTTTCATACATCTTTTCACACAGCTCCAAGACTTTGAGGCAGCCTTGAAACAGCGCGACGGCATCATCACTCAGCTGACAGCCAACCTGCAGCAGGCGAGAGAGGAGAAGGACGAGATTATGAAGGAGTTTCTGGAGCTGACGGAGCAGAGCCAGAGACTTCAAATTCAGTTTCAACAGGTTTGGAAATCATATTTCAAGTGTCTTTCAATTAAATTACTTTTCATTTACAGAATTCAGAAGGGGGCATTTTATGTATATTTAATAAAAATTGTCAAGTTAACAACACAGTTATATATTATCGTTGCATGATTACTTTCCAATCAATTCAACATGACTTTATTGTGCCATTGGAAATTTGTCTTTGCCTATCCACTCATGCTGTCATCAACACTACACATTATTCACTAGATTATTCACCTTATTCCGCCCCGCCCTCTTTTCTCTCGTTTTATGTTTATGATCCGCACTCTTGTAGTAAAGGGACCTCCGCTTTGACGCTGACGGTGTTCGTGCAAATGGCGATTGAGGGAAAAGTCTCTTGCTAAAACATTATATAAAGTAGATTGCTTTGTCTAAAATGTTTAATGTACATGTGCAAAAACAAGTCAGCAACACACTGATTCCCTAGGCGGCTTTTTAGTCCGTGTAGAACTTATTTTCTGTTGAACTCGCCTGCTATGTGTAAACTACAACGGACAGCGCAGCGTACAGCAACTTCTGGAATAAGGTGAATAGCAATGTAACACACTCGATAGATATAGAGTACATTTAGAAGCTGTATTTTAGATTCACATTTGCAATTTTCTTCTTCTAAATAGTTTTTTCTATATTTCATTCATTGTTTGATGTGTTTGTCTAAATACGTATAAATATATTTGTTTTGACCAAATACTGTAATTTCCCATTTGAACCTTGGAGTATTTCCTCTCATGTGTTTTCTCACAGCTCCAGGCCGGGGAAAGTCTGAGGAACAGCAGCCACAGCAGCACCGCGGCCGACTTGCTCCAGGCCCGACAGCAACTGCAGCAGCTCCAGCAGCAGCTCCAAGACCAGACCGAGGAACGGGACAGGGAGAGGGACCAGAGACTCCAGGCCCAGAGCAGAGAGGACACAGAGACCGTCAGCCGTCTGCAGCAGAGGCTCAACGACATGGACATGGTGAGAAATAAATAAGAACTAATGATGTCTATTACTTGCATGATGTATTTTATGGCAACTCTCTCTCCTTTCTCTAAATATGAAATAAGTCTGGCCATCTGTCCAGTCCACCTATTATTGTAGATCTTTGTTTCTCCTCCTTTTAAGTTACAATAAACACAGAAAACAAAGACAGTTGCCAATAATGTATTCCTTGTGATTACTAAGACTCATATTCAGCATTTGACTATTCCCATTTTTAATTCGATGTTGTGGTTTGTGTGATTCACAGCAATTTGTGTTGTAACGTTTGGTGACAGATTGTTTCTCTGTGATTACAGCCAACAACCTTTTAACCTGGCACGATTTTAAAAAATTAAATTAAATCGGTGTTTACTCTCTGTCAAAGAATGTTTTAATTATTTTTTACCAACGTAACAGACGAACTCAACTCAACAGCATTCAAAACCTGTAAAGTCACAAGGCTCTGTTGGTTTAAAAGTGCACTATTTAACCACCTGCTTTTCACCATGTAGATTTTATCACTTTGCTTGGAATGTTCCACAGTATGGCATTAAATTGATCTATCTTGCGTTCATTCAATTACAGGTGTTTTTATTGCTGCAAAAATAAAACAGAAATTCATGCTGTGAGTGGAGTCTCCTTACTCCATATCTGACCAGTAATATATGTGTGTCCACAGAGAAAGATAAGTTTAATGCCATTCTGTGATACATTCCACCAGAAAAGTTAGTGTGCCTTTAACTATGATTCTGTGGCAATTGTGTAAAGTTGTTAAAAGTTAGTTGGATATGCTGTCAGTCTTTGTGACTATATCTAAGATGAATTAGTTTTTCTTAATTATTTGCCTGACTAAATTCATTTTCTACTTTCATTAATACATTAGAATGTATAATAAATGACTTACTTGTAATATACTTGCTTTGTTGTGTCTGTAGGAAAGAAGGAGAGCAGAGGAGTCGCTTAACGAGAAAGACTTGCTGATCGCTGAACAAGAAAAGACTATTATGAATCATGAACAATTGTTGAAAGAGTTGAGAATGTCTGAGGAATCGTTTGCACAAACTCTGAAAGAGAAAACCCAGTTACTACTTGAACAAAGTGCAATAATTTCTACACATGAGCAATCACTAAATCAGCTCCGCGAAGAACTGTCGCGGGCTGCAGGTGAAACTAATATGCAACAGACAGATGAGAAAGATAGGATCATAGCTGAAAAAGATAGGGTCATTATTGAACGAGATTATGCTATTACTCAACTGGAGGATGAGCTGGAGTCTTCACAAAAACGCCTTCACGACCTCAGTCAGCGAATGGCCACGAAGGAGGTAGAGCTGGAACGGTGCCTTGAAACTTTGGAGAGCACCAAGTCGGACCTGGAAAGCTGTGAAAATGAATTGAATAACTGCAAATTGGATCTAGAAAAAGAACGCACAGAGTTAGAAAGCTGTAAAAATGAGCTGTCTCTGTCTAAACAAAAGGAAAAGATGTCTTCTAATGAGATTATGCAGCTTATGGGAACGGTGGAGGATCTGCAGAAGCGCTGTCACAAGGGGAGTTTGTCAGAAAACGAAACGATTCAGAAAATGCAAGAGGACGCTGAGCGGAAACTGGAAGTCCTCAGAGCAGAACTGGATGAGATGTACGGACAGCAGATAGTACGGATGAAGACGGAGTTGAACTTGCAAAACGCTGCAAGAATTGAGCAAATAAACCAGCAACATAAAGCTGAAATCGAACTTCTCAAAACGCAATATTTATCTGAAACTTTATCCGCTAGCACTAGTGAAATAGAGGTGCTTAATATTAAAATTAGGCAGCTTCAAGAAACAATAGAGCAATCACAAGAAATTCATGATAAAACTGTACAAGAGCTAAACAAAGTCAATAAAGAAAAGCTAAACCTGCAGGAAAAGACTGATGGCCTCATGCAAGATCTTAAATCAGCTAAAGAACAAGTAGAGCTGGTCTCTCACAATGCTGTCTCTCAGGAAAGCCATAAAAGCGAATTGCAACTTCTTCAGGACACGATTGACAATCTGAAACACCAACTTGAAACCGCTCAGGAAAGTGCAATAGAGACGCAAGAGAAGTATGAATCGGAGACGACCAATTACAAAATTAAGCTCGAAATGCTGGAGCGGGAGAAGGATGCGGTGCTGGATCGGATGGCAGAGTCGCAGGAAGCAGAGTTGGAAAGACTCAGGACTCAGCTTTTGTTCAGTCACGAAGAAGAGCTTACAAACCTGAGGGAGGACTTGCAACGGGAAAACTTCCTGAACACTGAAAATCTCCTTAACGAAGCTGCTGTCAAACACGAAAAAGCGTTGGACGATTTGAAGATCAGTTACGATGAAAAAGTGAATTTGTTACAACAAGAAAAGGAAAATGTTGCTGCCGAGAGAGATGAACTTTTGCATCAAATTTTAGAGCTAAAGGAAGATTTGAATGTGGCATTGCACAGCGCTAAAGGAGATGAATTAGTGGAGCAGTTACAAGAGCTACAAGCAGAGATTGAGGAGCTGAAAAAAGGAGGGGAAGAGAGGGTGAGACTGGATAGTGAAATAAGAAGTTTACAAGAAAAAATTGTAGCAATAGAAAACCAAGCAAAAGATAATGAACAAATGTGGGATGACAAGTTGAAAGGGCAGCAGTCAGAAATTGAGATGTTGAATACATCTAACAAAGCTTTGAAAGAAGAAATGGATTTGAAAATTAAAGACATTCAGAGCTTCACAGCAGAAAGAGACAGATATCAGCAACAAGTGGTTGCACTCACTGAGGAGATGGAAAAGCAGAAAACCACATTTTCTTTTGCAGAGAAAAACTTTGAAGTGAATTATCAAGAGCTGAAGCACGAGTACACTTGTCTAGTTGAAACAAAGACAAAACTAGAGGAGCAGAAGATACAGGAGACACTGGAACTGGAGGCGAAAATCTGCAGCCTTGAAGCGCAGATTCAAAAGATGGAGGACAGAGTTGGTGAAATTAAAATGGACGAGGGTAAAACTGTAATCGAAAAGGACACTACTGAGTTAATGGAGAAGCTTAATGTTACTTTAATTGAGAAGGAGAGCTTGGCTGGGAGGCTGCGAGAGGCCACGGAGCAACTAGCAACAGCTGAGCGCAAAGTGGAGTGTTTTGAGCAAGAGCTGATGAAAGTAAAGCAGGAAAACGCAAAGGTCATCGCCCAAAATGAAAACCTCGGCAAAGCGCTGGATAACGCCCACGAAAACGCCGCTACTATTTGCGATTCAGAGAATCAGCAGCTTCGAAGGGAAATACAAACTCTTCAGGCACTCTTAAAAGCGGCAGAGGAGGAGAGAGATAAGATTCGGCAAACACCGGAGCTCCACAGAGAATCTCAGACCCCGTCTCCAGCTTTGAGGCAAGAGGAGGGTCCTGCAGTCAAAGGTCCATCCTCTGCACGCAGGTCCACAGCTGCCTCCGGGTCGAACAGGCGTAAGAGAAGGCAGAGGAACAAGCAGAACCAGGGCGGCGTGGTTCAGAGCAGCAGTAGAGAGGAGGAGAGAGAGGAGGAGGAGGGAGGAACGGCAGCGGAGGGAGCTACAAGTGCTGCAGAGCCCAGCGCGCAGACTGCTGTTGTTATGTCATGCACACACGAGCCGATCGCTAAGGAGGACGACTCGGATGAGAGCCAGGGAGACGGAGCGGAGCACAGCAGCAAACAGGTAGGAGCTAAAAACAAGTGTGAGGTACTACGACTGTGTACTAATGCGCTTTTGTTGTTTGATTAATGGCATTTCTGATTCTAGTGGCTTTCAAAAAGTGCATTGAAGATTCAATGTACTACTTTATATAACTCCTGCAATATGTGTTACAAGCCAGCAGATTTAGCTTTAGAACAAACACTGAGCTATATGCCTTCAAAATCTGCAGGGAGTGAAAGCCAAAACACTGTGTTGCTAATACTAAAAATGTTGTTTTGGTTTGCTAAGTTTGATCAATTACATCTTATTTGAATATTTCAGATTACACAGAAGGCATTACACCTCAGTAACTCTGGTAATGTGCTGTGCCAAATTTTAAATGAAACAGGTGCAGTTATTGCTTTATTGTGAGGCAGAGGTCGTTTATTGAAGTGTAGTACCTGAATTAGCAAACAGCCACTAAATATGCAGCCAGGATATGATTCGGTGCTGCGTCAATTAAGTTGTTGGGCTTTTTAGTTTGATAAGTATGTTTTTACTTAGGGTTGTAGTTGTAGAAATTCTTGATTGATTGACTAAAAGGTGGTATGACAAAGTTTTCAAAACCCCTAGTATCTCTCAGATCTGACCTAAAGACCACAAGGGATTTAATGCAAAATAACACTTGTACAAAAAGACACAAGTAAACTAGGTATTCAAAAAGGCAGAATAAACTCTCAATATACCCCCAAATCCTTAACAAGCAGTCGATGAATGCAAATTTTGGTCGACTAAGACATCGGCCGATTAATGGACTAAATGACTAAAGACTTGCAGCCCTACCTCGAATTAACTTCTGCAATCGGTTAAGTGTAATATTGAAACAAAATACACTAGAGCTCTTTCTAATATGTATCTTGTTGTTAGGAGTCTGGACCTAAGATTTGTGTGATGTTGCTGTCAGCAAAGATATATCTAATTTATGTAGTTTTGATTATTTAAATGCAAATTGATTGTTATTATGTTTCTCAAAAGTGTGAATAAAACAGGTGCTGTTTTAGTAGTCCCAGCGCTCAGACAGAGGTGTCTTATTAGAAATATAGCGCCTCTGAGGTCTTTGTAACAGGCTGCAGGCTGCCTCCTATTTGAGTAGCAGCTTCGCCGGCCTGCTGTGAAAAGATGTGTTTTACATATGATTGAGAATCACACCATTCAAATGCATTATGTGACATTATGCACGCAGGGAAACATACAGTGCAGTGGAAAAGGCATCAGTATTCTGCTCCTTTCCTCTTGTAACATACTGTACAATATTTATATTATGTTTTCTTTTGATGGAGCTCATGCACAGACTGAATAGCAATACTTGTGAAGAAAGGTATAGACCCAATACATTTCTATCTTAATCGCAATTGTTTTGAATGATATGGGCGCTTTTTATTGTGTACATTTTAGTTTTGTTTCTATCCTGCAGAGAGTGAGGCGTTTGAGGTGAGCGGCTATTTTACCTCTGTTCATTTACATCTGTCACTTCACAAACTTCAAGAAAATGTATGGATTTTGTCACGCCTTTTCACGCCTGTGTTTTATCATGTTTTTGCACTTTCTGGTTTGGAACGTGATTCAAAATGACTCCACTCTGAGATGGTTCGTTTATCCTTTGGCAAAACAAACCTGAAGTGCTTCGAATGTGTCGTTGCTTCACTTTTATCACAGCCTCAAAGTGATCAGCATGAGATAACTTGTTCAGTAGTATTGGCTTACATTTTCAATAACATTAAATGTAGGCTGAATGACAGTGGTTCTCAAACTGTAGAGAGTCTTAAACATATCAAATGAATGTTTCAGTTTAGTTCTTGTTAAGACTTGGTTAAGTTTTTGTTTGGTCTTGGTTTAGACCAAGATTTGTTACTTTGAAAGACTTGGAGAATGTTTGAAAACCACTGGCTGCTTTTACTGTGCTCTGTTTGCAGTCCCACACAGGAAGTGATTCATGGAGAAATTTTGTTGTTGTTTTTTTTTGTCCAGCTTCATGTGATTTCTTTCTGTAGCATTTAAAGATAATTGCTTGCTTTTTGCAGGTGACCAGGCATGGGATGAGACCTCATCCTGCGATGCGTCACGGCGCAGAAGAAGTGGTGCAGTCTGCAGACCATGTAAATATCTAATGTTCCTTGTATATTTTTCTTTTAAATTTGGACCTTATAAGACAAATCAACCAGGGTAGTATTATTTTTATAGTTTACTTTTGGTACATGACCCAAGCCATAAAAACATGTAGGGTCAAAAAGAGCAAAGAGCTCACTGCTCATTAGAAAGCAGATGATATACAACCACAGAATGTAAAAGCTGTAAGGTCCTATGTAAATGCTAAAGAAACGTTTTTTTGCCTTGCCACAGAGAACGGATTTAGATCCGTTTAGAGCCTTTCTTAGACCACACACATGAACAAGATGCACTATATCCCAATTGTGGTTGACCAAAAAAAATGATACCCAGGTACTAATCAATACCAAAACTAGTTGAAACTCTACTGCGTATTGAAAAATAAAACAAATCACAAAATGTGACCTTTCCTGAGTTGTTTAAATCTGTTTTGATCCGTATCAGAACTACAGGGTAATATTAAAGAAACTGCTGTCATTTTGTGTTGGAAATGACATGATATAGTATTTTTCCCCATTGTGGTGTTGAAATCATTAGTTTCAAGTTTTAAATTTGAATATTGTCACTAGGGTTGTTTAATTGTGGCAAATATTATAATCATGATTATTTGGTTCATGATTTAAAACCTGATTATTTCAAACGATTACTTCTATTGTCAACATAATTCAGTAGAGAAAGTATTGACCAAATATATTTAATTAGTAATGTTTTATTGCCTTTGCTCCAGGTTTTGAGTGGCAAAAGGAGCGCACTTATAATTTTTGATTACAACATTTTAGTAATTGAATAGAGTACGAGAATAATTGAAATCACGATTATATGCACGATTAATTGCACAGCCTTAATTGCCACAACACAAATTATTTATGGGCCAAAATCAGCTCTAACTACCCACAGTTACAATTTACATTCAACCTTCTCTACACAATAGTTACTAAAAATATAAACCATTTTTAACCAGCCTTCTTGAAACAGCAACAGGTTTTTACTTCTTCTTTCCACAGTCCCATTATTTAAATCACAGCAGAGAGGGTTAAATACAGCCTTATTAAAATGCCAAGTGCTCTTTAAAGACGTGACATCAAAGCCAACATTGTCACAATTTCATAATTGCTCTAATGCATAATTCAAACCAGAAGGACATATCTTTTGTGTTGTGGCAATAGAAGGCCACTCGGGCTGAACGCAGATTGTTGTAACAGAAATGAGATTGGCTTAAATATGGCATTTAATTTCAAAATTTGGAAATGAATGCATGAACTAACGATGGCCAAGTGGGATATATTCAATTGTGTCCCAGTGTTCAATACAATGGGTAAATGTACTGAGAGTAAGACTTTGTTTTATTTTATACAGATAGCCTTTACCAACACGTACTGTAAAAGGCTGACCGCTGTCTCGTATCTCCGCAGTACAGGTGTATCTTAGGTGTGTCTAAACTGATTTCCATTTAGGCTTGTTTCTTTGTGAATATGAGCCTGATTGTAATAAAACATCATTTTACAGCTTAACGTGCAGAGAAAATGATATGTGTGTGTGCTTATTTACGTGACTGTGCTGTCCTTGACTCCTCTGCTCATAACCTGTGCATCTGTGCGAATGCAGGAGCGAGCGAGAGAGTTCATTTAACGGTTATTGGTCTGCATTCATTTTTGAACTTGTAAACTCCAAATTTTATTTTTAGGCTTGTTTCTCTGTGAATATGAGCCTGATTATAATAAAACACAGAACACAATAAGGATCCTAAAATGCCTTAATCGCTCAGGTAGATTCTAGGTCTAGGTTACATGTTTTCACCAGTTTAGTGCATTCAGGATCCTTTCAGACGGGATCAAAACCGTTTTCCATTCCATTTCAATGGGCAGCTTTTACAATGGATGCTTTCAACTTGCAACTTGTTCATTTGATACTAATTTAAGTATGGCTTGATAACAGTAGGACTATCAGCACAGCATTATAGAGATTTTATAGAGAATTAACTATATGACATTTCACCAGGTGCCATCATTGTTACTGAACTAGATTTTAGACAGCATAGACCTTTTGGGATCAGCTGATGTATGTCTTTTATACACCTCATTGTCTTCTGTCTCATATTCGAGCCAATAAATTTAACCTTTTTGACTCAGACCTATAACCACATGATTGTAATGTGTCTGTCTCTGTGCTCAGGGCGAGTGCAGGCTGCGAATGGAGGCTCAGCACATCAGCTTGTCTCAGATTCACGCGGCACAACTGGAGCTGCTGCAGGAAGAAGCGGACGCACAAACCAAATCAGTGGAAATGAGGCTTCAAAAAGATCAGCGTGACCAGGGTGAGAAAGAAGGTAGTATTACCACAATAACCAAAGAAATATGTATTTTTATGACGGAGGGAAATGATGCATTACCTTTTATGTGCCAGTGCCGTGTGTGTGTTTTTTATTTATTCTTTATCTGTGAAATTGATGGGTTGAGTCCATCGCTGACCATTAATTCCCAAAGCACTCATTTGTATGTTAATATTTCTACATATTTTTAGTTGCTTTATAAATGGCTGATTCAGACGCTTGCATTACATTATATCTTTAAACTAATACAAATGTTATACTCTTTACAGCTGCTCCAAGGCTGTCCAAATATCAAAGCATGGTTGAAGTTGTGTCTAAGGAATGCAGAGAAATCCTTTTGGTAAAAAATACATTCTGTGTGAATTGGATTTTTGTGTCGCTGAGGCGCTAAATCCGATGTTTACCTTGTGTACCCCTCACTAGGCTTTTCAGAAAATGTTTGGAGAAGACTTTTCAGATAAATCCATTGTTGAAGAATCTCGTCCTCTTTCGTCAAATGAGAGACCTGAAACTAGTGAATCGTCATCTGTTGTACAAGTCGCCAGAGGTACAACCCAATATAAATTGTTGAATCTATGTTTTATTCATGTTAAAATCTGATTTCATACACTGCTACCTCTAATTTCTTTGTTGTTCCATTTTAGACCTTGTTTAGTCCTTATTCAGACCTGGTTTAGTCATTGGTCTAGTTTAATCCTGTTTTTGTCCTGGGATTAATCTTGTTATACTGTACATACCTGTAATAATCTTGTTTTCTGGCAATTATTTTTAATTAATTTAAAGAATTTACACAGTGCCTGATTTGTATTACTTTATAAAATATTTTTCCTTTCGCTTGGCTTTGCAAATTGTGTCTTATTTTGTTGGAAATCTTTCCTGATTTTGTACTTGGTGTGAAAAGTATCTTATCTGAACATTGCATTGATTGTCCCTCGTTGCAGAGTTGTACAGAGATCTGCAGCAGGTCAGGGACAGCATCGAGCAGGAGCACAATCGACTTTCTCAGCTTCAGACTCTGCTCAGGGCCGATGGAAGCAAGGTAAACAGTTTTTGTAAGAAAAATGTAGAAATAAATCAGCTACTCATGAGCCATTGGTCTTCTAGATGATGGAGCTGCAAAGTGCGTATGATAATCTGAAGAGCAGCACTGACAAAGAGATATCACACCTACGTCTACAAATCTCCAGTGTCAGTTCAAATCTCAACAAAGGTAAGTTTTAAGGATGGTGATATACAAGATTTGCTAGAGTTGATTGTGTATTTCACTATACAATTCCACCTGTGAATACTTTAACCAAGCAGATTAAGTTTTTGTTTGTGTTCATCCATATTTTACCGATCAACACTTCAAAGATGAACATTTCTGTGAAACAAACTAGTTTAAGGCAAGATTCTGTTCCAAACTGGACCAAATTTAGAAGAAAAGTGGTGGAATTATTAGTTGTGCACGTTCAACAAACATTAAAAGTGAATAAGGATTTGGACATGGGTTGATTTCACATGGCAGAAGATTTTGATCCCAAAGTGTATTTAGAGGCTCTTAGGACAGAATTCACACACTAGAAAATGCTAATCCGCGATAAATTGCATACATTATAAATTACTTAATACAGCTACATGCAATTGATGCCCTTTCATCATTTTTTATGTTTATGTTATATTCTTTGCATTGCGTGACCTGTTTTCTCATTAAACTTTAATACTATTGATTTGAAGCCTAACTGCCTCCCTGTTGAGCGTATTAAATTACACTCTCTCCCTTCGCCCTGTTTAGATCTGGGTGAACAAGCACACTCCGCCGTCAAAACGTCTACCTCTCAAACCTCTTCGGAAATACAACTGCTCAAAGTTGAGGCCCAGCAGAAGCAGCAGCAGCTCGAATACAGTCACAGACAAGAGGTGGAGAGACTCAGAGCCCACTACCAGCAGCAAGCGGCTGAGACGGAGGAGAGGTACGCGACCGAGCTATTCATGCTTCAGCAGCGGCTACAGGAGGTCAGCGCTGTGCCAAGCCACTTCAGGTGATTGCAGTGAAGAAAATAGTCCCTTGTTCCTATATGCTATAATTTAGTTCGGATTAGATTCTGGTGATTTTGTTTCATACAAGAAATACCAACATAGTAGATAATAGATTTGAATTTGCAATAATGGGCTAGGGTTATTACGTGGTTCTTCTAGTTTTCATAACTGTGAAATTGTTCGCTAGTTTGCCATTATGTTGTGCTCAAAATGCCTTCAATATTCATTCTCGCTATATAATATAAATGTAATCTAATTCTCCATACAGAGAAAAGCAGATGATTTTCCCTCTAATCTGAAATAGCTAAATATTTCACATATATTAACTTGAACTTTAGTTTAACCATCCTTTATATTCCAACAAGGACACACACATTATGTTAAGATGTTGTACAGTTGCATAGAGTTACAAACTAATGTTATCTTTGTGCCAGTCTCAAGCTTGAATAAATGCTCAATCAAATCAATACATTTTTTTTCTTTTCATCATCAGATGTTGAGTACACACTACAAAAATGTCAAACCCCATTTTCTATGCTAAGGTTCAATACTATGTTGTTGTTGTTTTTTTAAACAATGATGAGTGGTATTAAATAACATTTTTTTCATCTAGTTTAATACTGTTTTTGGTCCTGATTTGTATGTGTTTGTCAATACTTTTGACAACACCTGTTGCTTGCACAGGTAAACTTTTTGACTTGAGGTTGCAATGCTTAAAATGAACAAATAAGAAATGAAGAGAGAATTGCTTGTATGTCTGTTGCTATACTATGTGACGATTTTCTTTTTTTTTTTTTTCTTTTTTTTCGATCTATCTGTGTTCATCAAACATACTTAAATCTTGTGTTTTGTCTTTCAGTTCATCAACGGAGTCCGGCGGTTTTGACACTGAGCATGAACAGCTCAAGGTAAGATTGCTGTATTATTCACTTGTAAATACATCTAAAATTAAATGTACTGCTTTTTGATTCAAGTTAAAGCGTGTCTTTACATTAAAATAATTTGACAGTTGGGTGTGTGGAGGGAGGAGGTAGGAGCAGCTACAGCTTTAGGCAACAACGTGCCCTAAATCCTTAGTTTTGCTGCGCAGCGGTAGTAAGAAGACTTACATCTGAAGATTAAAAAGCTCGGACATTGCATAACTCACCAGTGTGGCGTGTTGCACTCGGACCAACGGGACGTCAGCCCATAGAGGGGCATGAATGAGAGCTGGCTTTTATGTAGCTCAATTTATTCACGCAACTCACTTCTTTTCATAAGAGGCTGGCCTGGCTCTCAAACCTCAAAAACACTCCAGAATTACAGAGAAACAGATCAGATAGAGCGGAGAAAAAGACTGACAGGTGCATAAAATAGTAAATACATGAGAGAAAAAGCCCTTAAGCAAACTGTAGTATTGGATTTTCTGCTCTTAAGGTAGGTTGATCAAGAAGGCCAGATAACAAGCATGCTCGAACTAGATTTCGCTTCTTGACTCTTAAAGCTGCACGATTTGGAAAAAATATCTAATTATGATTTTTCTGACCAGTATTGCGATTAGATTTGCGATTTATGTTTTAATGATGGGATTCTGTTCTCATTTTAAACACAACCAAGATAATTAAGAAAAATACTTTAATATGAATTGACAAACTAATAAAGAATCACGTTTTGGAATGTTTTTGTCGCTTTTTGTCACGGTTTTATCACTTTATTGTGTTGTTGTCATTTAGTTGTGTGTTTGTCTCCCTTCAGTCACAATTCTGTCGCTTTTTGTTTCTTTTTGTTGCGTTTTTTTTGTCACATTTTTGTTGTATCTTTGTAACATGTTTCAGAACATGTTTTAACAAATTTAAACTTCAGGGTTTGCAGTTTTTTTATGGAGAATAAAACGAGATAATTTGTTCTATGTGGAGGAAATTATGGCACTTAAAAATTGCAGCCTTTGCGATTTGTTAATTGCGTTCATTTAATTTGTGAATTCGATTTGATTAATTGTGCAGCCCTGTTGACTAAACAAAGATTATGATTGTTTATTGTATTTAATATTGAGCTTTGAACTCTAGAGACAGTTATGAAACTAATTTCATCTTTTTAACAGTCTATAATCTGTGCAAATACTGAAGGAGATTCAATACAAGTTTGTCAGTTTCTTAAAACTTCTGGTTCTGATATTTAACAATGTGATTTTTAAATGCTTTTGTAAAGTTATTTTTTTCTTTATTGAAACAGAACTGCTTTTTTGTCCTTGAGGGGAAATTCTGTTTCTTTAAAGTATGCAGGTTTGCGTTTGACAGTGAAAAAGTTATTGTGTATTTTAAGTAAAATGTTAAAATATAAAGCTAGAATAAAGTCTATATCAATATGTATAATATAATTGAAGAATTTCTCTGTGTTGGTTCAATGGAAAGCTAACATTGTCTTATCTTTGTATCAATCCTGGAGGAAGACCGAGCCAATGGTGTATTTATAAGTGGTCAACTCCTGGTTATCTGGGCCATACAGTCACATGAGCATCATTGCTGTCTCTCTAACGTAATATTTTCTTTTTGGTTCGATGCAGGAGGCTGAGAGTGAGTCGTCAGAGAGAGAGTGGACCACAACGGCGCAGCTCCAGTCTCTGAAGAAAGCACTGCAGCAGAAGTATGTCCAGGAAGTAGAAGCACTGAAGGAGCAGCACCGTGCAGAGCTGAGGAGGCTGGCCGAGGAGCGGGGACGAGGAGAGAGAGGAGAGGACCTCAGGGAAGAAACAAGCGGGTCTGAACTGGAGCCACAGCACTGGGAGAGAGTGGAGGAGGAGGTCGCCAAGGTAAGATTCTAATCCTTTATTTCCTTTAAAGTTTGTGAATTTGCAAAAGTCATTTATGTAAATAAAATTGCTCAAAAATCATTTATCTGTTAAATGTATCAAGCTATGAGACATAGTCAGAACATTATATATACATATTTTGTTTATTTCTGTTTATATCGACAAGATAGTTGTCAGTAAATTTCAGTTGATGGAAAAAAAACATGCTTGCTATAATTAAGGTTTCAAATTTAGTGGTGCCATTATGTCTATATATGTCTATATATGAGTTTCAGAGTGATGAAAAAGTATCACCATTACCGCAACAGCAATTAACAATTCAAAACAAATTGTTATTTCTTTTGAATTGTCAAAAGTACTTAAAATGTAACCTATAAAGAGCCAGCTGTAACCCATGAATATATTGTTATAAGCCTAGCCTTGGTTAAATGTGTAGTAGTTCAGCACTTATTGCTAATTACTGTTTTGTTTGTTTTTATGTTAAATAAAGTAGATAGACAGAGATAATTACTTTACACTTTTTTATTGTAGCGGAATTTGAGGTATTGACTGTATTTGTTTCGATCATGCTAGTTTGTTAGCCTGACTATATTTTTATTCATTAAATTGTCAGAAATGCTAAAACATTTATTCTGCATTCTTAGTTCAGCATTTATGTAACTCACATATAGTTCACAAAGATGGTTTTCTAATATTTGTACAGAGAGACTTGTAAAATATCATACCTCCTGTAATCAATAACAAAAAATAAGGTAGTTGGGCTCATTATTAACTTAGCTAGTATATACATGTTCAATAATTAAATAAATTTTGCAGATTAGATGTAGATGCTCCAGGTGTAGTAGGTGACCTTATGTGTCCAGAGTAAACATGAACGCAAATACTGTTCTGACTCAAATTAGGGAAAAACTGTTCCATTAACATAATATTGCCGGGGCAACAGAATAATTTTAAATCTTAGCTTAACTGAACAGCTCAACTGAAATCTGTTTAAACCGATTTACTCAACTAAACCAGATCCTTTACTGTGTCTTTTTTCATCAGGCCATTGTTCAGATGTCGGTGGAGTTTGCACAGAAGACTGAGCTGGCTCGTCTCAGTAAAGACTTGGGTCAAACCAGCAGCTCCATGCAGACCGAGTCCGACGAAGAAGAGACGCCCAGGGCCTCTGTGACCGGGGACTGGGCCGATTCCGAGCGGGACCAGCTGCACCTCGAGATACAACAACGAGATTCAGAGATACAAAAGCTACGAGACCAACTCCAGAAAGCAGAAAGAGCACTGAATCAGGTTAGTGTAAGTATAACATTTAACCAAGTTATTAAATCTATGTTTGAAGTTTGTTAGCATAATTTACTAATTTAACATTTATGATTTGTTGTCAATTCCAGATGCACTTTGTCGCATTGCAGGTGTCAAACATATGGTTTTAAATTCATTGTAATTTTTGTATGATTAATAAACACAAAAAACTCTTAATGACACTGTAATTTATTGTATGTAACGTCATCTGTTGTAATGAATCGGAATTTGTTGAAATATGAGCTTAGGATTTTATCGTCACTCATCCTCAGTAATTTCAGTTTGCCTAATGTTAAACCACTGGAGATTTTAAGATGCTGAATACTATTTAGTCGGTATAATAGAGTGATAAATGTATTTACCAGCACTGCCCAAGCAGTTTATGGAGTTGTTCCATCACACTTTTGTTCACTTTTTAATGTTGTGGAGGTTTTGTCTTGCTGCCAAAAATCATTGCAGATTTTTTCTATAACATTTCTCTTTTTTGTTGTGTGATTTGGAGCTTTATTGTAATTGCCAAATAATTGTGGCGTTAACTTTAACTCTTTTCAAAGTTGTGGTCTTACAGTGAACTTGAAGCGTGCCAGTGCTATTCTCAGGCCTGTTAGCCTTTCACTTGGTATTTGCTGCATGATTAGGCTTTACTCTGTGATAGCCACTGCTGTCAGCTCCTCTCTTCTCGACAAAAGGACTCCAGAGTCCTGTGCAGTAAAGCTGAAAAGCCAGTGATGATGAAATGAGAGGCTTTAAGCTAATAATCAGTGATAAAGAACACCACATATAATTAAAATTGCATGCGCTGCGAGTTCTCTGTTCTGGGTTGTCTTTAAACAGTAGCCTCAGGATTGTCTAAATAAAGCATAAAAAATGCAACATGCAATATGCAGCATGTGTCAGCAAACAACCTCTGGCCAAGGTTTTTAAACCTGGTGCCAAAAAAGTGTAATTTTAGATTCTTCCCGCTGGATCTCACACTATGCTAACAACAGCACTTTTTGGGCGACTTAACAGCTCATACATGTAAAAAATGACAATGATACATGTAGTAGTAGACATACTATATGAAATTACTTTACATTATACATGAAATACATGATATGTTGTGCTATGCAAACAGCAAAACATAGCTTTATTTATTCATTTGCTTGTATGGTTACTATTGAAATAAACCACTAAACCTTCGTTCCAATCTGTAAGTGGTAGTCTATAGTAGGAGTCCAAGTTATATTAATTATTAATTTATCTTATTTGAAATGTTGAATTGTTTGACTACACAAGAGAAATGGTAATGCACACCAAAAAAGTATTTCTTGAGATGCAGAAACAGGAGCAAATTCGATAAAATATTCAAACAAAGCACCGCACAGCTGTATCCTGAGAGTACAATGTTTGAATTTTTAATAAGGGTTTCAGTCCCTATATACGTATTTACTCTGAAACTGAGAAAAGTAAGGACTTTAAGACACAGGAGTAACATTTAACTGGGCTAATTGTCTCTTAATTAACTGAATTTCCGTCAAAGAAACGGCCCTTTCTCACATTCACAGTTGGTACCAGTCTCTGCTTACCCTCTCAGCTTCCCTCACACATGCTCCACTGTGCGCCGTGACTGCAAATGAGCAAAGGCCGCACTGTTCTCTTCTCCCCAGCAGGCGGCGCTGTTGTCTCTGTCAGCACCAAGCCTCAGGTGCACCTGTTGCCATAGCAGCACAAAGACCGTAGTGTTTCACTCGGCTCCAAGAGACTCGTCCCAAAGTGTGTCTGTGTGCATATTCTGTTCTCATCTGTTAGTAGCTGCTAAAAGGCCTGTGTTGCTCTGTGTCTAGCTTTGCCTAATTTGAATTCACTTTGACTAAATGGTTACATAAGCAGGCATACAGTGAGGAGTTGCAGAAGTTATTTTTTTTGTTTTATGTAACTTTGCAATGACGGGGCTGCTGTCTGTTCTCTCTCTACTGCCTGTCCAGGCTCTGAAGCAGGAGGAAGATGAAGGAGAAGTTGTGGAGGAGGCGGTGGTGGTGTCATCATCAGCAAAAACAACACATGCACCAAGATCTCAATCACACGAGGATGAACGGGAGGATGGGCAGGATGCTGAAAGGTAGCGACAACTTAATATTTGAAGTATTCATTAGTGTAGAGGACAATATAGTACTGTTGTTATTGTACTGACATCATTGATAACCCAGCCACAGTTGAAAGCCAGTGTTCCTGTGCCAGTTCCAAGCCTGGATAAATAAACTTTGATGTATCTGGACTAGACTAGACTTACAGAAGTATGAATTATTTTGGTGATCTCAAAATATAAAAGACAACAAAAAAACGAAGTTATATTTTGCTGGTGAGAATAAAAATACAGTATATTTTCAGGAAAAACTCCAGACACCAATATCCTAAAAAAAGTAACAATCAAACAGACACATCATTTCTTTATTGTTTCTTTTTGTTTTCAGGGCCCTGCTGCTCAGAGCCAATGAGCAGCTCAGTCAGGTGCTGGTGGACGTGTTGACGACCACATCTGCAGCTGAGAAGACTCTGGGCCTTCATCTTCACACTCTGAGGAAAGCGTCCAGTGCAGAAAGAGTTAAATCTGCTCCAGGCAAGTCACAGCAACAATGTTTGAGTAAAAGTATTGCAGTCTGTAACAATATTTTCATTATTTTGGATTGGATAACAGGATTACAATATGCATTTAGTGAGTAGTTTGATTTGGTCTTTAGGATGCAAGTAACACAAATTGTAGGTTATTGTTATGTTTTTTCATAAATATGGTTAAAAAAATACATGATATCCAATTAAATACATTTTAATTTATCACAGCATATTCATTAAGACATTTTTACCCAATTTGCCAAGTTTAAGAATAAAAACTAATTCCATTATATTATCTTTTTTGTTACACAATGCTACAATGCACTTTCATGTTTGGTTTAGATTTGTTGGGCTGCACAATTTATCCCAATCAAACCAAAATTGCTGTTTGAGTAGGCGCAGTGTCAAATCTCAAAGGCTGCAATTATTTAGGTGTTAGAATGTTCGAAGTAAACAACAAAATATCCTTTGTTTTATTGAAAATCATGTTAACCCTGTAGTTTAGACCTCTGAAATAAATTTAAAAAATATATCCTTTGTTTTATTGAAAATCATGTTAACCCTATAGTTTAGACCTCTGAAATAAGTGGGATTGTTGTATTTGTTTGGCAGTTCATGATTCAGTCTTCTCTCAACTGTTACTTCTCCTGGACGTGAACAGATCTAATCGTAATACAATTGTTTTCCAAAATCACTCAGCCCTTATATAAACTATGTGAAAAGATAAACACAGCTTTTAGGACTCTGCTACAAACCTGTGAAATACAACACAACAGAAAAGATTGATTTATCATGTAAAGTCTGTTGCACTTGTTGTCATGATTTTAGTTTAGTATCTTGGAACAAACCTTCAGTCCTGGATGTAACGCAGAAACTTTTGTTATTTGACACGTGAGCTCCCCCGCTGTGGTATAAAACAAACAGAACACATAACTCAACAAAGACCAGACCCCTTGCCAAGTTTCTGTTTTGGCAATAACACACACAAGCATTGTCAGAGGATTATCAATGATCTATGGAGAATTAAGTTTACTTTCACTGTGGTTTTCATGCATACAGTATTATTACACTATTGAAAAAGCCAAACAATTCAACGCACTTTAAACAGTGCAGGTAACATTTTATATTTTTGATTATCATAACAACTAGCTAGCAATGAAGGGCTGTTATTTAAGTGACTTTTGTTATTTGCAAAGTTATACATATTTATTATGTTGTATTTGGTCTCATCTATTCAAAATGAAATGCAAAATAGTATATACTGAGAGAACATGCAAATGTACATAATTACACAGTGTAATAAAACTCACAAGGACAAAATTGCAACCTTCCTGAACCGTTTTAGAATGATCTTGATCTTTATTAGAACTAGTATAAGGCCACATGGCAATATAATGAAAGTAGTTTTATTTTGTGTTGAAAATTACTGTCTAAAAAAGCATGTTTTAATCATTGTGTTATGAAAATCAGTACTGAGTATCAAGTACTGAAAAGTATCAAAATCAAGCTTGAAATGTTAACAACGGACATCTTTTGCGTGTTTAAAACAAGATTTGATCTAAGCGCATAAATGTAAGATTAAATTGTTTGATCAAATTTCCTTTGTGCTCACAGGAGATCGTTCTGCAGGCAGTTGTTCGGGCAGTGAGTCTGGTGCGGATGAAGAAACTTTCCAGTTTGTGGATGTGGAAGCAGAGGAGGATCTGGAGATGTTACAGGACATGGACCGTCTGCTGCAGGGAGCAAGTTCACAGCTCGAAAACCAGGAACATCTCACCAACATCAGCACACGCCTTCAGAACGCACTCGAGAAGATGTTGATGGCCATAACCAACGCCACTGACCAGGTATGGACCATTTACTATTTCTTCTGTATTTCCTCTCCAACTTATAAATTGAAGTTCTTTGTTCATTGGGTAGATTCCACTAATGTTACAAAATTTCACAATGGGATTTTAAGTTGTTGTTTTGGTTTTGGGAGGATTTTCCAAACAACTTTAACCTCAATCAACAACTTTAACCTTGATGTTTTGATGATTCATGTCTACACTCAACAATCTACTATACCTGGAATACAGTGCAGTGTTATTTATGTGTAAATCTTTGTAGTTAAACCACCACACGTAAGATTTCTGTCAAAAATAGACTAAAATAATGATATTTCTTTCATCATGGCTGTTTTTATTGCATTAACAAATTACATGCATCCTTACTGCAAGGAATCATAAACCTTGCATGGTGCTTCTGTAAGTTCTATCATCTTGTCTACATTCTGTTGATCTGGTTACATAATTATTGGTCTTAGCGATTATTAGCCTTAGCGATTGTTAGCCTTAGCGATTGTTAGCCTTAGCGATTATTAGCTTACAATTATTGCTGAAATTTGAGATGCTACTGCTGTGGAGAATCTCATTTCCATTTCCTTATAAATGTAATTTAAGCAGAAACCTCCAGAGTCACTCACTATCAGCTCATTTACAAGTTTCTTCCCCATAGTATGAACCCCTCTGTGATTTCCCATGTTCACTGAGGTGCAACGGTAATGAGGCTGCAGAATGTAGTTGTAACAAAGTTGCCCTGTCCAGAAAGACACTCCTCTTTTACAGCAGTTGCCCATGGATACACTCTGTTTTATGGACCTTTTGTCTGTCCAATTGAGTGGCTGTTGCCTCCTCCCCTCAGGTCATGCCCTCTGAAGCCGGGGTTCGCCCACAGAGGCCGGTCTCGGTGTAACTAGGCCATTGGTTGTGCTCACGTAGTATCTGACTGTGCAAAGCAGATCTTCCTGTTGGCTGCAGCGCACGCGTTACTCACACTCAAACGAGTTTTATCTTGTGATCTAAAAATAGCCGTGAAGAAGACATTTCCAGCGAGCCATCAGTTGTGTAGCCAATGCCTGTGTGATTTTGGTTTGGTAGTAGGCAGCCATTTGATTACATAAGTACTGAACAAATGTTTTGGTGACGCAGTAAAACTTAAATCTAGGGCCGAACAATTAAATTGGATTTGAACTGAATCAATATCTAATCATCGCAAAACATCAATGAAAAGCTCGGGTCGTTTTAATTGAAAGGTCTCCACCCAATCCGAAAAGCTAAAAGCATATAGTTTGAAGCGGAGTAGAGGAATAAATGTGTGTTAAATGACACTGATTAAATATATATCTAATATCTTCCTTGTTTATGAAAAGTGAATTATAACTTGTAATTTATTTGTTCAACATTGTGTAAATATTTTACTTTTTTTATTATTATTATTATTTTTTACTTTATTTAAAGTTCTTGGTTTATAATAGCTTTAGTCAATAAAGGGACAAAAAAAAATTCAATTGTTGGCTTTAGTAGACCCCTTTTTGTTCATATGGTCTTGATTTTGTCACAGTACTGTCCATGAACCTAATAGTCATTGTTTTGTTTTGTCTTGTGTGAATTTCAGTTCATAGCCATATATTCCCAGCATTGACAACAGAGAGCACAGGCAATCTGCAACACAATAAACTTGTAATCACTCGGAAGGGCTTGTTCAATGATTTCCCTGTTACTATTGATCGGATGTACATTAGTCTCGTGGTCAAGCAGCAGCTTTTAGATCATTGTGTCTCGTCTGTGCCATGAAAAAAACAGATTGATACAAGAAGCCGGTGAGGAATGTTAAGTGTCTTTGGCTGTTGTAATTTACTGTCACTATAAGTTGTTTGGTTTTTCACCTCCTGTTATCAGCCACATGCAAATTGTTTCTGTGGAAGACAAGTCAAACATTGTCAGTAGGTGGGGCCAGGAACACACAACTTGTCAAAACGCCTTAACCATTATGTCCATTATGTATGATGACGTAGCAAGGGAATCCAGTCGAACAACTTCAGCAAGATGAGTGCTTAAAGGGAGGAGTTGAAAGAGCACATTGTGTCTCTATTTGCAAGTCTACCTGGGAAAAGGCTTAAAACCACACCTACTTTTCCCTCCCACATTTGCAAAACAGCATCCTGGTTTGCAAAAATCAATATCGGAAGTGAAATACTCTCTGTGGATGGATTCATCTGGAAGTCTGGGGTATTATTGAAGCATGCGCAGACGTAGCTGAGTCACAAAGTCAGTAGTGTGCCCGGGCTTAGTGCGCCTCACTTGACAGGAGGGAAAAAAAGCTCTGAGTGCTATAATGGTTTGAGAACACGGCAGAAACCGGGATGACAACTGCTCCAATAGGAAGTACAGAGGGAAGAGCTGTAATGCGCTGTCATTACAAACTCAGCTGGCTGCCGGACAACTAAAGGAGGCCCCCGGGAGTTTCCCCTTCAGGTCGCGGTTACTACGGCTGCGTGGCATTGTTAATGAATCTCCAGAGAGAGAGATAGAGAGAGTGGAGAGAGAAAGAGAGGACAGACGCGGGGGAGCGAGCTTTACTGCGTGGCATGATCTGACTCCACTTTGAAGAAACAAGGTCACTGGAAACTAAGGAAAACAATCGCCAAAGCGGAGAAATGCAGTTTTTTTTGTTTACATACCTCAGTTGCTCATGTTTTTGGATCCACTCTGTGCTGCTGGACTCAAAAGTGACGACAAGCTGCTGCCGAGGATGACACTTCTGAACAGGACCTCTCTCTCGCCCTGCCTCACAGCATCTGACCTACCTGGGATTATATCTCCCCCTTTATTTACCTGGAACTGGTTCTACCTCCAGCAGGTGGCATGTGACACTGGTGACGTGAATGTCACATTACCTATATTGTTTACCCTTCTTCTTGTGTGTGCTGCTAATGCTTAGGAACAGTTGCTCGGTGATACATCAACAATCTCTGCCTCTTCTACTTGTCCCCACTGGATTTATTCCCATTTGAGGTCTAACACCAAACCGGGCACTGTCTGTTGGATTATCATGATCGACTGAAGTGGTTAATGTATTTTACAAAGGAGCTACATCCTTCATCATGGATTCGTACCGGTCCTACTGGAACTCGCGCATGCACAGCACCACGTGGGTCGAGGGGGAGGATCAGGACATCTACGAGGTCGAGTCTCGTATACCCCTGCCCCGACCGTTCCCCATCTATAGCACCTTAAACGAGAAGAATGCAGTGGTGGTGCAAACCAAGATCTCTCATGTCAACCACCGGACAAATGGCCATCTTCTTAAAGTTATTTCCAAAATCTCCCTCCCCACACCACCTTATACAGTAAGTTTCTGCCTGGCAACTGTATAGATTTTAAATTATACATAATAAGTTTTTTTTGAGTATCAGAGGACAAGAGGATCTGTTAAATATTTCACAGCAGTTATAATGCACGTCAGGCCTGCACATGCAAATGTTACGCATGAGATATGTTTCCCCACATCAGTGCCCAGCAGCACAACTGTGGAAACTGTGTGTGAAATATTATGGTATGCTATATATGACACTTGTGACTTCCTGGTTAAGTGTAGATACAACAAGACCTTTGCTCAAGGAGATAGGGAAATGTATGGAAAGTAACAGTGGAAGGAATGAGAAGGGTTTACACGATAATTTTATTATGTTTTTTACAATGAAATGATGGTATTTGTCACCTGACTTCTAGGCAGTGGTTATAAAAGTTAATCTTGGGGAATTTTTGTGTCATTTGCTGTGAGTCTGACCTTTACACCTGAATGAGTACATTATAATAGTGAAACTCCTCACACAGAAACATAACACAAAAATAATACCGTTTCCTATACATTTCAATTATCAGATTAGATAAAAGGTTTGTTTATTAAAATGTAAAATATGCACCTAATCTTATTTTTTTGGTTAATGATACTGAATAATACTGAATTAAGTCAACATTTGTCTCATGAAATTATCCAAGCCCAATGTTGTCATTACTCAGTCATTACACTGTTCACTTTTATTACATAACTTTTTGAAACTGTCTTCCTCTTGCAGCTTGAACATGCAAAGCTGACCCAGACGGAGCTGATGCGGGAGTCGTTCAGACATAACCAGGAGATGACTGAGCTGCTGCAGCGCCAGGACGAGCTTCAGGAGCGACTGTCTGAAGAGGCCCGAGCACGGGAACAGCTGGCTCTGGAGCTGCACCGGGCCGAGGGTCAGTCCAAAAACCACCACTGTCCTCTACACTCCAAAGTCACACATGAGCTCAGTTTACAGTACAAGAAACACACATGGCATTATCAGCTTTGACAGAGTCCAAATTATGATCTGTAGTTAATTAGAGATGGCATATAGAGACAGACGTTTCTGAAAACAAGCAGTGGAATATTAATTTATCTATGAAAGCAAAGTTTACCGGTTGAATTCCCAACTCTCATTCTCGTCAGGAAGGGCAATCGGCATAAAAATCTGCAAATTTCTCAAAAGTGCAAAACAAAAAGGTGACATTAGTTCATCACTCATCTTGCCTGTATAATTTTAAAGTAAGGCATCACCAAATGAGAAAAAAATGAGCAGGAGTGGGCAATATATTGAAATTTAGATAATGTCATGAATGTTGTTTTGAAAAAATGCTATGTATATCGCTAGTAAAATTAAAAATAGCTAAATGTTGCAGGGTAAAAGATTCACATTTGTCTTATAATTAAACCTCAACTAACATGTTTGTAACATGTTTTAACACATTTCTGTTGGATTGACATAATATTGTCTGACTATTGCTATGTGGATACTCCAAAAAATACAGAGGTATACAGTAATTTTTTGTCTATTAACGGTCACTTCTAAATGTGACTGAAAAGTAAACTTATGTCCTCATTTAAAGCAATACTAAACATTTATTCTACTACCATGAAGCGAAAGCAGCACTAAAAGAAAATCAAAGCTCTTAAAGCAGTTCATTCCCATCAATGTCATGAACACCTGGTTCACGGCGGCTCGTTCTCCCACATCTAAAGCTGGATAAACAATACAAGTCTTGTTCTTTCTTCCTTTGGGGACAAACCAATTGTGAGTATTGCCTCCTAAATCGACACAGCGTTTTTCTCGGCTTGTGTTGTGTCCTGTTACAATGTTTGTTTTCAGTCAAGCTAATATTTACTTTGCTAAGTTTTTATAGTTTTATGGCGTAACCTTTAGAAGCACTCTGTTAAAAAAGAAATACAATCAAAGTTTAAAATAGCTGGCGGGTTGTATGACGTCCTTTATTAAGGGAGTGATTCAAATCTATTACGTTTGACTTTTGGGCATCTAATGGAGAAATTATTTGTCGCTTTTGTGTTGATGATCCTGGTAGCTCAGAGCGATGGGTGTGGTTCATTCAAACAGGTTTTGAATTTAACCAAACATGAGTCTTAAGCTGCAAAAAGATCCTCCTCAGTGTAGCATGTCAGTGAGTACACATCATGGGATTTAGTTGAATTGTTTACTTAATTACAATTTACCTACAGCAGAATTATACAATGACAATTCAAATGTCTTGCATATAGGCTCATTTATACATAGTTTTACATTTAATATAATTTTGTTTTCAAAATGTGAGAAAATCAGATAATAGTTTGTGATAAGGGATATTAGTTTGGATCCATAAAAAGGTACTGTTATAATGTGTTTAGCTTAATATTGCACGGTTGGTTAAGATTCTGTTTGAGTTCTGTTGCTATTAAACAGAATGAGAACATTTTGACCCTTTGGCTGAAAGCTTGTCTTTTTCACAGTGCCTACACGAGAGAGTTCACAATCAACCAGCAAAGGCAATTCATTTAGTTATACTGACAATATATTTGATCATGTGCACCTGTTACTGTTGGTGTGTCACAGAGAGATCCCTCCTTAGGCAAACTTAACGCTCATATAGTTCCTGGACTGGAAAGATAAAATCATCACCTGACAGCAGAGGTGACATTGAGTTTCTTTTTGGTTCAAACTCAAATAAGGTGTAATCCAATAACCAGTTTGCACATGTGTCTTTACTATGCTGGTATTAGATATTCTTGGTTGAATCTTTCCTGTGTTTTTCCTCTGATGTGAGTGCCATCCCTGAGCCTAATGCTTGCTGACCTGTGAACAGTACAGTACAGTTATACAGCAGTTCATTGTGCCACTCTTTTAAAGCAAAATGGGTCAGACATTATCACTTTGCATTTGTTCACACGTTCGCTCAGATGCCACTGCGATGTTTCCCATGATTTCATAATATTGAACAACCGGAGTCTGAAATCTGAAATTTAACACACTGTACCTACTACCAAATATGTAAAACTGTTATTATGAAATATTATATTCAAATGTTGAAATCAAAAGGAATTATTTATTTTACTTTGTACATTTTATCTCAATATTACACAATTTTGCTTGAAAAAATATTAGTCATTTTAGTCTTTTAAAAACTAATTTAAAAATCTTGAACTACCCACCTATTAAACACTTTGTTTTTGCTTGTGGTTGACAACCCTGGATGTTGTTTAACGCTCATTCTTCTGGATGACTGCTCTGAATGCGTTTGTGTTAATGAAGCAAGACCAGGCTCAAAGTAATCACTGCAAATTCCTGTGTTGAGTGATGCAAGAAATAAAAATACTTTTAGAAAATGTCCTCTCAAAGGGTTTTGTTGTCCAAAACACTGCAATAAGATATGTTACAGATTTCTTTCACTTGGGTAACCTGGTCAATACCGATGTATAGAGTTTAAATAATTGTAACTTTATTGGCCGCTAACAAATAAATTAATAACTTTTTTGTCTTTTTGAAACACCAGAGAATACGAGATTTTTAGAATCTGTTAACAAATGTCCAAGGTCAAATTGAGACTTTTCAAGTTTTGTTTTGTGTTGTTTTTAGGTGTGATTGATGGCTACACAGGTGAACGGGCCGCGCTGGAGGAGCAGCTGCGTCAAAAAGAAGAACTACAACTGACTCTGGAGCAGGAGCTGGAGGTGAGATCCAAGGGATTATCAATGATTACAATGTGCAGTATTTGAATCAACATGATTTATTTGGCATTATTCTAAAGGAAACATTTGGCTCTCCGTTTACCAATGTTGATCAAAGTTTAACCAGGTGCCAGACATTATCCAGTGTTTTCCAACACTTAAAAATAAAAATATACTTTAGTTCACCTGGCTGTTCTCATTCTAAGCACCAAGTTTAGTTTTTTTAAATTTCTTGTCTGTTCTAAATTTTGCAGTTTGCCTCTGAGCAATCCTCATTGTATTGTATTGCTATATTTGTGCTGTTTGAAATCATGCTCTGCTGATGGACAAAGGTCATAATCCTGTAGATTAGTCTGTGCATACATTACACACACATTTTTCATCAATTTAACATAACTTGTACAGTCACTCACCCATAGACCTACAATATAATCTCACCCATGCATAAATCGGTGATATCACGTAACCTTATGTAGGTGGAATGTCACCAGCATGATTCCATGAAATGGAACAATCTTCATGGAAATAGATGAAAATAGATGGATGAAACATGAGGTGGCTCCTCCAGGCCAATAAAGAGTAAATTTTGCAGAGATGCAGCAAGCATACAGTAAAGACACAGGTTTTTATAAATTGCAGTACAATAAAAACATCCAAAATAATGCTTTTATTTTAGTCTATTCTTGGCATAAACGTTACACAGTGGGACCCTAATCTATCCTTTAATTTAACAGACTGAAGTACTGTGCAAAAATTGACACACATTAGTTGTAGCAAACGTCCATTTCTGACACCTGAAAATTGTTTTAGTAGTTTGCTTCTACAATACTGCTGTGTGTATTTAATATATTGTATATTGTTTTGTCAGGTGACCACCTCTCGGCTGCAGGAGCTGGAACAGGAGCGACTCCAGATGCAGGAGGAGAGGGAGCTGATGTCACGGCAACAGGATGCCATGAGGGAGGAGGCAGGGCCCCGAGAGCTACGTATGTGCTACTAATACAACTACTAGTACTACTACTGCATAGTACTATGTGTGGATTATAATGAGACTATAGAGAGGTGAAAATGTGAAGCAGGTTTTATGTGGTATGGTAAGGCGAAAGTAATGTTTTTGAACTTACAAGAAACCTCAACAAATGTTACAAATGTTATTTTAGAATGGACATGGACTTAGCTAAGGTGTGTGCGCTAATGTATTTTTGTATTTTGAAAACGTATACATTGTGTCATTGAGATAATATGTATTATTACTGAACCATGGCATGTATCTATTATCAACAAGGTGTTTCTTGACCACATGCTTTGATAAAATGGTGAGTATTAGTTGTAGCCTTTAGACCATTAGACTTAAATAATCGGGCTTTACAGTAACCAAAGGAGATCATCCTTTCACTTTCTGTTTCTTCACCTCTCACTGAGAAACACTGTTCTCCTCCACTCTTCTGTTCATACAACAACAGCAGCATGACAAATACCTGTGCTTTCTGATTCTCCTGTAGGCCTAGTTGAAGCTGCAATGGTTGCAGCTCCAGAAGCAGGTGTGTCCACTTCACGCATGGCTCGGTCATGTCTCATTTCTTTGTTTATTTTATTTTGTTTAGCTGCGTTGACACAATACGTTTCTAACCCTAATCCAGCGATTCACCAGCACAGTCTTGAAGCTTGCTTGTTATGGGCTCTGATTTACTCAATGCAATCACTAACCTCAGCTTCAGCTTTTCATTTGACTGACTTATTGTATGTCTTGTCACCTTTATGTCTTTAAATCAATATTGTAAGCATATATCAAGGCATGCGAAGAGGGAAGTATGCTCCTGACATTTATTTATTTTCCGTTTTCCTTATTGTCAATCACCCACAATTTGAACCTCAATAAATTGAACCAGTTCTTACAATCCTCTGTCTTTAGCATGTTAAAAAGCAATTATGATTGACAGTCCAGGAACCTCCTTTCCCCTGCCTGTTCGCGCTTACGGGGCATGGATTCTGCAATGCCTCACCTGTCCATGTGTCTAAACTGTCTCTGCACTTTTGTTATTTTTAGTTTTTCACATTGGCACTAATGCTAGAGGGGTTTCTGGTCCTTAAAGAGTTTTAATTGAGGTGATGGGGATAACTCAACGGTGCAGAAAAAGGGCAAAGTTGAATCATGGTGATGGTTGGTGTTTGGTAATGGGCTTGATGTAGCAATGTTGAAAGAGGCCTAAGAAGAGTCTGATTTTATTTCAATTATTTAAGTTATATATAATTACTACATTCTTCTGGCAAACATGAAGTATTTTCATTAGCACAATTTTTTTTACAGTATTCAAATGAACTACTCTACTAATGTTGCTTGCTTGTACCATTCATTGATTGTATGCAAAATCTTCAATGGTCATTATGTTTTTTGTATTTTAACTTAACTCTAACTTAAATGGTACATAAACTTCAGACTCTCCAGTGGCTCTTTCACAGCATCCACAAACTAATTCTAGTCACACTGATTAACCTCATTGTCCATACACTAACTTCTATTTGCTCGTCCCTGGACAGACTTGCTGGAGGAGACTGAGAAGCTGATGTTGGAGAAGGTGGAGGTGCAGCGTCAGGCGGAGAAGCAGAGCGCGGACCTCCTGAAGCAGGTGAAACTGCTGGAGGTGGAGCTGGAGGAGCAGGTGTCGCGCGTCATGGAGTTGGAGCATACACAGACCAGCGAGACCGCAGACCTGCAGCAGCAGATCCAGGCGTTGGAGAAACAGCTCGACAAGAACAGGAGGTTTCTTGATGTGAGTGATAGAGGATCTAATACACCGCAATGGCATTTTGGCAGATTTTAACCTGCCCCAGATTTGGGCTGAAGAGGCCTAAAGAATTTCCCTGTTCATTGATTAGTGAACTAAATGGAGGATTGGAGTGGCACTGGAGAAAGCTCTCAAAAGTATAATGCATCTCTATGATCGGACCATGTAGATCAAAAGCTCAAGCGAATTAATGTAAAAACAACTGTGTAAACTACAGTAAACGGCAGCTCCATATGTAAAAAAGGGAGATTAAACTTCAGATTCACTCCCAAAACTCACTTTATGCCTTCTCCTTTCTGCTGCTTTGCTTTTAAATCATTTATAACTGTAATAAAATAAGTAGTTGACCTATCAAACTTTTTGTCAATTTGTACAGCTTTGACCGACTAAATAAGTAAAGGTCTGCGATCCTACCCTAGAGCTTTGAAGAATGCTTCAAACCCAATTCTTCTTGCATCAATTTACTTGTGTTTAGTCTGGTCTGGTCATTATTCTGATTTCCACAACATGTATTTATTCAACCCTACCCTTTGCATGCCTCGAACTCTCTCTAAACACCACCAGACAAGGCAATGTTGTGATCTGAAACTCAGAAATTGTCAGGTTATATTGGAGGTAGTTACACATTCAGTGCTATGCCGTTTGACCCAGATTTGCATGGTTTATATTTCTTCTAGCAGCCAGTGGTGAAGTGTCAGTGTTCACCTCATGAGTAACTCAGACTGTAAAAGCAGAAGTAAAAGTGTTACAAAGAGATGGAGTTTGTTACTTATTACCTTCAAGTGTCTAATCATCAAACAAGGACACTACTGACACTTAATACTGGAGTGTCATATTTTGTAAACACTGACTTTCAAGATGCTGTCAAGGCCTCATTTATTAAAATCAAGCTCCACTACGACTACTTTTTATGTACTAAAGCCATGTTTGTCAAAAAACAACATAAACAAGTTAAAATCCTAGATCAGCTTTATGTAGATAACTGAAATCTAGACGAGAGTTAACTAATTTGACTTTGTAGGTGAATAAAACTGTCAACAGTGTTTGCTTTAAGAAACATTTTGCCACAACTTATAGAAAGAATTTTGCTTAATTAATGTAAACTAAAGTAAAAATACATATATCACAATGCATTTGCCACAGATCCACTAACAGAACAACAGACTTGGCTGGGGGTTGGATAATTTTTACTCGGTTGTATGTTTATTTGTTCTTTTATTTTACTTGATGTGCAGGAACAAGCCGTGGACAGGGAGCACGAGAGGGACTTCTTCCAGACTGAGATCCAGAAGTTAGAGGAGCAGTTAAAGTCGTCCCAGAAGCCTCAGTCTGGCTCTGAGCAAAGAAACCTGGAGGTAACCGGAGAAAACACTTATTATATCTTTACATAACAGTGTTGTGATGATAGTCGCAGCAGAAGAATGGAGCTGCTAGGATTACCTGAAAGTGATCCCAAGTGAGAACAAGGACTGTGCTGTGTAAGTGATGTAAGCCAGTTTCCCATAATGATAATAATGGCAGACAGTAGAAAGTAAGGCTTTAATGGCATGTTACAGATGAATAGCAGGTTGTAACGTCGTGTAGTCAGAAGTAAATTATAGTACTTTCTGATTTTTATTTTTGTTATGCTAAACAACTGATTTGTAAGCAAATTAATGACAATTTGCAAATACACCTGTAATAATGCTATAGCTGTCTTGCTTGTGTTGCTGTCAAACAGATTACTTTCCAGTCCTTGTCCCTTTACAGAAATTACTGGGTGAACATTATCTGCCCCTGTTGTTGTGTCACCTTTTGCCACTCTACATTGCATTTAATTAATTACCTTTGGGGCTGTGTGAACTTGCACAATCAGCTTTTGGAAATAAGCTTCTCTGGGAGCTTTGGTGGCTCGCATGGAAAACCCATTTGACAATATTGTTTACTTGTTTGAATGTGTCCATTGACAAGTTTTGTGTTTGCATTTTTTTCTTACATCAGTCATAACCATGATAGCATTATTTTATGAAGAGTCACCTTCAATATATATTATTATATATTATTTTGGGCTCAACATTACCGCACTGCTTTGTTCCAGTCCCACAGAGACTAAATTAATAAAAAACATTAATTACACTCAAAGTGATTCAATTTAACATTTAATGTGAGACAAAAACAAAAATGCTGTTGATCTTTGTGTTTAACCTCTGAGTTTCTTGCTTGTTAACGTCACATGATTCATCAAGTTACTAAAGTACTAAAATCATGAACATTGGATATTCCCGCTGCCTTTCCATTACTAAGTGCTTCTTCTGCCTCTGCTCCGCCCCTGTGCCCTGTAACTGTCCCCTAACCCGCTTTGCCTCTCTTTTGGCCGTTGCAGGTGGATCGAATGACCAGACAGGTATTGCTTCTAGCTGTATGTAGAGCGAACTGTCCTCCTCAAAACAATTAGTAGTTAGTAGCCTCACCTTGTCTTCTGCTTTCCTCAATATTGACACATAAGCACCCTGTCTTCCTTTGTTTTATTTACCTGGGACACCACTCATGCTTTCCTGGTGGCACATACACTCCTTGCACCGCCCAGTTCACTTTGTGTTATTCATCTGTCATCCACTACGTCTGCCTATGGTTTATGCATCCTCCTTTATTATTGTTGATATTATTCACATCCATGACCCTGTATTTTTTAAACTGCATTATAAATACATTGGAATAATTCTTCAAGTTAACTTTTTAAGTGTGCAAATCAGATTTGTTTTCACATATGACCTTAAGTGTATACAACTCTTTAAAAAGTATTTGTATTGCATATTGTCATTCCCTGGTCTGTCCTTCCAGTGTTGTCCAATGCTCCCACAGGTGGATCTGTCTGTTTCTCATGGGGGGACTGTGTCCCTTGTCCCTTTAGCCCCTTACACGTTGTTATATAGTGGTGGTAGCACTGTACACAGTTGTCTGTAGTCCCTGAATGAGTCCTCACTCCCTGTGTCCCTGCACCCTCCTTTCTCAGGTGGATCAGCTGACCTCACGGCTAGCTGCACATGTACCAGCTCTGTCGCTGCTGCGAGTAGTGAGCAAATCTCATTAAAGCGCCTCTTTCCTCTCCTCCTCTCTTCCTCTCTCCTCTCCGTCCCCCTCTCCTTTTTTCTTCCTCCTCTCTCTGTGTCAGGTGGAGCAGCTAAACGCACAGCTCAAGGAGAAGGCAGACTGGTGCAGTGAGCTGCTGCTGAGCTCGGAGCAGCTGCAGCGAGAGCTGGGCGAGCGAGACGAGGAGATTGACAAACTGGAGAGCCGCATCCGCGAGCTGGAGCAGGCCCTGCTGGCCAGCGCAGAGTCCCTGGAGGTAAGTGAGGGGGGGGCTGAGACACAGAGGCAAAGAACAATGGCCACAGAGCCGCACCGCACTGATGAATGAGAATGAGGTGACAGACAGCGCAGAGAAGACAGCACATCGCGAGGGAGAACAATGTGTGGGTGTGCTGAAGCCGTCCGGCAGTTTGTTTCGCTGACACCGAGCACGCTAGCTGTTAACATTGCCCCCCAGTGTTCACTCAAACACTCAACATCTGAAGCAGCCGATAGAGCCTGAACTTGTGTCAGGCTGTGTGTTTCCATTTAAAATATACATTGTTTTTCATTAGAGTAATGCATCTCTTTTCTTGCTGTGCATAAGCGCTGACTACTCCCTTAGTTTCACATGCTTGTGTGTGCTGCAGGTTGAACAAAAGAAGCACCATGCATCCTTCACAGAAACCAGGCATCCGAGTCTGGAGGCTCAACTCCAGACCGAGAGAGAGGCTTTGGAGAGAAAAGAGAAGGAGGTACTGAGATGTTTTAATGCATTTAAAAAGATGCAGTGTCAGCTTTAATATTCTGTTCTACTGCATGTTGCCATTCTAAAATGCCTGTTTTGTGCCAGATCTGTAACCTGGAGGAGCAGCTGGAGCAGTTCAAAGAGGAGCTGGAGAACAAGAGCGAGGAGCTACAGCAGCTTCAGATGCAGTTGGAGATTCAGAGGAAAGAGATCGACAGTCAACAGCAGGACCTCGACTCCAGGGATAGTCTGCTGCAGGTACAAAACAACATGAGCCTTATACTGCATTATAGATGTGTGTTACACAAAGCATATTGTAAAAAAGTCTTATTCTTTAATGTTTTGTATTTTAAGAGATACACTGCTGTCAAAGTATGGTTATACAAATAACTATGTGTTTTGTAAAGAACAAATAATAATAGCTAAAAGACATCATCCTATGATTTGAGTTTGAGTTATCAGTTTACCATAAATTGCGTTTTGCTACGATTATCCTTTCTTTTTTCTCTTTTTTTTTTTTTTTTTACTCAACTCAAAAGTCTGGCTGTGTAGACTTTTGGAGTGGCTGCTGATCATTGTATTAATAGGCATCACATTATAATCTCTGATTTTGAAGGTGGTGGAGGAGAAGGACAGGGAAATAGTACTTCTTAATGAACAGATCTCTAAACTTCAACACACGGACACTGCCTCAGATAATAAGGTAACACAATATGCGTATACGAAATGCAACAAGGCTATTTCGAATACGCATAGCTTCGTGGTAGTGCAACGTGGTGTGTGTCTTTTAGTTTGCTTCCATTTTGTTGTTTTGCGCCATCAAATTTGTGTTTGGTTGTTTTTCATTTGTTGTTGTGGTAAGTAACAGCACCATATTTTGTCGTAATTATTTGAGGTGGCATCTAATCTCTGGGTCTGTAGTGTTTGTATAAAATGTGTTTCAATGTCTTTTTGTCCTTGTTGAAGGATACTTTAATACATTCATTATGATCATCATTTGTGTGCCTGATGGTGGTGTAATTTTAAAAAAAGTCAGTCAGTAATACCTGTACTAAGAACACCCCAGAAGGTTTTGTCAAAGCTCAGACTCAGAGATTTGTCGGTGAAGCCGTTGGTCTCAAAAGCATCTAATTATGACGTTTTAATAATATTATTTGATATATATATTTTTTTAGGAAATGGACGACAGGCATGAGCTGGTCAGAGACTTGGAGTCCCAGGTCGAGTGCCTCAGGAGTGAACAGCAGCGTCTGAAAAGGGACCACGAAGAGGAGCTGGACCAACTCAACTCTGTTATCGATAAACTACAGCAAGAACTGGCCAACATTGAGCAGAAAACCACCGTGGAAGACGATGAAGATAAGGGTTTACCAGACAGACCAACAAACGAGGAGTATGGTGAAATTAAGCAGAAAATGGATTCAGCCACCAAAGAGCTTAATACTCTCAAATCTGAACATGGTAAACTTTTTGACACATATCTACGCTTGAAGGAAAGTGCCGAAGCTATAGCCGAATCAGAAAAGGCTGATAATTCAGAAAATGAACTGGAAGATGTTCTCAGGGAAAAGACAGCGGCTCTTGTAGTAATGCAGGCCGAGGTACAGGCACTAGAGCAGAGCGCCACCTATAGAGTGGAGGAGTTGGACAGACGAATACATGAACTGGAGGATTTAGTGGGTGAAAGAGACAATGAGTTGAGTCGCTGCCGCTTCTTAGTGGAACAAACACAAAACTACGCAGATGGGCTTCAAGAAAAGATTTATAAATTGGAGGGAAATTTAAGAGATAAAGTGGCGGAAGCGCTGGTCAGTCAAGCCACTCTCGACGCCTTCCAGCAGCAGCAATCTCCACAACCCAAACACGAGCCTGTAGTCTATGATTTTGGTAGCTTCAATATCCCACACTTGGACTTCAGTGGATACAGTCAGACTAGTGGTGGCTCCACAGGCAGAGTAGTGCATCTAACAGAGAAGCTGCGGGAGCTGGAGGTGGGGCTCAGTGGGATGCAGAAGGACCAGGAGCTCCAGAACCAGCTGCTGTCCAGTTCAGAGGAGGACATCCTGGAGTATGAGCGCAGACTGGCCCTCCTCATGAACCTGCTCAGTCAGATGAAGACTGGGGCATCCCACAGATCAGCACATTTGTTAAAGGTAAATAAGACAAGACAGTGGCTCTGCACTGGACTCAAAATTCCACGATTCCACAAGTAAATATTTGTAAATAAAGGATTTTTCATTCAAAGTTACTAGTAACAATTATTGACATTCCATTCATATAAAAAAGCTTCCAGTTTCTACAAATGCATTCTGCTTGTTTCACAAAATGTCACTAAAAATATCACTGTATTTAAACATGTTATGATTTATTTCTATATTCTTCGATGTAACACTAATTATTTAGCACATTTATATTTGTATTGTACACAAGTAACATTCTTAAATAAATATTATGTTTGTTATATTCTCTCAGCAGACTTCGTCTTCCTCTGCTGACCAGCGCTCTGTGGCTGAGCTGCTTCAGGAACTGCAGGAGGTCCGAGACGAGGCATCACTCACCAAAGAACAACTCGACAGCTTCAAGGAGAGCAGTAGCCGCCTCCAGGACGAGCTCAATGTAAGTTATTTTTCTCTTGATGTCAGTGTTAATATGATATGATATATGATAATATAATTTATGTGGTTAGCAATATATAATTTTAACCCTTTTTTCTCAGGCGAAAACGTTGGCAATACAGAGACTTGAGGAGCAAATGGTACAATCCACCTTTATATTTGTTCTAGAAATATTGTCTTCTCTTGTGCAGTCTAGAAATATTGTCTTCTCTTGTGCTTAGAAGTCTTCAAACAATGGTGAGGAGGGTGAGATCTCTGAACTCCAGCGTGAACTCAAAGAGGCTCAAAGTGAGGCTTCTGCCGCCAAAGATGAGCTGAACAGCTGCAAGAACAGTCTGGACAAGTTACAGGAGCTGTTACAGGTATAGAATCACTCATTTGAGAAAATATTACTACTACTACTCAAATAAAGTGTTCTTAAATTATGGGTAACCTTTTGCTTGTCATGTTTTTTGTTAAAGGAGCGGGAAATTACCATTGCTCAGCTAAAAGGAGAGCTTCAAGTAAGTTAAACATTTTATGTGTGCTTTTAAATTCCAAAATTGTTTTATGAATAAATGCACCTTTTGTACCTAATGTCGTCATCTCACCTCTGCAGGCGTCTTCAAACAGTGGCGAGGAGGCCAGGGTATCAGAGCTCCAGCAGCAACTTAAAGAAGCTCAAGGTGAAGCTTCTGTCGCCAAAGAAGAACTGAGCAGCTGCAAGGAGAGCATGGACAAGTTACAGGAGCTGCTGCAGGTACTGAGGCATAATTATTAACAAAAATGCATAATTTCACTCTACAAGTATTTCACTTTCTTTTACACTTTCAATCATGTTTAAATGATCAGACAAAGTGTGAAGAACATTTAAAATGAATTAATGGATTAGAACTTGGGAATACATATCAACATATATAGAGAGGTTTTATTAAGTTCTGCTTATATTTTTTCTTGTTAAATTATGGGTAACCTTTTGCTTTTCATATTTTTTTGCTAAAGGAGCGGGAAATGACCATAGCCCAACTTAAGCTTTTCCAAGTAAGTGAAATATTGATATTTTTGCGATCAAATGTTATATTTGCGCATTGCATTTCTCTGAATATGCTTTTGTGTATTAGGTTAAAGCAGATGAGGACAGAGACAGCTTTACAGAGGTCCTTCAGAAACTCGAGGATACAACAAAAACTGTAGCTTCCACCAAAGAAGAACTCAACAGCATCAAACAGCAAAATGTCGAACTTGAGGATGAACTAAAATCTAGTGAAGTTACAATTTCCAAACTAAAAGAGCAACTCCAAGAGGTGATGAATAATATGGAAAACACCAAAGAAGCACTAATCGGCTACAAAGAACAAAAGGAAAAACTACAAGATGAAGCCAGTGATCGGGAGAGTTTGATTTCAAGTCTCAAAGTGGAATTACAGGAAGCTCACACAGCTTTAGTCAAACAAACGAACATCTCATCTCCTCCTTCGCCATCACCATCTCCATCTCCCCAACCACCCTCCTCTTCTTCCTCTATCAGTCAGTCTAAAAAGAAAGGGGTAAAACAGCCTGCTCCAAAAGGCAGCAGCGCCAAAGACAAGCCATCTCTTTCAAGGAAAAACTCATCTTCAAGCCACTCATCTCATAAGTCGCACAAGTCCAACGGCAGCACTGAGCAACATCACGGTACAGATGCTTTCACGCAAACAGAAAATCTACAAATATCTGATCAAATTGCAGTTGAATCTTGTGAGTCTGCTGCTAAAGATGAGGTGCAGGAGGTGATCGGCAAGTTTCAGGAGAAGATCGAACAGATGCAGGAACTTCATGCAGCCGAAATCTTGGACATGGAGTCGAGGCACATTTCAGAAAGTGAGAATCTACGGCGAGACACGCAGGTGCTGGAGGACGAATGCAAGGCGCTAAAGGCTGTCATAGAAAAACTGCGATCAAATGAGGTATGTTTATCATGATGCATTATGTGTCAACAATAGAGTGGGGGATGTAACGACCTTTGAAATAACCTTTTCTACGATTGAACACTCCTGGACAACCATTGAAATACAAGTAAGCTGAGAGAAATGCAGTATGTACTGTATGGAAGTGGCCATTTCAATCAGTGACCTTCCAGATGAATACTGCTTTTTTCTTCTCAATTATCTATTCAGGACACCTAGTGAACACTGGATACTCAAAGACACTATAGTGCAATGTTGAAAAAATATCAGAGGATTTTGTGTTAAGTAAATAATGAAGGTGTGTATTGCTGGTTACATAAAAATCATACAAATGGGTAACTTAAGGGTTCTTGCGTCCAGGTATAGAATCTAATAATGGAATATAGCAGCTACACATATCTATAATAAAAGTGCTACTCTGTTTTTCAGGCCTCGTCTGTGAAACTAGAGCGTTCAGCATCCCAATTCAAAGATGGCTACACCAGTGGTAAGATTTTACCTATATTTATAATGTCTTTTATGTAAAGATTGTAACTTAATTAAACTAAAATATTACAAAATTTCTTGGTCCATTGCAGACAGTAGTTCTGACTTCAGCCAGCGGACAGGATATGACCTCCCCAGTCTTCAGCAGGAGTTTAGGACGACCCCAGAGGGTGCTAGAAGAGACAATGATGAAACTTTACCAGACCGAATCAAGGTATACTGGGAACTTGACATATACACAGGCTATATTATGCTTAAAATTAATGCACATATTATTTCTAGATCATATTTTGGTTTAGTGGTTTCAATAATTATTGAGGTTAAGTTGTCGTGTGTAATCAGTTACTACAAATTTCTAAAAGTAGTTGGTCTTCCCAGGAATATTTGTTATAATGTTTGTTAATTCCCTGATGATTTCTCTGTAGACGTTGCTCCGTGAGGTCCATCAGGAGGGCATGCAGGTCCTGTCCCTGTCGGAGCTCCCGCTGTCTGAAGCTGATCCTGGCACTCAGTTCAATGTCCAGGGCTGGATGAAGGAACGAGACGCCCTTCTGTCCACTGTGCAGTCTCTAAAAGGCCTCATCACCACCATGCAGACACACGCACAGTCACAGGTACTGCTAAAACAACTTTATCAGAAGCCAAACAACATACTGTATAAAGCATTAAATATAAGGTTAGAGTTCATGTGGGCTTTCAGTAATATTCAGTCTAGAATTTTCACTGGTGTGAACAAATATCTAGCACAACTGTATAATATTTTGTAGGAAATAAAACATTGCTTGAAAAGTTTATTGTAAATTGTTCATAAAATGTTGGTCCTCTTCATGACATTTTTTGTATCTTTTGGTGGTCACATTTTTATATATATTTTGATAATCGTAGACCTCTGGTGGTGTGGACTGGCGTGGGCAGTTGCTGGGTGCTGTACAGAAGGTTTTTCAGAATGAGAGAAGCTTTCTGAAAAACATTTTGTACAGCCAACTGGATCTACTCGACACAAGCGACGCTATCATACACCTCAATCAGCTCGAGCAAAGGCTGGCCGAGCAGGTCTGTAAATCTCTCCTTATCTTAATGTGGCTAATGTTTACGTGTTAATGTTCAGCCTCTCGTCTGTGGAAACTCAGTGAGAGCTTGGTGTGTCCTCTGCACTAACAGACACAAAGCTATTGTTAGTTAATTGCAGTGTAAACTAAGATACTAACAATGACTGACAACAATTGACACTCTCAATCACTATGAGTTGTTAACTTGCACAAACTCATTTTAGATAGGCTTTATCGCTGAGAGGAAGCAGCTGTTTTGTCATAGTCATTAACAGTGTTTACTTTATTTTAGGACGCTCAGCAAAGAGAAGCGCTCGGTTTTCTCCACAGTACCGACCGGTCCAGTCTGCTCTCTGAAATCCATCAACTGCGAACTCAAATGGAGAGGCTTCATCAAGGTAAACTCAATTAGCTATCCTAATATAATAATACAATAAGTGTAACATTTTGGTTGACTGTCAACAATTATGCATGTATATTGAGAGATAATCTATTTCTTTTCTGTGTTTTAGGTGGTGACTCTGCTGCCGTGTTGGGCTCTGAGTTCAGCCTGACAGAGCACACTGAGGCGGGGGGTGACCGGCTGCTGGTGGAGGACCTGAAAACGGAACTGTCCCAAACTAAACTGGAATTAGAAACAACACTGAAGGCCCAGCACAAGCACATCAAAGAACTGGACACTCTAAGGTTAGTCTTAACATTTAGAAATAATTTTAAACTTGGATGAAAATGTGTCAATATTTATAATTTTGTTAATGCTGTGTGAATTTTCTATCGTCTTAAGGGTGGAGGTGTCACAAAAGGCCTCAGAGGTGGATGCCCTGAGTGACCAGCTGATCGAGGAGAAGAAGAGGAGCAGAGACCTGCAGTGGGCTGTTGAGAAGGAACGCTGTCGAACCGGGAGAAACGAGGAGAGTCAACGAGAGGAGCTGGAGGTGAGCTTTGTGCAGCCACCAATTTGTTTCTCATTAACATTCTATTTAGAATCCATTGTCACTGGTTCAAACATAACTCTATTCTCTACGACAAACGCAATTAATCAAATAAATGTTTCAATTATTCCACAATAGCCTGATGCAATGGTTTTGCAGTAGCAAATAATAAAACTACATGTTTTATATGTATGCAATTAGATGCAAAAAAATGAATGAAAAAATGAATAATATTACAATTGTTGTTTTGGGGTATGCATAATTAGAATACTGAATATATTGTCTGTAATTAAAACTATTAAAATTTACCTCAAAAAGAGACGGAGTATAAAATGATTTTCTGCCATTTTGTAGTTCATTTTATAATCATTTCACGTATTGTGTAATACTTGAACCTTAAACAAGACTTTAGCTGCACATCTAACACATTCCATTGGTAAAATATCTGAATATTGTTATCGAGATAATGCAAAAAAAGGTATTCATTTTTGTCACTCTCATATGGTGTTCATTTTTCTCACCCCAATTATTGTCAAAATTCTGAATTAAATAGCAGATGTAATTTATACCTGATTTATATTGGAATGTCTAACCTAAACCTTGCTGACAACACGTGTGTCTCTCCACAAAGGACCTACAGTTGGATCTTGAGGAGCAGAAGGTCCTGGTGTCGCGGCTGAGCTCAGAGTTGGAGCAGCAGCGTCAAACCTCCTCTCAGTCGTCACAGCAGGTCGAACAGGAGCGCCTCAGCCTCCAAAGACGCCTCCAAGAGCTCCAGGTGCAACTGGACACGGAGCGAGCCAAAGCCCAGGAGATGAGCTCCGCACTGGGCCGCGAGAGGGAGTTGCGCAGAGGAGGGTCCTCAGATGGTGGTCCCATTACTGCAGAGAGAGGAGAGGAGCAAAGAGGCGGGGCAGAGGAGGATGGAAATGTGTTGGAGAGACTGCAAAAAGAGCTGGATGACAAACACGCACAGGTATGTACTAAGACGGTTTCCTAATTTCCTAACAATAAAGAATGAAGAACAATAAAGAAAAACAAATGTAATTTCTCTCTTATAGGTGGTGGAACTCTTGGGTCAAATCGAGACGCAGAAACTGGAAATGGTGCGTAAAGATGAGGAGCTGAATTTGATGAATCAGAGGTCGACCCGAGACCATGAGGCTCTGCTGGAGGCTCAGGCCCAACTCGAAAAACTCAAAACCCAAATGAAACAGACCCAGGAGCAGCTAGACAGAGAAGTGCAGAGGGGCAAACACCTGGAGGAGCAAAAGGGCCAACTGGAGCAGAGGTTGGGCAGAGGACAGGACACAGGAGACGGGCCGGGACTTTTGCAAGCCGAGGGTCACACTGTAAGTACAACAGCTGTTATTTATGCTATCTAATGTGTCAAAACTTAAGTGGATCATAAACTAACCACTATCTCACCACATTCTTATTGTGGCATCAGGAATATTTAGTTTTCATCTCACAAATTGTGGCGTTTTTTTGTAGGGAGCATAAAGGCTTAGCTATTGTCCTTTGCTTTTTTGATTAGTTGGAGCAGTCTCATGGTGCTAACAAAAAGTCAACAGAAAAATTCTTAGCCCTTCAGACATTTGAGCTCATCAAATTTTAGTCATATTTGTGACAGTTATACCGATAACACTGCTAAATGTGAACCCAACAATAAATAAATTGTAAATAAGTAATCATGTAGATATAAATATTTGATGTGATAGACTCTGTGGGAGAGCGAGAACTCAGACCGGACCAAGGACTGGGTGCTGCAGCAGAAGACCTCGAGTCAGTTTTCTCAGCTGGACCTGGCGGGACCCGGTCCCAGCGCAGGACTGCACCACGGGCCCTGGCGCACGGTTGACAACATTCTGGGAAAACTGCACCTAGTCTCCTCGAAGGTCCACAGCTTCGCAGACAAGGCTGCTGGGAGGTACTGAGCTAAAATAGATTTGCATTTTACATTTTTTATGTATAATAGTAATGATTACAAATAGTTGTAGATTATGAAAAAGCTCACAAAATGTTTAACTTTGTTGATTTGATTTTAATGGCTGTAATACCTATCTGTAGACCCACATCTGAGATCGACACAGAAGAGCTGTCCTGGGTTCAGTCCAACATTGATGAGGTCATTTCAATGCTAAAGCAGTCTCCAGGACTCCCCTCTCTCCCTGAGGCAAGTCTTTTTACTTTTTTCTATCTTTCTTTGTCTTTGCTCTCTGAATATTATTATTCTAATATGGAGAGGCTGAACAGTCAACGGAAAAAAGTAACCCATACAATTAAAAAAAAAAGTATCTCTGGTTCGAAGTTTGCATAAATGTATTATGACATATTTGTACAATTTTTTGTACATTTTAATAATCACTAATAACAGTTGTTAATCACTGCCACCAGACATTTTGCAGTCTCTAAACGAACTGAAGATTTTTTCCAATGATTTCACAATCCCAAAAAATGTATCACCAGTGTTATAGAGCCCTGGTATTCAGTCCCATCTCTGTGATGGTGCATCTTGTTTGTTTTACGCTTATCATTTGTACATCTGTTGCTCTGCTCTTGTTTGACCACACGGCTTGTCTCCTCAGAGCTCGTCATTGGCAGGCGGCTCCAGCTCCCTCACAGAGCGGCTGCTGAGGCAGAACGCCGAGCTCACGGGTTTCGTCAGCCGTTTGACCGAAGAGAAGAACGACCTGAGGAACCACACGCTGAGACTAGAGGAGGAGCTGCGGAGATACAGGCACAGCGCTCTTGGCTCCACGGACGCTGTGAGTAAAAATCAGATCATAGTGTGGAATTATTAATTAATTTAGTTCAGAATTACAGTAATGTTTACAGAAAGTGAATTACATTTCAACATATTTAAATGTACAAATAATGAATATACAGACTAAAAATGAACTTTGCTTCTCTATTTGGACTGTAACAATTACTCTGAATCAACAATAACTTATTTTCCTCCAAAAAATATCGATCTAGAAGCCTTCCATCGCAATTTTTCAACCTTCATGTGTTGATATTGTAATTAAAATGTCTCAATGAACAATGAATAAAAATAATAGTTTGACTTGTTGACTTCTAAAATAATCATTAGTTGCCAGTTTCTAAAATTGTTTCAAATAGAACTAGATCTTGATGTTATAAGGTGCTGCGCTGTAAAGAGATTTAATAATATACTATGTTTATGTAACATACTTTTCTTGTACCTGGTTTAGTTAAGCGGTAGAAAAGTGGCCTCGAAGGGCGACAGCTCCAGTCTGCTGCTCTCTCAGGAGCGCGAGGCCTGGACCCGGGAGAGAATCAGACTCGAGAAAGCCCTACATCAGGCTCAGAGTCAGGTCGCCCGACTCAAAGCTGAAGTCAGGACCGAAACACTGCGAGAGATCAGCGGACCAGAGGCTGACAACGCTGCACTAAAGGTAAAGACAACGGCTTTATTTACGATAGAATAAATAATACAATACAATACGACCAGGCCTGTCACAATTATTACTCGACTTATTATTCAGTAAATGAAAGCTGAAACAATATTTTGGAGCTCAGTATTTATCATTTATCTTTTTTTTGCACTAACAGGAAACTTGTTGTTATAGTATATGTGTAATATTCAGAAGATTCAGCTGTAGGGTTGAATAATTAACATACATGGCTCATAAATTATATTAACAAACTCCTCTTTATTTATTACAGATCCTTTTTATAATATGGTTAATTTGGACTAGGTTCTGATTGGATTTTTGGGTTACTGTGTCTGTGGTATAAAGCAGATTATAAATGATCCAGGCATCAAAAGTGCATAGTCGTATCGTGATATTTTTGGGAATTTTTACTGTGACAGGCTTAAATATGGCAGGTGAATAAAACAGATATGTTCCTTTATCATCATCTTTGAGTTTGTTATCAAAGTTTAGTTAGTTTGAACCTGAAAATGATGTAAAGATTTGAAAGAATTTCACCCAAAATTACAAGAAAATTGGATCAGAAAATCTCCAAAACTGCAGCCTTTGTTTGGTGTTCTGGTCTGTTGTGTCAGAGGGATGGATGTCACCAATAACATGTACTACTGTAAACTAAGACCTTAAACTATTCTCTTGCTTTCTCTCTCCTCAGAGGATGTATGGGAAGTACTTGAGATCAGAGAGTTTCCGTAAAGCTCTGGTTTATCAGAAGAAGTACCTGCTGCTGCTGTTGGGAGGCTTCCAGGAGTGTGAGGAGGCCACTCTTACGCTCCTCTCCCGTATGGGCGGACGTCCCGCTCTGTCCGGCCTGGAGTCCTTCAGCCAGCGCCGAAAAGGGCTCACGCGCTTCCGATCTGCAGTCAGGGTCTCTATCGCCCTCTCCAGGTGAACAGACAAAATATGCACACAAGACAACCAAGTATTTCGTTCAAAACGTTTAAAACAAAATCACCCCCAGAAAATCAGATTTCAAGTACAGTTCCTTCTCATTATGTTTATATTAGTAAACAATATACTTTAAGATTCAGTTAAAAATTTTGTTATTGTTTATGTATTTTTGTCTGTTGATTTACTACACTTAAGTGACAAAACTGCTTCACTTACTTTCTTTCAGGATGCGTTTTCTTGTGAAGAGATGGCACAAAGCGACTGGGACGAGCGGCTCGCCGTCGCCCAGAGTCACTAAAAACGGCTCAGGTCAAACTTTAGGTAAAACATTCATCTTTGTAAAGTGTTCATAAAAATGAACAGGCATCAAAAGTGCATAGTCTAATATTTTTTTTATCTAAATATTAGGTACTGATGTGAGAGACTCGCCTTACCTTCACCCGGGCGGCGTGGAAATGTACAGAGACAGAGACAGAGGAGTCTCGAGTAGCAGAGGCCGCAGTGGAAGAGAGTCCCCCAGATCAGCCGCCTCCACTGCCCAACACAGGTACAAATAAGTATAATTTATGAATATGAGTACAAGTTGATGAATCACTAAGATAATTGGCTATTTTAAGGATTGTCAATTACATGCAAATAGGAGTTCAATGTTAAACTTGCCATGGCAGATAAATTACAGTAATTACCATTCTTTTGATGCTTGGAAATGTTGTTGACTTATCTAACTGTTCTCTCCATCGTCTGTATTTGCAGGTATCACATTTCCGGTGATCACGGGCCTCTCACGTGTTCCCATCTCCAGAACTATGACCCCGACCGAGCACTCACAGATTACATCTCCAGACTGGAGGCTCTACAGAGGCGGCTGGGGAGTGTCACTTCAGGTAATGAGCTCCTCTGAATTAACTCTCACAGTTTGGTTTCTTTATGTTTTATGCTAATAACAAGTCTGGTCCAAGAGGAACACAACAAAACAATCTTCAGTCCATCTAGAGAGACATACAAATAGTGGAATAGTGGATACAGGCATTTTTTGTGGAAAATACTAAAAATGCCTGTTTAATGACCATCTACAACCGATCAGATGACTAAACATTGCTTTTTGATTAATTTGTGGTTGGTTATTTGGTATAATTTAGGTGAAAACTAATTTGAATGAAAAATCACACACATTTATCAAGTGCAAGTGGATTCTATTACATACTGTTTTTCCACATGGACTAAAATAAAGTGTTCTTGCTAATTTGCTTTGAGATTTTTCCTTTTCATTAAATCACTAATGAAAAGTGTGAAGGGGCGGAATAGGCTGAATTAAATCTCTCTTTTTTTTTTTGGTATAATAAAAATATTTTATTTATGTAGCACTTTTTAGGTCAATCAAAGACTCGTCACAGAACAATAATAAAACAGTCATTTAAAAGAACATAAAGCAACAAGTTGTGCAGAAAGGTAATCCCAGGTATCCCAGTAATGATAAGATGTTTTGGCAATTCAACAGAAATGAGCTTTAATGTGTTCTTTAATGTATTAGTTGAGATTTAAGTATCTGACAAATGTGAAATTACTTTCAAATTACCCACAGAAGTGCAGAAATATCACTACATTACCACTTTGTTCCACTGTTTGTACCACTGTTCGTTCTTTTTGCAGCATTTTGACAGTTTTTTCAATTATGAACTAGACATTTGATACTAAAATTATACATAGCTTTAAAATAACATTATTAAAATTATAGAAAAACGTTGCCCACCTCTAATATCAAGTTTCCTTTTTCGTCCTCAGGTGCTTCTTCATATGCTCAATTGCACTTTGGCTTAAGGAGATAGATGATCGGAGGTTACTTTTGCTTGAAGAAACTCAGTTGCCTTTTCGTGTGCTGCTGAGCGCTCTGCTGTTTTCTACCATTCTGCTGTGGACTGTACTTTCATGTGGACCAAAACACATTTTTTATCAGTGTACGACATGTTGTTATCAGGCTTTTTGTCGCCAGCACTTGAAAAAAACGGCTATGTTTGTAATTAAATCTGCCTCTCTGTTGTGGATGATCAATCATGTATATTTGTCTACTGCTAATTTAAAGACTTCTGATTAATTTATACGTATGTTTCTGTTGAATGAGCGTTCTGTGGAGAGTGGATGGGTTTACTGTCATGGAGGCTGCTACTGGATCTTCACTACACTGTGTTTTGTTTAGGTCGGACAGAGGACATTTGTAGAGAACGTATTTTTGTAAAGCCCAGGACCTACGAATTTTTGGGGTATTTTGTCAAAAACTGAATTAAAGAGGAATTCACTATCTAAGAGGTTGGTTTTCAAATGTTTGTTTATTAATTTGCATCAGGAAACAAGACATCACCTATTCAAAATAGAAGAAAAGCTCCATGGTAATACAAAAATAAGATAAGTGAATTTACAAGGACCGGTTGTTCTACATTTAAAAAATAACCTTTCAGAGCCATTATTGACGCAAATAACAATAGCTATTTAATTATGAAACAGTGACCCAACAACTGTCAACTTAATCTGCAAAAGTCAACAGTATAATAATATCATTTAATATTTTATACTTTATGATTACTTCTTTTCAGTTCTATATAATTCTACATTAGTGGTTTAACAAAATAATTGATTTATGTTTGTTTTTTCCAGCATGAGGTTTCGTTAAAAGTCTCTAGAAAAACATTTACTAGAGCATGATATAATAGTAAGAGAAGCACAATAGTGAAGGCTTGTGGCAGTCATTCATTTGAACAAAGTGCATATATTTCACACAAGTTGACAGTTTTTCCTATAAATGAAACGTTCAGTCTCTCACAGTTTCCTCCTCTTGTATCTGATGATGGGATTGTGAGGCGTGTGGATCATCGTCGTGTAGTTTATCGTCGGAAAGTAGCCGTCCACAAGATCAAACTCGTACAGCCGCAGCATCGTGGACCAGATCGTTTTGATTTGGACGTAGGCAAAGTTTTCACCGATACATCTGTGACGACCTGGCAAAGACACAGAAAATTACACAGATTGAATTTTTAATATAAACAAATTCTTATTTTTTTTATTTCTTACCAGCTCCAAATGGGACATAGGCAAACTTCTCTCCGGCGGCAGGGTTATCGTTGAGGTAACGTTCAGGGTTGAATTCGAGCCGTTCATCCCAAGTGTCGTGTAAACGGTGGTTCACAGTCGGCGACACACAGACCTGGTGCCCCACAGGGATTGTGTAACCGGCAGCAGTCTGTAAAATATATTACAAAGCAATACATTTAAGTAAAAGAAAATACTTAATACTTTAATGGTGCTTCATGGAGATGTTCCACAGAATGGCAAACATATCTGTCAAGCATTTATTTAGCTTTAATTACCGGTATGTGTATGTGTAAGTTTTCCAAGGTATTTATAATCAATTAATTCTTATTGTGAATGGAGACAAAGCAGGTACTGCAAGTTACTTTGCACCATCCAACAAGAATAAATTAGGCAGTGCGGCTTTGAAACAGTTGAGTAAAAGAAAAGGTAATGATGTGATACCTGAGGGGAGCGAGCCATCCTCATCATTGTCATAATTGGAGGGCGAAGGCGCAGAGTCTCCTTTAAACAGCGCTCCAATAAACTCAGGTCTTTGAGCTGCAACAAAAATATTACAACAGATGTAAGAAACGTATACAGGTCACAAGTTGGAATAAATATGTTGATTTGATGTAATGAACATTGCAACCATCTTAAATGCCCAGATAACACATGTTTCTTGTTTTTGTTTTTTTTAAATAAATTGTTATGTTTTATAGACATCTCACCAAATTTGCTGAATGGATAGTACTAAATAGACAATTAAGGTTATGATCAACTAATAAGTAAGATGTAGCGGTGACTAGAATAGCCAAAATTTAAGAGGTAAGAGTAAAAACTATTTGGGGAAACTAATACTCAAAGATAAATTGTAATTGTAATATCTGATTTATAATTTGAAGTTGATGTAATTGGAAGGAAAGAAAAATACACAAAATGTTATTTTCAAAAGCTAGAAACAAACTTTTTTTTTAAAAATGAGAAAAACTACATCATATCAAGCAGCACTGCAAGTAACATAAATGTTCAAATCATTGAATATTGTCAACATAAACCTTTTGTCCCTATAAAATTACTCATAGTGGGAAGAGGAACCAAAACTTTGACTCAAATAAGAGTACTGGCATATCAAACTAAATATTACTCAAATAGGTGTAAAATGAAGGTGTCTGAAAACTACTGTGATGAGAGGTATAATTTCTTCAAAAAGTGATTAAAGCAAAACACTTCACTGAATACTATCCACTCCTGCTGCTAATAAGTTATTAAACTGAATGCTATTAAAGTAATTATAAAGCTCATTTTAGCTGGAATCGGTTTATTTTGCATGTAATGGGAACACAGAATGACCTAGTTGGATCTATCATCATAACATTTCACCTGATCAAAGTTCAGTGGCGGCAGGTCTTCTCCGCACACAGCCTTCTGCTCGGCGAAGCATCTGTCCTGAAGAGATTTGTCCCGCGCCAAAAAGAAGCCCATCCAGGAGGAGGTGGTGGAGGAGGTGTGCTGCCCGGCCAACAGCAAACCAATCAACATCCCAGAGATCTCATTATCTGTCAGAGGACGCCCATCTCTGGAGACAAGAACATGTTATAACTTGAGGTAAAAGAATGGTTAGGAAGAATGTTTTTAAATGTGAATTACTTGTAGGTGGCGTCTATGAGAGTCTGCAGGATGTCGTCCACCTTCTCTTCAGACTGTCTCCGCTTCTGAATCACTTTGAAGAAAATGTTCTTGATTTCTCTGTGAGCTCTGTCTCGTTTCCTATGAACAGTTGCATACACACAAAGGATACATTTTGGACACAGTTTTATAAGATTTGACAATTGCTTTCTACTTAACAGTGCAGTAATAACATGGTAATAAGATAACAATGGCACAATAACAGGGATAAGGATGAAGGATGAATGCATTTTGAAGGACTGTTTGATTATTACTTCAAAACTACTAACCATGTTTGCAGTTTTTATGGTCTCACTGATATAGGGTTAGGATTAATCATATGTATGATACATACATATGTACTTTGTATTACCACACAAAGTACTGTGACTTTGACACTTTTTGCTTGTTATTGATTGCTATTTCTTTCCTACTACCATGCTATTACTGTGCTAGAAAGTATCGTGGTAACAGTTAAAGAAAGATGATATGCTAAATCATTCCTATAATAATCCTACATTACAATTTTTTATTTTATTACAATTGAACATTTTTTATTGCTAAATATTGCCTGGGTAGCAAAGTCCACCTGCTGCTTCTGAGAGTTCACACTTCACTGTGATTGGTTAAACTTTCACTCACTTAGTGCATGATAGACACTGAACAATAATACAATAATACATTTGTATGATCACATTTCCCAGCCTGACTTAGCTTTAATCTTCAATATAATTTAAAGATTTTACCTGAAGCTGGGCAGGGGCAGCCATCCCGGGAGGAGCCACGCGGCGTGACTGAATCCTCCGTCCAGATCGGCGTAGAGCTGCGCCACTTTCTCGTCCAACATGCTGCGGATCTCGTTACCGTGGAGACAGCTGCTGGCCGTGAGGATGATCAGCTCCGACAAGGCCTCGAACAAATCTGAAGAAAACATACATTTAGTTTAGTCTGAAAACAAAAGACTCATCACTAGTTTTGTGTTGAGGTTACATACGCCCCTAAGGTATTATTCTATATATGTCTTTATCTTGTCGCAGATTATATTTTTATATTTCACTATTAGTATTCATTGTTTTACGTTACATCATATAAACTTTTGTTCGCTTACAACTGAAATCAGCCCCTTTCTGACTTTGATAACAAATTTTGTGTGATATATTGTTACAGAAAATATCACAATAAACAACAATATTTAATCGAAAAAGTAATCCCAGACTGATTGACAACTAAAATAATCATTAGCTGCGGCTCTATTATGAGCCACAGAGCATCTTAACTATTTATTTTATACAATATTTCAAATAACATTTTGTGCACAACTCAACTAACAGTGTGATCAGCTTATCAGTCACAAATAAACATAGTTATAGAATGACTTACTTCCTTCTCCACTGTCGCCCCATCGCTGGAAATACTCGATTGTTTCTTCTTCAATTATCTTCACGTGTTGTTTAAAATGAGCAATGTTCAGCCCAGTTTTCAGCAACTTCTTCTGCTCCAAAAACAGCTGCAACAAAACATCAACCTTAACCAAAGCAGACATTTTATGGCGTTATAAAGATGAGATTTTGTGGACGTACAGCATTTGGGACATCGTAGGCAACACCTTTTCCAAACACCGGGGTTGTGAGTTTGGAGTAAACATCTTCAGCGTTCAAGTCCTCATTCTTACTGTTGAACATGAGCGTAGCTGCCTCACTTCCCAGCAGATATGTAAAGGTTTTTCCCACCATGGTAAAACTGAAGACAGGGCCGTACTGCAGAGACAAGAAAAGCGTATTATTTATTGATAAATGCCATTTTTAAGGGGAAGCAAGAGACTATAGTTTATTTTAGGTAGAGTAGGTAAAACAAATATTTAGTACAGCGTTTAGTCGCAATTATAGATATGTGAGATATGTTGAAAAATGTATAATATTGCAATTGTTGTTCTGGAGATATGCAAAACTAGGATGTTGAGTATACTGTCTAAAATTAAAACTTAAAATCCACTTTCACTATTGTGATATCGATATAATGCAATACAGTGGAACATCCTTGGCAATGCAATAAAACACCCTGCCCTCAGAAAAGTTACAGTGCAACTATAACTGCAAGTTCTATTGAGTCGTAATGTTGAGGTCATTGACAATGGCGCCCTCTGCAGGAATATGTGATTTTTTTTCTGTTTTTTTTTTTTTTTTTTTTTTTTTCCTGTTAGCAGAGTTAAAGCGTTTGTGGAAGACTTAAGACTTAAGGCAAAATAAAAACAATCTTACAATCTCACCTTTTCATACGCATTTTCAAGGAATTCTATTGGACTTTTCCCAAATGCAATGGCATGACCCAAAAATGGAAGAGCAGACGGGATGTAAGGTGGGTATTTCTGCAACAAATACATCGCAAGCATTTATTGAAACGGCTTTTTTATACAGTACACTTGAGGATCTTGAGCATGTCTTACCTTATCTGTGTCTGTAGTCTTTTGGAGCAGCGTTTTGGAGATGTATCCGAGAGTCAGTGTAAATACAGATGCAGCCAGCACCAAAGAGGTCGCGTTATTGCTCATCCTTTCTACAGTTTCTGAGAGCAATTTAGCACTCATGTCGTATAAATGGACAGACATGGCTTCTCCGACTAAAACCTAGAATACTACTGAATTACAGACACCACCGTGCTCTACTTTCGCCACACTGCCAACTTTTCCCAACCAAACCGTGCGTATTATTTTCCGAGCTTTCTACCTGTCAGCTGTGTTCCCGCCCCCGCCTGACAAATACTGGCCACTGATTGGTCATAGCCTTTGTGTCAGTCATATACCCAGAGCGTTGATTGGCTTTTGCTCCTGAACCCATGTCTGCTTATATGATGTCACCAAATTCATTGTATTGACTTGTTCGAGGTCCATTTCTAGGATGGATCAGTGTCAGATTTTAAGGTAAATTCACTCACACGCGTTTGCTTGGATTCCCCGCCATTTATAAACGCATTATAGACAAAATATCTCCAACTACAACTTTGATTTTTAAAGAATAAAGGATTAAATGACCAGTTGTTTTATCTGCAATGTCTATCTAGCTACTAAATAAATAAAGTACAAAATAAAATATAATTGAAGTGTAATAATATATACTACTTTATACCAATGCAATTAATGCTTGTTATCTATGTAATTATTAGTTAATGTGCAAAGTTTGTGCATCTAGTAATAGGTTTCAAGCATAAGAATTCCTTCCTGATTTGAAGGATTTGACATGGCAATGGTCCCACGTTGTCATAGCAATAGTGCAATTGAAATCAAAATGTTCTATCTTTTGAATGGGGGAATTCTGTAAATCAGGACAGAATAAGTTACTTGAAACCCACCCAGCCACAAATAACATATTTTGCCAATAAATATTCACAAATTCTGTCCCTTTATTAAAACAAAAACATTAAATAAACATATTTACAACAACAAAAATATATGTCTCGGTAAAATGTGAAAGATATGCTTGAAATACAAAATTAGGCAGTCCATCTTTGTTCTTCATCCTAAATGTTATTGCAGTAAAAGAGGAGCTGGTGTTTGGCAGCTGTGATCAGGAGTCTGGAGTTTGAGGCATTTTAACCAAAAGTGTATTTGTCTGAAGTCTGAACTTTATCATTTGTGGTCATTTGTCCGCTGAGTTTCATTAAGAGCTTAACAATAAGGCCGGCCTGCAAGACAAGACAAAGATAAACGTTAAGATGATGGGCAACATACGAAATAGACAATATAACACACAATATATAAGTACACATCAAAATGAATTCACATTAAAGTAATTACATTGAACATATCATTTAATTTAGTTTGTCTGCAAAAACAAAAAACAAATCGGTCCATTTTTTTTATGTCACATCTCTTTTCTTTTTGATACCATCTTCAAGGAAGGACGGAATCATATTTTGATCACACTAAAATACATTTGACTTTTGAAATATTTGTGTTAAGATGCCATGTTTGCATTTGATCTGACAAGTTTTTCTTCCAACATATTTTAAAGAAAAGTATCCTGAAAGTAAAATAAGTTATCTTAAATATTCTGATGATGTACAAACCTGTTTAGTGTGCACTATAAAGTTCATTTTGTTTTCTCCGCTGTGAATCTGGAAATATTGGTCCGCATGTCCCAGCTGCCACATGAAAGTCCCATATTCTAAACTAATCAGAAGCACCTACAAATGAGCAGAGATGTGAAACAAGTAATTAGTAAAAATGCAAAACAAAGACTCATCTCATCAGCATAACTTTGTAACAAAGATTACAAAGATTGTACTAAGATTATTCGGTTTGATCATAAAAGCAAAAATATGTCAAGCAAATTCTATAAAAAACAAAAAAAAAAAGCAAACCTAAATGTGAAGTGCATTTTATTGTGTTGTTTTTTTTATATTACATTAACTTAACTTTATAATTCAGAATGTTTGATTTCATAAAGCTGGCCATATACTAACAATCTGAATCAATAATACACTTGTAAATATACTCTACCTAGAAGCCTTCAGTCACCATATTTCAGCTTTTATTTTCTTAAAGAAATTATCTAAAACGTCTTAATGTACAATCGAAATAATTGTTTGACTAGTTGACTAAAAAATTATGAGTTGTCGACTACTAAAATAATTGTTGCAGCCTTAGTATTAAACAGTGATATTGTAACAGCTCTCACCTTGGTCTCCATGTTCATGAGGTGCAGGCCCTTGGTGTTGACCCCCACATAGACGCGGATGCACTTGTGGCTGCTGGCGCTGGCCTTGGTGTAAACTTGTCCCGTGAAGAAGGCCGCGCCGTACGTCGGGATGTCCCAGCAGTTCTGCAGGAAAAGCCGCTGCAGGTGATGCATCTCTTTGCTCACGCCTTCACTCGTGCTAAGAGCCTGGCAATGACAGGTAAACTCTAATTATCCTCTTTTAGCCCAAAAGAAAGTAGCATTCTCTCTCTCTCTTTAGGAAAGTCTGTAAATGTGTCTACGCTGTGCTAGCCATAAAATTAGCTCCATAAGGTTTTGAGCAAGGTAAAGTAAAAAAAAAAAAAAACATGTTAAAACATCAACTTCAAGAAATAATAAAAATAGAATACTCTGCTATTACTATACGTTTTTAATTATTTAGTAAATAAATAAATGGGTTGTCAAAATGAATGATAACCAGATATTAATCAATATTAAACTTGTATCAAAACGAAATTTTAAAAAAGTAAGTAAGTATATATCATATAAAAACATAACATAAATACAGACATTACATTGAACATTTCCTGAATAGTTTTAGAATTATACTGATCTCTATAAGAACTAGTAATTTGTGTTAAAAATTACATTCTATTGTGTAAAAAAAAATCTTCACCGTGGTTTCAAAATCAGTAGTAAGTTTTGAGTATCAAAACTTTTGTTACAATCAAAATTAAACTAGAAATTAGTAATAAAAATGGATTCATAAATAAACAATATGTTTTTGTTTTTTTTACCTTGTACTCGTGCAGGATCCTGTTGGTCCAATGATAGGCTTTGCTTTTAACTTTGGAAATTGGTACAATCGATTTCAGATTTTCCTCACTGTAAAAACATTTTAAAGATAATTCAGTATTTTGCATCTGTAACACATGACACTTTTGCTTTGAGTAGTCTAATATTTAATTAAAGTGTAACTTACTTGAGGAAGCCCTGCTTGTGCTTCTTGCTTTCGTAGTTGCCGTAGATAATCTGCAGCAGGAGACTGGCCAGCGTGATGAGTTTACTGTCCGGAGCAGGATAAAACCCTTTTAAAAGACTGTGACGAGCTTCATCAAACAAAATGAGGATGGCCAATGGGTCCTCCACCTTTAAACGGGAAAGAAGATTTATTTAGATACAAACAAGAGGAATTGGAGGTAAAAAAGCATAATTAATTTTAGTATGTGTATGTCTCTGTGTACATTGACAAACACTTGAAAAGAAGAGTTTTTCATAGTTAATTTGTTACATATAATCAACAATAGTTTATTTTATATTTACTTACATTTAGCTTTTACTCTTACACATACAAATATGTATATTTGTACCCTTATTAGACATTTTTTACCATTTTTGTCACTATTAATACTATTATTTTGAGCCGTGTTATTTAAGTAATTCCCCATGTGGAGTTGTTGATGTTTGTATAAATCAACCATCCAGAAAAACTCATACAGTGACATTTACTAATTAGTTTATCTTTGATTTGATTTTCTCTTTACAGTATATGGTGCTGCATTAATTAAAAGATGTATTTTTTTCCACCTTTTTCTCTGCGTCCAGCGACAGTCGAACGTCTCGGCGAAGGAAGAGCTGCGGCGTCTCTCTTTGGGGGTCGAGCACCGTGAGGTCGTTCACAATCTCGCCCCAGATGCGGAGGTGCTGCAGAGGCTTGTGGTACGGTTTTAACTGCAGATCTGAGACACACAAACACAACAACAATATCACACAAAAGTACGTTCATGTTACAGTCACATATGCTACTTAGGAAGACAATGGAAAGTGGTAAAGTAAAGTGGTGTTGTTATTACCCACAAAGCAAGTAGATGATGACGTTAAATACTAAATGGGACAATATCTCGAGCCATAAGAAAAAAAAAATATTAGAAATAATTCAAAATCCAAATTTAATCCACATTTTATTATTATAATTGTGAACAAAGAGTAAAAGGGGAACATTTCATGGACCTCCAGGCAGCAATGAATAGTAAATAGTAAAAGAGGTGCCCTTGGGTGAATCTACAAAAAACAAAAAATGACACACAAAAAAGGCATGCCATAACTAATAAAGGCTTTTAATATTACAAGAGAGTGCCTTGTTTTTTTTGTATTTTTAATATCGTTATTGTTGTTTTATTGCTTTTATTCCAGAACACATTTTTGGTCATTTTTGGACACAGTTTGATTGAGTATACTTACTAATTAGAGCTGTGCAATTACATTTTAATTGTGAATGTGGGCATTGCACCAATCTACAGTGGTATAAAAATGTTCAATAAATAATAATAAATCTATAGTTTCTCTACAAGTTACAGTCGACATAAATGTGACCCAAATAAATGCGAGTATGATTTTTCTTCATAAGCAGACCTAATACCACTATTCATTATAAAATGCAACATAGTCATCACATACACTTTCTGCAAATGCTGTAGCCTTGTGCATTGTCCAGACTTACGTAGATTCTCGGAGCAGATCCAGATTGTGAAGTACTGCTGAGTTTCCTGGGAAAGCCTCATTCCCTCCATGATCTGCTGCACCGTGGTGTTGTTCCCGTGTTTGAGCTCCACAGAGCGATACGAGCCGTCCATGCGGTAGATGCGCACCTTCTCGTACTGTAGGAGAAGTGTTTGAAATGTCAAATAATATCTATTTACAGTTCACGGGGAAAGAGAACATAAATATTGCTTGAAAGGTTAGAAACAGCTCCATCTAGTGACTAACATATTAAATGCAATTGTTGATGATCTCAGCACAATTTTTAACGTTTGTTTTGAAGTACTTGTATGAGAATGTGATGCTATATTATCAACAATTTATGATTTATGGAATTGGACACAGAGAAAACAAGTCATTTATTTCAATAATTGCACCATCACACAGAAACTACTGTCTGAGATAGTGTCAGGCAGTTGTTTTCTCATGATTCTTAGCAAACAAATGTGCCTGATTTGACAAAAACTGACAAGGCAAGGCATTTACAGATAATATACTGTAAACTTAACCAGATTAATTCATCTTAATTCATTAATAAAGAAGGAATTAAAATCCAGCACAGGCTTTTAAGACACAATGATCACTTACAGGTTTGGTGTTTGCTTGCTGCAGCAGCTTCACTGTTTCCTCCCATTCATTCTGTTTATTTTCCTCACAGACTTGAAGAGGCGTCTTTTTTTGCTGGTCCTCTATGTGCTGTGATTATAATTATAATTTTTAAACAAACTGCAAAACTACAGTAGTTGACATCAATATCCAAACTATTTTCTTACCCGGTCGATCTCCGGATGTTGCAGAAGCAGTTGAACGATTTCGGCGTGGCCTCCTCTCGCAGCGAAGTGCAGAGGTGAGCTGAGCTGCCCGTTTAGAAGATTTGGATTACAGTTTCCTTTTTCCAGCAAAAGTTTGGTGGCTTCAACTTTGCCATGCCTGAAATTACATATGTAATTAGTCAATATAATTTGGCACAAAAACTACATTGATTTAATTTAAACAGTATTAGTAGAACTAGTTGTAGAGGAAGTATTTAAAATAGTAATATTATTAGAAGCAAGCTGTAGTAATACTAGTTTAGCTTATAATTCCAATGTCTTCCAGCTGGCACTTTGTGCACCATCTGATAAAAAAAAGAACAATCAAGCTATTGGGAGGGTAAAATATTTAAAATAAAAGGCTAATCCCTAACCCACTTTCAGTCAAATCAACCATTCTGAGATGAATCGGGGTCAGTTTATTCTACAAACACACAAATAATAATTTGGATTTTTTTCTTTTAAGTCCCCCAAACCTCATTTTTAGTGAAATCAGCTTCAGGAAGGAATAATCAAACCCCAACAAACCCGATCTAGTGTCTGTAAATCTGAATCTTCAAACAGCAACTTCACTCTTTACTTTATATTTACCCAAATAAATTTAAGCGGGATTCAAAATGTGATTTTTCTGTGTAGAGCTATCTTATAATAGGAGCAAATCAGACAAAACTAAGACTAAAAGACTAAAAGTCCCAGCTTCACAAAGGGTTCAGCCAATTGTTTGTGTCCAAAGGGTTCAAGAATAGCTTCCGTTTGAATTGGGGGAAATTTTAGTCAGGCGTTTTACGGAAAATCAGCCACAATGATAAGGGGTAAGTTGCTGTTTACGTTGTTGTAGAGATGGTATTAGAAGTACGGCCAGTATTTTTGAGTACCAGAAAAATAAAACTGACCAGCATGCATAGTGAATAGGGGCCCAATGGTCACTGTCCAACTGTTTGACTGAAAATCCACTGTCTATAAGTTTTGAAAGCAGAGTTGTGTCTCCTTCACAGGCGCTGCGGTGGAGAGGGAAGTCATCCACCCACTGACGGTCCCTGTAAAGACATAACAGATATCATTTGATCTTTTCTGTTGCACAAAAACATATCATACACAAACGCTGGTGTAACTCACTTGTCTTCTGACACGCAGTTGGGGTGGGGCCACTTCTCTCTTTTCGGTATCTGGATCTTGGAGTAATCTGGTGCTCCAAGTCCAAAATATGGGTTGATTATGACTTTATCTACCTGTAAAGTTAAACAAACAAGGATTAAGGATTAACCAAATCATATGAAAGGAAGGATATGATAAAACACAAAGGAAAAGACTCGATATAGATTCTGGTACCACTGAGATAATGTCACTTTGCAAACCCAAAATAGTGGAACTTTCTATAATATTAACCTTTGTTTTGATAAAAAATGAAAAACTATAAAACTATTAATAAAAGACATTTTCTTTTTTCAGCTTTTTTTTCAACCCTAGCCAGCATTTTCCTGTTAAATGCAGTTCTATTCTCCAATATGTCATCTACTTTACATTCTGTCAGCATTCATCATTCTCTGAGTAAATCAAACTGAAATAGCAGAGCAAAATAGTGATGCATCTTTTTGATCCTGTTGCTCACTCCAACATCAACCCAGCTTTACTTGAATATTATACACCAAGTTATAGAGGCTGTAATGTTTTTATAGCTGTACAATGATCAAACGTTACTTGTGATTACAGTTATTGCTCCACACAGTTATGTGTCCTTAATTCATTAGAGTAAAGCCACTCTTTTAATCTATTGTGGCTTTAAAATACAAATCAGAAAATGTAAAAATGTATGAAAGAAAATAAGTTATTTCTTCATCTACCGACTAACGTTTGACAGAACATAAAGAATAGTTTCAATGAATCTTGACCCAAATAATTGTGATGATTCTTTACCCATAATGGAGCCGCTGTAGCCCTTCACTCACCCTGTTTGTGTACTGCAGGTCTGAGCCGTACAGTGGGTTATGGAAGCACATCTCAGCCTTTTCCAGAGACATCATTTTGCTCTTGATCTCCAGGGCGGTGTATCCCATGTGCAGACCCTCCTCGCTCAGCTTTCCCTCGTTACTGTAGGCCGGGTTATTTACATTGGTCTTCACCCGCTCCATCGGGGCCGGTCGAAACAAGGCGGGGATGGCGTGAGGTACTGTGTGCTGCTCCGCTAACCACCTGGAAAAGAGTCAAAGGAGAGATTAGCTGCTGCAAGATTAATTAAATCAAAAACACAAATTAGGAAATCGCAAAGGCTGAAATCTAGGAATCCACTCCTATATTTCCTACCTAAATTATTTCAAATTTTATTACCACTTGTTTTTTTCATCTTTGTTATAATATTACTACTATGTCCAAGTGTTTCCTTTGTGGATGAATAAAGTTTGCCTAAGTTTCATCCTGCTTAAACGTTATAATATACATTTTATACTTAAGTTAAACTCTTCAAACATTCATGTGAGACCTGTATTAGTCTAACTGTACAGGTTTTATTTCAGATGTAGCATAGTTAAAATATTTAATTTGAGCGGTGTGCTTTTGAAACATTTGTCATGCTAAGGTTGCCAGGGTTAATCCATTTTACAATTAATACAATTGTTAATGTCACAATAACATAATAATATTAATTTTTGAAACAATGATACTATATTAAAACTTCTTACAAATCACCTATGACATAATACAATCATAGAAAACTTTGATTTAACCTTAAACTTGGTCTAATAATGTATGATATTTTTAGACTGTATGGCTCCAATTGAATAAAGGATTTTACAATATTTTGTTCATAACCACAATCATCAAGATTCTCTTTTTTTTTTTCTCACGACAATCATACCTCTACATTTTGATATTGCGGCCTCCTGTAGTAGTCAGTGTTTGTCTTACTTGTCTAAAGCGAGGAGCATTTTGGAGGTCATTGAGCCGAAGTGTGTGCTGGTCTCACTGCAGACCCTCATGATGTCCTGCAGGCAGTAGAAGTTGGGGCTTCCGGCGTTGTAAACAGGTTTGCTATTGTCTGTTCAAAACAACAGATCAATACTAGGCTTGATACAATAACACATTTTGAGGAGTGATTTATTGCTACATCAAAATATCACAAAACAGTATGCGAAAATATTGAAACTACTTTATGCCAGTGACGCAATTCTAACTAAATGTACAATATCTTTGAAATAACAAATACAAAGCCAGATTACTCACTTCAGTCATTCATTAATATCTATAATTTGTCATAGAAATTACTTAGACACTCAATAGCTTATTGTTCTTCTTAAAAATAACAACAAATTTCCCACTAGTGCAAAGAAAATGTTACTGTTGCTTGAAAGATGAGTCAATACAGTAATTATCTTGGCAGGCCTAATCAGTACAGTTTTATGTTAAATTTGATTTATGTTAAACTGGGCTGACCTTTAACACTGGCTGGCACTACAAATAATGAAGCCTCTCGTCCTTCTTTGTCTCCGTCCAGGGGGAATTTCTTCATATGCACCACTCTCTTTCCTGCACAAAACATATGTACAGTTGTGATATATTTTGTGGCAATTAACTCATGAGAACATAGAATTTAATTTTATTTGTTTTGGATGTCTCTCTTGCTTCATAAAATTTGGCTTCGAGAGAAAATTCATGATTTGTTTTAGTCATCAAATTTTTTTTTTTCACCGCATATTGTGAGTTTGTCATTACTTTCAGACAATTATTGCAGGTTATTCTGAATATGTTTTACTGGATGTCTTGGATCTTGTTCCTGATGCTTTTTAAAGGTGCAACTTATAACTTTTCTGGTGGAGAGTTCTGTCATCTGCTTGTCTTCATGGAGATGTCATTGCTTGGCCTGTAATGTTCCACAGTACTACATTAAACATATATCCCTTGTAGATTCAATTACACGTGTTTTGTCATTGCCAAAACATGTGGGGAATTGACAAAAAATACCTTGGAAAAACATGAATTGTTACTGTAAACAGGTTTGCCTCTCCACAGATCTGACCTGTAACTTGGCCTAACGGCGTCACCTGCTTGTCCAGAGATAGAAATGTTTAATGCTATACTGTGGAACATTAAAATCTCTGTAGAGACAAGCAGATGACAGATCCTCCACCAGAAAAGATACACTGTACACCTTTAAATGACACCATAAATGACTGTAAATGTTAACCACCTGCTTAACCAAATTGACCATCACTTAAATAAACACAGTTTTCATTTCTTTCCTCTCACCTACAAAGCCTTGAGTGTTGGCCATTGTTTTGACCGTTTCATCGACATAATCCAAAATCGACTTGGACTTGTCGCCTCCCGTCATGATCTTTGTCGCCAACAGGACTTTCTTTCGCTTTTTCTCTTTTCCTTCCAAAGGCACTTCAATCAGAAGGATCTTTGGACAAATGAGTAGAACGTCAGTGGGAAATATATTTATTAATTCTATGATCAGACATAACATTCATATCACACATAGAACATGAAAACTGATTATGACACTGTTTTGAGGTTGTAATGGGATAATTTAAAGTATAACTAAACTATATATATATATATATATATATATATATATATATATACACACACTTCCAGCTTTAAGCAATTAAGTTATGTTAAATGTATTTTACAGCTGGACAAGGAATAAATCTATCTAAAATATATCTTACATTATATTCGATTCAATTCAACATTATTCCAGACTCAAGGTCCATTTTTTAAAACAGACAAACACAAGTACAAAAATAATAAATGGAAATTAAATTGGCCAATGTTAGGAGTGGGACTGAATATCTTAGTAGCCAAAATGAAACTCTATCAACACTTTGTTAGCTGGCCAGTGTTATTTCCAAACCCTGTTTACACTGGATAGCTTTAGAAATGAACAGTCGTTGAAAGAGTAGTAAAATTTGTACTCAATAAAATTACGCTTGCATGGCTAAAAATGTACTCTACATTTATACAATCATACTCAAATAACAGTAAAAACAGTACCACATATAAATAAAATTTGTTGAGAAATGTAACTGTTTAATGCTAAATTGCATTGTTTTAAACCACAATCTATTGTCTGAGCTCTGGCCAATCAGAGCAGGCGATGCAGTGCTGTTCTGAGTGTTTGTGCGTGTAAAAGGGAGAAGATATAGAATGGGACGTGTGCTTTACTCAACTCAATTTACTGATTACAAGTAAATATTTTAAAAATACACCCGAAAATCTACTCAATTACAGTAATGTAAGTAATTGTAATTAGTTACTTTCCACCACTCCTTTTTGTTAGTAGATTATAATTTACCTCATAGGCTTTGGCTCTGTACTCCTTGGAGCTCAGACTGACTTGACTTTTTGGGCGAACGACAGCCACAAAAGCGTCCTCCAGGCTGTCCTCGTTGCCCATTGTGAAGTCTTTTTATTTTAGTCCTGATCCAGCATCTTTCTCAAGGGCCAAATGCTGTGGAGACTCATGCCTGTGGTCCAAAGAAAATGAACAACCATTATTATGCCACAGATTATACTTTAAACAAGCTTTGAAATTAAATTATATTCACATTATCTCAAGACACTAGTTGATGAGGCCCTCGGTTAGGCCATAACTGAGATTAAAACACTATTGATTATTGGCATTGATTTCTGTATGAATCACTTAATACAAACTTGGCAGGACATCAAGTAAAATCCATCAATATTTCTTTGGACCCATGTGAGCACTTAAAGTTTGTAAGTCAGAGAAGTCACCATTAGACACATTATGGATCAATGAAATTAGACTTCTTGGCTACTTACATAATGTCATAAGTTGTCAATAATTAATGTATTTGTTATTTTAACTGTAAATACAATTCAGGGATGGCTTTTGTTGTTGTTACAGGAAATTGGAGATGCTTTGAGGGTCTTGGCAACGTAAGAATAAGCTTAAATTGTCGAGGAAAACAAATATTAACGCTAAAGGCAGCAGGGGCTGGTGTAGCCACGTCTTTTCGCTAATGAAATGAACAAAAACGTGAACTTTTATCAAGAAGTTTGACATTTGCATCAGTCAAAAATAAACTTCTGAGTGCAGCGGAAGGTCACGCCCCGGAAACCAGATGCGCTCCTGTGCGTAAAGAGTAACAACAAAGACATTATATTCTTATTACACTGCGTACTTGATTACGTACAATGTCATTAATCAGGCTCGTTTATTGCTTATAGAGCGCGGTCACTTTAGGGGCAGTAGCATCCGTAGCAGCCAAAATGCTACACTAACACATCGCTTTTGTTTTTGCTGAAACTTACCGAAAGCGACTCAACTTTTCCCTGAGCGCAGCAAACTTTTCTCGTTTCCTGTCGCACCGCGTTCTCCGTTGCCCCGCGCATTTTATTCACCTCAAATAGCTGGTAATTGTGTAGTAGTAGGCTAGTTACAGGCCTTTTTACTTTAGGCTGGGCGGTGCAGACAAACGGAGGCGTCATGTTACGTTTCCATCGCTGCGCCTCTTGGAAACAGAGAGCTCTGGTGGCGAGGGGGACTCAGTGCGCGAGGCCCGTGCGTAAAGATCTGGGGTCCATCATGCGTCATTTGTCATATGTGGCTTTTTCTGAATAATTTCTTCCATCTTCAAGGCCAAAACTAGAGTGTGTTGAACAACTGGTGATAGGCTCCTTCTAATAATCAAAAGTGTCTAGGTTTTATTGGTAACTAAAAGGGGAAAGAGAGAGAGAGATGCTTATTCGTGAGTTTCAGCTTCCTGTTCTGTGATAAGTTTATGATATTGTGGTTTTATTTGTTAATAGCTATGGCAACGGTGCTACTTAATCGTGACTCTGAACCCCATGGATTGTCACTCAAGTTATTTTTATTGACGTTAAGACCTTTTTGGGCCATGGTAAAAATCTGTTTATGTGCTGTTTATGCTGAGTATACACTATGCAAGCTACTATAGTGTTTAAAACCTGTTATTAGCTGCACATGAAAACACACCTGCAACCCAAACATTGTGGGATCAACTTTGCTTTGAGTTAGGAATCACAAAGTTGTTGGTTACATTGCTAAATTATATCATTTTAATAATATGTGTTGAATTAATTGCCTTTGCCTTAGAAAAAAGAAAGAAAGAAAAAAAAACACAAGTACCCTGAAATTTAGGCCTATACAGGTACAATTAAACTATGAGTACAATATATTATCTTTATGTATAAGCAGTGGTAAAATAAAATATTATATATATATAACTTTTTCCTTGGCTATTACTATGATGTACACTACTATAGAAACTATTTTCACCAGTTTTGTCTCATAGATGTAATCACTGGTTGGTGGATTTTCTTCATTCCTTTCTTCCTCCCATGCAGGTATTTCAGCAAGTTCAAGTTCATTCGAAGGACAAATTAGGAAATACCTGAAAGTGCCAGATCAGCATCATGAGTGTACACACATGTGGGTGTAATCCCTGGTTAGGATTAGGCGTGTTGGAACTTTGGTCTCGCTTATAAAAAAAAAAAAATATTGCCTATTTTATCTCCCTTTTAAAAGCATTGCCTGCAGGCTTTTGTGTTATGTTCAAACTATGAAAAACAGGTCTCCACAAGATTCCACTTTATTTGAATGCATAGTATATCTTATATTAAATTATAGCATCAAACGCTCAGCATACACAAGTATTTATTCACACAGTATGTCTTTGAAAATAAAAAATACAATAGATAGGCTATAGATATAGTTTTGAATGCAAGTGCTTGAATGAAAAACAATGGCTTCTTTGTACAGCATCCTGTAACAGTTTCTTTCCTGTTGGTCCACAGCTGACATAGGCTTTGGTTTCTGTTGCCTGATGCTCCATCATCTCTTTAGTGGATCATTTTATTCACGAGGCGGGCGCTTGCTTATCTTTGCATTGACTCAGCACCTTTTGAATTTCCGTCTGGATGTCGGCCACCCTCTTGGCCCACTTCTCCCGGACCTCATCCTCGTCATCCTCGGTAACAGCGGTGTAAGCCATCAGAGTGATAAGCCCCATGTGAAACAGGTGTGTGAGGTGCGAACATCTATGCTCCATTATCTCCAAATCACCATCACAGTGCTCCATATACACTTTAAGCAGGTTTCTTCCAAATAACGAGCCTGTTCCCATCACACCGTTGTAATACACATTAAGGCTTAAGTCACTCTTGTCTCTTTCATAGATTTTCTCAAAGGTTTCCATGTGAATCTTCGTCCTGTCCGGATCCTTCTTCAGTCTAGCCACCATAGTGTTAAAAGCCGCATATTGATGTTTAATGAACTCCTCATACTTGCCGTAATTTTCATTTATCTCATCAATCTGGATTTGTTTCAGACATTTATGATTCTTCTTGGAAATGGTCTCCAGCTTAGAGTTGATCTCCTGGAAGTCGCCGTCCAGCGGGTGGCCCTCTTCGTCCACAAGGCCTTTGCGAGCGATCCCGACCAGAGATGAGACGACCCCAAAGAGAGGGTCGATGGAGGAGGCGAAGGAGGACACCTTTTCCACACAGCACAGGACAGTGGCCGCATGTTTCTTTATCGTTGCTGAATCAGCCATCACTGCTGCGAGTCTTCACCCACTCTGAGTGAGTATGTGTGACCTAGACAGAGCAGGAATCAAGTTAGAAACTGGATATCAAAGCTGAAATATACCAGTTGATTTTATTTGTTGAGAACAGAAAAGGGAACAGTAATGGACTTTGGTTGAGGGCAGATTTGTTTGTCATTGTGTTTTGTTGTAAAAACTCAAATAGTGATAGAATTAAACACAATAAATCAATGTTCACACCTCTATACAGCTCTACTACAGCACACCAGACATGATGATATGAATAGAAAAATAGAAAAACAAACATTGATAGATTCCATATTCTGACAGTGGCTGGGGTTAAATGCGCACTCAAAAACTCATTATCATCTGTTTTTTTATCGATGATGTAAACCCTCATTCGTCCAGGTGTGGTCCATCGTAGAAAGGGTTTCAGGGGTTGTCATCCGGACGCTGTTTGAAGATCGAGGCGTCGAAACGTCTCGATCTTCAAACAGCGTCCGAATGACAACCCCTGAAACCCTTTCTACGATCTGTTTTTTTAGATTTTTAAAATGATTTGTAAACAGCAAAACACATCTAATTTCTTTCTGATCAGAGTGATCTGATTACTCACATCAGATTTTGTGGTTTGGATGTCATTTCAATAATCTTAATGGTCCAGAAACAAGATAATAATCAGATATTCGTGTGCATGTGAACATAGCTAGTGATAGATTGTGTTTTCTGACACTGTTCCTTTAACATGAGCAGCAGTATTGGAGATGTTCTAGTCTAGCCATCAAAATTTGATCTCATCCTCATTGTTTACCTCTTTTTTTTTATTTTTACTAATGCTATCATTATAACACTTTTCAGATAATTGCCAGTACAAAACAGTTTTCCAGACAAAATCCAATCTGTAATTAATTTGCACACTTTATTCATTCATTTTATGTTACTAGTTTTCATTCTTAACTATACTTTACATAACTGGCATAACTGGTCTTTTCAACAGTAAACATAAGAAACAATCAAGTCCAACAAGTAAGCCCATTCAAAACGTAGACTTCACAAACCTCAAATATGCAATGATCTAAATTATGATTCACAATAACCATTTTTCCTTGGTACTTGTCGAGTGGGCGTGGCAGTTTCAATGTTTTATGCCCCGATATCGCTGCTCAAACAAGTTTTGGATGAAGTTAGCTAAAGATTTCCAGATGAGCTCACACTATTGTAGCAAAAGCTCAAGGCCAAGTCTCGAGTTGCACCGCCTGCGGCCCTCACGTCTTCAGCTGCTGCACATATGCCACACACACAAAAGACAGTTCAAACTTTCTGTTACCACCACACAACAACTGTGGGCTCAAGTTTTACACAAACTGGGAGATGCTGTGTAAATAAGCAAGGGGCAAGGGCCCTTTTAACCTTCTTTTGGGGATATGTTTATAAGTTATGTTACAGTAAGCAGAGCAAGTTTGAAAGGATTAGGCTCATCTAAGCAATTTTGTTGTTGAAGTTTGCTGTAATAGACTTTTACTTGCAAGATAAACATAAAGTAGTTAAACTGGTTGTAATATTTGTAGTTGTACTTTGTAGTTGTAGTAGCAAGAAAGTAAACCTTATTTGTATAGCGCTTTTCACTGGCAAATTTTCACAAAGTGCTTCACAACACAAAAAGACAACTTCAATGACAGAAATATACAACAAAAATACCGTAAATGTTAGCTGTAGCGCCGTCATTCAGCCAGTAGTATCAGTTAATTTGTTGTGGTGGTGGTGGTAGTGATTTAGAATTGGATTCTATTTACCAAGTAGTAGTTACTGTAGTCATTGTTCTTGTTCTAGTATAAGCAGGGGTAGAATTTGATTTTGTATAAGATTTTGTTTTTTAAAAAAAACAGAAGAAAAATAACATCTGCACATCTAGACTATTTTCTTATGTAACCTTTTTGTTGAGGATTTTACATGTTATCATTATTTTGAAGTAGCACTGCTTTTACTAGAGTCTTGGGATATCAAGAGGCTTGTCGATAATTGTAATTACTGAGGTCAAAGTATAATCTACTAACTAAAACGTAACCGTGACCATTTTAGAAACAAAATAAGTTATTTCAGTTCAATCTACACTCTAAAAAGTAACCCTGAAAGTAAATAACTTTTAAATCTGGCCATTTATATTAACTTCAATATTATAAGTGTATTATTAACTTATTAACAAATTCATTTCAGATTGATTTCATAAAGCCGGTCACAAACTAGAGAAGTTCTGATCTTGAAGACAATTTGAAAACAAGAAAGGTATGTATTTTACGGTAGTTTGATCTTGATGTCAATAATCGTGAATAACTGCTAAACTACACTAAAGTTTGATATAGTGACATCCCTACTAGACTCCTTTGTTTTTGTGGTAAAATATGATGTAAGCTATTATGGTTCAGTTTGTAAAGCCATTGACTGTAATACAAATGGTATTCCATATTTGCATATCTTCAGCATTATTCACTCTTCTCAATGTTGTCTTTCTGGAAAATTAACCTAAGGGCAACTGTGGGTGTGTCCTCATAGTGATGTGGCTTAAAGAACACACATGGTTACAGGCAACAAAATTCCAAGATGATATTTTCAAGCATTAAAATACAATCTCACATTCAATGCTACTTTATTTGTTTTGGAGACCACCTTTCTGTCATTTCCTGAGTCCCTGCTTCTTTCTCACACAAAGAGGAACCAGCCTTGATAATAGCCCACATTTTATCACCCCCACCACGCTATGATATCACACACTCAACCCAAACATTTTTAAAGCTTATAAATCACTGCCAGAAAGAAGTTTACTCACCTCCAGATAAAGATATTGTTGCTGTGTTGTGTCCACTGCTGCTGTCTCACAGTCTCCTCTCCACCATTTTACCCAGCCAAATCAGGACGGCCCACTTTTACCTTATAAGGATGAAGAATCGAGGAAGTGACCAGCCCATCCTGCCTCGTCTGATTGGCTGAGAGCTGTTTTTCCACATGCACTGCGGGACTAGGGGACTCCAGTGTGCAACCACAGGCCATGAAAACATTCAGGGTTGACAGGGTGATGCTTTTCATTGTAGTCTTCTAATTGTGTGGGCCCTCAAACCAGCATTAGTGACTCAATACCTTGGAGATTAGCACCACATACAAATGCACACTGCAATGTCCGCCTTTTTGTAAACCTCACAAGAATCACGCATTTTTGCATAATCCCATGTCATTTATTACAACCAACTCATTCTTTTATATGTCCAGCCTTAAAAGAAAGGGGTGTGTCAGCAGCCTGCGCAATACATACAGCGGCCAGACAAGACAAGTTTAATGAAGTTTACATAATGATCATACACTTTTTTCATTATACACTTACATGCACTTTAAATATGTATATGTATAGACTTTAGGGCTTCGACTAACGAGTATTTAGATTAATCACTAAGTTGCTCAGAACGTGAATGGCCCATAAGTAAGAGATTTTTACTCAATTGTACCTAGCTAAAGCTGAAGTGAAGCTGTTTCGGGTCATCCTGGTGGAGAATTAAAACATTTCCCTTGTCATTTTTGTGTGATTCCTGTGAAACCTCTTCTCTCAGCTCATGGCATGTTTGGAGTCTGTGTATAAACCCTTTAATGATCAATTTCTTAATTAGCTGACAATTATTTATTAAAAAAATTAATAAAATTGGTTAGTTGCGATTAATCAATTAACTTGCTGCAGCTCTCTTTTTATTCATATCTATATCTGGTGCAAGTCTGGACACTGTACAGTGAAACAGCAGCTGTGTAACAAAGACATTGAACTGTTAGCTGTTAGCATGAGGCCATATTATCTGCCCCGGGAGTTTTCACATATTATTGTGATAGCAGTGTATGTGGCCCCCTCTGCTAATGCTGACAATGCTTGTGAAGCTCTGCTCTCCTGCACCAGCAGGTTACAAACACAGCACCCACAGGCCCTCTTCCTCATCTCTGGTGACTTCAACCACGCTTCTCCCTCTTCTGTTCTGCCAACATACACCCAGTATGTCACCTGCCCCACCAGAGACAAGAAAACCCTGGACTTGTTCTTTGCAAACACCAAGGACGCTTATTCTTCTTCTCCTCTTCCCCCCCTGGGCAAATCGGACCACAACCTTGTACATCTGCGGCCTGTGTATGAACCCATCGTGCACAGGCAGCCAGTGGTGCCCCGTGTGGTGAGGAGGTGGTCTGCTGAGAGCGAGGAGGCTCTGAGGGACTGCTTCAGCACCACTGTGTGGGCAGAACTTTATGACCCACATGGGGAGGACATCAACTCCATCACAGAGTGCATCACGGACTACATCAACTTCTGTTATGAAACCACTGTACCCTCCCGGACGGTGCGGTGGTTTCCAAACAACAAGCCGTGGATTAACCGTGACATTAAGGCTCTGCTGAAGGAGAAGAAGAGAGCGTTCAGGTCAGGGAACAAGGAGGAGCTGAGGACTGTGCAGAAGAAGCTGAGGAGGAAGATCAGGCAAGGGGAAGCCAGCTACAGGAGGAAGATGGAAGAGCAGCTGCAGCAGCAGAACATCCAGGGAGTGTGGAGGAGCCTGAAAACCATCTCAGGTTTCAAGTCCCCCCCTGTCCAGGCAGAGGGGGACCTTCAGTGGGTTAACGATCTGAATTCTCACTTTCTGAGATTTGATCAATCACCCACCCCTCCCCCTGCACAGCTGCAAACCCACACCCCCACGGCTGGACAATGGCCCACACCTGATCCTCTTCACACCTCTGCTTCGGTCCATCAGCTCACCACTCATCCCCCCGCCACGAATCCCCCCAGTGCACAGTCACCCCACCCACCCCTGTCCTTCACTGCAGCACAGGTGAGGAGAGAGCTGAGGAGGATTAAAACCAGGAAGGCAGCAGGACCAGACGGCATCAGCTCCAGGCTCCTTAAGTCCTGCGCAGATGAACTGTGTGGAGTTATGGAGCATGTCTTCAACATGAGCCTAAAGCTGAGGGTGGTACCAGTGCCAAAGACACCGCGCGCTAAAGACCTCAGCAGCTTCAGGCCGGTGGCTCTCACGTCCCATCTGATGAAGACACTGGAGAGGCTGGTCCTGGACCACCTCCGCTCCGCCGTGAGCTCAGCCATGGATCGCTGCAGTTTGCGTACCGGCCTGGCATTGGAGTGGAGGATGCCGTCATCTTCCTGCTGCACCGCTCTCTCTCTCACCTCGAGAACCCTGGCAGCGCTGTGAGAATTCTGTTCTTTGATTTCTCCAGCGCCTTCAACACCATCCAGCCGCTGCTGCTGAGGGACAAGCTGGAGACGGCTGGTGTGGACTGTGTCCTGGCAGAGTGGATCCTGGGCGACCTCACGAACCGACCCCAGTTTGTGAGAGCCGGGATTGTGTGTCTGACACTCTGACCAGCAGTGAGTGTGCGCCGCAGGGCACTGTCCTCGCGCCCTTCCTCTTCACCCTCTACACCTCGGACTTCAGACACAACACGGACAGCTGTGTTCTGCAGAAGTTCTCTGACGACTCTGCCATCATCGGACTCATCACGGACGACGATGATGCAGAGTACAGAGGACTAACGCAGGACTTTGTGGACTGGTGTCAGCAGAACCACCTTCTCATCAACGCGGGAAAGACCAAGGAGATGCTGGTGGACTTCCGCAGACGCCACTCCACTGCCCCCTCACCAGTGAACATCCAGGGAAGGGACATTGAGAGAGTGGACTCATACAAGTACCTGGGTGTTCATCTGAACCACAAACTGGACTGGACTCATAACACAGACGCACTGTACAGGAAGAGTCAGAGTCGGCTCTACCTCCTGAGGAGACTCAGGTCTTTTGGAGTGACAGGGCCGCTCCTGAGGACCTTCTACGACTCTGTGGTGGCATCAGCCGTCCTGTACGGTGTGGTCTGCTGGAGCAGCAGCATCACAGAGAGGGAGAGGAAGAAGCTGGACAAGGTCATCAAGAAGTCCAGCTCCGTCCTGGGCTGTACTCTGGACTCAGTGCGCAAGGTGGGGACAGAAGGGTCCTGGCTAAACTCACGTCTATGCTGGACCATGAGTCCCACCCCCTGCAGGACGCTCTGTCTGCCCTGGAGAGCAGCTTCAGTGAAAGACTGATTCACCCTCGCTGTGTGAAGGAGAGGTTTCGCAGGTCTTTCCTTCCTGCTGCTGTCAGACTTTACAATGAACACTGTTAGCCCTGAACATGTGTCAGTCACCCGCTATAATCATGTGCAATACTGTAACATGTGTCAGTCACCTGTTATAATCATGTGCAATATAATTTAACATACTATTAATAGACTCTTACCTCACCATAGTCACTTACTGTATATAACATACACTTAAGCCACTTTAGTTACCATTTTTACTGTAAATAAGAGTGTGCACTTTATACCTCATACTTTATATTGTATTTTTTTATGACCATGTTTATTTATCCTATTTTTATTGCATGCACCTATTTCTTTCATTCCTGTCCTAAACTGTGTGTTGCAACAGTGGAATTTCCCCATTGTGGGACAAATAAAGGATCTCTTATCTTATCTTATCTTATCTGTTTTGCCCTCTTTGAAAACAGAAAAACGTGCCGTAGAGGAGACGACCTGGGTTGGGATGCAAACACAACTGACCCAAGTGTGCCAAAGGTCTTTAAAAGTGCGATGCTACACATTCTTTACATTTAATATTGGCAATAATAATGTACAGGGTTATGGTTAAGTTACAGCCACAGCGCAGCGTGTCTGTTTTTTGGGTTTATGAAGGAAACTTGAGCACAGACACAGGGAGGCACATGCAAACTCTGCACAGAAACACAGAATGGCCTGGGCAGGTCTGGGAGTCGAACCCTGAACCAACCTTGTGGCTTTGAGTTTCCATGAAATGCAAACCCTGTAAAAGGCAAATAAGATAATGAAATTTTGTATTATCCAGTGTTTATGCCACTGTAAGCAGAAATTCAATAGCCAATATTTGTAAAACCTTTCAAGATGTAACTGATCAGAGCTTTGATATCTTGTGTCGTACTGTCTTCTTTTGTTGTGATTAACAGATGTTGCCTTTGTCCTGGTTTCCCTTGGACATCTCTTCTGATTCATCTGATCTTGACAACAGCACAAAAAGACATGGTAAGTTAAAGTGAACATTCAGACCTGAACGTGGTTTACATATTGCATGAAGTATTTTGTGGCGGTTGACACCTGACACTCGGCTTGCACTGAGCTGTTTTGCCTATTCGTCCTGACTCTTTTCCTCTTTGATCCACAAATCAGTCTAAACTGCTTCTATCTCTTTAAGTGTTGATGATCCTGCTCCTGCGTGTCTAAATCGCCAGGGTCATGTTAAAAAATGATGCAGTGCACTCTTGTGGCGAGTAAGTCCACCTACAACAGAACATCAACCTTTCACTGCAAAAAGATTAGCTTTACATCACATGGGCCTTCTATAGAGCTGGGGATGGAACATCAAGCCGTTACCCTTGAAATCCGCCATGTTTGCTGTTGGTGTGTTAAGCTTGCACAGAAAAACATTTGCCAAAACAATCTAAAAAAAAAAATACACTGAAGAACCTGAAAAACTGCTGGGTCACTTCTGGTGAATAGATTGATCAATATATAGTGTTAGAATACTTTTTAATTAATGCTAAGTTTAGTATTTAGCATCTTAAAATCATAAAATCCCCCATTTAACATGGGGCTAATTGAAAATTCTGTTATGCGTGACGTCATGATCCTGAGCTCAATATTGAACAATATAATTATCTGCTTAGATTTGTGAAACTGCATGAACAAAAACTGGATATGACTTATAATTTGTACAATAACGGTTTGTATTATTTACTTTTTAGTTATGAGTTATATAGTTATTACCTTAGCAATAACTATTCTTCCTGGAGTCCTGCACTGCAGGAGACTGCAGGTAAATAGGTAAATAAGAAAAAAACTTAAATTTAGAGATATCAATTTGAAACTTCTCCTGTAGTTTACTCACATAAATGAAGTAAATTTCTTGATACTAAATACAAAAATGTAATTAGAGGTGACTTTGGATAGCCTATTTAGTATTTGAGAAAGCTAGACCTTACCAAAAATGTGTGTGAACATTTTTTTTTTTTACATTAAAATTTAAATAATTCAGGCTTGGAATTAGGTATCAACAAATCCTTCTGTATGATCAAAATCTTGTTACGTACCACGGAAAGTTTTGTGTACGTAGGCTAGTCTTTTAAGTTACAAGGTCTCTTATAAATCAATGGAAGTTGAATTAATTAGATAATAAAATATATTTTGGTGCATAGTGGAGACTTTTTGTATTGTTTCATCCCCGAGTATTTTGTTAGGTACTGTTATAACTTTAAGACAAATATTAGCAATAACATATATCTATCTATCTATATATCTATCTATTTATACATATACTATACACACACATACACACACACATTGTTTATATGGATTATATAACTTGGTTGCCTGCTGTGGCCTCAGTCTAAAAATGTGTATGTAAACTACAGTGGGTATGGCCAGCTGCCCAAATATTGTCGATCAAGAAAAGGACAAGGCTGTTGTGAAATATTTGACTTCTCACACAGAGATAAGCGACGGAAAAGAAAACACCTGCAGATTTCAGCGCGTTTTACACCACGCGCTCTCTCTGTGCCTCATGCTCAGAATTCCTGTGTCTTTAAATGGGACAAACTGGACAAAACTTCTAATGGCACCACACCAGAAATATTGAGCTATACTAAGCCGACTAGCAAAACCAGAAGTGGATCATTACAAGTTACATTGAACTTACATTGAATGAAACTAATGGATTTTGTCACAACATACAATTTATTAAAGTTATAATATTTTTTAAAGTAACTCTTTTCTTAATTAATTAACACAAGGTGGCTCAGCAAACCTACTGTACAATAATTAAGTTTTTATCATTCTTTTGCCACCATTCTTGCATATATTTTACTATAAACAAAATGGAATCATAATAACATCATAAATAGAATAATACAATTTTAGAATTAAATTTTTTCTGAATTGTCTGAAAAAGTGAATTATATAATATAATTCAATCAGAGTACCTGTAAATGTGAAAATGATCCAATAGTTATTATATTTCTATTTGGTATTTTTACACATAAAATTGGGTTGACTTTTTGTGATAATTCATTAACTCAAACTAACAGAAAAGAGCTCAAAAAACACAGAGATACACACACACTGTACCACGTCATCTGTTCCATTTTGGTATTTCCCACAGTAACGTCCCGGGTCGATGCGCCGCCTCCGTCATTCCCTCGGACCCCTCGCTCCCATAGGTCTGTCCCAATCCAGTCTGTGGTGATCCGGACCAGGGACCAGCTTTTGGACTCAGGTATGTGGACTACAGCGTGACATTTACACCAGACCCACTCACCAGCAACATTCACACACAGAGACAGAGATGTTTAGGGATTATGAAGATTAAGCCATCCATTCAAACTGCGTAGATGGGTGCACCGGGGGCGACCTCACAGCAGGCGTGGTACAATTGTTTTGCTGTTTTTGTTTTGATTCCGTCTGATATGTGTCTGTTTTATTTGTGCAGTTAAGACTCCTGCCAGCAAATGACCTGAATGTTAACAAATGGCAATTCAACAACAGAAGGATTGGAATTTTGCCTTGAATTTATTGAAACTGTTATCATGTTGTTAAATTTTCACACCATCTCTGTTTCTTTCCCTCTGCAGATTTGTAAGATCCAATAGGATGAAAACAGTGTTTCTGCAACTAACTTTGCTTTTGGGGTGAGTTAAACTTAATTTGAAATACAATATCTATGGGAGAAAAGTGTAATTTTCTTTATTTAGTTTTGTAAAAAGGCAGTGGCAAACTACAATGGCAAAAAGTACAGTCTTCAACAAGTTAATCAGTTAAAAATTGATTTAATTTATCTTGATTTGAGTATATTTTGACTTGATGAAAATTATTTGCCAATAAATAAGTAACTTTTGCTCTTACTTCAAGTGCATTAGCATTTTGTTCAAATTTCCAGTTCGAAAATACTTGTATTTGTCTTATTTTAAGTAAAACAAGATATTTTATAACTTCCCCATCGGCATCTTATTTTAAGACAGTCAAAATATACTCAAAACAAAATAAATACTACTTACTTTCAGGTCTTTTTTTTTCTAGTGTATTCACAATTTTGTTTCACTGAGAGCTCAATTTCTGCTTCATGTTTATAAACGTGTAATAACCTTTAAAAATACATATTAATCTTATTTCTCTGACTTATCTGACTTATTATTTATGAAACAAACGTCTATATTACAATCCTCTTATGGTTTAAGAATCACTGGTCTGAGCTCCAGTGCCATCCAGCGCCCGGACTATGATGACACCCCTTACCCGGAGTTCCTGAACCCCTCGTGGATGTCCCACCTCCACGATGACCAGCCGCTGTCTGAGGTCTCCATGCCCGGCACCCACAACACCATGGCGCTGTTCGGAGGGGTCTATGCTGAATGTCAGACTTGGAGCTTGGCCTCACAGCTGCGGGCCGGGGTGCGCTTCCTGGACATTCGAGTTCGCCATGTTAAAGGCAACCTCACCATCCACCATGGGGTCTCGTACCAGCGGGCGCATTTCGGGCACGTCCTGGAGGGAGTGGTGGATTTCCTCACAGAGTTTCCCACTGAGACGGTGCTGATGAGGGTGAAGGAAGAGTTCAGTGAGACCTATGACATCTACGGCGCGGTGGTGGACTATATTCACCGCTTTGCCCACTGGGACATGCTCTGGCACAGCCGCCTGGTGCCCACAGTGGGAGAGGTGCGAGGCAAACTCATCATCATGCAAGACTTCCCTGGTCCAGACCTGGGCATGCGCTATGGGTCCATGGACATAGCCGACGACTGGAAGGTATCAAGACACTATTTATTAGTCAAATACACCTAAAACACATCTCAAATCTGAATCAGAGGAGGTTTTATTAGTGAAGGAGATTCACAAAACAGGATTTTTTTTCAGCGTTAAATGTAAGATAAACAATGATTGATAAATGAATGCATGCATAAAACTGAACTAAGATGAAAATAGACTTGACTTAATTATTTCAATAAGTCTAAGTAAATGCAAATATTGTCATACCATAATTGATTTATTTGAGCTTGCAATATTGTTATACTGTATGATTGGCATTGAAATGCGTGTCTCTTATAATTTCTATTCAAATCATACAGTATTGATTGCCTCATTACTATCTGGAACTTGGATTCCTCACATTTAAGTTACAAACTATGCATTCACGAAATACCAAAAGATCTTATCATTAAAACAATATTGAATATTTCTGCTTGTATAGTTATCATCGTCCACATTTTTTCCTTATAACAAGTTGCACATGCAATGCAAACTTCACCTCACTTCAGCGCACATCTGATTTACACAAATATCAGAATCAGAATTTACTCGTCAGTTCAGCAAAAAAAATATGCACATTAACAAAATATTGTGTAAATAAAATCCATTTGAACTAACTGTTACTAGGCCTGACACGATAATTACTATATCGACATAGCGTTCATTATATGATAGATGGGCTCAATATTTATTACATATACCTTTTCTATGCATTGATGGAGAACTTTTGTTATTTTTGTTTTGTTTCACATGAACATCAGAGGGTTGAATAATTCATACATACATATGACTCATGATGATGATAATGATGATTACTACTTTAGTGTATCATTCTGTTATTATATATTGCAGCTCTTGTTTTTTGTGATATGTTCATTTAGAAAAGGGATTCTCCTGCTTCAGTGTTATTGTGGCAAAGATATAAAGTCGTTTTTTATGATCATTTATAGCAATATTTTCATTTGCAAATATACCACTCTTTAGAATATGTTATTGTGACAGGCCTGTTACTGATTACCACCGTGAATTACTATTATTCCCCAAATTAATACAAAAATACTGCCTGTTGTTGACTCCTTATGTGACGTTCAGGTGCCCACTGTTCTGCACGTGGAGGAAAAATGGAAGAGCGTCTATAAACACCTCGAAGCTGCTCCGGGAGGAAACTTGGCCCGGATCTTCCTCACCTTCAGCAGCGGGGCGGGGCTGTTCGCGTTCCCCAGAGCCGTGGCCCAGCGCGTGAACCCACAGCTCTACGAATACCTTGAGTCCAAGACCGACCTGAACCAGCGCCTGGGCATCATCTGCATGGACTTCCCTGCTGCACCCATGATTCAAATGATCATTGATTTTCAACTTAGACAAGAGTTTAACCCGGTCCCAACTGTGCCAACTTTGAAAAATATTATTGAAAGCATCAGGCATAAAATTAATAGAAAAAACATTGCTTAAAATAAAAAGAAGCTTTGACTGCAGAAAGTGGCGCACCTATTTTTAAAAACGTCATATTTACAGGTAGTTTAGTTACCAAATGTCACTTGTACACACACCATTACATTAAAGATCCAGTTTGTAACAACCACCTACTCTTGTTTTGCCTGGAATATTCCACAGTATGGAAATGACATTAAACGTATCTTTCTCTTAGGGTACAGGTTACAGGTTAGCTCCGTAGAGAGGCAAGCCCACTTTCAGAAAAAGGCCTGTATTTATTATTATAATTTTCTTTTTACAAATAAGAACACTTTTAATTGAATAAATGCAAGCTAGCTGAGAATAATAAAATAATAGCATATCCATGGAGACAAACAAGTGGTTGACCCTTCAGAAAAAGTTACATAAAAGGGTTATAATAATATAATAATTATAATAATTATTATAATTTTCTTTTTACAAATAAGAACACTTTTAATTGAATAAATGCAAGCTAGCTGAGAATAATAAAATAATAGCATATCCATGGAGACAAACAAGTGGTTGACCCTTCAGAAAAGTTACATAAAAGGGTTGCAGGATTAATTGCAATCAAATGGAAATTGCAATTTGATTGGACACAATTAGCAAATCACAAAGACTGGCATTTTTGACGTCATTTTCTCCACAAACAACAACATTTCCTCTTATTCTTCATCAGATATGTGCAAACATATGGTTCTTTTATTAGTTTGTCAGTTCATAGGCCTGTTTCATTCTTTTTGTCAAAATGTTAAAAATGTTAACTTTGAATAATAAGATTCTGTTCAAACATGATTGAAAATCTAACAGCAATCAGAAAGCTTGCCAGAAAATCAGTAATTGGATATTTTTCCCAAATCATACCAGATGTAGCTTTTAAATTATGTGATTTAAATAGTTTGATACACATTGACAGACAGGGGCATTCTTATCTGTGTCATGGAGACAAGGAATTTCGTCAATTTCATAGCAGTTCGTATTTCATATATTTTTCATGGCAGTTTAGTTATATAAAGCATGTATAGGTTGTATAGGTTATTTTTTTAACATCCTCCTCATTTACCCTTTGTCTAAACCAAGAAGTCATGTCATTGGCGTGGTTAGCAATATCTTCTATATTTATTACACATCCCAGACTAATTTATGCTCTCTTATTTTGTGCTGGTTATGGTTTGCCTATGAGATAACTAAAAGTGTTTGGTTTGTGGCTGATAGCATCACAAACAAGCTTTACATGCCATCAGATATCAGGAGAGTTGCATCACGATTTCACAACGAGTCAGAAGCTTAGAGCATTGCATTGCGGAAAACCATTGCTGTCATGTTTATGTCTTAACATCCTGCAACATTTGTGAGAGCTGAGCACAAAGACCAAGAAAATTAAAAAAAAACTAACCATTTAGGATCTGAACAGGTATGTCCACGAAAGCATAACATGTATCTTTATTTAATTCTTTTTAATTACTGTAGTTATTTTTTCTAGACATGGACTCCGCTCTGGATGATGCACCAAGGCATCAAAGTGCAATGATAATCTCATCAATCAGTAAGTTTTTGCATTGCATTAAAAATACATTTTTCGTGGAATGATGCAGTTATGTTAACCGTTTTATTTTACTGTCTACAGCTTTGGTTAATTTCATTTGGTGGATGATTTTACTTGCATCCATTGGCTTTGGTACGTTTATAATACTCTAGCCACTACTGTCAACTACACCACATTTATATTAGTACATTTCTGTATATTATGTTTCAATGGCATAATCAGCATTTAAACTCAAACCATGCATTCAGAGGATCAGTTATAACTTGTGTGGTTCTATGCCACAATGATAGTCATTTGCACGACTTTTTAATGCAAAATTTCAGCATCTTTCGAGGTTAATTAAATACAATAATGACTGTGTTTACGGAATAGTTATTTACATGAATAGATAAATAGAAACCATACTAATCATTTCTGATCTTTTTGATCACAATCATCACAATCGTACAAAATTATTTTGTATATTTTTCCAGGGGCCATTCATTTGCACAGTTGTCCCGTTGAACCTTACATCCCCATCTTCATGATCGTCCTGGGAACAGTGAGTCTGGTCTCTCTGACTCTGACTTACATCAAAAGTATTTGGGAGGACGGTCCAGTGTTTCTGGTGACCTCGATTTGTGTCGGTTTGCTGTATTTCTTTGACTTCTGCTGGTTTATTGCAGGTGAGAAAATGCCATTACTTTGTATTAATTGTTTGTTATAAATGAACTACACAGGAATCACTTAAATGAAACTTTACTATGAAGAGTCCGCCATCTGCTTGTCTGCAAGGTGTTTTACTTCATCTGGAATGTTCCACAGTATGGCATTAAACCTGCTGGCTTAGTTGTAAGATTAGAGGCGTTTTTATTGCTCAAAAAAACTTGAAGTGGCCTCTCCATAGATCTGACTTGTAACATAGCCTGTTGGCGTCACCAGCTTGTTCCATGGAGGAGGTTTAATGCCATACTGTGGAACAGCAAGACAAAGCAATAAGATCTCCATGGAAATAAGCAGACGGTGGACCCTCGACCAGTAAAGTTACATGTGCATTTTTAAATGCATTACAATATGTTCCCTATATATACAACGATGAATAGTTGTTTATCTTGGATAAATTATTTTTGTAAGAGTCACAATAATTGTATGCATGTAAACTGAAATAATATAAATAAACCAATTAAAGCTCAACCTTGCTCTTCTGGTAGGTGCAGGTGTAAATGTACTTCCCATTTTGACACCACAACCTTAAACTCTTTAAAATGTACAATAATTTCTTTGTCAATTAAGTTAATATTTTGTTCTATATGTCTGTCAAATGATAAAGAAGCCTTAAAAGACTCTTGGCTGTGAAGATCTAATACTGACGTTTCCTTGTTATTAAAGCATTAAACCAGTAACAATATTTTTACTGGTCTCCTACTCAGTGTTGTTCTCTCTAAATGTTTTACACTTTTCCTGTGTGTTGTGCTCTCTCCACAGGCTCAGTTTGGGTCTATAGCGTTTATCCACCAGACTACGCACCTGAATCTCCTAATTTCTGCTTCAAGCCTTTCTACATATTTACATTTGTCATCACTACTCTGGTTTGGGCGTCCGCTGGTTTAGTGTTTGTGTGTGGAGGCTGTGTCTTTCTATGCACTTGCTGCACAGCTGTAGGAGCAGGACGGAGCTTGTTGCCTGCTCGCATCAGTTTCTATGGCGCAACTGCAACTAGTGATTATAAACGTATTTCTGGTGATGTGTAAAATGTGTTGAATTAAGTAGACTTTGTATGTTAGCTTTTTTGTTTACTAACTATATTATTTTGATGACTTCACAAGAATTATTCATGTGTGTGTGTAGAACTTTCAGGAAATGCTAATTGATAACTTGACACTGATAGAGAGCATTATGGTTCACTATGATACATTCATAGATGTTATTTTGAGTGCTATAAAAAAATACATACATTGAAAGAGTTGTTTCTCTATGGTCTTATAGCTTATTTGTTCCTATCATAGCAAGCCTAATAAACAAATCTAACATGTACAGTATGTTTGCCTTGCTCGTGTTTAAATTCCAGTATCTTTGCTTACTGTGAATTGAATTGAAACTTTTTTTTAATTATTATATATTATTAATTCAACACAAGGAGTCATTCAAAGTACCACTTTAAACATGTAAACATAACAATAAAACCATAGCTCAACATTTCCATTTGTTACTGTACACAATAAATTAAGTGTAACACAAATAGGGGGAACCAATAAATTATATTTACAACAATACAGAAAATAGGCTACCATAGCAATATAATCATTCATTGTAGAGTACACTAAGTTGAACATAGTTTCAGGCTACATTATCCTGGCTTTTCTATTAACATTTGTTATGGTTGATTTAGTTCATTTTGGAAGTGGTTACCATTTAGTGTATTTAATCTGTTTCGCCCATTTGCTTTATAGCTATTAAATTTGCCCAAAAAAATGTAATCATCTTAAAATGTGAAATTTCTCTCAGGCAATATTCAGACCGCCTCGTGTCACTTTGGGGTCCTTACATCACGTTAGCTTCTGTCTTCTGTTAGCGCAGTGTTAGCAGCGGTTCATCTGGATTCAGAGCACCATAAGGATCAAGCTAAAATCTAACAACTTACATGCGTGGTTTTAATAATTAATAGTAGAGGTTTTGATTCCAGACAGTTTGGTTTAGTGTTGTAACGCAGGTGCCTGGAGCTGAAACAACATGTGGTCCTCGTACCGCCGCGTCCTTCACGAGCTGCTCAGGGTCCAACCTGGAGCCGCTGTCCGGAGTCTGTCCCTCACCCCCACACAGGTCAGTCCCCCGGTCCCGTACAGGTTTATCCTCCAGTCCCGCACATGTCTATCTCCCGGTCCTGTTCAGCTCCTCGGTCCTGCACAGTCGTCTGCTTTTATTGTTGAATGCTGTTCATGTTTTTGCAATGTATATGTTTTCTGTGAATGGTCCTTCATTAAAAATGTCCTGGTCACAAATAAGAGAAGTAAAAGAGACATTTTCCCTTGTGTTCCTTTTAAAATCAAGCACTGAAATTACATCTAACTATCAACTGTAAAGTTGTTGTTGTTTTTTTTTGAGAAGTCCTAGTCACAGGGCTCCAAATCAAGTCCTAAGTCAAGTCTCAAGTCGTAGTAGTGACATCCAATAAATAGATAAAAAATGTAATCATCCCTCCCTTAATTATCCCTTTTCTGTCCCCAGAACACGGTTGTAGTGGAGCGCTGGTGGCAGGTGCCCTTGTCTAAAAAAGGCAGTCCACCGAGACTTCATCCACAACGACACAGAATCTACAAACTGGTGGAGGACAAGAAGAACCAGCCGCAAGAGAAGATGGAGCTCATCCTGACCCAGACCGTGCCCAGTGAGTCACTTTAATGTACACGAGTAGCTATGCTACATAACAAAAAAATTGATTTTCACTCAACAAAAATGACTCTCAATATCGATGTAGTAAACATGAGCAAGACAGAGTTTTAATCACTTTGGCGTGTCATTTGATTATTTACAGAAATAGTTGTCTTAATGCCATGTAAATGTGTTGAGATTACCACATGCTGAATGCAAGTTAACCAACAATTAAATAAAGTCGAAAAAGAAAGAAAAATGGCTGACATTATTTGACAAGGAGAGCTATCAAAGTGAGGATTTCAAGTGGACAGTGGACAAAAACCTCAAGCCCTCTTTGTTTTTGTAACTTCAATGTGCAATAATGTCTTCCAGAGCTCGGTGGAAGAGGCGACACTGTGTTCGTGAAGAAATCCGTTGGTCGTAATAAGTTGCTAGCTCAAGGTCTGGCAGTGTATGCATCACCAGAAAACAAAGAGATGTTTGCTGAGGAGCTAAAGGTAAATTTGGTCATTTAATGCATTAATTACTGACATGAGCAATATATCTTACTGTAACTTTAAACACTGGTCATTTTATTTATTCCACAGATGCGACAAGAGGGAAAGTCTGAAGAAAGGCTTCAAACTCGCACAGGACAAATGGTAATAGAAAAAGGAAATTGTATATTATATAAAAACTATATATAATAATAAACATTATAAGTCTCCAACAATGTTTTTATTTACAGACTGTAGATTTTCTTAAACGCATTAAGCTGAACATAAACCAAATGCCGACAGAGGATTTCCAAGTCACCAAAGAAGTGGTCTGCAGACAGTTTCTAAAGAAGGTAAAGCTCCTGTGCCTATTTTTTTCCCTTTTTTTTTTTATCCCTTTGTTTATCAAAAATGTGTGCCTTTTTAGTTTGTAATGGTCGTGCCACCCAACGCGCTGACTCTCCAACAAGAACCAATCAAGGAACTGGGAGACTACTGGTGTGAAGTGACGGTAAGCTGCTACACACTGCTTTTGCTCTCAATGTGCAATATATTCTGGAGCCTGTAGAGAGAAACTGTAGAGATTTAGATGTAGGTTTGTCAATTAATGTTGGGGCTAAATTTGAGTTTCCAGTAAATCAAAGCTGGTTACTTTTGTTTACAACATTTCCAACTTTGCATCTAAACTAGTTGAAATTAAGACGGTAGTGATTTAATAGTTTTACAAAATGGACCCTAACAATTAAAGCCGGAGTACCTGACTGTATAACTTTAAATTAGTTTTTGGCTGTGTAATGACGATCTGCCATGCTGTTTTACCGACTGAAAAAGCAGTTCTAAAGCTGTAGATGGGCCAGAAGATTCATGCTTTTACTAGCCATGCGTGAAACGGTTTGTGTGAGCTAGGAGGAGCGATTTAAGATCAATTTAAATACATAATTCCTCCTTTATTGGTTACAGTCTGATACCCCAGCTTTAACATCAACACAAATTAAAATTACTCTAATTTTTCTCAGGTCAATGGAATGGACACTGTGAGAGTCCCGCTGTCCATTTTACCTTATGAAGACCATTCTGCTAGTCATCAGAAGCAGCTAAAAGCCAAGAGACTACAGCAGGCAGAGTCGACCAACGCTGAACCTGTTTCTGAAGATGAAACCGATGTAAAGACTTCCCCAGCTGATTTGAACTCTGTGAATGAAGCCCCTGAAGTTACAACAGCACCATCAAATGACAGCCCCAAGAAAGAATAATGGACTATTATAATCCAATACAAGGACAGCATTTGTCATCACGTAACCAGTAAGATGTACTTGTCAGGAACTACTCTTAAATGAAACAAGGATCTCAAAATGTTTATTTTTCACAACACAACAATAATAAACGTAATTGCTCAAATGTTTATTACAAATTCGTATTGCCTTATATTATGTAGGTTTGCCTGAATGATTTTGCAGATTATTTGTAAAAGTGTCAGGGGAGCGCAGTGTATTCCTTTGCCGTTTGCTTTAGATTGAACTGAATGCTTGTCAATGCTTACTAAATTTTTATCCTATTCACGCTAACTCTTGATATACAAATTCTACAAGGCAGTGAAAACGAACAGTATTTAATATTTAAAACAGGATTGTTTTCAAAAGTTCACCTGACAGACTTGATTTTCTGGCAGTTTTATTTACAGAATTATCATCTATACTCTGTGATCCAGTGAAGAAATTATAATAAATGTACTGTTTGTCTTAAAAAGCATTTGTACAAATGTTAGAGTCCTTGTCAACAGCTGCCACACGTGTACACTGCCAGACAATCAAACCTGTTTGTTGTAACATGAATAGTTTGCTTACATATTCAAAAGGGAAAACTCATACTGGGTCACTTTCCATCATTTCTACCACTGATGTGCCAGAGGTAAAACTTTAAATTCAGACATGTACATTGCATTTATATAAACACACTGAACTCCTGATATCATTTGTGGCTTAATGTACAATAGGAACACAAAATCAAATGTGTTACCAAACTCTATCTAACACAAATGCAGGCTGGAGCGTAAATACTATTATCCTAACAAGGTCTGTATGCCTCTCTCCTTTTGTTAGTGGTGAAATCAGAACAGCAAAAGGGGAAATTGGTGGGTTATCCATAAAAAGTCCATCGTTTGAGTGTTTCAGAAGCCATATTTGGCCTGTGTCTGTCGTCGAGTTAGCTTGTTTTCTGCCCAGCTGTTTTTCAGTTCCAACTCACGCTCCTTTGCCTGTAATGAAATGCCAGTCCAATTAATAATGGAAAAAAAGTTCCCCACGCGATATACTTAAATTGGCTTTACAAATACGAGGTGCAATTATTTCCATTTTATTTAATACAAATCCAAGCTAAACAGTACAGTATGTTTTGAGTTGTAGCAAATGTAGCATAGATATGTTTTTAAATCCTAAGATTAGCTAATTATTTTAGAATAAAATTTCTTTCCAATAAGACATGAATAAATGTATTAGGTTATTTATTTATAAAGCACTTTGAGTGCCTATTAGGTGGAAAAGCACTCTATAAATAAAAATAATCATCATTTTTAAGCCACTGTAACTATGGCTGAAATGTTTCAAAAATGTTGTGAAAATCTTTGTGAATCACCTGGTGAATGAGATATGTGATTTGATGCTTGCGTCTTTGCTGGCCAGTTGGCATTCCTCCTCTTTTCTACAAAACAAAAACAGCAGTTGTATTTAGACACAAAAACAGGCAACAAAATATTCTGCTAGAGAAACAAAACTGTTTGGGATACCTTGCTGAAAGACGATCGGTTTTGTTTCTCTTCTGTCATGCTCTTGGTCAACCACTGCTGTGTCCCACTCAATTGGTCATCACCTTTAATCTCCAGAAAAGTTATCTCTTCTTTTCCTCTGTTTCTTTTCCCTTGTAACCGCATAAACTGCACACAAAAATATGGTATCATAATCATAACATTAACCTAAGGCAAACAAACATTTCCAACAATCCCAATTTAATAGTGGCATGTGATGGAAAGAATGTATTTGGTAACAGAATACTGAATTCCAGCTTAAATTTCTATTACAGGATCCAATCAGAGTATTGGTTTCTGAATACTTTAAATACATTGAGGGGCATTTTTTAATCGTCTAAGAAAAATACCACATAGGATTTAAAACAGCTGTCTGTTGCACCATTTGTTCTGCATTCTGTTCATGTTCTGTTTTTCTTAACTAATTCCGTGTTGTTTAAAGCTTAAATTAGATGATCAAATTTTGTGATGTATTCTTTTGATTTTTGGAAAGTAAATACAGTTGTTCAAATTTAGTATTCCAGAACTGTATTTTCAGCACTTGCATTTGATTACTTTTCATCATTGCATGGTAGTGCGAACAATAAACTAAACCAAATAGCTAAACAAATAAAGCAAAGTTCATACTGCTTCTTCATCAAACATGGCAGAATTCCCAGGTTCTTCCTCTTCAGTTTCTCCAGTTTCTCCTTGGTCAACATTAGGGTCTTGGTAATATGGCTGATTGTAATATCCCTGTGAACAGCAAAACATCAAAGAAAAATGAATAGCACGAACTGATTCATAAAGTTAAAAAAAAAAAAAGTATTTTTAATATTACGTTTCTGAACATGCACAATACAGACTTTTAATCACTACATTTTTTTACATTTACATTTTATATTTCCTCTTCCAAAGTCTAACCACACACTTTTAAAGACAGAAAATTAGCTGTAGACCTTTTGATTAAAAATGTATCAAAACTGTGTCATTGACGATTGGAAAGAACTGAGTCTCAATTTTGATACATTGCACAATCCTAAGCGTTATGGCGTCTATTACCTGAGAATAAGCTTCTGGATCAGCCATTGCCTCTTGGTATTGGCCTCCCCACACACCACCTTCCTCAGCGTTTCCACCAAAATCTAGAGGTGCGTCTGAGTGGCCTGGTCCATCTGGCACCCCAAATTGAACAGGATTTATCACAGGTCTGGGCTCGGGCTCTACTTCTGGGATAGCAGCAGGTGCCAGTTGGGAGTTATCTTCAAGTGAGAAATAATTCTCTGGGCTTATTTCCTCCTCATCATGATCATCACTCGCGATTTGCCTTGCGAGCTGCATGGCAGCAGACTTGGCAGCAGCTTTGATCGCAGAAGGAGATGCACTGGAGCTGAGCAGTGCTGAAGGAGCGCTGGGTTTGGCAACTTTAGGCTCTTGTCGTTTGGTGAGAGTGTAAGGAATCAGCGGCCGCTCAGTCTCCTTCACTGACATGTTTTTGGGCTGTGGCAGTAGAGATGACAGGCCTTTACCACTGCCCTGCAAGAATTACAAAGTATGAAGTCAATGCAGCATAATATTAACTTTTGTATTATTGATAACTTTTGTAAACGTATATACTATTAATATAAAAAATGATTATCTAGTATCAAGTAAATACATTTGTGACAACAAACTTACCTGAACTTTTTTCTTGCTCACTGGTTGTTCATCGTCCGAGTCTGACTGTAAAATTATGCATTTCACATGGTAAATATTATGTAAATGTATATGTAAATTGAGGTTTTTAAAAAGCATTTACAGTATAACCAGATTAAAGAATGAAAATGCAGACTGAGGGCTTCTAAATACCAGTTTTACTGGTAAAGAAAAGTGTTTATTCTTTCTAGCCAGTTTGATTTGGCTATAAACCACCTTCATTTTTCCTATTCAGTGATATTCTGATCAATCTGGTCACCATTGAAACAGCAATGTATTCCAGTACATTTTTTGCCTCCATTCAGGAATCAAGACTGTATTTGATTACAATATTTTAAATGATAAATACTCACGTCACGTTTCTGAATCTGAGGTGCAGAAATCCTGACTGGTTCATTTCGTTTCTTGGGCTTGGGCAGACTAGAAAACAGACCTCCTTTGTGCGACACAGCTTCATCCTTTGAGGTGCTGTTTTCAGACACTGTGCTTAATTTTGTTGTCAATTTTATATTCGGCCCAGAATTGACAAGACTCGACTTTTTTGGAGCAGGGAGGACAGAGAAAAGTCCTCCTTTACTCTGCGCAGGCGAGCTGGAGGTTTCTTCTGAATCGCTTTCATCACTGCTGCCATAAGCGACTAAAGACATGGTTTCTGAAGGTTTTAGAAGCTGATTTGTTGCTATGACCTGTGCACATGAAGACCCACTTTTCCTCTGTCAAAGAAGCTCACTTACGATGATTTTCCGTCGTTCAAGGTGAAGGTAAGATCCCACTAAGACGTTAAAGGACACATTGATAAATACTCATCGAAAAGAGATGTGCTCGAATAACCTTTGTACAAGCACATTTAATGAACCATCAAAACACTGTTAGCTATTTTAGCTAAACGGCTAACGCAGCGATGACTCCAAGTTCGCTTTATCTTTCTGGTCAAATGATTAGATTCTTTGATTCATCCTTGGAGCTGCAATTTTTCATCAAAGAAAACCTGTAAAAGAGGCTCTAAGGGTATAACACGGCGAGAATATCGCGCTAGATAGCTTCAGGCTTTATCAAAACATTAGCCTCCATCGTTGATAGGTTAATGTGGTCCGCGCATGTTTACTGCGCAGCTCAGTTTTCTTCACGTAAACTAAGACGTGGTGTTTAAATGTGTTGACCTCTACTGGCCGAAGATTGAAGTGACAACTTGAAAATGTAGTATCAGTGAAATTCAAATTCAAAGTGAACACTCTGCTGCTTAAAGAAAAGGGTCAGAATAATATTTTTGTTTTTTAACTGAAACGGAAGTATAATGCTATAGCTTTGACTCAGTGGTTATTGCATAAGCTCAAATCAAGGCAAGTGCTGTGTCCTTAGGCAAGACACTTCACCCTGCGTATGAATATGATGTGTGATGGTTGGAGGGGCACAGATTGGCAGTCTTACCCAGTCTATCCCAGGGCAGTTGTGGCAACAATAGTTGCCTCTGTTTAATACCACTGAAAATGACATGACAATGATGACTATACAGAGTAAGGCAAGGCAAGGCAAGTTTATTTGTAGAGCACAATTCGTACACAGGGCAATTCAAAGTGCTTTACATAAACAGGAAAAGTTGCATTAAAATCACAAAACACAAAAAGACACACAGAATCATTTTAAAATCATTTTAGAATAAAGTGCTTTAAAAGAGAAGAGTGCAGATAGATCTTTCAGTCGTATGCACGTCTAAAGAGAACTGTTTTTAGCCTGGATTTAAACATTGTCAGAGTGGAGGCCTGTCTCACATCTTCAGGGAGACTGTTCCAGATTCTAGCTGCAAAAAACTGAAACGCTGATTCCCCATGTTTAGTCCTGACTCTAGGCACCAGCAGGAGGCCGGTCCCTGAGGCCCTCAGATTGCGAGATGGTTCATATGGCACTAACATGTCAGAGATGTACTTTGGTGCTTGGCCGTGGAGAGACTTGAACACAAGCAGAGCTGCTTTAAAGTCAATTCTCTGAGCCACAGGAAGCCAGTGCAGAGACCTGAGCACAGGACTAATGTGATCGTACTTCCTGGTTCTTGTCAGGACCCGAGCAGCAGCATTCTGGATGTACTGCAGCTGTTTTACAGCTCGTTTGGAGAGGCCAGTGAACAGGCCGTTGCAGTAGTCTAACCTACTGGAGACAAATAGTGCACACGTTAGTGTTTTGATCTGTCAAGTCGACAGTGGCTTGCACTCTCACCTACCAGCAGGTGGAAAGGGCCTTTCTGTTCAAAAAGCTCATGTGAGCTAGGAATTAGTTGCACAGATTTATACCTTTCTCTTTTCATGGTTTGAAAATCGGTACCCCTTCTTTAACCCCTTAAGTTTAGGGCCTATTTTACCTTAATAATCTGACTAAAATGAGCCCCAATTCAAACTGAAGCTATTTCAGACAATGGGCTGAACTCGTTGTGAAGCTCAAACAGACACTAGTTTTGACCTGTTGTCTGATTTACTCTAATAAAGTGGAAACAAGCTCTGCTCAGAGGAACATCAGATTTTAGATTCCACTAAGATTTTGGTAAATAAATAAAGGAGTAAAGCTGGTGTCTGGAGGGATGGTTTGATTGACATGAGTTGGATATTTGTTGGGCTTTGACCATTCCTTTTTAAAAGCTGAAGCTAATTTAACTAAAAATTAGATTTAGGGACTAGAACTTTAGGAATTAGTCCTATTATTTTTTTTCCTCCTGGGTTTGGAGAACAAACTAACCCCTGTTAATCCCACAATGGTTTATTTGTCTTTCTTTCTATGTATAAGATGCCCATTAGCTTGATAGTTTACTCAGATGGTGAACATCAAGAAATAATATGCTATACAGCTAGGCAGAGAATTTTCGTCTGTTTGCAGAATTAGAAAAGGGTTTATTGCCATTGTCAGAGAACAAAAATAGGAATCTGCTTTAGGAGTAAGGTGCAACATATAACTATATAAAATAGTAGCAAAATATATATATAATGCATAAAAATAGAATTAGCTAATAAAATAAAATAGACTTAGAACTCTATACACAAAATTTACAGTTGGCTTGACAGTCGTGCAAAGATGTGACAATGCATCCAATTATTAATTAAAGATTAAAATCTGGATAATGGATTTATAGATCGAGCGCACGGTCCCTGTTCTTACGTCTATGTTGCTGTGCCATGTGCTGTCATTGCAGTACTGTGCTTTTGACGATAGGGGGCATAATTTTAGGCAGGTCTAGGGGGCGCGTCCGTCAGTCCAATTCAAACCCAAACAGTCGGAGGGACGAGCCAATGCGGGGGTGTTGTTGTTATTATTAAACTAGTACCTCGATTCTTAGGACTCTTTTCTTGTAGAATTAGTGTAATTTCTTTTGCACAGTGCGGTTTTTTCATTGGTCCGACTCCGCGGGAAAGTCTCTCTACTTTTCTGCGCCTCGAGGATTTCACGTTCACTGCTTCAGTTTTAGAGCGAGTGATTGTCTATTTTCATACAAGAACTACTATTTGTCACTTGTCATTTTCTACTGTTGCTGTTTTGAAGAGAAAATGCCCAGAACCAACAGGCAAAGGGAATATAAACCCGGAGATCTCGTGTTTGCTAAAATGAAGGGTTATCCTCACTGGCCTGCGAGGGTAAGTGCTGCTGCAGTGAACAGTCTGTGTGTGGTTTATACATTTGTAATTGTAACTGTTGTCTATTACTAGTTTACTCCTGAGGCCTGACTCTAGTTGGCTAACCTGAGTTAGCTTTAGCCAGTGCTAGCCATGTGCGGCTAAGACGCAGCTAACACTGTTTCAAAATGCTAAAATACTTTCAGGTTACCCTCAGTTCATGACAACGCTCTCCTGCTGAAACCTACTGCTCGTCTTCTCTTGATGAAAGTGTCGTTTCAGTCACCAACACTTTGCTCTCGGTCCCACGGGCCTTATATCTTAGGCCAAGTCTAATCTTCCGTGGCCCTAAATAGTTGTTATTACACAACGTCACCTGCGTGTTCTGGTCCTGAAGCTCAGACTTGGCGCTCACCGCGGCCCCGGGGGGCTTCTTTACCCCGGGGCGCTTTGAGCTTTTACCCCGGGGCTTTCTGAGGACAGGCTCCGAGCTTTTCACAGACTGTCAGAATGAGTTTAGTGCTGGCCTGTTTAATAGTTGCATTAAAAACTTCTAGCAACAAGTACTCTTGGTGTTGGTATTATATTATGAACATGTTTCACCTAAACCTCTCTCAAACTTTCTCCACAAAATTCTGTTTAAACTTGTACAACAACGTGGAAGTGAGTGTGTTAGTGTAACTTTTTTATTTTGTGAGGCTACATTCTTGGCGAGTGAGAATAAAAAATTAACGGTAGATGAAACACATGTGACCTAAGAGAGCTTCTCTTTATTACCGCTGGTGACACTGATGAGTCTCTTTCTTAGATTGATGAGTTGCCTGAAGGAGCTGTGAAATCTCCCTCAAACAAGTACCAGGTCTTCTTCTTTGGGACACACGAAACGTGAGTAATGCCATTTGTTGCATTTTCATCAATTTGGTATTAGTGTTGTTTTTTTTCTTTTAATCATGTTTTGTATTTTAGGGCATTCCTCGGCGCCAAAGACCTATCCCCATATGATGAATTTAAGGAGAAATTTGGAAAAGCCAACAAGAGGAGGGGTTTTGCTGAGGGACTGTGGGAGATTGAGAACAACCCTACCGTTACACATGAAGAGTACGAGGTGGGCGTTTCCTCTGATAAGTGTTTGGGTGTGAGTGCTTTAGGAAATAGTTTGCTTTCACTTAAGTTTACTTAATTACCCATAGTGCAACATAAGCTTTCTTCAAAATTATTGCAGAAACTACTATAACGCTCCTTAAATGACAAGTATTAATTTATTATAACAAAATAAGTGTATTATGTCCTCAAGGTAATGTTTTTGCTTTAGGCTTCAAAGAAAGACAATGATGCTGCACCTGAAGCGGCTGGTGATGGAGAGAAAGGAGGCAGCAGTGATGAAGACGAAGGGGCTTTGGTCATCGATGAAAAGAACGAAAGGGGAAATAAACGGAAAAAAGAGGAAACTACTGAGGTCAGCCACAGGCAGTGTATTACGCACTTTGATTCCTCATAGATTGAGACTGTAGGTCTTTAACTGTATTCTTATGATCCGTTCCATTAGGGTTGCTACAATTATTTCTATTGTACCTTTTTTTCAATACAGTTTTAACCAGATAAAGGTAAAACGATGCTGTCTGAAAGCTTCTAGATGGAGAATATTTACAGTTCATTATTGTTGAATATCACAAATTGTTTATAATTTTTTTACCATTTTGGTTTAATAATGGCCCTATCTTTGTCTTTACCACATCTTTTGGCGTGTGTTCTTGAGTTTGTATCGTCAAGATCAACAATTAACGCTTAAAATAGTTTTAGCTTCCAGTTTCTACAGTTAATATTCATTGTCTTGCTATATAAATCCTACCGTACTTGAGAGATTTTTTCTGCCCTCATATTCATTATTAAACTTTGCTGGTTGACAGGATGTTCTGATGTCACCTGACACCCAGCAATTAGAAAAATGTCATAAAAACGCCTGCTGCCTAATAATTGCAAATACTGCATGTTGAGCATTGTTCAAACAGAAACTGACTGACTTCATTTCACTTAGGCATCTTCCAAACGGCAAAAAGATTCACAGAAAGAGGAGGATGCAAAAGTAGATGGGGACAAGTCCAATGAAGAGCTCAAAGTAAACAATGTGGACGGACCCAAAGAAACGAGTGAAAAGAGTGAATCTAAAGAGGAAAACGCGCCCACTGCAGAAAAGGTTTGGATTACATTACTATTACATGGTTAAGTGACACATTGATGAGATGTTATTGTCTTTTCTAAATGTATACTCTTCCTGCAGCCTGCATCAGACAGTGCTTAACGTCGACTTGTGGAAATGGATGCTTTTCTGTGGCTCTGAAAGCATCTAAAGAGTTTTCTTCATATTTGAACCATTTTAATTAACAAGAGGATGTAAAAAGATGTTTGTAACATGCAAACAAGATTTTATTTGCGATTTGGGGATATCATATATTCCAGGATTAATAGTTTGCAGATCAGATAAAAAAACAAAAGTGCTCAAGAGCTCGTTTATAATGTGGTTTAAGTGTGTATATATTTTTATTTTTAAGTGCAATTACATTACAACTTGATAGGTGTCATTATAAATCTGAAAATAAGAGGGAATAAACACTGAAAATGGGAAATATGATCAAGATTTTTAAACATATAACATCAAGGGTGTTAACAGTTGTACAGGCAAAACTCACTCTCAAACGTACATAAAAAGTGCATTTACTCTTTCTTTTTTATTTGAACCATCTCTGCTGATCTTAAACCATGTATTGTTGCTTAGTACATGATAAGTTGCACTTATAGACTTGTTACCCTCTGCACAAAGTTAATTGTGGTTTAGATTCTTTTAATTGTGTTTTTGCTTTGTAGTGCTTTTCTGCATGTGACCAAAAACTTGTTTGACATCGGTGTGGAGAATTGTTGGAGACTGGGCATAGTTGATACAATTATGAAGCCCCATTTGACAAGAAAGCAAGATTTTAAAATCTCTTTGTTTTGTTTTTTTATGATAATGTTTGTTATTTAAAGTAGAAGACATTCCTAATTGTGTTAAAGCTTGGCCATAATGTTTTATTCTAAGGGAAATCTTAACATGACAGAACAGTTATTCCAATTCGGTGTCATAAAATGTTCAAAACCACCATTCAAAAATGTCATGTTGTTATGTCAGAAAACAATATTAACTGGGACAATTTGCTTTTTTGTTATTTGTTATTTATCTTAAATTCAATGTTATAATGTGAAAATGTTACTTGAATACGTCAATTGGTTTAGAGTTTTGTTTTGGCATTTCAGTATATTTGCATTTCAATATCATCAAGATTATGCCCGTATTTGGATCTCTGCAATGTAAAGAATCAACTTTTCACAGTAGTTTCTGGTTTAGGTTTACTTTTTGAAAGCTGCCATTGATCTTTATCTGCTGCTTAGTTTTGTGTTAGAGCTGCTAGACCATTGAATAAACCTGTTGATTATAAAATAAAGAAGTTTTCTGATATTTGCTTTAATCGTGTCTTTATTTAAAAAAGATTAACATAATTTTAGGCTAGCAAACTTTGTGTCTTATAAGTCTTTATTAAGCTAGATTTTAAAGGTGTACTTTTTGCTTTCTTGTGGAGGGTACACCACCTGCTTTTTTCATAGAGATGTGATGCTTTGCCTTTTTCATGGAGAGAAGCCAGGCACTCCACAAGTCAGTTACAGGTCAGATCTGACCTCACTCACAGTAAAATGCATGTTTATCTTTGTATATCTTCATGGAGAGAAGAATGTAGCAGATCCAACCCTCCACCAGAAAAGTTACATAGGCTAGTACACCTTCAAGACAAAAATTAACATTTCATTCCAGATGTTTAACTCAACTATACTGGAAAATTTGTTATCAGATAGGTATAATAAATCTAGACAGACTATCAATGCAAATATGAATAGAATAATTATGTTTAGATTGAATCACTACATTTTTTTTTTACCTGTTCTTACATTACATTGCTATTAAAACAAGTCCTACAATCAATATTTATTATTTATTACACTTTACTATTGCCACAGTTAGTGGTTGTGTTTCTGTATTTTAATTACTGATATAGCCTATAAAATATTGTATTTATTTCTTTGAGATGTGCTAAACATTTTCCTTTCGTGTTATTTTTATTGTACAGCCAAATTATTTTTAATCTTTCTTGATGTAGTTTTCCTCCTGGCCTGTAGACGTCGCTGTTGATTCTCGTCTGTCGTTTCCATGTGACATTGGCATCACGAGAGGGCAGGTAAAGCATCACATTTTCAACTTTTTGTCTAATTTTTGACTGATCTGACACTAATTTCAGTGCATATGAATAAAATACAAAACCACAAAGCCAGTATATTAACAGCATATTATGTAAGTGCTATAACCAAACGCTAAACATTGACGAAAGTGTTAGCTGACCCTTAGCATAAGCTTTGACTGACCGTGGTGAAGTTGTTTGGATATTGGATATTCGACACATTCGACACATTCGCTCTCACGGGCAGCACTACATGAGTGCCGAACGCGATGCACTGGACGCGGCTTGTGTTCGCTAGACTTGTCGGCAAATGTTCCGGGTGGTATTTAGGGACCGACAATAAATTACCGCGTATGGACAAAACCATAAAAAATTAATTGAAAAATAATTAAGCATAATTCTACATGATGAGGAGGATGGGGTACAGCAATTACTTTTTCTTGAACATGCATTTTCAGTTTTTTAAAAAACATTTTAGTTAAAAATTAAAGTTTTTTTTCAATAACTTTTAGGTTTTGCGACCCATTCACTCCAAAATGATGCAGAATAATTCTACATGAGGAGGAGGATGGGGTACGGCAATTACTTTTTCTTGAATATGCATTTTCAGTTTTTTAAAAAACATTTTCATTACAAAAATAAGGTTTTTCTTCAATAGCTTTTAGGTTTTGTGACCCATTGACTCCAAAATGATGCAGAATAATTCTAGATGATGAGGAGGATGGGGTACGGCAATTGATTTTTCCTGAAAATGCATTTTCAGTTTTTTAAAAACATTTTCATTACAAAAATAAGGTTTTCTTCAATAGCTTTTAGGTTTTGTGACCCATGGACTCCAAAATGATGCAGAATAATTCTACATGATGAGGAGGATGGGGTACGGCAATTGCTTTTTCTTGAATATGCATTTTCAGTTTTTTAAAAAACATTTTCATTACAAAAATAAGGTTTTCTTCAATAGATTTTAGGTTTTGTGACCCATTCACTCCAAAATGATGCAGAATAATTCTACATGATGAGGAGGATGGGGTACGGCAATTGATTTTTCCTGAAAATGCATTTTCAGTTTTTATAAAAACATTTTCATTACAAAAATAAGGTTTTCTTCAATAGCTTTTAGGTTTTGTGACCCATTGACTCCAAAATGATGCAGAATAATTCTACATGATGAGGAGGATGGGGTACGGCAATTGCTTTTTCTTGAATATGCATTTTCAGTTTTTTAAAAAACATTTTCATTACAAAAATAAGGTTTTCTTCAATAGCTTTTAGGTTTTGTGACCCATTCACTCCAAAATGATGCAGAATAATTCTACATGATGAGGAGGATGGGGTACGGCAATTGATTTTTCTTGAATATGCATTTTCAGTTTTTAAAAAACATTTTTGTTTAAAATTTAAGGTTTTCTTCAATAGCTTTTAGGTTTGTGACCCAGTCACTCCAAAATGATGCAGAATAATTCTAGATGTTGAGGAGGATGAGGTCACAAAACCTAAAAGCTATTTTCCTGAAGAAAACCTTCAGTTTTAAAAACATGTTTTTAAAAAATAAGGTTTTCTTCAATAGCTTTTAGGTTTTGTGACCCATTGACTCATCATGGTGCAGAATAATTCTGCATGATGAGGAGTCAATGAGGTCAGCAAAACCTAAAATGCTATTGAAGAAAACCTTATTTTTGTAAAAAACATTTTTTTAAAAAACTGAAAATACATATTTAGAAAAAGTTTTGTGACCCATCCTGACTCTAAAATGATGCAGAATAATTCTAGCATCATGAGGAGGTCAATGGGTCACAAAACCTAAAGCTTTTCTTGAAGAAAATGCTTATTTTTGTAAAAAACATTTTCATTTAAAATTTAAGGTTTTTCTTCAATAGCATTTTCAGGTTTTTGACCCATTGACCCATTACAAAAATAATCAATATCATGTAGACCATTGATTCTGCATCATTTTAGATGAATGAGGAGGTCACAAACCTAAAATCTATTGAAGAAAACCTTATTTTTGTAATGAAAATGTTTTTAAAAAACTGAAAATGCATATTCAAGAAAAAGCAATTGCCATTCCCATCCTCCTCATCATGTAGAATTATTCTGCATCATTTTGGAGTCAATGGGTCACAAAACCTAAAAGCTATTGAAGAAAACCTTAAATTTTAAACGAAAATGTTTTTAAAAACTGAAAATGCATATTCAAGAAAATCAATTGCTGTACTCCCATCCTCCTCATCATGTAGAATTATTCTGCATCATTTTGGAGTCAATGGGTCACAAAACCTAAAAGCTATTGAAGAAAACCTTATTTTTGTAATGAAAATGTTTTTTAAAAACTGAAAATACATATTCAAGAAAAGCAATTGCCGTACTCCCATCCTCCTCATCATGTAGAATTATTCTGCATCATTTTGGAGTCAATGGGTCACAAAACCTAAAAGCTATTGAAGAAAACCTTATTTTTGTAATGAAAATGTTTTTAAAAAAACTGAAAATGCATTTTCAGGAAAAATCAATTGCCGTACCCCATCCTCCTCATCATGTAGAATTATTCTGCATCATTTTGGAGTGAATGGGTCACAAAACCTAAAATCTATTGAAGAAAACCTTATTTTTGTAATGAAAATGTTTTTAAAAAAACTGAAAATGCATATTCAAGAAAAAGCAATTGCCGTACCCCATCCTCCTCATCATGTAGAATTATTCTGCATCATTTTGGAGTCCATGGGTCACAAAACCTAAAAGCTATTGAAGAAAAACCTTATTTTTGTAATGAAAATGTTTTTTAAAAAACTGAAAATGCATTTTCAGGAAAAATCAATTGCCGTACCCCATCCTCCTCATCATCTAGAATTATTCTGCATCATTTTGGAGTCAATGGGTCACAAAACCTAAAAGCTATTGAAGAAAAACCTTATTTTTGTAATGAAAATGTTTTTTAAAAAACTGAAAATGCATATTCAAGAAAAAGTAATTGCCGTACCCCATCCTCCTCCTCATGTAGAATTATTCTGCATCATTTTGGAGTGAATGGGTCGCAAAACCTAAAAGTTATTGAAAAAAAACTTTAATTTTTAACTAAAATGTTTTTTAAAAAACTGAAAATGCATGTTCAAGAAAAAGTAATTGCTGTACCCCATCCTCCTCATCATGTAGAATTATGCTTAATTATTTTTCAATTAATTTTTTATGGTTTTGTCCATACGCGGTAATTTATTGTCGGTCCCTAAATACCACCCGGAACATTTGCCGACAAGTCTAGCGAACACAAGCCGCGTCCAGTGCATCGCGTTCGGCACTCTCATGTAGTGCTGCCCGTGAGAGCGAATGTGTCGAATGTGTCGAATATCCAATATCCAAACAACTTCACCACGGTCTTTGACTGTGGCTTTAACTCGGCATAAACTTGTATTATTTCTTTATTTCTTTTTTACGCAGCACAATGAGGCTGACCACGTTGTTGGCGATGGCTGTGAGGGTGGTCGTGCCCAAAGACTATCGTTATGGCACAAACAGACCGTGGACACAAGCGGCGAAGAGGCTAAATCCCCCGGGTAAGAAGCGGAGGAAGGTGTTTGTGGAGCCCATAGCAGCAGAAGACTGGAGTGTGTTCAGAGGAGACCGGGTAAGATGATAAATATATGTTCACTGATGCATCTTGGGTTATATTTGATTGTTAAGAAGAAACCTATACTCAATTATTGTTTTAATTTCTAGGTTGAAATTCTCGCAGGAAAAGACAAAGGAAAACAAGGGAAAGTCATCCAAGTTTTTAGACACAGGAACTGGGTTATGTTGGAGGGTCTGAATACAGTAAGTACTTACTTTTACTGTTCATCCAGCACTGAATTATGGTAAACCATTCTGTCATTATAGGACACAATCAGGGAAAGTTTTATTGCCATTCTAAGTGAACAAAATTCACAAACTTGGAATTTGCTTTGCTGATGCAATATAAAACAATGAATATAAATAGTAAAAGATTACAATTTAAGCCATGACAAAATTAAGACATGCATACAATAAGGAGAATAAACTTAGACCTTGACTGAATGCAAACAGAACCAAACTAGCTGTGCAAATAGATAAAAGTACTGTTTTTGTCCCCATTGTGTGCAAACAAGCTGAACAATAAGTCGTAAACGTATCTTACTTTTATAGCTTAATGCCAATACTAAAGGCATTAAGTAAGTTTTTGTTTTTTCTTTAAAGAAAAATATTACAATTTAAGCCATGACAAAATTAAGACATGCATAAAATAAGGAGTTAGAATAAACTTAAACCTTGATTGAATGCAAACAGAACCAAACTAGCCTTGCAAATAGACAAAAGTACTGTTTTGGTCCCCATTGTGTGCAAAAAAGCTGAACAATAAGTTGTAAACATATCTTACTTTTATAGCTTTATGCCAATACTAAAGGCATAAAGTAAGTTTTTTTAAGCAATAAGTAACATTTGTACTCCATAAATTGTGTTTAAAAAGTATTCAAATATGGATTTGTGCCGGCATAGTCTCAGTATAAATGGATATTTTTTGTTACAGAAGCATAACTAGGCAATTGCAACCAAATACCTCTTTTTAATAACTCTGTATTTGTTCATTCACCACCAGATGGCACTAAATTACTTCATGATGCTCCCTACATTTCACTTGAACCTTAACTTGAAGAGTATAGGTTCTCTACATTTTAAAATATGTTTTTTTGCAGCATCATAGATATGTTGGAAAAACTCCAGATTATCGAGGGACATACATCGCCGCAGAAGCCCCTCTACTGCTCCGAGACGTTGCCCTTATCGACCCCTCGGACAGGTATTATCCAACCTACTGCTGTTGTATTATTGTGTCTAAATGATCATTGTATCTTTAATGAGAAAAAATACATGTTTATCTTTTATAGGAAGCCCACTGATGTGGAGTGGAGGTTCACAGAGGAGGGAGAGAAGGTGCGTGTCTCTCTAAGAACGGGTCGAATCATCCCTAAACCTGTGGTGGAGAGAAAAGATGGCATCGTCCCACAACAATGGAAAGGTCAGGATAAGAAAGACTAGTGCATAGTGTTGAAAATTAACTAGTCCTATCTGTCATTAAATAAGTTGGGATTGCTCTGTATCAATGTCACATGTATCAAACATGAGATGGAATCAATGTTTAATGTATAAAGAATCACAATTCATTGATCCTATAAATTGTTAAGTGTGAAATCTTCGCTCCTTGTTTGGGTCGGTGTTTCATTGACACAACCACATGATAATCAGTGTCTGTACCTGTATTTCCAACAAAATCTTATTGGTTTCATCTTTAGAGTTAAACCAAACTTTACTTTTGATTTTGGGCAGTGTTAAAGTTTTAGGTTTAGGCTAAAATGGCATTATAATGAATTAGGCTGGAATTCCATTGGTTCCCAGAAATAGACCTATGATGAAAAAATATTTTCACATTTTAACAACTAACCATTGCATTTGCTGCCATTGTAAGTTGTCAGTTATTATGTTTAACGGTCTGGACATTTATAGTGGAAAAGATTAGCTCCCTAAACTCAGACACCTTTTCAGACTAAGGCCCTTGCCAATGTAGTCATACACCTTTTCTTTTAATAAACAACGGACTTTTATGTTTTACAGATGGTCCCAAAGACACCAGCCCCGACGACACGCTTGAAAAGACCTACGTACCGTCACTGAAGACTCTGGAGGAGGAGGTGATGGAAAAAATGGGAATTGTGGAGAACAGGAGGCACAGACGCTCATATTGGTATTAACAAGACCAAACATCCACAAACCCTCTTTCATTGGACAAAGAGACTGAATGACCACATTGTCCAACACATACACACATAAATAATGTCCTTTTGAGTTGTAATGAATAAATGTAACAAGTAAGTCGTTGTTCACTTTTTTCAAGGTGTGTTGTGATCAAGTGGTTTACAGTATTTAGAATGTTCAAACGACATCTAAAGTTATCTGAAAATATAATGACAGCATTTACAGTAATTTATTTTCTCACAATAATTTATATTGAAATGGATTCACACCAACATTTTTACAAGTGGTTCTACAAAACTGACCAAAATGTGTCCTGTTTTTGGGTATCACATAAAAAATATTCAAAAAATCTGTCAACAGCCCCAAAATACTTGATGTATGTAAGTGACCTTGATGTGGAACAATGCTATCCGTTTATGCCTGGTGGCAAACTGGAATAACTGATGAAACCTCTGCAAGTATTTAGGTTGCCAGTTAGCATTAAATAATACCCCATTTTTATTACTGTGAGAAGACTCGAGGACTACTGTTAGCAATTCCCTTAAGCTTTGAAAATCTACTTTTGGCTTTTTTGTAAGCTTAAATTTGGTCACCAACAGATGTTGTTCGGCATTTTCCACTTTGCACAACTTCAGACACAGTCTACGCTGTAGTTCTCATTTTTGTTGGCATGGGCAGTATGGTTAAAATAGTGGCTAAATTGCTCAAAATTGACATATAATTTGTCAGTTCTGAAAAAGACAAATGAGGCGGCCTTTCCGTTTGTCAGGGAGACTCAGTTCTTGCTTGTTGCACAATTTATAAAATGCATTTCCCAATTTTACTATTCTGCAAAGTTGCCAATAATGATTGCGTATTTTATGACCGTTTCATTTGTCACGTGTATTACGTCAAGATAATTCAGTTTGTGATTATTTAAATATAATCGTAAAAAGCAAAAAAAAGTATCTGTGGGAAGTTTAATTTCATAAAGCCTTCACAACACTTTTGGTCTTTGGTTCACAGTGCCAACAATCGTGAATAATCATAGAATCGTGCTGTTCTTCTCACAATAATTGTAACTCTAAAAATTAATGCTGTGACATACTTAGTCACATGAAAGATCTCTAGAGAACTCATAACAAGGGCAAAAAGATCTTCAAACAGACCACAAAACAAATAATTTACAAAAAATATATTAAAGTTTTCAATTTGAGGGATAAAGACAAAAAAGGATCCCAAAATCCTTTTTTGTCTGATCTCCACGGTCCTATAATGACCACCTTTGTCAATGTTATCATCCACTGTAAATGGTGGCTGTTATGAATGGTTGCTAAAGCTTGTGAAGTCTTTCCCTTCACTGGTTAACCACACAGATTCACTTACAGTTAAGACCACAGCCATGTGTTGCCAGATCCACAGCTGTTGATGATGCTACTGTCCACGTTGCCAGGCAGTAGACACAGAAATCCCATTTCCTGGATAAAGTAAGACATGACACAGTTCCTTGAGCCCATTTTCCGGTGGGCGCAGTGAGCATCATGCCCAAAGTATTGTGAGGTTGGACCGTTGTGAGCGATGACTGAGCAGTTTTTCCCAGACTTGTGCCCGCTTTGCCGCTTACAGAATCTAATACTTGAATAGAAACATGCTCTCAGTGGAAACTTTGAAGGTTTTGAGGTTTTGGACTTTAGTGTTAAGGAAAATGATTCAAAAACTGGTTTTCATTGTCAGTTGTTGCAGTCTGAAAGGTGGTGTGTCTAATATTAGTGAAGGGTAACCATAGTTGTCTGCTTTTCCATAAAAAGAGCTGTGTAAAGTAGGTAGCAGATTTTAGCAGAATAGGAATATCACACTCATTATATTATACCAGACTGAGCAGAACATTGAAGAATATATTTAAATACTACTACGGAGACTAGATATTGGGATGTAGAAAGGAGTAGTTTTATGTCAGTCCTTTTATTTTACTTTTTTTTTCATTAATGGGATGGAATCAGTAGATTAAAGAACAACTATTTTCCTTTTTTTGTTCTAGTACTGGATAATAAACTGCAACATAAGTAGATCATAATTCTAAATAATAATAAATAATAATAAAAAAATATATATGATCTAAAATTCCTTTGAAATGGAAAAGGGTCCATTGACTTTCTGTACAAAACTGTAGGTGGTCTACTGTAATCTTCATTGTAGAATTTCACCGCAGCTTTTTATTGCTGAAAAATGGCTATGGCTGAACCCTTTTGCGCATGACTGAGTTTTTATAAAGTCACTACTAAAGGCGATATTGACAAAAATGAATATCTTGATGCCCGATAATTATACTCAGACGATATCAGTCCAACAGAAATGTGTTAAAATGTGTCTTTAAATGTATTAGTTGTGGTTTAGATATCAGACACATGTAAAATGTCTGTAAAATTCATTACAAAAGCATAAAGAAATTATCTTAAACCCTTATTTGAAAGTTAACATAACTTTTTTCTTTTTTCCCCTATTTTTTACTATCCATATTAAAATGTTGTGTATCTTCAAAACAACATTCACGGTATTTTCTACATTTCAATCTCTCTCACACCTCTAATCAGCTGGGGATTAGGGTTGTGGAAAATATCGAAAATTAGATTCTAATCAGTACTAAAACTAGTATCGAAACTAGATAGTTAAATTATTTTAGTTTAGTTTTTGACCAATAACGATACAAAAAAAAATCACATGAACAGGACAAAATGTGTGAACAGCTTTAGCACTGGTATAAGACCACAATGTTTAGAATCAGAATCAGAATCAGAAATTGTTTATTGCCATTGTCAGTGAAATTCACAAACGTAGGAACTTGCTTCGGCGTAGGTTTAAAAAGGATACTTTAAAAAAAATTATCGTGCTATCAAAATTTATATCAAGAATCGAGATTATTCCTTAGTATCAAAATGGAGTTTGTAATTTTATCACTGTGACAACACTATAGCGGGAATATGGAGTACATCTCCTGAACACTCAAGCCTCAAACGCAGGACAATAAAGGAATAGTCAGCCATGCTTGAATCAAAATACAACTCGAGTAAACGAATGATGAGAGAACACCATTGTTACATGATTAAAAGCTCATTAAAAGCCTCTTCAAAACTGTCCTTAGACTTTTTAATTATCTAGAAACTATCCCTCAGAGTGAAGTGTCCTACCTACACTTTTGAGTTTTTATTGCAACACATTGAGGCCAAACTAGTCAAAAACTCCACTGAGGATGGACTAAATTAGATCCATCACATCACAGTCAAACATGGATGCAGTGTGTGCTTAAAACCTGCACAGAAGCAATGTTGCCTTTTTCCAGTAGCTCCAAGCTTCAGACAAGCAGCCTATAATTAGACGCTGTCATTATATTGTTGCCGTGCTCAGATCAACAAGATCAGAGTATTCATATTTAGCCTTAAAAGTCCGTTAGATGTCCAGCAAATCACTTTAAATTTTAGCACAGATGGCTATTTTTATTCTTTACTGTATTGCGCAAATGCTTAAGACTTTATTTGCTTGACACGTGGGGATCCAGGTGGGACTGATTAAAAAACGCAGCCTTAATCTCATGTGAATCAGCAAAAACAAGCCCCAATTCTGCTTGAGTCACTCTGCGGTTTGAAATTTACAGTGTTTTACCAGAAATGCTCTTGATGAACTTACCACGAAGCAGAAATTACAAGGTGACCATTGTGCGTCCTGCTTTGTCTCTTATTCTTCCATGCACAATTTAAAGCCACATCTAAATTGTTGTGGATAGTATTTAAATGTTTTTACTCAAAGTATATTACTGTTTTTTCTGCCTTAGTTTAATTGAGTAAGAGTAGAAAATGTTTGTAATCAAAATTTTCTATTGATAGCCGTTGTTATAGCAGCAGTAAAAAGTAGGAATAATGTTCAAATGGAATAAAATGTGTTGCTGTTTAATACGGATGTCACAGTGTAAAGTTTAATGTTACAATTATTCAGGGAGGAAAAAAATCCCAATAATATGGTTCTTTATAATTGACCTCATGACCAAACAGTGAAATTGTTCATTCACTTTATAGATCACCATTTGTCTAGTTTTTCACCAGCTTTTAAAAGTATAAAGTAACCTTAATTTGACTTAAACCAGTCGTTAAAAAAACTGTTCACTTTTAGATTTACTTTTTTGAGCAAAGATTGAACTGAAATCTTCTTTTTCTCCCAATTATTATTTTTTAGGTTTTAGGATTAATCAAAATTATTGATTACCGTAATAATCTTGATATTAACTGTCTATTGTGGATCACAGACACTGAGATAACATGTAAAACCACACACAAATGCCCCGTACAGTACGGGAATCAAACCTGGGACCTTCTTGCTATGAGGTGTTGGACCAGTTGTGGGGTTGTGTACAGTCTTCATCTGAATAAATAAATACATTTGTCAATAATAATAGTGTAGGCCTTATTAATTCATTTTCATGAGCTTTTGACCTTGTTACAACAGTGTTTGTTTACTCAAAGTTGTATTTTGATTGATTTACGCATGTTTGAGTTAATCCTGTATTGTCCTGCAACTGAGGCTCAAGTGTTCAGAGAATATTTGTTTTCACCTAACCCATATCCCTGCCCGCATTTTTTTTACATATAGTTGCGATAATGTGGAAAAAAATAAGACATGAGTGATACATGTAGGATTCTTAAATACCACTTTTCAGGAATACAAATATGAAAATGTCAATCCACTGCTTGTTACAGTGAAATGTCCCTATGAAGCTTATGAGTTCTGCAGTTTTGAACCGAAGGCCAATGGACCTGTTTCAAATACCAAACTGTTTTTGCTAAATATTGAGGTTTACAATGAACAAACTGTAAAATGATGATTATGTTGTAGTTCGATGCTACAAGTACTTGAAGAAAGCATAATATGTCTCCTTTAATACAGTGTTGAATGCCAGTATCATTCAGTCATGATAAGTTTGCGTTGTCAGGCTCAGTTTGAACTCACCTGTGAGGTTTGATATTTCCGTCTCACACACCTGCCCTGCTGTGATGATATGTGGACGTCAGATTCCTCAGGTCCAGACCACCAAACGCTGAGCCCAGACCAACATCTGCCTCAAAATGTACCACTCAGCGCAGAGGAAGAGGAAATACTGGACAGGGTCTTTGTTATGAACTATTTGTCTGTCTTAAAAAAGCAGAAATGGTTGTGCGCTGAATGAAGACTTCTTGTTTAGACTTAAGGTGAGACACTACAGGCAAAACTATTTTTTTTCCAATTGTTTTGTTTTTTTTGGTCAGTTTGCGCTCTCAACATATCGACTTCAGGTGGAAACAACAAACTTGTACGAGCTGCTCCTAAAGATGTTTTATTCTTCCATTTAAGCCACTTCATCCATGATTTCTATTGGACATCTTCAAAGGCAGTTTTCTTAAAATGCATTTTTCTCCCCTCGGGATATTAGGATCAACACTTAAAGTAGCTCCCACACCAAACTTTACAATCTGGGACTCAACAAGATTTTGACGAAAAGTAGAGAAGGATTTTTTGTTATCTAATTCTGAAACTGATTTATTGAAGTTTTTTAGTTTTTAGGACAATTTTCTGTTTAAACTAGTTTTCTTACAAGCGTTGAAAAATAAGATAAGACTGTTTTTGTCACATTACTTTATTTTGTCTTTCAGAAATGTTGCTTTTATGAAACAGGTCATAAACTTAAGAGATAGTAACATGGGACAATGGGGATGTAGAAAAATTAAAGGTTTCACTGTTGTTTGGTTATATGGTCTCATTAATCGTGAATACTCCCGAAATCATGATGTTTTTTTCTCACAATAATCGTAAGAGTAAAATTTGATATTGTGACATTCCTACAATAGGACATATATTATTTGTTTTTAGTTATCTATACCTTATCTTAATCGATTTATGTTCATTCACCAATTTATTCTTGTTTTTCCCAAGTCTTCCTGCTGCATTATCACTGCCCCGTACCTTTACATCAGCATCTGCCTCTGCGCTGACTCAACTCTCCAAATGCATTGTACTCTTAGCTCGCTCAGTCCAAATGGGTCACATCTAGTGCGCACCTACTTTTTATAACAGCCCTGTGACTCCAGACATGCGCCATCCTCGTCCCCGTGGACAAAGTGGGCAGTTCTGGTTTTTACAATTGGCTTCTTCACTTTCTCCCGGCGCACTCGTGTCTCTCTTCTGTCCTCGCTGAGCAGAGCTGTACCTGCGCAGAGCACCTCTCCACAGCACAGACGCACTGCAGCAGGAGGCGAGGGCAACGGCGCAAAAAAGACGCACGGATTATTTGGAAAGCGCGCAAAAGTCGAGACAACTAATATGACGCGAAGAAGGAACAGGTAGGATATTTTTGGACTTTTTTTTCCAGAATTATTTGGGCTAATTGTTGTTTGGCTAAATGTAAGGTGTGCATAATTTCCCAGATTGCCTTATTAACGCACAATCTATATCCAATATGTGACATGAAGTTGCAAGTTTTCCCCCCTAATTTTATTTTTAAAAAGAAACTACATTTCTTAACACATGATAAATTGGATATTAGATCATTCATTTAATGCATTTCTTTTTGCGATTATGTTGCTAAGATAACTTGCCCATAGTGTTTCTAAAAATACCCCAGTCCCCTGCAGAAGATGTTGCTTTTTGTCTTAAGTGCCCCATTGTCTTGCTCTGAGTAACGGCGTGTTTCTTGTCACGTGACCTCAGCAAATGGACAGGTACAAATGTTTTAGGACCAGGCCTTTGGGGTTATTATTGTTATATTTCGGCCATGGAATCAGTAACCTACTCTTTATAGTAAGATGTAAGTAGTGGGACCTGTTAATGCCACAAGATCAATTACACTTGGTTTTCAGTCCACTTGACTCTCATCTATACATTTAACTTTGGATGACAAGGCATGTCATGTGCAGCTGATAGAGTAGCATTGCAGTAACACTCACGATCCCTAGAGGGCGCATACTTTGAGCCATTCTTTATTTTAAAATATCAACGGGAATAAGCGGTAGAAAATGAATGAAAATGAATGAATGAACTTTAAGTGATTCAGTGTTTAAGCAGTTGTTTGTGGGTTTACTCCTCAGGTCAATTGGCTAAAATCTTTCTCAACAGTTTAATGTTAACTTACTTTAAATTGATTACTAACTAAAAAGCTCAATATTATTAAGTTTTATAATTATAACTTTAAGGCTTTTTATCCAAGGCTGTACCCCACCCAATTTCTAAAATTTCAGTCAGTCCCAAACTGTATTCATTGACTATTCTTTCCCTGTATCCATTGACCTTCCACTAAACGGTCTAAAACTGCTTAAAACCATGACACGTTGCCCACAGTCTAATGTCTTTTCCAATCGGCAGTGCGTGGTGAAGCATCTGGTCTGTGGCTTTACCAAACTGCTCATGTCTGTCTTCTGTCTGTCCTGAAGGAGGATGAGAGCTTTGAAACATTCAGGTGGGAGGTAGAGGGAGTATCAAACGGGACAAATAAGGAGTTTTTCAAGACAGGAAGATAAAACTACTTATTGAGAACACAAGAAATGCATATGTGTCTGAGAAAGAAACAGCATTTTCCCCTTTTTTTTGTCATTGCGGGACAGGGCCAAGACACTGACAGTAACATGCTCTAATTTACTCATTGAAAATGTCTTTACAACACTCATGTATACAATGTAATAGGAAAATGATTTATATTTGAGTTTAAAAATCTTTGTGCGAAAAGTGAGAAAGACTGCTGTTCAATATGACAAAGACCAGAAATTATTTATAGTTTTTGCTTCTTTGCACAAGCCTTTCCATCTTTTTTCACATTTCTGCATAATGTCCATGAGGAGTAATGCTGAAAATGTGAAAATGTATCTGTGTAGGAGCAAAAAGTGTGCAAAAAATAGCAGTTACATGACAAATATAGAGCTCATGAATTGCAGACGTACAGAAACTTGCAGTAGTGGATTTATACTGTGCTAAACCCCACTTTACTCGTTCTAGTCCTGGACAGTGCTCTTCCATGTACTTCATCATGGAGTCATTAGTGTCACTTCTAAACGGAGCTTGCCTTGCACAGGTCAAAGTGGTGCGTCGGCATGTTGCTGTGAAACCAGCAGTTATGTTTCTGTTTGAGCAAATGTGGTGTTGACCTGAAGTGACCCCACGAAGAATTATAGACCCTTGATGTGGCAAATAATAATACTTTTTATACTTACTTTGCAAATTTTCCAGCACGTTGTCTTACAAAGCTATCCATGGAGTTCAGAGCGATGGCAAATTATTACTTAAAAATACGTTGTGTTAACATTTAATTGTCAGATTGCAGATTTGTTGACCTGGTTTATGGTTAATAACTTTACATTTATTAGGACTATCCACATGAAACAAAAACTGGCACAAAGTTTGACGTCTTCTCTCTCAACAAAAGTGGAATTATTCTTTCACAACAGCTTTAGAAACCCAAACCCAAAGACCTAATTGTTTTGAGTTGAAAGGATTTTAAGCCACACAATTAATATGCCAAGTTTGTGGAACCAATCCCAAACTAATAATGATATGTTTCAATATTTGTGGATGATAAGTTTGGATCATTCTTTCTAAAACAGTAAATCTTTCATAAAGTTGATTGCCCCCACTGCTCTACATCTGAATTTATAACTGATTATATAATAGAACATGAATGCAACCTATCCAAAAGAAATTGTTAAGTCTTTTTTTTTATGGTCAAACATCCTCAAAATGTCATATATCGACAAAAAGTTTAAATCCATTGATACTCTTTGTGCTAGTCTGGAGAAATGGAGTGGAATGGGTCTGGAAGGGCATCTCATGTACACTGTAAATGTAAAAGTACATGCAGGAGGCAAAGGATTTGCTGTTGATGTCCCAAGAAAGTAAAAGAAAGCGAAAAAAAAGAAAAAAAAAGAAATGATTACCTCACTTTTACTGATTTTCATTCATGAGTATCGTGGCTGACCTCTTTTGCTTACTCCAGTGTTTCTGCGATGGGGCGGCTTTGTTCAGCTTCTGTATTGCAGCCTTAGCACTTTAGGGACATGCACTGTATGTATAATGTGCAAAAAGCTTACCAGATTTTTTTTTTTTAATGCCAGTGTATCCATAAACAATAACACTGAAAAAAACAACAAAAGAACAAAGAATCCAAACTAATGTCACACTCAGTTTCAATGCTAACGGTCCACACTGATTTGAATACCACAATGATAATAAAAACAATATTTTCTAGACAATATTTTCACCTCAATGTAGCAGCAGTTTCTTGGATGTAGCATGTGATCCTTCAGGGCCGGCTTAAACTAAGTAAGTGGACTAAGCAGTTACTGAAGACCCCAAAGCCACCAGACGAATCCCAAGAGCGCCTAAAAATGTATGACCAACAGAAATGAGTAAAGACTGCCTAGCATAAGGAAATATGGGGGAGAACCCTCACCTCTGTCCAATATGTGACTATGGTGATTTTTAATTTTTTTTTCACATTGAAGTGGTGAGGGCCCCTCGATAAAATTTGACTAAGCCCTCCTGAAGGCTTGGCTCTGATACTCAAATGTAGTGATGGGTGGATCAAAATCAAATGACAATTCATCAATACTGACATCGAAAAGCATTGATACTAAAATACCAATACTTAAAAATTCTCTCAAAAATGCATTTTTCAAATAAAGTTTGACGTTTTGCACTACATTGTTTATATTTTAGGTTTTCTGAAAACATATGTACTTTTCATAATAGAAAATGATGGTAGCCAAGGTAAAATTGTTCATAACATGCCTTTTTGTACAAAACTCATTGGTATCAGTATTGGATCGATATCACTTTTGATATTGTTTTGGTATCATCAAGTTCATATCAATACTTTTGAAAACCCCAGTCCCAATTAGAAGGGAATGGACTATTAAGTTAGTCATTTGGCAGGATTCTCTTTAAACACTCCTGGGTCAGAACAGCCATTTCAGTCAATACTAAAATGTGTAATTTTCTCCTTGGCTCATTCCTTGAAGTTTTCAGATTTTAAAATATTATTTATCAAAGCACAAAGGGCATTTTTAAACTCATAAAACCAGCGTCAGTTCTGCACGCACTCCCCTTCAGTGTCATTAAAAGTAAGAAGGCATTTCCGAGCCTCATTCACTTGGCTAAAAAGGACAACAAATAATCAGGTATAATGACACAGTGGCATTTTTTCCATCTTAGTCAATCACGGCACAAACTCATATATTTAAGATCAGATCCTGCTCTTTTCACGGCGCTCCAAAAGCAACTCTTAGTGGTTTAAAACTTCCTCTCCTATCATTGAAAAGAGTGACAGAAAGCCAATAGAGGAACGGCATGCGAGTGTGCCAGTGACTTGTCCTTTAATTTTCCCTTGAGGCCTTTTGTGAGGCCATGGGTTCGACGTGAAAGCCCACAGAGCAGCTGTATAGGCGGACCGCTGCTGGCTCTGTAAAACTGTTTTCTTGTGAGGCATACTAATAGAGATAGCCGCGTGTGGAGTCCGCCCAGCTGGCCAAAAGACACACAGCGCTCATTCAGCCGTCAAAGGGTCCCATTTAATCCGACACAAGTTACAGAGTGGTGTCCAGGCATTTATTATACGCAACATGGATACAATATCGACACTTGTATAGTCTTGGTTCAATGAGGGGTCTCAAATTTGACGTTTTTGTCCAATTTGTGGGAAAGCGATGGTAAGAGATATGAGTAGTCAAGTGTTGTCAGCAACCGTTACCGGGACAATCATTGCAAAACTGAAACTACAGAAAAAGGGCACTGTCATTGGGGAAAAAAACAAGTTTAATTCTGTCCCAAGATTGGTGTGGACAAATGACCTATCTGTGATGTAATTCTGTCTTAATTTAAATTCATAAATCAAGAACAAAAGACTTTACGTGTGCCCCTGAGTGAAGACATTTTTAAAATTGAAAGAACTAAAGTAAACCAAAACTGGCTATATACTTTTATGGCCAGCCCAATGACCAATATCTGCCGTAGTGTTTTTATTGAGTGTGGTATTAATCTGTGAGTTTGGCTGTAGAATATAATAGACCTTTCCATGTCCCCTCGAGGAAATTGGTTTGCAGCAGCTTTACATGACTTTGCACATTTGCACGTCAGCGCAAAAGAAAAACAAGATATTGACATAACTGTTAACATCATTCAATCGGTTCTGGCGGCAAGATGTTGAACCATTCAGGAGCTTTAGTTCTTGTGGTACGAGACAAAACTTGGATCTGGTCTTCCTGAACATTGGAGGGCAGAAGCAACGAATGGAGGGCAGAAGGGCTTGAGGGGTGTGCATCAGAGAGGAAGACAAAGAGACTCTCTTGGTAGATCTCCTCAACATCCTCACACCAAGCAATTTGGAGATCAAGGCTAATTATCCTTCTATTTGACCTTATATTTGTTGTTTATGAAAGCTTTAGTGAAGAATTGCCTCAATGACACATTTTAATGCACTTTTTTTAATTGACAATGGCACAGGATGTAACTTGTCAAATCATTTTTAGAATGGCAGTGCTGTGTTTATCTCTGAAGACAAGGCTTCAAGGTATAGTTCAGATCTGTGAAGAGGGAAAAATATGCCTTCTTACACTTACTTTCCCATAAGTGTAAGAAGGCATGTTTTTCCCTTTAAAAAAAAAAAAAGTTTTTTTAGAAAGTAGCATCTCCATGGTGACAAGCCCCACTAGAAAAGTTCCATAGTGCCCTTTTTAAATTAACTTTTATGAATGTGAGAGCCACCTCAGACACACAATAAACACCTTAATTAGCGGAAAGTAGCTGTAACTGTTCTTATAAGTTGATAGAAACCAGTTCACTTTGTTTTCTGGCACTTTCAGGCTGCGACAGTAGACAGTATTGTGCGTATGTTAATTTGTGAGGTTGTGTGAGGTCGCTCTGCTGCTGCTGCTGCTGCTGCTGCTGTAGTGGGGTTAATAACAGGCTCAGGTCTGATCCCTCTTCTCTCAGACGCTGTGTCATTACAGCTGAGGAGATGAATGACTGGAGTTGACTCTGCTCCAGGAAAACCAGGACTGGGCCAAAGAACTGGTCCTCAAAAGAACTACATTATGCCGCTTGTTTAATTCACATGCAGAAATGAATTTACAAATTATGAACATGATCAACCAGTAAATTGTTTTGTTTTGAACTTTTTCCATCATTGAATCATGACAGTTTTTGTTGATTTGCTGTTGTTTAATGGTTATAACGAATTATATTCAGTCACTCCTTGATCCACTTTTGGTCCCAGACATTTTAAAAGTCTAGTAATGCTCAACTTTCCAGCAGAGCAGTAGATTGACTTTCTAATATTAATTATCAAGGGCAATATCACATAGCTGTGGCTCTGAATATTGATGTAAATAATTCATAATCCAAACAGACTGGCAATTATTTAGTGCACTGCTCTCTTGATGCACTGTGGATGTGTTGCAAATATCTACTGCTGACTTTTCAATCATAAAATAAAAATTGATTTGGTTTTGGTTCAGTGAAGTGTGCCCTGCTCCTGAACCAAACCCGATTGAGGACTATCGGCTGCTAAATGTGTGTGAAATTGCAATCCAAACAGATGAGAAACAATAGGTATATGTGTCCTATATGTCCTTGTTTTTTAATATACCTGTAATCGCTTCATGTTGGATCTGATTGTTGAGTATCTCTTTGTTTTACAGAAGTGTCCAAATCCTGTCCCTGCTTTGTGCAATGTGCCGTCTCTCTTTGGCCTTCCCTGCACATACACCTCCGCCATTTGGTAAGTCTGCTGCTTATTTTTACAAAACAGATTCATTTCTCTATGTTCTATCCACATTTGTTTGTGTGTTTAATCAGATGGACACAAAGTTTAGCGTTCAGGATGTTTTGCAAAGTTACCTGACTGGGACATTATGTTTGTGTGACAAAGGGTAAAAGCCTGGATCTGCCTATTGTGCACTCACTGGCATGAAACACAGGAGCTGTTTAAATATCAAATGTCATTTTTTATTTTGCAACATAACCTCAAATTAATATTTCAGTAAATATATCTTGAATAATTTATTAATGATTTTTGGCACAATGGCAGAGAAAGTGTGTAACATAAGACAACTCGGGTCAATTCCAGGTCGTTGTGGACCTTCAATAACCTCTCATGTTCAGTATTTCTATAAAGCTTTGAACCAAACAGTCTTCTCTCCCTACGTGTATCAGAACACAAGATCTTGAGTCAAGATCTGGAGATGCAGTATGTCCCTGGGCACTTCTCTGCACTACAGTCACCCGCTGCTTCTGAAAGGTTGCCCAGAGTTGAAGGATGAGTTAAATACAAAGGACAAATTTCCCCAACAAAGACGATAAAAGTGTACAATCCTGTACGCTTGAAGCCTCATTCACCTACTACTCGTTCACCTTGCTCATTCAATTGTTAGTGGTCATATTGTTTAGGCTGATTCCTGTTGTTTCTTCACAGAATCCAGCACAAATCTCCAAGTGAAGATCCCTCTCTCAGATGTAATAGAGTCTTCTCTGGGCAGCTCGGTGGCCCTGCCCTGTTTCGTGTCCCTCTCCTCGGTATCATCCTCCTCCATCGAGCCCAGGGTGAAGTGGACGGTGGTGTCTGGTGGGATCGAGCAGCAGATTGTAGTGGCCCGGGGTCAAAGGGTGAAGTTCAATGAGGCGTTTAAGGACCGTGCTGCGTTGCAAAACTACTCCTCATCTCCAGATGACTTGACGCTGTGGTTGTCCGACGTGCGCTCCAGCGACTCGGGACATTACCGCTGTGAGGTGCAGCAGGGCCTGGAGGACGCCAATGACCTCGTACAACTCAAGGTTAAAGGTAAATGGTATTGAAAAGAACAACTGATCATTATGTTACCAAATAAAGGTGAACAATGACAGTCAGATAAGTGTTTGTCCTTCAGCCAGAGAGTCGAGTGTTCAAACTGTCACTTGGCAAGACCACAATGAACACTTGAACACTAATCATGACATAAATGATAACTGACCTTCCAATTATTCTCTTCAGGTACTGCTACACTGTACAGTGCCTCAAAAAGTGACCCAAACCCTGGATAAATTAAGCTAAAGTCTACATCAAATAAGCATGACAAATTTCCTACAACTAGACGGCATGTTTTGTTCAAGTGACACATAATGGAAAAAAAGTTAACTGCTGTTAGGATCAAAATAGGGCTGCAGTTGTTATTTTGGTTACAATACATTGATTATTCTTTCGATCAATCCATTAGTTTTTTCAAACACAAAATTCCCAAGATTTTATTTATTTATTTATTTTTAGAAACAAATACACAAACACGCAGCCAAATATATGCAGCTTGAGAACAACAATGTTCAAGTTTCTTGCATAATTATTGTGCAATTACCACTTTGTCTGAGTCATAAACACACATCTCGGCACATGGCATGGTTTGGAGTTTGTGTATGATTCCAAAAATCTACTATACAGTTACTAAATGAATTGACAGTTATTTCAATAATTCATTAGTTAGTTCATTAACTTGTTTTAGCCCAGATTTTAATGTAGTAAAGTAGTCAGCTTATTTGGTCCTACTTCTTTTCCCTATATAATGAATTTATTGCATGTACAGTGCAGTAACAATCACTTCATGTTTCTTGTCTCAGGCGTCGTCTTCCACTACAGAGACGCTATGGGCCGTTATGCCTTTTCCTTCCCTCAGGCCCAGAGGGCGTGTGAGTCGATCGGGGCAGAAATGGCCACTCCTGATCATCTCCTTGCAGCTTATTATGACGGATATGAGCAGTGCGACGCAGGCTGGCTGGCAGACCAATCTGTCAGGTAAAACATCACTTAGATATTATGTTGTTTACACAGGATGTTGCAAGATCCAAATCTGTGTATGTATGATATTATCAGGATATGCATCTCACGGTACAATATTTATTGCAATAACAAAAATTTAGAACTTTGTAGACTGCAAATAATTCATATCTTCATATAAGTCATATTCTACATCATTATTTAATATCACAATCAGTCAACCAAACTTTATTTAGTGCTTTACAACAGTGCTTTTCCATTAGTGCAATAAAAGATTTAAAAACAAATCAAAATACTATGCAAAACAATAGAAATACGACAAAAGTACAGTTATGTATTAAAAGCAATTGTGAACAAATAAGTCTTTAGCTTGGATTTGAGCAAAGGCAAAGTCACAATATTTTGGTTATTGTACATATGGTACATGTAACCTTATTTACCGTTCACTTTTTTTTTTTTTTTTACAGTAGATATAAAATAATATTACACACACTTTTTTAAATTGTAATTACTTGATTATTTTTGACTTACAATTTTAATTTATGACTTATGATTTTGAACTTTGATTTATTTTAGGTACCCCATTCAGTTGCCACGTGAAGGTTGCTATGGAGACATGGATGGGCGTCCCGGTGTGAGAAACTATGGCACGATGGATCCAAATAGTTTATATGATGTTTACTGCTATATCGATCACATGGATGGTATTGAGCTCAAATACATATTACCATATTCTCCAAGGACCATTATGAAACATTGAAATGGTTGTATTTATTTGTGTATTTGTCGTAGGTGAGGTGTTTTTTGAGCCTGTCCCGCTGCAGTTGTCCTTCCCAGAGGCCCGGGCTCACTGCGGTGCGTTGGGGGCAGAGCTGGCGTCCACTGCCCAGCTGTATTTGGCTTGGAGTGAGGGCTTAGACCGCTGCAGTCCCGGGTGGCTGTCAGACGGTAGTGTGCGATACCCCATCATTACCCCCAGGGAGCGCTGTGGAGGCTCTCAGCCCGGAGTCAAAATGGTGTACCGCTTCAGCAACCAGACTGGATTCCCTGAACCATCAAGTCTTCATGACGTTTACTGCTTTAAAGGTGTGTTCCTGTTATTATTGATTTATCATATACAACATTATCAATCTAGTATTTATTCTTCCTATATTTTTAACTTTGTAGCATGTAGCTGTGCAGTATTGTGGGATGGGGATCATTTTGTGACTTTGAATGCAAGATAAGTGTTGTTAGTAATCTTAATTAGTCATGTACCAAGGCGTAAAAGTAAAATATGACTGAAGAGAATACACCTGAAAGAAAAATACTCCCTCCTGCCACAAGGGGTCAGTAAATGAAATAATTACCCTCATGGGCAGTTAATTCTGAAACAATTAAAGGGGTCATATTATGCTAAATCCGCTTTAATAACCTCATTACAACAATGTTTCCTCATCATTAGTTTACTCAAAGTTGTATTTTGATTGATTCATGAATGTTTGACTAATCCTCTATTGTTCTGCAACTGATACTTAGAAAATTCCAGTTTTCACCTAACCCCCTTTGAAAAATTGAGAATCTGAGTGACACATGTAGGGTTCTAAAAGACCACTTCAAAAATAAAAACCCTTCAGAGTCATAGTCATCGTAGTTTTGAATAGGAAGTCAATGGACCTGTTAAGCCGATCACTGCGATTTACAATAAACAAAATGTATATTCATGACCTAAATATGTTATAGTTCCATAAGTACCTGGAAACCAGCATCATATATCTCCTTTAAAATCTATATGACAGGTTTTCATGATATTGTAATTATGACTTAGTTTGGTGGGAGGGCACCTGTGGTAAATATTTAACATCGTTTTACATTTGTGAAGTTGCAGTTTGTGAAGAAAGTTTACCTATGTTATCAAAGAGCGACGTGCCAATGAAAATACAAACACAATTTACATTGACAGTTTAAACAGTCATTCAGCAAAATAAACTTATTATGGGTATTATTATTTGTTAAATCATAACTATCGTATAATTTATATGGGTTTTGGCCCTTGTTTTCAAAATCGTTGCTAGGTAACCGTTGTGGAATTATGGAATTACCTCTAACTAAGTCATATTTACAATAAACGTAATGAAAACTGGGGTCAAATAGGCAAAATGTTTAGTAAAATCTTATGTTCACTACGTTTTAGTGAAATATGTTGTCTACCCTGTCATATGGACTTTAATAAAAATCTAAGAATAATGTGTTTAAACTAAGAAAAGTTTGTGTCAGAATCCTGTTTAGCTGTGCATATGACTGTAAGGATTGTATCTGCACACTTAAAATTTTGTGATGATTATTTCTGTTTTTATCTGTTTGTATTATGATTGTAATGCATTTTCTGTCATGTAAAACACTTTGAATTACTTTGTGTACAAATCGTGCTTTGCAAATAAACTTGCCTTGCCTATTTGTCCTTCATGTTGACAATAAACTCATTTGGCATTTTTCTTTGTCCTCTGTAGGTAATGGCATTGCTCCCACTTCGTCTGCCATCCACTACACGCCCGCTGAGTTTGAGGACATCGGGGAGACCGTTGTTATTCTCACAGAAAAAGACCAAGAGCTACAGCTGCAGCGCACAGAGCAAGTGGAGAGAGAGGCCCTCAGCTTTCTCGAGTCATTTTCTCTATTTTCAGCTCCTGTCACTGAGAAAACTCCCCCTATAGCAAACACAACCGAGTCCAGCCACAACACGACAACTGAACCAGATGCCATAGATTTAAATAACACAACAGCTACAGAAATTCTCCAGGAAGAGTTAGAGGAAGAATCACTGGAAGATAACAATACACTGCTTGAAGACGGTGACAATAACGATATAGAGGAAAGCGTTAACTCAACTTTAGATAAAGCAGAAAATGAAACTGCAATGCCACACATATTGATAACAAGCCTGAACCAAAACAGTTCCAGTCACAATGAAACACAGAATATTTTTAATTCAACTTTTGAGCAGAATCAACTTGAAAATGCCACTGGATTTCCTGACGTCAAAAATGAAACCTCCGTTACAGAAGAGCCGACTGAACTGGCTGAGATAGAAGAGTCGACTCTGACTAATGACACAGAAGTGGACAGCTCTGAAGATCACATAGAAGAGGCTTTAATGGAGGAGACCAATGCAACTACAACACCCACAATGCACCTGGAGGAGTCTAAAGTTGAAGAGCCGATGGAAATCTCGTTGACACAAGCTCCAGAAAAGGGAGATCTCATAGAAGAGGCTTTAATGGAGAAGACCAATGCAACTACAACACCCACAATGCACCTGGAGGAGTCTAAAGTTGAAGAGCTGATGGAAATCTCTTTGACAGAAGCTCCAGAAAAGGGAGAAGACAGTTTGACCGAACCAACTCAAGCTGTGACATCTTCCACAGAGGACGCAGCAGCATGGATTTCACAAGATGGATCTGGAAATGAGTCCCAAGGTAAAATACTCAAATACAAAGTCATTTTCTAACAAACTAATCGAAATGGTAACTAAATCAAACAAATTATTATCCCATTTTGATTTTAGGTGCAATGAAAATCAAAACCTTGCTTCATTCAATATTCATGTTTTAGGATAACAAAACTTCCCTTAACTTAAACAATAAAGATGGTCCGATATTGATTTTTTTTTTTTTAGACGATAACGATATCCATTATTTGTAATGCGTTGTGGCCAATAATATATATGATATTGGCTGATAATTACATCAATATTTTCAAATCCACAACTGAAAAAAATGTGTTCTAAATTTCTCAAATTAATGTTCCTCTTTTGTAAAAACTATAACAGTGTATTTTCTTGGATATAATATTTTTAGATACCAAACAGATACAGCCATCTGTAAAGATCTGCCTGATTTATTGTGAACTTTTACTGATACCAATATGAAAACATCCCCTGATTAAAGATCGATTGATAGTTTTTGTTGTTTTTTTCTTCATGGGGCAATATGTAGAGCTGATTTTGATAATTTTCTCCATATTATATAATTAGAATTTACAACAAACACATCTACAGAGCCGTTTTACCACAAACTGGAAGCCATGCATTGTGCTGTGCCCTCTTTGCACTAAAGTGTGCAAATACAGCTTTATGCACATACTTTATGCATCTATTTGGCCCAAACAAAGTATCGGTCTCTAATGGCCGATAGCCGATGCTAAAAAGTACTTTGACTTTAACAATATTTCGACCTGTCTCCACCCCGATATTATCCCTGATATATCGCTTGTGAATCACAGTATGATATAAAAATATATAATGCAGTAGAGACATTGTTGTTATTTCCGTAATGCAGACTGTATAAAGTTGTCTACATTTGCTTCTTTTCTTTTTTTTATTACAGAGATTGACACGGATGCAACAACTTTAAACATTCTTGCTTATTCATCAACATTGGACATTTCAACTACACCTGCACCATCTGACCTGCCCAGCATTACACCAACCCACAATAAAGTCCTGAATTTAACCACTGCACCTGCGAAAGAGCTCACTGGGCAAAATGAGAGTGTAGAGTCCGAAGATGCAGCAATGGTTGAAAGCGAAGAAATCAAGCTAATCACAACCAGTTCTGACAACCTTTTAGAGTCTAGTGTGAGTTTTGGTACCACCGATTCTCCAGAAGTGTTTTACTCTTCAATGAAACCAAACTACAGGGAGTATTTGGAGGCTGTAACTGATGCTTTTCAAGAGGCAAGTGGACAAGAATCTGAAACTGTGATGGCTATTCTGGATGAAACCAAGCCAACTCTGGAAGATGACATTACTCCGACAAGCCAGGATGATCTGGAGGGAGAATCACTAGAAGATGAAAACGCAATAATCGACGATGAGCAAAATATTAACATGAACAATTCTACTTTTGATGAAGACAATGAGGTCTCCCAAGACAACATTACAGCGACTTCAAACTACGAAAGCAATCAGACTGAAGAAATCCTTACAGTTACCCCAAGTACTGACAAAGAGCTTCTGGTGTTGTCAACCAAAAATACTTCCTCAGCATTTTCTATTGACTCACAAACCAACCGGACATCAATAACCACTACAACTAGACCACAGGAAGTCGAGTATGACAGGAAAACCTCGACACTGGTCCATAACTTGCCCAAAACGACAACGGCCCGACCATTTTGGAGCTGGACCAGACCCAACCGTTTGACCACTGCTGTCCCAAAAGTCAACCACGAGACGTCATCGCCCCAAACAGTGACAGTGCACATCCCACCTGTGGACACCGGCCGGTCGGACCACAAATTTAGTCTGACCCCGCCTCCCTCACTGCATATCTTACCCGTAGAGAGGGCAGCTATAGGCGGGACAGGGAAAATTTCAGGTAAAGTTGAAGTATATCTCTTCAGCCTAACTGTCCTCCTTTTGCTCCTCAACACAATGACGTACTAATTGTCTGTCTATCCCCAAATCCTGGCTTGCTTCACACCCCTTTTACTTCTTAAATCGACTTCTTCACCACTTCATCTTAAAGATACTCACCTTTGGGACAGTTTTCCCTTATGCATGATGTCTCCCTTCACCTTGACCCAAATCTGACTTCTGTGAAGTACTGTGATAGTTTATAGACTGTGTGTTCCTGTTTTAGTCGGAAGACTTAACTTGTGTCAAAACTTACCACACAATTTTACTAAATGACATGAAAATTGAATGTAAAAGCATTTGTGTTGATGGTACCAGCACTGATTGCAAATTAATGAATGTTTTTTAACGACTGACATTGTAGACTGTATACAAGGGATGGATGTAGAGAAAATGTGTTTAGAAGAAAAAGTATGGCACCATTTTCTTTATCTGCCTTTTTACTTTCAAACCTTAGCACAATTATGCTTAAACTGTCAAACAACCATTCACTTTGTAATTTTTTGTTTGTATTTGTATGGAGATGGTGGGAGAAAAGCACTAAAAAATACCCCACAGTGACAAAGGAGGATATGCTGACTCATTAATCCATGTTTTTGGCACAAGCATCAAAGCCACAACCTCCCGCTAAATGTCAGGAAAATACAGTCGCTCCATGCTCTCGATAAACAACTTTTCAACAAAGAAACACAGTTGGCTTTCCCTTTTGCTACATCCACTTTATATACAGTCATATTATGACACGACTAACCATAAATCTTGTGTTCAGTTTCTTTGTTAGCTGCAAAAGCACAAGTTCTAAAGATGTAAATAAGCAGCACAATATTGTGTTTTAGTCTATTTAGTGATACGTGCCATGTTCTTTAATACAGATTCCATCTCTTTCATATCACATTTGTATTGTCTTTTCAGGTGTGACAATGATAAAGCCAACTACTCCGCATTTGTTTTTGTCTCATCTTGTACAAAACAGCTTCTTCAGTGCACACAGACTTTTAAAGGGTGTTGAACTCTGTTGTCTAGGGTCCAGAAGTGCAGGAACAGACTCTCAAAAAGACTAAAATAAAATGCGTAAAGATATACAGAGCAACAAACTGTATTAGGCCTGTCACAATAATTACCATATTTACTTATCGGTCAATAAATGATAGATGGAACAATATCTTTTGGGGCTCAATATTTATCATGTGATCCTTTTCTTTGCAACAGTGTTGATTGAAGTTGTAGAGAGTTACCTAAATAACGTCTGTTCCATTATCCTTTATCTTCTATTATCCTCATTTCTATTTATTGTATTGCACCGTATGTGTGTGTGTTTGTACATTTAAAAATTGGTTTACTGGGATTATCCTGATTTTATCTTGATTATCCTTTTGAGTTTATGCGTAAGTGGCAAAAATGTTTCCAGTTTGATTAATTTGAGATATTTTTCAACAAAATGTAACAAAATATTGCATTTCAATTTGTTTTCATCGTGACAGGCCTACAATAGTGTAGGCAGACCTAGAGCCCTGAGTAAAAAAGGCTGTAGTGTCAATTTAGACTACTCTGCAGATTAGAAGGATGACCTTTTATATAAACTGTAGACATTAAATTTGGTCAGATTGGTACTTTATTACACAAATGCATCTTCATTTATCTCCCAAAGGTGGTTCTTACTGAGGTTAGTGATGACTGGCTTATCCTTGCAACGATTTCAACGAGATACAACGTAAACTTTGGTCATTTAACAGACACAGAATACGCTGAAGTACCAATGTGAAAAAATAGAAAATAGATCTCAACGCCTGCTCTTTTGCACATCTGCCTGGGTAATTGCTTTTACAACACTGAATAATATCCAGCTCCTCCAATAAAACTGATGTAATGAGCAGTGACCTTTATCTGGGCCTGCTGCCATTCACCCAGTCGTTAAAATTACAGGCAACTCATTTCCTTTTGTGCAAATGACGTGGAGCACAATTTTGACAGCCACTATGAAGACCCTGCACAGTCACAGATCTCTTTCTTTGCTTGTCAACTCAGCAAACTAAACATCTAAGAAAATACATACTACATGCATTTGCAAAGACAGTAACTTTACACAAATGTCACAATATTGTCATTACACTTGTAGAAAGCGGTGATTACCTTTCCAAAGTACCACTTTCCTTAGAAGGTCTTTAAAAACACTTGTTGGGGATAATGATAGATGCCACAGACATCTTGTTTACAGGATGCAAACGGAAACAAATAAAACTTACTTAGCTACTTTTAAGACGTTTGGTTTAGATGTGCATACCTTCACTTTGAGTCAAGCTATTTTAGATGTTTTTATTCTTGTAAATGGTCATGGTACACGGTAAGTTGGGTGTAATGGAGAAAAGATATTGGAAATAGATTAAAACTTCAAAAAAACATAAAATTAGCCTTCTGTGTGGTCCTCAAGAAACATTTTTCAGCTAGAAATAAGAACGTGTTAATTTATAAAGTATATATATTCTGTCAGAGACTAAATCATGGTCTTCAAATGACTGGAATTACTTGAAATGAAGCTAAGAGCAGTGCACAAACCCAGCAAATGCACAGCTTGACATTCTCATTGTGTTGTCATCTGCTGCCACCTGTTGGCTTTAAGGGATCATGACACCTGCATTCTGTCACATGGGATTGTTTGGATCATCTGCCACATGTCGATTTGTCCTATTAGCTTATGTTTTTTGTAGGGTTTGGTTTGTTGTTTGGTCAAAAAAATGGAAAAATAATGCAAAAATAATGTATCTCCTGTTTTGCATTTCAGATGCCTGTTTCAACGACCCATGTCTGAATGGAGGGACGTGCACAGACCAAAATGGACAAGTCAAATGCCTGTGCTTACCCACATACGGAGGGGATTTGTGTCAGACAGGTGAGTGGACTTACCAGGGATTTTTGAAAACCAAGAATAACATGTACTTCAACCAGAATTAAATGAACCCAAACTAGAACTTATGCATTTTGATTCTAAAAACCGTGGCTCAGTGTGTATAAACAAGAGCTCAGGACCCAAAACATAACTCATGATAATATAGAATTAAACTAAGCAATGGTAGGAGTTTGAAGACCATTAAGGTATGATTATGCGGAATATGACTCAGGTGACAGTTCACACCTAATTGTAGTTCAAAAGCAACAAATACTTATTCCTTTCTTTAAACAACTATAGGGTTTGTTCAGTGAAGTTGTAACAGTCTGTATTATAATTGTATTACTGTTGTAGTACTTAACATCGCCACAAGGTGGCACTTATTCATTTACAGTTGTACTGTAAGGTTAGAGGTCACTCACTTTTCTTTTTCTCTCGCTCACCGTGCGTATCCTGCACGCACACACCTCTGTGCTCTGCAACCCGTGCTTGAGTGGTACAGGTATAACGGACTAATCTTTATTCATGTATGATTCAGACTTAGCGCCCGTGGAGACCTGGCATTATATAGTTTCTAAATGTTTAATAAACTAAGTATCAGTGGAACTTTTTTGAGCGTCTGGCTCTTTTCTCAGCTATCCCAGAGCACATGTTAAATGCTATAGCTGGCGCTCTCCGCCTGACCACTGCGGCGTTACAACTGGCGCCCGAACAGTTTTTCTCTGGACCTCGGTCAAGTTTTGGACCCCCGAGGATTTATCTGCCTCACGTAAATGATTCACGGACTATCATTTTGCTTCTGCCCGGAGGAATACACAGGTTTCGGTCATCACAAGAGTGATGATATAGGTGGGACCCGACTAATTCTTGGATGCAACAGTGGATGTCGCCCTTTTTTCATTTTCTTATGTGCGTCTCAAATGATAACCGTGGATCTGCTAGTTGGATCGGACCACGTTGGACAGTATTCGTCTGGACTGGAGGCGGGATTTTGTTAGCCCTTCAAATTCACGGACGTTTTCCTGCGCAGCAATTAAGCGGTTCCTTATGTACATTTGTGAGTAGTGACTTTGGCGACACTTACGGTTAAAGATTACTGCTTCTGCATATATAGGCTACTTGTAATGTTAGGCGACTGTAGTCTATTTTGCTTTAGATTTAGATGACATTTTGTAACTACAACATTATTACAGCTTTACTCTTCCATTAATGTCAGGTTTTTGCGCTATTGTGTCTGGTTTTCCGCGATTTTAGGGCTGTACAGCATTTTAAAGTCCCGTGCAGATTTTTTCAATCAGCTTAGCATTAGCTAGTACATAAGGACAGTGCTGTGCACTAATTTTTTTACAAAGCACAATGGCCCATTACCAGGGCGTTCAGGAGGGCGAAAAATTGTGACTCTGACATGGAACTTATTTCTTTGCCTATGCAAAATGTTATACTTGAAAACCAGCCTGACCTTAGCACACAAGTAGATGATTTGAAGGCAGAGGTTAATAGACTTAGTGACTGTTTACGTGACTCTTTGGACATGCAGAAAGAGTATGCTTAGGCAGTGGGACCGTCTCAACAAAGAAAACCCGACTCCTCCGCAGTCCAACCATCCAACATTTTCCAATGGCCGCTTCTACGCCATATGCTCCTGCCACGAACAGAGCTGAAGCCATGGTTAATCTTCACCATACTAACCCCTTTCTCAGCTCTCACTCAGTCGAGCTCAACAACACTTCCAGAGTGATCGCAGCAGCTTTGCACCACGCCAAACTGGAGCCTCCTGTGTTACTTGGACAACAAGGTACAGCCAGAAGATTGGTTGCAAGCTGTAACTAGATACAAATCCTCATTGAACCTAACTGATGGACAACTGTTAAGCGAACTTCCACACTTTCTTGCAAGAGAGCGAGTAAATGGTTCAAAGCACTGAGCTCCATATTGCCTCATGGACTCAGTTTTGTCAACTGTTCCAGACTGTTTTTCTGCCCTCAGACAATCAGACGCATTCTGAGAGGACTTCTGGATCGTATCCAGGCTCAGGATGAGCCTCTACCAACTTTAAATTAAGCCCACATGCTGAGTGAGTTTAACAAACTTAAAGTCCGCCATACCTGAAAAAGAACAAATAGAACTGATTAGAAAGCATTCTCTTGAAAAGTACAGAGTTGCGCTTTATGGCTCCGTCAACTCAGTTATGGACCTTTTGCTGTGCGCTCATGAACTCCACTCCGTGCTTGGACCAGTGGACCACAGACTTCTTCACGTTACAAAGAACAGCGTAAATCTGAGCCCTACTGTTTCAAATGCTCTTTGCCAGGGTTCACTCACGCACCTGCCCCAAATGTAACAACCTACCTTCTGCGACACCCACCACTGCGGAAACCTTAAGGCTTGAGCCAGTGCAAACACTTCAACAGCCTGGTCTCCTGACATGGGCGACAAAGCTTTGACAATTACAGCATCAGCCCGGAGGCTCAAAACAAGCAGTCGGGAAACTACAGAGGGGAGGACATTTCACAGAGGCCACCCTCCCTCCAGGCACTAACTGAGCCTCTTCCACCACAAGATGGACCAGTCTTGGGTCACTTAGAGGACAACTTTTCTAATGTACACTGGAATACTCCTCTGAGAACAAGACTGAACTTTAATGCTACCTCTGTAGAGAAGCTACTCTTGACAGGAGCTTCTCTTTCAGCCGTTAGAGCAGATCTCATTCAAGTTAATGGCACCTACCCCAACAAGACAAGTGAGTGGAATGGCCCACCTGTTAACCTTGCCAATAACGTTCCCTACATTCAGATGGTGTCACTTGGCTGAATGTTGGTTTCATGAACAAAACTTTTACCAACGTTTTGCAGTTATCCCAAAGTTGTCTTCTCCTTTTATATTAGGAATGGACTTTATGACAAGAGCCTCTATTTCTATTCACATTCCCACAAGAACAGTCTTCATGGGCCAGCGTCCCCTGCCCACTCATGGATGAGAGGACAATCCAGTTGATTACTCAAATCGACTGAAGCTGTAATGTCAATGGACACACTGAATTCTGACCTTGTAACAAAAATTTCGAGGCCAACCTCTCTGAAAATGACAAGAATGCTTTGTTCAGCCTGCTCACTAAGTTCGGACCAATGTTTGATGGCCATCTTGGTGAGCGTCACTCACTGAACATTTCATCGAGACTGGTGATGCTAAACCTGTAAATCTCCCACCTTATCGCACTTCACCTGCTAAAGAAACAAGTGATTGAAGAACAGGTGCAACAAATGTTAAGGACAGTATCATAGAACCTTCTACTAGCCCTTGGGCTGCTCCTGTGGTCATTGTTAACAGGGCTGCCTCTGACCCAAGGTTTTGTGTGGACTTTAGAGGTCTCAACCAGGTTACTCAAAAAGACTCATATCCCTTACCTCGTGTGGGCCGAGTCTTTAGACTTTCTAGCCAGGAGTAAATTCGTCAACTCTAGATTTATGCGAGGCTATTGGCAGGTTGCTGTGGCGGAAGAATCTAGACCAAAGACGCCTTTATCTCGCATTGTGGTCTTTTCAGTTTGGTGCTACCCTTTGGACTCTGCAATCGCCCGCTTTTCAAAGACTCATGAACTCTGTGCTTTGCAGGCCTCATTTACAAAACTTGTGCAGTTTATCTTGATGACATAGTTGTTGCTTCTCCCACCTTTGAACAGCACCTAGCAGATCTTGAGAGTGTTTGACAGACTTCAAGCTGCTGGTCTGTCACTAAAACTCAGAAGTGCCAGTTCTGCCTCAAGGAGCTCACCTTCCTTGGCTACGCATCACGCCTTCAGGTGTTAAGCCAGATCGGACAAGGTCAAAGGCGATAGGAGTTCAACACTCCAACTACAGTGAAACATGTCCGGCAGTTCCTCGGCCTGACTGGATACTATCGGCCTTCATTCAGGATTACTCCCCGTCCGCGCTGAACCTCTCCACGCACTAACGAGGAAGGGCGCGTTTTTCACTGGGATGACAGTTGCCAAAAAGCCATGGACATTTTAAAAAAACAAGTCACATCGGCCCCTGTTTTGTCATTCCCAGATTTTAGACGCCCCTTTTTCATTCACACTGATGCATGTGATGTTGGTCTTGGTGCAGCTTTAATGCAAAAAGATGATAATGGTCGTGAAACTGTTGTGGCGTTTGCTAGCAGCTCCATTCACAAAGCTGAACTTCCCTATAGCACTTCAGAAAGGAGTGTCTTGCTGTGATTTGGGCCCTTGAACATTTTTAGCCCGTATGTTGAAGGTATGCATGTCACTATCTTTACAGACCACAATAGTCTCAAATGGCTCATGTCCGTCAAACCCTACAGGCGGCTTGCCCGCTGGTCACTTAAACACAAGACTTTGACTTTACCATTGTGCACAAACCTGGCTCCGTAACAAGGTGCCAGATCGCTGTCGAAATCCACTGTCTCTGACTTGTGATAGTCCCATAGAGCTTTTGCCTGAGCATGCTGTTATTGGCAGTTTAGACATTCGTGCCCTGCCTCCTGTTTTACTCACAGATCGTTGTCATGTCAGACAATTACAGCTAGATGACCCTGTCACAGGTCCTCTGCTTAGGGAGATTGAAACAGTCTCACAAAACAACTTAGACAATGATAATTTCTCACAGTATGTTGTTTATGACTCTCTCCTGTACTGCAAGGACACTAATGCCAAGTGTACTTTGCACCCTCTAAAGAACTCAAGTTGTTTGCCCTACTTCCATGAGGCACCTTACTGGACTATTACCATGACCACCCCACTGCAGGACACCTTGGTGTTTCTAAGACTCTGGCGAGGCTGCGTCTAAGGTTTCTGGCCAAAATGGCAGCTGGCGTTAGGGCTATGTGACTTCATGTTCAGTCTGCCAGCTCACCAAGCCTAGTCAGAGAAAACCAGCAGGTCTTATGGTCCCCATTGTACCGCAGAAACCCTGGGAGTATGTAGGTGTAGACTTTGTTGGCCCTCTACCCGCACCCAGCTGGTAATGCATACTTGATTGTATTTGTGGACTATTTTTCAAAGTGGGTAGAAAGCAGCGCTGTTAGAGAAGCCACATCTCAGGTTACTGGCTGGTAAATTTGTTACAGACATTTTTGCTAGACATGGTGCACCTACCTATCTGATTTCTGACAGAGAGGTCTCCTTTTTGTGAGTGAACTGTTTGAAAATGTTGTTTCTGCCTTAGGTTCTGTACACAGACTAACTACAGCGTATCACCCTCAGACTAACGCTACGAGCGTGTCAACCGTACTCTGAAAACTGCCATTCGTGCCTATGTGGGTGACAAACACACTTCATGGGACAAGTACCTCCCCACATTTGCTTTGCCCTGCGTACCGCCCCTCATGACAGTACTGGACTTAGCCCCTCCATGATGCTGTATGGTGCGTGAGCTGGACACCCCTCTTGACCTTATCATGGCCTCTAGTGGCGGTATTGATGAGCCAGGTGTTCCTTACCCTGAGACTCTTAGAGCCTCCCTACAGGAGCTCATGACCATGCCAGAGCAGCACTTTCGACTATAGTCATGTCCAGGCAAAAAGCGTTACTATGACTTGAGGCGTCGCCATGCCACCTTTAGTGTCGGTGACCTCATCAGGAGTTAGCGCATCTAGGTGGGATGCTCAGTCGGCAAACTTACTGCTAAACTAGCGCCCCTATTTGATGGCCCACTACTGGCGTTTCCCAGAGACTTGGTGGCGTTAACTACAGACTCTCTCGAACAGACACTGGTGCTGATGCTGGTGTCTACCATGTTGTGAATATGCAACCGTTCCACACTTGGGACTCTCTCTCTGCCAAAGGACACTCTGTTTCTCCTCCTGCTGCTGGCGTGGGAGATCTGAGGTTTTGGACACTTCTGGTGTTGCCCCTCATACCTCTCCCACCGCCCAGGCAGTGGCTGATGATGACTTTGATTCGCTCCCCTTTGAGTTACTGGACAATGACTCTGTTCCTGTTATGGACATCCCTCGCCCAGGTCTAGCCCTGACCTGGCTGCTGATTATTACAACCTCAGGCCCAGGCGTTACCCCAGGATCACGTCTGGCTGGGGGAAAATACCAAATGGACTAATACCTTTCATGCTGACAAGCGTGATCTGAAGTAAACTGTTTCTGTTTGCTGAGAGATATTTTGTTTGCTGTTAATTGATAAAGGTTGTTTATGTTTGTTCTGCTCTACTCAACCCAGGTTTGACCAAGTAAGGTTTATGTTTCTTGGTGTTCTAAAAAAAAAGAAATCCACTGTACTTACAATTGTTTTGTTTTGGTTAGCGATACCTTGGTTTACATGCTTTTATTTTTGCATTGTCTTCACCCTGTATATCTACCGTCCTTTGATGTTGTCTATGTATGGATGGTATGAGGTCTGGTTCATGTAGTTGCATACAGCTGTGTACGGCTGGGGGCAGCCTTTTTCTCACCAGGGGGGACTATGTAACAGTCTGTATTATAATTGTATTACTGTTGTAGTACTTAACATCGCCACAAGGTGGCACTTATTCATTTACAGTTGTACTGTAAGGTTAGAGGTCACTCACTTTTCTTTTCTCTAGCTCACCGTGTATCCTGCCGCACACCTCTGTGCTCTGCAACCCCGTAACGAGTGGTACAGGTATAACGGACTAATCTTTATTCATGTATGATTCAGACTTAGCGCCGTGGAGACCTGGCATTATATGGTTTCTAAATGTTTAATAAACTAAGTATCAGTGGAACTTTTTGAACGTCTGGCTCTTTTCTCAGCTATCCCAGAGCACATGTTAAATGCTATAGCTAGCGCTCTCCGCCTGACCACTGCGCGTTACAAAGTCAGCTTCTCCTTTCAGACTGAAACTGTATTTAAGGCAGTGACTCACCAGATCCCTGTCAGAAGCACTGAAGAAGCTACTTGGATGAGTGGCAAAACGTCTTTGACAGAATCAATCAACCTTTATTTATACAGCCCTTTACAACACTCAAGTACTTTCCAATAAAACAATTAGAATTCAATTTTCTTTTACTATTAAACCTTCCTGGACAACTGAGGGATTACACAGACATCTAAACAATAGTATTTTCATCATTAACCCCAAACAGAGTAAGACTGAGGAATAACATGAACTTAATCTGGATTTGAATTGTACAAGAGCGTCAGCACAAGATAGAAGTTAATGTCACAGTGGAGGATTTTGTTAGTTTGCTTGTTAAAGCAACCTATTAACACAGATACAGATAAGCAATCGAAAAAATATGCATGCAAACAAAATCAAGATGCACGGTTAATAAGACTTTTAGATAAATAATAACATATAGTGTATTTAAATTAACAACCAAAACACAGAAGAAACATACACACATTTGATGCTACAGTTTAGTATTAGTACTGTTTGAGAACAACATAAACAGTATGAGCACTGGTGATGGGAACTAGTTTAAACCAATTCATAATTTCTGTAGTGTCCGTGTTTAGCATGATTTGCTCTGACCCTCTGTGGATAAGATGTGACTGTGATTTCAGACCTGGAGCTCTGTGAGGTCGGCTGGGATAAGTTCCAGGGCTTCTGTTACCATCACATCAGTCGGCGTCTGAGTTGGGAGGTGGCGGAGAAGCACTGCAGGACGATGGGAGCACATTTAGTGTCCATCATGAGCCCCGAAGAGCAGGGCTTTATTAATAGTAAGTTTAGTCTAAACTATACTTTTTCAACCAGGAGTGAAAGCAGTTTTATATTTCTGGGACTATTTACAAATTTGATTTCATTGGTAAAAACTTTTTTTGCAATTGTCTTGAAACACTGAGATATTTTTGTCACACACAACACATTGTGTTTTCCTTTTAGGTTTCTACAAAGAATACCAGTGGACTGGTTTGAATGACAAGGCAATTGAGAATGATTTCCGCTGGTCGGATGGCAACCCTCTGGTAAAGACAAACAGAAAAGTCAAAACTAGACACAACTTTCAGAATTTTAGAATATAATATCTAAAGATGAAGGCCCAGTGATCAAAGTAGTTTGCAACAGGGAAGGCATCTGACATAAAGTTACAAACATTTCACCACCATCTAAGAGTTTCACCTTGTCTAAGCCCGTGCTGTAGCATAGACTTTTAGACTTTGTACCATACAAAGTCTAAACTAGGGCAAAACCAAATCTAAAACACACTAAGATTATGACAAAAGGTTAACTAACTCAAAAGAAGACAATACACTTGAATAATATTAACTGAAAACACTAGACCTGCAGGAAAAACCAGACAGAGTAACATACCAAAAATGTGACTCATACAACAGTTTGAGAACCACTAGACACTGGATGACTCATGGTTGAAACTCTCAGGATAAGCCTTTAATTTTTTAGCATAATAATGAAAACAGTCCTACATTAAATAAATGATTGACTTGGTGTTTGTGTCTTCAGCTGTATGAGAACTGGTACAAGGGGCAGCCGGACAGTTACTTCCTGTCTGGGGAGGACTGTGTGGTGATGGTGTGGCACGACAACGGGCGCTGGAGTGATGTGCCCTGCAACTACCACCTGGCCTACACCTGCAAGAAGGGCACCTGTGAGTATGAGTCAAAGCCAGCTCACTGACGCCTGCCATCCCAGGATTAAACTCAGAAGATAGCATACCTTTATTGTAGGGAGGCAAACAAAAAAGAAGTTCATAACAACAATAACATAATAACAAGTCCCGTGCAAAAATATGAAACGTAATATTTCAAAAGATTGTGACTTAAAAGTAATAAACATTTAAATATTGTTGATGCACTTCAGCGTAACATTATATCCATATAGGTCAGACAATGTAAAAGTCTATTAAAGTGGCATCAATACAGGGAGGGTGAAGATGGAATGACACCAAGCAATCTCCATGGAGACAAGCACACATCAAAGTACGTTTTATGGGGGAAAAACAAAAACAAAAAAACGTCTTTAACTTGATAATATATCATACCGTGGAACCTTCCAGGCAAAGCAAAAACCATTTCAGGAGAACATCCGGTGACAGAGCCCCAACTAGAAAACTTACATAGTGCACTTTTAACAGTGATGTCACAAGATTGCCAACTTTAACTTAAATAAAGACATTTTTATTAGCATTAATAAAGCAATAATGAACAACTAGTTTATTGAGAATACTTCAGGCTTAGTAACTTAATTAGTAACCTAATACTCCTTTCTTAGATTCTTAAAGTGCCTATGACAGGTTTGACTACTTTAGACTATACTAGACTAGATTTTACTAATTATTTTTGCCTGTTTGTCCTCACTTTGACTGTTTTTGTAAGGTTTATAAAGTTACTTCCTGTTTGCACATGAGCAGCAAATGTGACATAGGTAGATGTAATTACACAACTGTTAGCTAGCAAGCATACAGTAAACAAGGGCCAGAATCTGTATAAATTACACAATAGGAATTCACAATAAATAATACCTGATAACACCTTAATTTTGTTGAATGATCGTTTAAACTGTCAGGAAAATGTGTCAGTTCCACGTAAATTGTCTCTGTATTTTCAATGATACATAGTTTTGCAGAAGGATTCCATTTTATAACTTATCTCTTACTGACATTTTAAACTTTTATTTTTTGAAATTTTGTCACAAACTGCAACTTCACGGATGTAAAACCATGATAAATATTAATCACAGGTTCTATTCCACCAAACTAAAACATGAGTAGATAAACAGGATATATATCATTAGACTTAGCCTGAATCATTCTTAATAATTTATTTGTTCATTATGACTATGAAGACTATGATTTTACTTCATTAAGGCTAATTTATGTGAAGTTATTTAAAGTGGTGCAAATTTCCACATGTACTATGATGTATGTGAAGCCAAAGACACATTTCTGCTATCATTGCGTGGGACAGACATTAAAGTTTTTCTGTTCTGTTCTGTGATATATGTGCTATCTCCTGTGTTATTCCAGCTTCTTGTGGTCCACCTCCCAGAGTCAGAAACGCCTCCATATTTGGAAAAGTTAGACAGAGATATCCCACAAACGCAGCTGTCCGTTATCACTGCGCCGAGGGTTTCCAGCAGAGACTGAACCCCCTGGTCAGGTGTCAGTCCGGGGGCAAGTGGGAGAGGCCCCAAATCCAGTGCATCCCTGGTACGATCACAAATGTCTTTTTCACACAGTTAAGTGTTTCAGATGTGTAACGTTTGTGTTACTTTGCAGAGAATGCGAGTCTGACCCAGTTATCTAGTCTAACTTCTTCAGACAACAGGAACCTGGCTGCTATCGAAGATGAATATGATTTTCATGAATTCGAAACTCCCAAAGAGACGCCACAGTACTGGGACATCAAGTTTTAACTGTGTGGTATTAAAATGTCGTTGTTTTGAGGTTTTAAATGAAGTTTGAACAAAAGCACAATTTTCTACAACTATGAGTGAACAAACCCTAATAAGAATTATGAAATACCAGATTTAGGATTTTTCCCATTTATTATTATGATGTGTTTTTGGTTGTATAAAGTCTACTCCAGATCTCAAACTTTCATGCCAAGTACCATCTAAGTTATAATATTTGGATTTTAGAGGGCACCAGATATGAACCTGCACTATATCTGGCCTGAATTAGGGCAAAACCAGTTGTGAAATTAGACTGTCACTAAATAACAAAAATACTCAGCCCATGTCACAGTTTGAAAAACACAGGTCTGCTATGTCTCAACGCTCAAATTTTAAACTTGTATGTAATGTTGCTATCCCTGAGTTTTTCTTAGTCAGCAGGTATTTTATCTGGCCTTTATATTTCTGAGGTGTGTCCATTCAAATGCTTTCTGATTTAAGTTTAATATGTAGTTTATATCTGTTCCAATGCGAGAATTAAACACACACTCAACATATTGACATCTAAAAGAGCTGAGTAATTGTCCTGTTAAGAAGCACTTTATTTAGAAAATTAGGCAGCAGTATATTGTATGGTGTTTTGATTGTCCTCCTAAATGTGTATACTTTACTTTTTTGTTGTGTTTCAAAGAACTTTTACTGAATATGGTGCTAAAAGCTTATCCCACAGCCAATGATGCAGGTGTGTAATTCCCATGTATGAAGTTAGACACTTCCACAGTTCGTCCATAAAACTATACGCCCACACCACATGTATTTCTCCAGAGCAGACTCAGTTTTGTTCATCAGCTTTATGTTGTAATAAAGTTTTGTAGAACAGAGCCAAGAATAAACTCCTTTTCTATCCCAAATTATCTGTGTTGTTCTTACAGTCAACAAGCCTATAGCAAAAATGATTGACATGGCCTTAAATGTAAAAGGGGCCCTGGTGCTGAACACTAAATGCGTAGGATTCATAAGAGTAAGCCAATCTAAACCCTCCTCTGTGTCACGTGACTCACCTGTCTGGTCGCAGTGCCCTGTCATGAGGGTCGCACATGGGGGTCACAGCCACGCAGCAGCAGAGGTTTGGTTAAGGTCTGTCGTTGGAGGAACATCTCTCCCTAAAACTCGAAAAAAGTAAGTTGTTGTAAGAAATCACGATAAAATACAGGTTTAGGCTTCATGTAAACAAACACCATACGTTTGTTTATGACGTAGCACTTGTTTACACCGAGACCAGTTAAAATTGTTTACAAATATTACATAATTGTTCATTACTGTTGTTAGACTTCATTTGCGACGTAGAATGACTTACATGAAATCTATGTTTGAGGGTGGGTTTACACAAAGGCGCAGTCATTTTATGGTTGAGTTTAAAACGAAATAGGCGAAACAAACAGGACTTCACCACCAGGTGGCATCAGTGAGCCATGAATGGTTTGTTGGCCAAACACTTGAAATGTTCTTATGTTGATCCACGAGGCTGGCACAAATACCTCAGTGATGATGGTGAGTTCAAGTCACAAGATGAGGGTTTATACTGTGATGATGTTGATCTGTATGTTCTATATTCAATAAGTTAAACTGCAGTTAAAAGGCAAATTAAATTTTAATTAGAATAAAGTTGTTAGGCTTTTGCTTTGTTTGTGAGCTATAAGCCTAAAAGTACCGGCTTTTTAAAAGTATTTGTTTTGTTTTTTTGACATAAAAACAGTTTGCTACAATATACAGCCTGCTTAATATTGAAAATGTTGCCTTGACTCATTCCTTGTGAATAAGTACTGATCATGGGTTGTCTCTTGTTTCATGGGGCAACATTTGATTTGAATCAGTTTTGCATAATGTTGTTAATACACACCATATTGTGTATGCACTGAGTACTTTATGAGTTTTAAACACAACAAACTATAACATGCAAAAAATTATATATGTGTGTGTCTGTGTGCGTGCGTGCGTGCGTGTGTGTATATGTACATATGTTGTTTTTTTCTTTCTGTTATTCTACATCAATCCCAAAGCAGTGAGTTTTCTGTTGTGCCCAAACGGCCGGATAATTGTGGCAGCGGTGGCGCCCCTGCAGAGCGAGTGTTCGTGAGAAACCCTCGTTCTCTCATATACCAGCTCAATTAGACGGGACGTCCTGCGTCGTTCGCCCTGATCAGAGGTGAGGTTGCTTCAGGACTGTGGTGTGGGCAGGTCCTGTTTCTCAGCCCTTCAATAGCTTCACACAGTTCTTCTTGATTGAGGTCTGTTCCTCTGTCATAGACACGCTCAGGCCGTTCCAGATGGGACGGCATTGTGGCCTGGGACCCAGGGGTCAGAGGTTGACACGGAGAGGTCAGAGGTGAGTGTTTAGAGACTCCTACCGCAGTTCCTCTTTCTCCAAAAGGACGCGTGGCTCTGGCTAATTGAGGGTCCACCTCCTAAAGACCAAGTGCGAGGTCCTTGACACCAGTTTGACCAGTGCAGAGCACAGCAGGGGGTTGAGAGGGAGCCCATGCAATTATGTGGAGGATTGTCCCAAAGCCTGTTGTAGCTAATGAATGGAGTGGACCTTTTGAATTGACATGTCTTCAGGGTAATAACCCACTATATTTAATGGAGTATAGTCTACAATTTTGAGCCTGTGCATTTAAACTTTGCTTAAGTGAACTTCTATATTACAAGATCTGTATCCAAAGTTATTACACCAATCACCTCTGGAACAACATTTTAATCTTACGATTATTGAAGTCTTATTTTATGTTTTGTTATTTTCATATCCACTTTTGCAATTTTTTTTTTTCATTTTCCATAAATTTTCTCAGTTCTCTCCACTATTCAGCCATCTCTTTTCCACTTGTTTTGAGTAGTTGACTAGAATTAAATAATGTTATGTTTAGTTTTATGCAATAATAGTAAGACTTGGTTCATATCAGAATGTTTTATTGCAGAGTTCACAAACTAAGAATTTCCTTTGGCAATAATAAATAATAATAAACAATGATAAAAGCCTGCAAAAGTATAAAAAACTGAATTTCGATAAATATAAATGCAAATTTTATGATATGGACGGAACAACAGTGCAAAACAAGAATTAATGTTCTATGTTCTAAGAAACCAAGCAATCAGTAATTTTATTGTTGAACTATAGATGAGACTTTTGTTTGCTCTGTATAATTTTGTCCTTATTGACTGAAACAGAGCCTAAGTGCTGTATTCATTTGGCTGATGGAAAGACAAAGGGTGCAAATGAGTTGAAGGCGCTGCTCTGGGAACCTCCTGAAGACGAGGTACCCACCGCCCTTCACCCATCCACAGTTCTGCCCCAAACAAACCGCTTTTGTGCCCCGACAACACTGCTTTAGGCTTTGACTCGCACAAAAATACAAAATATGAACATATGGTCCAATTTATCACATTTATCATCACTGGCACAAATTATTATATCAAATGTGAGAATTTATGTCAGACGTCCTCACAACTCTGCTTTTTAATTACATACGTTATTGGTTACAGATTTCCCTTGCCATTTGATATTGATTTTAATTTGATATTAAAATTACACTGTCAGGATAATGGAGGATAAACAACTTGCTGTTTTTTACAGTTTGATATTTAAAAAAATTATATAACAAAAATAATAATAATATTGTAACAACTTGTAGTAGGCCTTTTTACCTAGTTTAAACAAATGTATGCCTAAGTAATATTATTAATACATTGTTATTGTATTGACAAGCATTTGATATGAGAAATTCAAGCATGTTAACATAAACTTATGAGTTAAAACTATTTGTGGGGGTATACAGCTGATGCCCAGACCCAAATATAATTCAAGTTGTTTATAATTAACAAGTATTGATTAGCTCATTGCAGATTTTTACCTAATATTTTTAAAAATATTTTTCTATATTGCAACACCACACTAAACGGCAAACTATGACATTCCCCTGACCCTTCAAACTGAAGAGGAAATGTTTGAGTTGTATTGTTGAAATGCATTGCTCGTCCTTGTACAGTGCAGATTCTTGTGTCGTTGATCTCAGTTTCAGCTCTCGAAGTGTTTCCTGTGATGACCGATTGCTGCTGTTGTAGATTTAACCCTTTAAAACTGTGGCTTGTGCTTTAGTTCGAAAGGGAAACGTGGACTTCGGTCAGCCTTTAGATCAGCTTTAGTGAGATAATGGCTGCTTTAATCCGAGCCAATTAGAGGCAAAGGCAGAGGGCGGGTCTTAGTCGTTTGCATTGGGGGCGTTGGCTGTGATTGACAAGCAGTTGTGTGAAAACAGGGACAAATAGGTTTCAGTGTGAACCTGTCGAGACGCAATATGGACGACACATCACACCACTACAACACTCAATATTATTCTCTTTATACAGCGTTAGAGTGTAGTCGGCGATGTCAAAGAAAGCAGTTGTGTTTTAAAACACTTTTCTTATAACAACAAATGTAAATACAAGTGCATCTCTATGTCGCTGATTTATAGCTCTTGCTTTGTTCCTGTGTTGTCATCTGGTTTTATATCACAATCTATCCGTCACAATTTTCTTGGAACCAGATCACATTTTTGATTTTATCACGATCCATGTACACTTACCATATTCATATTGCCTTAAATGTCAAACAAATAAAGTGTTATCTTTCTTCAGACAGTTCACACTTTTCTATAATTATTGAAATCAACCTGTCACTCACTCAGAGCATGACAGAGGCTGACTAAAAGGAGTGTGTGTGGAAAAGAGTCAGTTATTAAGCAAAGAGAACATTTGTGAATCACAATGTGGCAGATCATCAGAAGAATAGGATCACAATTGGATTTTTAAGGCCATTTCACCCAGCCCTACATTCTTAAATGCACTGACATTTAGCAAAAATTGATCAATAGATTTCACTAGAAGGAGTGTGTGACTTTTACACTTGAGCAGGGTGGTATATAAAAAAGGCATTGTTCGTTATGTGGAGAACATTTTCACTGAACATTCCCAGGTGCTACATCCGGCAGCTTTTAAAGCAGTGGGTGATAATGAGAAAACAGAAAACAGCATTATGTTATAAGTAGTGCCACCTATTCTGGTTGCTTGTAGGACTCTTTTTTCTTAGCACCTTTTATTTTGCTGATTGCTTCACGATATATCTAAAAATGACTTTATAAAACATGTGTTGTAGGCCTATTAAATTCCTGTGTCACATTTGCATGCTATTCCCTCAAATTACTACTGACAATTTGTAGGCCTATGTTGCCACAAATTTATAACTGATGACAGGCACAAATGTCATTATTTGATGCTAAATTTAGCCCATTTTGGTCCTGATGTCGATTCGGTTTAGTCCTGCAGTACATTCAACCAATCAACACATTGAGCAAATCATTGAGCTGTTATTTTGTTCAAACTGAGCCTGGACTGACAAAATATCATCTAAACATCAAAGCAATTACAACTTTATACATTTTCTTTCCGTATTACATCATGCTGCGATGCTTCTCTTTAGGGTTGAGATGATTTATATTGAATACATGTTAAACAATTTGTGGAATGTCCAGTGGAGGGCGCCGTTAACTGAAAATGTGCCACGTGAATTAATGCCAAAGTGGCACAGTGTGAAGGCAGCATGAGGTAGAAAATGATTTCTTGTGCCGGAGGTTTGTTGTTTTGTAAAAGTTAGGACTGGCTTGTGTTTTATTCATATCTATTTATAGCCTTTTCTTGTTGTTTCCTGATAAATAATTTTGGTTTGAAAACAGTAATGCAAAATATTGTTTATAACATACCTGTTCACTGTCACTTAAGTCAACACAATTTAGAGCATATCATCAGTTGTACAAGTTGTTCATGTTACATGAACAATCTCTAATTGTGGTACCCATCGTTTTTGTTGTTTTGTTTCAAGTACCCCCTAAGTTTTCTCTCACACTTTAAGTAGCCCCCAACTTGGGCCATTGGCGTAGAACATTGTTAATTAATTGAACTTTTCCTTCTGTGAAAAAAAAGAAAAATATAAAAAGTATAAAGTAAAAGTATAAAGTATTTTCTCTGACGTAATATAATTTGCTGTACTTTTATGATGATCTTGTAAACATATTTTCAGTTAATTTTGGTCCAAAACAGCAGTCACTTCAAAGGGCTTCTGTAGATTGATGATTTAACCAAAAGAAGGTTAGAAAATCAAATCATGAACGGGCATTTCCTGTCTGTAGGGCCTCGTTCTCGATAAGTAAAAACCCAGTTGGAAAACAAGAAATCTCGAGGAGAGCCGCAGTGACATTCATGAACAATCAGGCTGTACATGTGTCCAGGACAAATATTACCACCTTATTCGCTTCATTACTCTTCTATTTCCTCTAGCAAACAGAAAAAAACATCAGACGAATACTGAGAAATTGGGCAATGGACAAAAATGAATATCTCGATGTTTTTGCATTTTCTCACTAACGATATTCAGACTTTACGTCAACAATGCATCAGGGATGTGCTAAAATGTGCCTGTAAATGTCTTGTTGAGGTTCAAGTATTGAGAAGTAAAACGTTAATGGATAAATTAACCACAAAAGTGCAGAAATATCACTTTAAACCCTTGTTAGTAAGATTACACTAAACATTTCTTTTCAAGTTTTTTAAAAATAGTTTTAATTATAAATGTTAAAAATACAAATGTATACTCAATATTCTAATTTTGCAACTCTCCAAAACAATAATTGTAATATTATCCCTTTTATCAACGTATCTCTCGCTTCTAATTGGAACATTTGACTGATACTGATATAAAACATCCTCCGACATCATAATATTGTTGTTAGAGCTGATATTTTGCCCACTTCTAAATGAATTATTATTACAGGACTTCTTTTTGTCTTTCCATTATTCTCACTTGTTTTGATCCTTTGACTCACTTAAGCCCGGTGCAGTTCTCTAAAGTCCCATCACTAACTCGACACATCACCGTGAGACTGTGGCGGCGCTGACGGCTACACAAACAGACGACAATTTAATCACTGCAGTGTTTTTCGAACGCCCCTCGCAAGCATTAACATGTGAAAGCCCCGGTTCCTGTGAACTTATTTGACCCCTGACCTCTCCTCTGTGTCCCGTAGACGACAAATAGATGCAGCTGCGGCGGAGGGTCCCTTTTTTGGTTCTCACCCATAGACTGTGGTTCAAACCGGCCCAGGACGTGTCTGCCCACAGCTACAATGAGAGAGCGCCAAAATGTGATTATTACAAGTGGCCCGAGCCTGTTTTGGACTTTAATGACATAATGAGATGCACATACTCGTCTCATACACTTAAACCTCAGCAGACCAGAGTCTAGACCCTGGGAATACACCTGGAGATGTCATTAAGAGATTTGCTTAATGAAACACTATTAACACTGTTGAATTTATTAAGAAAAACAAGTTAATCACCCAATCTAGGGGCGGCTGCTGTGGACAAAAATTAATATCTTGATCGTTTTTGCATAATCTCAAGAACAATATTCAGCCTGTATCAGAAATGTGCTAAAATGAAATCTATTCAGGTTTGGGAAATTGCTCTATGTGTTTCTGTGTGAGATATTTTTAAATAGTTGATTGAATAATTATAGACAATATACCTGATTTTGCATCTCTCCAAAACAATAATTGCACTATATTGAATCTCCCACATCGAGTTCAATCTGGACTCAAGCTGATTTATGGTTATTTTTATGGTTTTTATGTCAACGTCACAGATTTATATTGCACTTAACAATCGTCACTTCTTTTGCAACAGTTCATTACAATAATCAATCACGCTGTGGTAGTGAGGTGCTTCTGTAGCTTCAGCCGCCCTGGGGCTGACTCGGGAGGTTGTAGTTTGATGTAGTTGGCGTTCTGCACTAACGGCTTCTCCAATCATTGCCAATTACTGTCATACAACACGGGCGCATGTCTTGCTCAGGGACACTATGGAATGACAGAGGCAGGGTTTGAACCACTGACCTGTGGGAGTTGTAGATCATCTTCTTCTACAGCTCCTTGGTCTTTCTTGTTTCCCGGCATTACTCCACTGCAGTTACTAATAAATCCTACTCAAAAGCATTATTCAGTCTTGTGTTGGTGTTGATTGAAGGGATTGATTAAAGTCCAGGTGTTACAGTATGTCTGTATAACCACAAGCTTGCCTCCATGGAGATGTTTTTGCTTTGCCTGGTATGTTCCACAGTGTGGCATTAAGCATATGAACATTTGTTTCATTTTGTGTGTATTTTATTGCCAAAGAAATGCCATGCATTTTTACATGCATTTTTACTGTGTGTGTGTGGTCGCCTCTCCACAGATCTTGACCTGTTTCTTGGCCTGGTGGCGCTGTAAGCTTGTCTCCATGGAGATAGATTAGATAACTTTAACACTATCCTATGAAACAAGCAAGTTTAATTGTTGTTGTTTATGTGATAGTGACATAACAACTAAACATTTCTAGAGTTTAAAATGCAACCACTGACATGTTCAAGCTAAAATCTAATTTATCTCAAACAAAGTCAAAAAGACCATGACAAATGGCTGACATGGACAGCCTACTGAGAATTCTTGTTGCACAAAACATTCTTTTTGACCTTATCAAAGATTTAGGATTACAGATAGAAGAGGAATTTACTTCAGGTATTTTTATTTTTCATTTTTATCAATTGCACATTTGCATAGACAAACACTTGAAGTAAGACCTGGGCCAATTCCTCACATACCAACTGTCAAATACATACATACAAAGACATATCACATTCCTCCAATTCTTTGGTCCAATTTTACTGTACAGCACTCAAAACTCCTCGCATATCAACTGCCTAATCAGTTATTCTAATATATGTATAGATAGACACATGCTTGATGTCAGATCTTCATAAAACTGAAGAAAAACATCTGAAACACCATTAACTGATTCTGCATTAGAGGTGGGCAGGAGATCAAACTTTATGTCATGTCGTCAATGTTGTTTTGAAGATATACAAACTGAATATCAAGTATATGGTTCATAGAAAACATGCTACATAAAGAGTTGATTAAATACACAAATGAACCAAGGTTATGTTGTAAACTGTCACATCTCAGTGTTTAAAGTGATATTTCTGAATTTCTGTGATTAATTTAACAGACATTTCATATTTGTCTGATTATTAAACCTCAATTAATGCGTTTAAAAACATGTCTTACACATTTCTATTGGATTGACATGACATCGTTTGACTATTGTTGTCAAGATACAACAAAAAGATATTGTAATATTTATTTTGATTAATTTCCCAGCCCTACTTTGAATCGTACCTGACTTTGAACCCCATGACGTCATACGAACTTTAACTTATTCAAACATGTTTACAGACAGACACATTCCTGAAGTCAGACGTGGACCAGACATGCAAACGACACGAGGACTTTCTCACAGCCCGCGGTGGACTCACTCACACCCATCACCCCTTCACCGCGCTTCTGGAGGGCCTCATCTCCCCTGCCTTTCTTTCGCTGTCTGATCTCCGTGACCCGCACTCTTTATCCATCTAATTAAGTAGCCAGACCCCTCCATCGCGCCGTCACAAACTCATCGCTGATTTTTAGCTCCTGCTTTGTCCCTGTGTCGTCATCTGGATGGAAAGGTTTTATATCGCAATCTATACGCCATTGTTTTTCTGGCATTGAGAGCCCGGTGCCCCCTTCTGTCAATTGTGTGAAAAAAGTTGAGGGGATATTTTGCAAAATGTTCAATAGATTTCACCAGACAGTCTTGAAGGAGTGTGTGACTTTTAGACTTGAGCAGAGTGGTGTAGACATTGTTCGTTATGTGGAGAACACTTTGGCTGAGCATTCCCAGGCGCTGAATCCGACAGCTTTTTAAACAATGGGTGATAATGAGAAAACAGCATTATGTCATAAGTGGTGCTTCCTATTCTGGTTGATTGTGGGACTTGGCTAGGTTTTAGCTTTGCACCTTTTATTTTCCCATATGCTTCAAGATATAGCTCAAAATAACTTTATTATAACAATTATTTAACATATTTAAGGGTGCTTGATTTTACTTTTCAGGCGGAGGGCACATTATATACTTGAAATTCTTATGGCATTAAACTTATCCATCTTGCATTACACATGTTTTAATTGCAAATACATATTCATAAACATCATTCTTACTGGAAATCTGGGGTCTCATTTGTAAAACTTTACCTTCAATTCTTGTGTTCGTACATAGAAAACATAAACTTCCACAAACTTGCTAATTTCTCGTCCAACTGAGCATGGATCTCCTTCTCCCTCATCTTGAAAAGCACAAAGTTCAAACAGTTTTAGGTTAATTTTGCTTTTTTTAATGTAAAATTGTCTTTTATATAAATCATCAATCAATCGTAATGCAGAAGGTCAAGCGCATAACATTTTTGTACGTATACACGCTTTCTAAATGAGACCTCAGACTTGTAACTTGTCCTGGTAGAGTCACCTGCTCGTCCACATAGATAAGTTAAATGTCTTACTGTGGAACATTCTTGGCAAAGCAATGGCATACATAAGTACATTGTAGCTTTAGATTTATTAAAGAAAACAGGCGAAAAAATCCTGTGCTAATCCTGAAATCACAACATCTGAAATAAAGATAAAACATTCACATAAAGGTTAGCATTATAATACGCTGATACAAAAACTACCCTTTATGTATGTTTATGATTGAAATTCGTTTGTTGAAAACATTTTGCAACTAATTTGTAACTTGAAGCTCCTTCTCTATTATGTATATTTTCTCATAATCTTTGAAACTTAATTTATTTTCCGTGGGTTTCAGAATTATCCCAAAATTGTTCAAGAGTTTATAACAAAATATCCTATCTTTTGAATAGTGAAAGGCTAACAAAATGTGACATTTATGCTTTGTAATTAATCCCAGAAATCTAGATATGAAGAGTTTACTTGCAAAAACTGATAAGTGCAATGTTAAAACATAATTGAAGGCTTTTTGTTTACTCTTTGTATGTTCTCAAAAGACACGTGTATTTTACTGCAATCATCCACCCCTCCTTGATAAAACCGACTCTTCATATATTTAATGTGATAAAAATAAGGTTTGCTGATAATAATATTGGCCAATGACGATATGTACAAGTTCTCTTTACAAACTTTTACCCAGCTACATTCAAAAATCAAATGTGAGTTACAGTTGTATTAATTGTACGGTAGTCTTTTTTTCACCTCAAACTCCTGTACTGTCAAATAGTCCGCTCATAAATCTTGCATGTGCTGATCAATAGACACGTGTACAGACATAAATTCCCTTCATGCCCTGGACAACGACACACTTCCTCTGTCCTGAACCCGGGAGGACTTCCCCTTGACCCCGTCTCGACACGGCCACCAACTCCGAGCTCCGTCAAAGAGAGGGCAAAGGTTAAACTCTGGGTGTCAATCGCTTCTTTCCCAAACCGTGACCCCACAGCCGCACTCTCTGCCCATCCAGATGCAAAACCCTTTGACGTTGTGTGTTAAGATTTGTTGAGGTTATTTTCATTACAGTTGGTGCATTTAAATGGCCAGAGTAATCAGATAACTCAATAATCAGATGTCTTTTTTGGTGTGTGTTTATAGAGAAATCTGATCCTCAGCAACACATTTTGAGTAACTGTTGTATTTGAAAGATAAAGTACAATGATTATAAGTGTGAACAATAAAAAACAATCTGATTACTCACTTCAGATGTAACTGTTTACATGACTTTTCAATAATCTGATAACTCCAGAAATCAGATAATGATCAGAGTTTTGGTGTGTATGTAAACATACGTAAATCCACTTTAAAATACTGTTAATTTCTTTATTGTAGTCTATTTTTCACATTTAGTACAATTACTTATTTTTTAACTGTTCACCATAATATTCCCTTTTTAACTTTAATTAAACACAGTGCTTTGAGCTCCTTGAAAATATATAAACATTAATAAAAAACTAACAAGAGAGATGTCGTGGTCGGTAGAAATCCCAGAGGACGGAAATAGCCTCAAAGGGGTCACAGGTCAAACAACTTGTGTCTTTAAAGGGCCATCAAACAGGGGTCACAGATTTAGAGGGTCCGGCGCTGACTGAGGGTGAATAATGGTCGACCTCTGGGTCACGCTTCGCTGTGTCCCACTTAATGTTTGACCTTAAACAGGTCCCGTCCTCTCCTGGGACTCGTGTGGGACGGAAAAGCAGCGAACTTTAATCAATTACTTCCATCAGGTCCCACTGGAGTTTGGAGGACAAAATAAACACACTTTTATATATATTTTACTTTCTCTGGTGATTTTTAACTGGTTGAATGTCTTGAATTTACAATATTGCATTTTGAAAAAGCAACAACTTCAATTAAGTGCTTTATTTATCATTATACACTCACAAATTGTTCATGAAATTACGTAATCAGATTAAAACAAGATGAACACTGAAAACCTTTAGAATATTATTTTACTAATATCTTGGAGATGTCATAATTAATTGCGTTGCTCAATATTAATTAAGAAAATGTAAGTATTGGCTGGATGATATTGACAAAAGTGAATGATTGTTATCCTTTTTTTTATTAGTATGCCAAGGTCAGTACTGTAGAATAAACTTCAAATGTGCAGAAATTGAAGGATTGCTCTATATTTTAATTTTTACTTCAACCTTTTACAACATTTTATTATTCTCAGTCAATGTTCAATATTCTCTGATTCATGGGTTTCAGTTTATCTATGTATGCAATGTTTTGAGGACTTTTTTTCCATTTAAAGTTATAATACTTTGCTTTAAATAGTTAATTGCCATGGAAACTGTCCTAATTTCTCATCATTCTCAAAGCTATGGATAGACTATTATCTCCTCCATCTACTCTTGTGTAATTTATTGCTGTAGTTTCTTCTCGGTGGTAGAAGTTGTTCAGGAATTGTGAGAATTTTCTTCTCGAAGGACTGTTCTCCTCTAAATCACATGTTTGGTTTCGCTGCATTGTGTTGACTTTAATTGAGTATTTATGACACAGTTATATATTGTGAAAAAGGTTCTGATTTATTTTATTGTTTTGTTGACTTGAGTTATTAAGCGAGTTGCATATAAACAGCTTTAAATTAGGTTTGAACATCAATCGGCAATAATTATGTTTGAAAACTAAATGCGCAAATATTTTCAGATTTTCAGACTAATGCTATGTGTGACAGATTTATGTCTTTAGAGTCACTGAGGACACACACACAGACCTATTATAAACCTTTTGACTCCTCTGGTTCTTTATGCAGATGAGACTGTGCTGTTGAACTTGAACTTGGCTCCGGACCCTCCCCTGATGGTCCCGTTTGTCAGCCTGTCTCCCTGACTTTGTGCACCCCTCGTCTGGCCCTCGGCTGCCCCTCCTCAGCGCGGGACGGCCATTCTTCATTCGGGGACTGGGGGGCTCCCGGAGACGGCCCACTGAGACTCGCAATACAGAATGCTAATCAGGCTTCGCGCGGCACTTCCCACGATTTTCCCCCAGACATGGCCTTTTGTTTCGTTATTGATTCCTTTATAATCGTGTGGTTCCCGTAACAGGGCTGCTGTCTGGAGGCCTGTCCCGTGGCGGAGGAGGCCTGTACCTGTCATATGGCCCTTCTCATGTCCCGCTATAGTGGCCCTCAACAACATCATTATTAATGTCTGAGAGCTGCTCCAGGGCAACATTCAAATGACTGACTTTTGAATGTCTGCTGTTCAAACTTCAAGCACATTATAACTGTGAGCAATGTATTCAGGTGATTTGTATATTTCTACTATTTGGAACATTTTACCTACAAACTTTACTACAAAAATTTGTCTTGGTTTAGTTAGCCAGTGTAGTTTTTAATTGAAGTGGCAATGTACAGAGATATTAAGCTCATAAAAACAGACCTTTCCGCACCAGATTAAAGCTTAATAACAAGTTTCCATCAGCAGTCCCTGATTATTTGTAAGATAGAATGCAGTTCTTGGTTTATTTTTAAGATTATAAATGGCTTCTTTGTTTTTGATAGTAACATTTATTGAAGGTTCATGATAATAATGCATCATTCAATACAAATATTTCTAGTCTAACTAAAGTTGCTGTCCTGCTGATTGAAAATGTGACATTCATTCTCAGTGACCAACCACCTCAAAGTTAAATCACAAACACTTTACTACAGGCGTAGTAGATAAAGAGTCTTGCCCAAGGATGTATGATCAAGGGAGAGTTGCAATCAAATTACCCACAGTTTTATCCCCTTCGGCTACAATAATCCATTTCATGAAAGTCAACTACTGCCGAAAATGTTGGCAGCCCAGCATGGCCGGTTGTAGATGACTTTTGATTCAGTAAAAGATCTCAGGAATGTCTTGTCACACTACAATGAATTCCAATGGTAGTGCAGTGGTTAGTGCTCTCACTTCACAGCAAGAAGGTCCTGGGTTTGACTTCCGGGCGGTCCGGGGTCTTTCCGTCTGGAGTTTGCATGCTCTCCCTGCATAGGTTTCTTCCGAGTGCTCCGATTTCCCCGTCCAGCAAAAACATGTACAATCAGTGTGGGAAGGAGAGTGTGTTTGTGACAGTGAATGCAGGACAACTGATGAAAACTAGCCCATGCGTAATTACATTTTCATTAATATGTACTGTCTTGGCCAAATAAATCAATAAATTAAATTAAGGCTAATGGTTAACCAATTTATATTTTAAGATGCAACCTACGTGTATTTATCGATAGAGCGATCCAGGAGCTAATTTGATTGTTCTACCACTCTTGTGCATACTCCTGTATAAAAAATATAAGACTTGTATTTGCTTCGATTCTCACAATCTGAATAATCACGATTGTTAATTAACAGAATAATCTTGACAAAAATGGCAGACTTAAAGCAAAATTGTTTGATTTGGAGCTTGATTTAATGGCAGTTTGTCTTTTCATAACAACTGCAAAGTACTGCATTGCTTTAGTTTTCATCCTCTGGGTGTTTGTGCTGAAGGAGCCGTCTCCAGATGTTTTCAGATGTTTGTCGGACAGCAGATGAATCAGTGGTCGCCCTGAGCAGCTGTGACCCTTCACTTTGTCCAGATGTGACTTCACTGCTTTAACTCTGATCATTCTGTCTGTAGTTCACAATGTTTCAGGTGCAGAGACTTTATTCATAATGTTTCAGGTTCAGAGACTTTGTTCATAATGTTTCAGGTTCAGAGACTTTGTTCATAATGTTTCAGGTTCAGAGACTTTGTTCATAATGTTTCAGGTTCAGAGACCTCAGCTTCTCACTCAGTCTGGTTATACAAGTGTGTGAGGTTTTATTACTGTAAAAATCCACTTCTGTCTGTAGAAACTTCCTTTATCATTTCAGCTAGAGTAAAACAGCCGTCGTCTACTGCAGTGGTTCTTAAACTTTTTGTCTGGGGACCCCACAAAAAAATCTTGTGAGGTCTGGCGACCCCACATTACTCCCACGCCGATTTTGGGCAGACCTATAGTTATTGACACTCCCTCAAAAGGTTTTTGTCATTCCGTCAAACTAAATCAACTAAAAACCAGCTCGCAATGTAAGAACTACAAGAATTTAATTCACAAGAAGTGGAACAAAGCGAACAAAGTGAACAAATAAACACTGAATAATTATGACATTAAATAATACACTAAATAATGTTGTATTTATGTCTATAAAATACAGGGGTCACTGGGTCAAATGCCCTACAAAAAAAGTACTGTGGGATTTTATTTTCTTTACCTCACTGTACAGCAGTAAAACTAACTTTCACTTGCACTTCACTGATGGCCTTATATCTGACAGATTCCAATGTCAACTATACACTTACAATGTATATAAACTAAAACACTTAAAATTGTACATGAAATAATATGCTTAGAAATGTACATAAAACTGGAGGTGCAGGTCAGGCTGCGCAGGTTATAGAGAAAGTTAGTATTGGACACATCTCGGTCCTTGTCTGGGACAAGTTAGTTAGCACAAGTTAGTTAGGACGAGTTAGTTAGGATGAGTTAGAGATTGAGCTCTTCTCGTCGCTGCAGTGAGCCAGAGCACTCTGTGATTTTGTGAAGAGAGAGAGAGTAAAAGGCGTGGACCGACAGGAGCCATGAGGCCCAGCCTCAGGTGGGACTTTTCTCCATCATCTGAGTGAAACTGCACGCAAAAGGCGCTGTGAGGAGCGGAACACCTGAAGCGCTGAAGCGGGTTTGAATGACGAACCGCGCCGTTCACGGAGCGCACGAGCCCCGCTCACGGACCGCACGAGTCCAGTTCACGGAGCTCACGAACCGCACGAGCCCCGCTCACGGACCGCGCGAGCCCCGCTCACGGACCTCAGATAGGCAGAATAAGCGCCTGACAGGGCTTCAAGTGTATAGTGTTCTACCTGCACCAACGGGACGCCTCCTGTTCCAGACGCGCCTGTTCCTCCGCTGACGCCGGCCCACATGAGCTCTCTCCCTCGCTCCTTTCTTCAGCTTTTTGGGAAGGCATCCGTGCTCTCTCCTCCTGTTTTTTTTCCTCCACTGCGCGCTAACTCTCTCTCTCCTCCTGCTCTCTCTCTTCTGTTGCGCTCTCTTTTTCTCTCTCCTCCGCTCCGTGTAGAGCCGCGCTCTTTCAGTAAGGTGACTTGACCCCTTTATTCGAGGATGAGGAGGAAAAGAACACAGCACTGGCTGCACATCGCGCTCTTTCACCGTGGATCGCATGTTACGGACGTGCGCGCCTCTGCCCCGGCCGAGCCCGACTCAGCCCGACAGCAGAGCGGACGGGTCGGTTTCGGGCTGGCTCCGGCTCGGGACAAGAATTTAAGCTCTAAGCGGCGCACACAGCGCCTAGGAATGCGAAAACAGCAGCTCTGAATTTATATATATATTTTTCATAGTTTCACCTCACAAAATAGCGCGTTAATTCCCGACTGGAAAAAAATTGGCGACCCCACAAAAGTTTTCCGCGACCCCACTTGGGGTCGCGACCCCTAGTTTAAGAACCACTGGTCTACTGCATCTTCTTTGGGCCATTTGTTTTTTCTCCTGATAGTCTAGCAGAGCAGTAGATAAAATGAGGAGACCTGATACTGCAAACTGGCAAATGGGAACTATGCCACCAAACAACTCGAAATGAATCATGTGGCTGCACATTTGAATCACTTTGACATCAAATATAGATGTTCTGTTTCACTACATCCAAAAGAAGCAAGGGCAGTGTGTTCAATTTGTGTCTTTAGCAATGTATTTGTTGACTGTTGCAAATGGTGTTTAGTTTATTACAAAAAAGACAAGAAACATCAGTTAGTTCGCTTATCTATTACAAAAGGTGAAACCAAAAAATATATATACTGTATATTAGCTTCATTTGAGGTAAATGTCTGTCTCTGTCCGTAGATAAATTGAAAAACTCTTGTGGACTCAACATTTTTGTCAGTATCTGTTTGGTAAAACCTAAAACTCATGAATTTTTCCTTCATCAAAAGCACTTAAGTGCATAGTCTCCAATGAAATAAACAAATAATGTAAAATAATACAATGTATTTTGACTGCGCTCAGATATCATTTACATGTTGCTGATTTTTTATTTTTTTTTGCCAAACACAAATTCTCCTTTTGAAATCCTATTATGTTCCTTGTTACTTTCGCCTCCAGTTGCTTCCATTCTGTAATTTACAATGTATTTGTTTACTGTTAATCTGTTATAGAGCCTAAAAGTAACGTTTCAAGGTTTTAAATACTAAAAACGTCTAATTGCCAGTCAAGAGGTCACACATACTCTTTTTGTGTTGGTCCCATGATAATGATAAAGGTGGGAATCTGGTTTAAAACCTTTGTGAAGATCACATACTTCTTCATAATTAATAAAACTCTGTGTCTGTTTCCATATGACACCATCACAAGAGGGAGTAAAGAAAACAGTTGCTGATACTTTTTTTAGTCTCATTGTAAACATTAGTACTTTATTGATTTAAGTTAAAAAAAATAACATTAACATTAACAAACAATGATTTGCATAGAACAAGCAAAGAGCACAACATCTGGTGCTAACTGAGCTGATTTCAAAAACATTAGTGCATATTTCTGTAAACAAATATAGGAAATTGATTGCACATTAATATAACTATTTTTTAAACACATTGTCAAACACTGATTAGAAAAAAATAGGTGAGAAAAATAAATCTGTGACACTCCAGATTTACGTCTCTGGGACTATGCAATTACAATTACACATGCATGCATTATATACTTTAGCATTTCTTCCATTCAAATCTATCAACACATCCTTAACACATTGCACTCTGGCTCCTCCATTGCATATTCAAAACAATTCCATAAACCCGCTTAATTATCCTTTTTGTGCAAATGAAAACAGTGCTGCAAATATCAGTAGTGCAATTAATTATTACTTATATATATATATCTGTATATTCTTGCATAAACTTAAGATTATACTGTTATAAATCTATAGGTTAGTGCACATGTTAGTCATCGCAGTGCATCAAAATGTGAGATTATTATTATTAAAACATATAGTGCAAATTCGACATCGATTCAAGTTCATCCCAGTCACACAGATTGTCAACAAATATTCAAGTACATTACAAATGAGACATAGACAACAATTAAATAGCATAAAATCAACTGAAAAATATGAGAAAAAAAAATAGTTACAGTATATACAGTATATTTAAAATTTCTAGACTAAAATAAATCTAACTTCTCTAATAAATATTAAAAGTAATTATTTAAACTGATATTGCAGTAATTTTATAACTGGTTCAGAATTGTACCAAATAATATATGAAAATGTAGATCCGTGGAAGTGTGTCTATGGAAATCTTGAATCTTGCTTGTTCATTTTGTCGTCTTGCCTGTAGTTTTGCCTTTAGTCTGTCATTTAGCAGCCACTGGTGAGTTTTGTAAATCCACATTTGTTGGAAAGACTACGTGTTAAATCTTCTGGTGTTCTTGTTGTCTCTCTCGTTCTCACACTTTCCTTCGTTGCAGTGATGTGTTGAAGACTCCAGCTGCTGAGAATATCGGCAGGTGTGAACAGTGTGGATCCAGGAGAGACGTGGTGACAGGTCAGGACCAGGTAAATGCCATTCCTTGAACAAGAGACACAAAACGGATGGTTAAGGCAAAGATAGTCACTCAAATAGTCAATAGTTGATTTGAGATGATGACCTAAATCTTTAAGTCTCTTTTTTCTTAATATTTGCATATTCTATCCTGCCTTTTTAAACGTATTGTTCAGATATGTTTCGGTTTCAGTCACATAACATTTTTCTGTTACGGGCACCGTTTTGAGCTCTTAACTGTCATTGTATTATTATTTTTTACTCTGAAATCTATGGATAGTGTGGGTTGCAGAGCCTAAGTTAATGTCAGTTGAGAAGTGAGATGAAATTCTACAAAAGCACAGATTTTTCATTGCAACATTAACGCATTTAACCAACTGTGAATTCAAACTTGGTACTAAGTGATGAGCCTACATTGAGACATTGGTGTGGCATGACACCATATAATACCCTAATAACATTATGGATTATACATGAGGGCCATTTTGCATTGTTCTTGGGTCAAAACGCAGCGTCCTTGAACACAGTAATCTATGCATGAAGCCTGGTTAAGCCGGAGCATATTCATGAGCCTCTAAAGATGGGGGAAGTCCTCTTCCTTGTGTCACCTCCAACGCCTCCCGTTATTATCGCTACTGTAAGCTCCCAATCAGCACCCGTAGGTGTCTAAACGTGCTGAATACAGAGCCCAAAACATCCAGGGCGTTCTGCTCGAAACATAAGCTTCTGTCCCGATCTCTGACACGGGACGTCCGTGTTCCCTCCAGCTTTAGCTGAGCCTCAAAGTGTTTTTCCCACGCTTTATTTTTCTCTGTCCTCTTTGCGCCACGGAGCAGGAGGGGTAAGAGCGCAGTGAGAAGGGGGTGATGGGTAAAGCTGATGAGGTCGTCATGGAAACCACATTGGCATGGCCCTGATTGGAGTGTGTGGTGGTGGCTAATTATTCATCGCATATGCTTAAAAAAAACAATAAAGTGGGACGTATTGAAATGCAGAGCCAAGCACTGCGTGGTGTGTGATTAACATATGAGCCTCGCACCAGAAACTGAGCCAAACTAACACTTATCTCTATTTTTGTCTCCTGTGTTATTAGATGAAATAAACACTGTATTTCAAATGTGTACAGTACGATAATTATGTACACTATATAGCTGTATCTATCTGTATATCTGTATATCTATATACCTGTATATATCTATCTATCTATCTATCTATCTATCTATCTATATATATAACTATATATATATAATCTATCTATAATATATATATATATATAATATATATATATATATATTTATATATATATATTATTTATAAATTTATAATATATATATTATTTAACACTATATTTTTTGATAAATAAATACTAATTTATTATAGAATATTTATATGATATACTTTTTTTTTTACTATAACTAACAGCAGGCCTGACAGAAGTCTGTGGATGAAGCTCTGAAAGAGACTGAGGCTGAGCTGATCTTAACAATGACTGTCTTTGTTTACCAATCTCCCTCGTCCATTAATCAGGACGATCCGGCTCTAATTGGCGTTTTGGTTAAGCTGGTCTCCAGACCCCCGTCCCTCCTCTGGCCTAAATAATGGCGTTACGCCACAAGTGCCGCCACACATTGGAGAGGACAATGTGCCTCTTGTCTGAGCACCCAGAGAGGACCCCTCCTCTGAGCCCTGTGCCCCCCCAAAATAAACCTCACACACAACACAAAGAGGCCTCTCACTATTGAGATCTCACTGTCGCAGCCCTGTCTGTCTGCTCTTCCTCTGCAGGACGCCCCAATCAAGAACTGCACACTTTACAGCAATGCACAGGACAGGAAGTGTTCGGACCAAGTTCGTCCTGATCAAAAGTAAAACAAAGTTTGACTTGTCTCTACTCACGCAATATTCATAATAATATATATGTGTTAGATCTGCACTTCTGGATGAACTTTAAAAAATACTTCGCTTTTTACTAAAACATTTTCAGGATGTGGGACTGACTTTTGACCAAATCAGCCAGCCAGACTGGCTAAATATGAAATATACTCCTTCTGCCCTGCGCCTATACACAGTGTGTGTCCTCCATATAGGACTAATTGGATGAATGCTTCTCATATAAAAAGGTGATAATAAGAGCATTTACAAATCCTAGATGACGCTAATTACAGCTCTGAGGATGTCAGAGGCATCTAGGTGTTTCCTGCACTTGCACAGCTCATGTGCTACATAAATGCAGACATGACGACCTCCTCCGTTAACAAGTTTAATTAAACCTCAAGGAATTATTGCAATTATTTTCGCTGAAATCATCGAATGGCGAATGCTTCCCGAACACGTCTGAAACCTACAAAATGGTTGCTTGCAACTATCCGCAGCGTTAAGCGGGCACGAGCCGCAGCTGCCCTTAAAAATGCCAGCTTTTCGGCACAAAATGCTACCGCGGTCTCCCCCTATCTCATCCTCATCCCGCTCGTCTCTTGGGGCGATCTCTACAATTAACACACTGGCAGTAATTAACACTGTCTCGAGGCGACCAATGGCGCGTAAAGCTCAGGAGCCAACATGAAGTGGGGGAAGGTGCTGCATGGGCTAGTTCCCTGTGCAGCTGCCATTTTGTGCCAGTCTTACACCTAAGATGGTGGCAGGACTGTGACTTGCCGTGTGGGAGAGGAGGACACTGGCATGGGAGGGGTTGGAGAGAAGGATTGTGGGATTGAGCAGGGAGTCTGTTATTTTCATTCTTCGCTTGTGTTTGTGAAGCAGAGACAGGAAGAGCCATGAGCTCTGTCAGTGCTGCCCTACATGCTGCACTCTGCTGTGGACACAAAGCCAAGCCCTGAGACACATGAGCCTCTGCCAATGGAGCAAAACAAAGTGCTATATGTACACAGAGTGGGCGCGAAACAACACAATGTGACGTCTGTTTGGGTAAAATAGGTGCCATTTACATGTGCTTAATATACAGGGCACATGTGGACGCTCACAAACAACCAACACAGCCGTTCTCATGGTATGGTCTGCCCCTGAGCATGCAAATGACATTCATTATGCAAATGCATACAAATCAGAACCAACCATCTGAGAATCTAAGCTGGGAAACAACTAAAAGAATAAAATTAAGAGAATGTGGCAAAAGAAAAGTGTTGACAGGTCCATTTGTTGGAGATGCGTTTTAGTGTCAAGTGGACTTGTGTGTCAAGTGAAGCAGTTTTAAAGAGGACATGAAAAAACTTTTAACAATATTGTTTATGATCATACATTTAGGGTATCCCAAATGTAACCATTAATTATTGAGTGTCTTATACATCACTCTGTGCAGATACAATCACTGGTTGTGCATTGTTGCTGTTTGATTCGAGAGGCTTTTCCAGATGAATGCTCAGCTCTTCATTGTTGGCTGCTGTTTGTTAATGAAGCCCCAGAGGTCTCTGCTTGATTTGGTCTCAAACTGTTAAGCTATATACATTTTCCAGCATTTGCAGCAAAGTTAAGTTGTAAAACATAAACAAGCTATAGGATGCATTATGTGGATCTAGTGCACTGCTATTGTTTTTATGAAGTCTAATGAGCACAATGTAATGGTCTTAAATAGTGAACTGACCTTGAGTTTTGCTTCACCTTTTGAGCTTCAAGCCTAATATCTGATATTTTGTAGTAGTATCTAAGTATATGTAATATTGTCAGTACTGTTAGTGGCATCGAAAAAACAAAACGGGTTTAGCTTATAGAAATGCTTCGGCAGATAAAAACAAAATAGTTGGACTTATAAACCACCATACAAATGTATGGTACTGGTATAGTTCAAGTTTCAGATTTCTTTCTTTAATTCTTAATTTAATTGTAATATTTTAATATATTATTTCTATTTTTACATACTGTGTCTGTGTTGTGGGTCTGTGTTGCAAGATATATGTTCATGTCTTTGAGAAAGTTTAAAGCCGCTACTGGCATAATATTTGTTAGGCATCATTAAGAGATGTTTAAGTTCTTTTGTTGAATCTTCATGTTTGTTAGGGCTATTGTTCTAATTGCAATTTATCAGACAGCCTTTTAAGGAAAAGGAAGGAAAGGAGGGAAAAACATGGGTGAAGGGCATGTTTCAAAGGATGGAGGCCTCAATATCCATTTTGAGTATGTTTTATTAAAGGTTAATGACATTTCTAACAAAGATTTAGGTAGAGCTTTAGCAAGGACTTGACTGTTTATTACGTGCTCTGCATTGTACAGTTTTCTTATTTAAATCATTCATCTTTTAACATTTGTATTGTGAGGCAATGTTTTGTGTTTTGTTTTGTGGAGTTTTGACAAAATTTTAAGTAAAACACATTTCAAATATATATTGATCTTGCCGCAATTCCACTTAACACTCACCTTTTCATCATCAGTGACTACGTTCAAATCCCCTCATTCCAGGTATTTTGTTTTTGTTTGTTTCTTTTTGTCGTTGGCCGCTTTTGCAGGCGTGTAATGGGATTCTTGTTACTTTCGGTTATCTAGCTTTATGAAGAATGTACGTCACTCATACAGCTAGATAACCAAAGATAACAGACAACCCCTCTGCCTGCAACTCACGAAACATCTTCTTAGCAACAAAACGCATCCTCCAAAGGGGCCTGCATGGACAAGGAGAGAGAAACAGCACTTAAGGGGCTAATCCACCAAAACAAAGCCAGTTTATTCAACCTCTTCTTCACATGTGTACATTTACAAAACACATTACTTTTGTTAAAAGAGATGATTTATCATATTGGTCTTATAAAATGCCTGGGTGAAATGGGATGAAAAACAAGCATGACTAAAGATTTGCAAAAGGATACTGCTGGGAAAACACATTTTCCAAGCTATTAAGTGTTTTTTATAGGACTGGGGAATGAGTCCTTATAGAAATTCAAAGCAAAACAAAACATTAGCGTGCGGCGACTGTTCACTGAGCTAAAGACAACAAAGCGCTTTATAAGGGCATCAACGGCAGCAGATGAAATGGCCCCCAGGGAAATAATTTACTGTCTTTTAAAGGAAGAATATTATACAAAATCCTCTTGGAAATGTAAGTACCATTTCAGGTGATGTAAAAATATGGAGGGGCATTTTACAGTGAAATGTGAAATTATTTTAACTCTCCAGGAAGGGTGATTCTTCAAAGCAAAAGCGCATAAAAACAGCTTAATGTTTTTCCAGCCCAGAGCATAAGCCATCACTATTTTAAAACACTCCCTGGTCACCGATAGACTTTAGCACAAGAGAAATGTTGCATCCTCAAGCCATGTTCTGTACAATCATCTATGGAAATGAGCAAACATTTGAAGAGCTTGAACATTGCCACAACCTTTCTTATTCCCCAATGTAAAATATTAATGAAGAGAAGATGTAATATGCTGGAAATGTTTTCATTTAACTGTTTTAAAACAACACAGACAGGGCAGGACGTCTTGGGATGATATTGATCCAGCCTATATTTTTTAATTAAATATGAAGCATTTGAAAACAATTAAACTGTCCTTTTTCTAAAATTTAAAATGTGTGCAATGTTGACAGCAAATAGGACAAAATGTTATGTCTGAATAAATCCGTGCACCACGATTTTTCAAGAAATGTGTCCAAAAAAGTAGGCTCACATGTAAATGTTGTTTGTTCTTAATTAAACCAAGAGACCATAATAATTTCTGCAACATTATAATTAGGCTATGTCTATAATTTACTAAATTTACTTTGTCTAAAATGAACATTTATATAATGAGTAAGCAGAATAAATTAAAGAACAACTTTCATTACACCAAATGCATATGTGTGTGAGTGTGTGTGTAAGAGAGAGAGAGAGTGTGTGTGTGTGTGTGTGTGTGTGTGTGTCTGAAATAATAATTAAATCAGCCTCTTTTTCTCTTTTTCCCATAAACACTTGCGCCTCATTCTCTCTCCCTGACGTCACGGGGATCGCTGCCTTTCAATTAAAGCATCGAGGTGTGATGGCTAATTAACGCACACGCACACACGCACCATTACAGGATCCTGCGTAAAACTAGGCCACGTTTTTTCCAAACCAACGAGGCTAAAGCAAAGCACACACATCGCTGCTGTGTTTTAGTTGGATAAAGGTTTGTACTAAAGAACACAAAAAGACTGTAACGTTAAACAAGCTTTACACTGTCGGGCATCTGCTCTCGAGGCGCGCTGAGATGAATCGTACCCAAATGAATTACATTTGGATTTGTGCCAAAAGCGACAGGAGTGGAGTAGACCATTGTGCCCGGCCGAGGCTTTTATGCCCTGGACCAGTCTGCGAGGTGTAAATGCACCCTAACTGAGGGTAAAACAAAGAGGGTGTTTTTTTTTTAAAGACCAAATGATGTAGACTTATGGAAATATGGCATCAGTGGACGAAACATGCGAAGTGAACGAGGAAGTTAATGGCGTCGTTAACGTTGTGTGTACTCAAGTGTGTTTTTCACAAAATATTTGTGCTTAATCTATTGAAAGAACAATATGAAAAAATGCTTAAAATTTTAATGAATTTCCGTTAGGCTGTATTAATCCAAATGTATCCTCGTCTATATTTACTTGCAAGATGAATAGGGTTATATTTGGAGCTAATAAGCTGAAATGCCCACACATTCAAATGTATAATAAATAAATAAAATACTCTGCTCTTCATGTGCTGTGTGCTTTTTAATTAGGCACAATTGGCTATTTAAATAAAATAAAATTGGATAGGCTATAGCGCAACACACATGCAGGTTGGGCCTATGTGCTCTTTTTTACAGTGTGTATTAAACCCATGGCTAAATGTTTCCTCATTTCTTTCTAGTTGTATTAGGCATATACTGTATATTTATTATCGTGAGGTGTTGTTTGACCGTGGGCTGCTAATGAGTGTGCGTCACTAAACTTTACAGTTTGGAGTGACTGATATTGCTTTGAAAAATGTACCACGCTAATAGATTGTCAGGAGCATAAAGGGCGGCTGTAAATGGTGCAAAATGTGCGCGTCCACAAAAGGATCCCGAAAGGATTTTAAAATGATTTCCAGAGGTAATCAATTGGTTCCACACAGCGTGTGCTGCTGCTGCTGCGTGTCTGCGCTCTCACAGCTGTGCGTGCGTAAAACTGTGCGTAAAGGACGTGCCTGGGTTTTACCTGAGGTCTTCACACCCGTAATTAAAGACAGCCACGTGGTAATACAAAATGAAAATGGAAGGAGAAAGGCAAATAAATGAACAGAACATAATACTTTTAAATTTACCTGGAAACTGGAGGAGCATTGGTGGACATCATCACATGTTGATCCTGCAACAGAAAAATTCGCATATTTTAGAGTACGTATAAATCATAACTATACTTTATGTTTACATGTTTATTTCCATGTTTTAAATAATAAAATAATGACCAGCACATGCCTTTCATAAGTGTGAAGAGAGACATGTGTTTCTCACCGCTGACAAATCACTAACTGCGATCGGCCTACACGTTTTAACATAACAAAACGTAGTAGGTCTTACTAACGAACTGTTTCATAAATGAGTTTCTTTCAACCTTCACGAAGCCTATATTAATCTAAATTAATTATAGGCTGTTCCCTCATGTTCTCTGGGAAAGTCCTTCGTGGGAAAGTAGCCCACTGGGTCCTGACCTAGTCCAATTCAGCAGCAGCTGGGACAGTGGGGCCTTCTCCACAAAACTACTGTGGCCCTCAGAACTGTAGTTCCAGTCATATTTTTGTATGAGGATTGTTATTTATCATTATCATCATTTATCCTCATGTCATTTCATGCTAATTTCTGGGATTTTCCCAGAAGCTTTGTCATTGTTGCGTTAGTCCTCATCAATTGTGAGAGACTATTACATTATTATTACATTATTTATATTTGAATAATCATCTACAGTTCTGACTGTTTTGTCTGAATAACAATTGTAGACATGACGGTTTTCACTTATGCATTTCAGTCTTTTTTAAATGATTAACAAGGCATTTTCAGCTTGTTCCACCTGTGTCAGTAACTTTTCTGCGTATCACTTTATTTTGAGGCAAACACTTTGTGGTTCAAATGCATGCATTTCAGTTTAAGAAAAATGCAACATAATCTGATGAAGCTGTCATAAAATTCTGCGCTTATACACATTTAGGAAATCACTACTCTGTGGCTAACTAACATTGGGGGCCTGTCTTGATTGAACACGCCCCTCTCACGTTGGACTGTGCGTCATTGCGCCTGAACTTGATGAGTGAGATTGAGCCAAAGGCGCCAATTAGGAAAACCTTTTTCCCGATTTAATGACCACTAATAGACCAGAGTGACGCTCATTTTCCTTCAACCCTTCTCTACGAGGCTCGCACATATCTTACTCATATCCAGTGTTTGGTTGTTTATGGTATAATTGTTCCATTTAACACTTCAATTATTGCCCACGTTAAATCTAAAGCCTGTGTTGTCTAAAATAAACAAACTCTAGGGTTTATCTTATTTATGATCCGTGATTCCTACAAGATACAATCTAAATCTGCGGGCCTTCAGTGTATAATTAAGCCCAGCACTCAGTATTATAAATGTGCATTAATTATGACAGAAGCAGCGCGTTTGAGTTCAGCGTCCCCAGATTAGACCAGCCTTACATAAGAGTGAAATCTGTGCGTAATCCCGCGTCCTGGGCCGAGTCTCCGCAGCTGCTGTTGTTGTGAACTTGATGTTCAGTAATCACCTTTGCTTTCTGCATGTTCTGGCCCTGTTTAATCTGTTGACTCCAAACACAATACGATGCTGTGTGGAGCTGCAATAGCCTCGAGGCAAGTGACCACCAGCGGAGGCCTGCAACACTACAATGACTCAATAAGACACACATGGGATCAGTTACCTCTACGTGAAAGTTATTATGCAAATTACAAACTTACATGTGTCTGTAAGATGTAAATGACATAGTGTCAGAGCTAGTGATTGGAAACCGTACAATATGTTTTGAATTTGTCCAGTATGACAAACTTAAGACAAAACGGACCTCTTTGCCATAAATAAAACTGTATAAAGCAAATATGAAGTAAATGTCGGAGACCATAAAGTCGGGATAAAACCCTAAGCATATGGGAACTAATTGAAAGGCATGGGCACATGCACCTGTGACCCGAGTTAAACAAAGGTTCTTTAACTGCCCAATATCTCTCCAACTAACTTCGCTCGTTATTATGCTTTTGCCCGCTTTGTTCATATTTTAGGAAACCAACGACTCACAGTTGTAACAGTCTCTGAGCTGATGGCACAAACACGTTTACCCTTTGTGTGATGCTGCAGCGCGTAAACGAACCATCCCAGAAACACGCAGCACAGCACAGAACAGGACACGGAACACAGTGAGAGCCATTTGAGCGCGCGCACTTGTGACAATAGGATTTAACATCCTCGTGCGCCTCAGCTCAACACAATCACACAACTGTGCTCTTTTGTTGGCTCCACTGTACACATGTATTTGGACAAACATTGTAAAAGGGCTTTGCACTTACTGTAGGATGCAGCAGGGCGAGTGGCACTGACCAGGAGGAACAGCGGTTCCGCTGAACGTGCTGCTCGGTGTGAGTCAAATGAGCGCGTTCATAAACGCCGTATTACGCTTCAGTAGCGACGACGCATCGTGACGTCCTGCCGGTACCGTCCATTTTTAATAACGGCTCCTCGTGTTCTCCGCATATTTCACGCGCATCTTTCCATTGCCTTGCCCCTGTCCTCCCCTCAGCATCAGGGGAGTGAGGGGCTGATCTGCTCCGGGGTGGTTACATCTCCAACGCCGATGCCTCTCCAAATGGTGTAACATCTCATTTGTCCGGAATCATATAAGCCGTCCAAGGCCCACCCCCTCGTGAGCCAGTGAGGTAACACGATTCCCACCCTCTCACAGCTCTCATATTATGCAAGGCGGGCGATGTAATTCTAATCAGGCCTATGGCAGCGGCGCACACGCCCCCAGCAGATGCAGGCAGAGTGCACGGTGGCACTGTCACTCATCCAACACACATTACACTCATTTCCTACTGGCTTCATATTGACCTATTACTTGTCATATTAGTGAACAATGTGAGACAAAACACTGCATTTGCAGGATAAGCATAGAGCCACGTGAGTGTGGAATAAAACAATGCAACTTTAGGCTTGAAGAAATCTAAACCTATTCAACAACTGAACTAAAACTAAAAAAAATAAAATTAAATATATATATATATATATATATATATATATATATATATATATATATATATATATATATATATATATATATATATAATCATTATTATTATTATATCAAAGACGAAAAGACTTTGAATGTTGTGCTGTAACGTGCCTGTGAATGTCTTGGATGAGGTTCAAGTATTGCACAGAAAGCAGCACAGAAAGCAAATGGATTGTAAAAGTACACATAAGTGCAGAAATATCACCTTATACCGTTGTTTGGAGTTCACTTAGCTTCTCTCATTTCTATTGTAATGGGCTCTTTTTGAATAGTGTTAATTACACTATTTTATAATTTCCAGAACTTCAATATTATCATTTTTGTACATCATCTCTTACTGCTGTTTATCAAAGTCTTTGTGTACAAAAAGAGCAAATGCTTGTGCCAGGAGCCAGAACAAAATGTTCTTGTTCTGATTTTGTGCTTACTGTATTTCCATGAGATAAATTAACCATGCTCTTAATAGTAAAACACTGTAATGGCCGTATGGCCAGATGGATATCTTCCCTTCAGGCTTAGTATATGCAATGTATACTTCTGATTTGATTGTTGATTATGTGTAATAAATGAAAACAGGTTGCAGTTCATTTCTTACAGAGCAGTATAGTGGGCATCTCTCTCCTCTATGACTTTGTTCCAGTGAAGATAGAAATGGCTCAAGATGTCTTGACTGATTATCATAAGAATCACTGCACTCTCCTTATCCAAAGCAAAGCATTCTTTAGTCTAAGTATTATTCAAGGCAGTCTCTATATGTCTCTCTGTGGACTCAGACATAATCACAATTTGCATATAACTCAGTATTCATCTGTCTGGCCAAATTACAGCCTCAATGACACTTGATGCAAAAAACCCAAAATGCACCACAATTAGGACACTAACAACTAAGTGCATATTTTATTAGTGTACGTTCAGCTGAAGACTAAACACACACACACACACACACACACACACACACAAAATGTGTATATGGTTACCATTTTTCATCCCAATCCTGTCTGTATTTGGAAAAGTATAATAAAACACGTTCTTACTTTTGTAAATAACTTTTGAAACAAATATACTTCTAAAAGAAGTTTTATCATACCACATTTGATACATACTTGCTTAAGTTTACTATTATACACTGACTTTTTGCTGTTCCAACTATGGATAAATATATATATATTTTTTAAGTTTTAATCTTACATTGTGCCCTGTGTAAACCATCCCACATTAAGACTTACAAGTGGCTCGTGGTTTACTGCACCAGTTCCTCAAGCGAGCAGGCATTCATCATTATGAAGCTAAACAGCAGAAATTGTAAAATTGTTATTGTCAACATGGAAACACGTGTGCTCTTAGACTTTTATACAAAACCTGACTGACTGATACAGCAAATCATGATGTGCTTTTCAAACTCTAAAATACATGTTCTTAAGCATCTTACTTTTTGTCGCCATGAAACATCACTACTGCATCAACTTGACAAACAAAAGGAAATTGGTCATAATCTGTCTTTTTGGCGAGCAGAGCAAGATAGAAAAACTCATTAACATAATGTTTCCATCAACACAAAACACTAATAATTAGCAAACCAATAAAGTGGCCCTTTGTCCTTTACCCCAATCATCCAAAATAAATTACTTCGGGTTCCTTTAGGGGACCAAATATTATTTCAGTGTCACAGGTAATGTGTAAAGAAATAGTGAAAATGTTGGAAGATATGATCTGTTAGTGTAGATTTCATGCTTTAAGGAATATTTTGAGAAAACAAAACTAACAGTCAAACTATAACTGTTGAGCATAACGTCCTGACCATGAAGTCGATTTTTTTTATACTGACAAAGTGGCTATGAAAAAGTTGACTTTTTTTTTTGCAACGTGAGTTGTAAAGTAAGAATCAAGAATCAATTGTTTTGAAAGTTCCAATATATTGCCTTTAATAGGCCTGTTTGGTGGTGTGGTGATTAATATTTTGCCCTGCGCGGGAGAGTGCTGTTCGTGGCACTCGGGCCGTGAGAAACAGACGTGGGTCACACTCCGTCTCAGACTTTTCGACAGCAGTAAACCACCCTCGGCATCTCCCCATTGTTTTACCGCTGCCAGTCCAGACACCGTGTAGCGCTTGAGTGCACAGGAGAGGCGGCGGGCGCGCGTATTAGACACACAACGCCCTTTACGCACAAACAACACTCTGCATGGCGCGTAACCGTGGCCTACACCTGGCACAAAAACACAACTGAAAACTTTAGTGGTATTTCTCTTAATACAAACGTACTGCTCACATTCACGCACAAGCTCGCTGCGCTGGCACACGCACCAGCCCCCACGTCGCGCCAATATTCAAATGGCTCTGATGCGTTCAAAGGCGCTTAATGAGACGCTGGCGTAGCCTGTAATAAATGCAAGAGGGGAGATTTCATTGAGATGAAGCCATGTTGTTGGTAAAGTTTAGGTATTTCTGAGAGAGGAGCATTTTTGAACTGCGTGCTAAAAGGCCTCAGACCTGCCCTTTAAGTAGGCTACACGTTTGCAGTGGTTAAATGCGCAAGTCCAAATATATCTGTCTGAAGACAATACCAATAAAAAAGTGCACTGAACATAAAATAAGCCTTTATCCCAATATATATATCAGATGTACAAGGTAACACTGCTATCAAGTTTTAAACTAAGTTATTAAACGCCAATGCAGCCGCAACCAAACGCATGCACTGGCCAAGACCTAATTTTGAAATAATTTGACTTAGATATATTATTTATATCTTTAACTCCAGGTTTACACCTCTTTAGGATAGAAGCATAGGCCTATAGGCTATTTACATTTAAGAGCAGAGAAGCTTTCTGTTTAGTGTTTACTACTCCCAGAGGAAAACTAGCTATCATTAGGGCCTAAAGCTAATTACTGAACATCATCAATGCATTCTTTTTTATGATCAAATTATAGCATATTTAAATGTATTACATTTTATTTCATGACTGAAAATAGGTCAAACTGAAAATAAATTTCTGGCTGATTCTTGTTGACTGATGTTTATTTCTGATTACGTTCTTCGTAAACAGATTATCAAAGTGTGCGTTTTGATTTGCTAAAATTCTATGAAATAAAAGAGAATGTATCTACATTTTACTTAGCTGAGATGGGACTGTGTTCACTATGAATAAACTTCTGTGTAGAGATGTTTCAGTAGAGATGTTTAAGTACGGAAATACCTTTGCCTTTTCATTGCAGCTGTCGTCTTGGCTGTGCGTAAATGTCCAAAACGATGAATGATTTGTGTCACTTGTTGCATGGAGCAGTTTAAACTTCTGGTTTTCCTTTTACTCGTAAACCATTTGCATTTTACACACAATCAAATGAAGATTTTGACGTTGAACTTACATGCTTTCCTAACAGCGTTCGAAAAACATTGTTTGCGTATAGTCGAGTATTATCTATATTTTAGTGTATGCCTGATAAAGCCTATACGTGCATTTCTCACAAAATGAAATGAAGGTTTGAACAGGCCACATCAACTGTTTTTTTGCTTGACCAAAAGATCATTACCAACTGCTGTGTAATTCCCACTATGTTTAGTGCCTGAAATAATATTCTTACAGAGTAACTTTGTCTATCGGATAAAACCGTGAAATCGGTGGCCATCAGAGAGCCATGTCTTCAGTCTTCTTATACCATGACCTTGACGCGTTCGTTGGCCGGGCTCAGGAAGCTCTCGAGCAGCACCAGATTGTATCTTAAGCCCAAATGGTCATTTGGAATTGTGAAATATGTTGTGGATCGTGAAGAATCGTGCAGCGCAAAAGCCAAGGTGCAAAAGCAAGAGTTTTACTGTGTTCTGTTGCTGCCATCAAGTGGACATCCTGGTTACTACAGTCACGCTAAGGAAAATATAATATTTGTTAGCTTTGCTGCCCTCTTGTGGACAATACGGGAACAACATTTGTACGTACCCAACCCAGCCCACTCGTGTCATAAACAAAAACAGTTTCCAAAGTGCTGAACAATATAAGAAAAGTACAAGATACAAAACTAATAGTACTAGTAGTCCTAAGCAATAAAGCTTGTATATAAGAATAATAATCAAATTAGATGTATAGCACACACAAAAACACAAGAGGACCATCGTGCATTGTCAAAAGCTAGAGAATAAAAGTGGGTCTTAAGAAATGCCACTGTGGCTGTTCGGACGTGGAAGGGGGTCGTCCCAGATTTTAAGGCCAACTACAGAGAAAGCCCTGTCCTTCTCTGGGTCCTTAAAAACCCAGTTAGGCACCACCACGAGCTGGAGTTGGCCTTTGGACCTCAAATCACGTGTGAGTGGAACTTGGAACAGTTCATTCTTATAAAATTGTATATTTGAATAGTCAGTTTCATTAATACTTTGCAGTGGGCCAATTCAATTTCTGTATAATTCTTGCAAGATGATGAGAGCCTATGGTCATTCAGTTTGACCATAAATTTAACACGCAAATTACACATATTTTCCTTGAGAGGAGAAACCCAAGACAATAGTATCCATGACTTCGTCCATGCTTTTACTCCCACACTCGATTCTAAGATGCCAATTATTTTAATATAAGAAATGTTATGAGTCACTCCTCCCCTTGCCAGAGCGTGTCATATTTTTAAACTCCCACGTACATGCCATATAAAAATGCCAAAATATGTCTTGAATATGCAACAATAGCCCGAATACATAACTGTAACTCAGAAAAAAGGTTATATGCAGGGATTTTGAAAAGCTGAATTTCAAAATTCTGGCCAAGAGGAATCTTTGGAATAAATTATTTTTCTCAATAAGAAGAGTTGTGCATTGAGCAAAGCAGTGCCTTCTTGCTTGGGGAAAGACATCCAACATAAAATCTTGCAAAATCACTGTGTGGCTCATTGCTACAAAAAAAGAGAACCTTTATTTGTTCTGATGGGAAAATAAAGGTTCAAATTTATAACAAATATTCATCTGTAATAATCTAATATCTACTAGACTAATTAAATGTTCTCTATTAGATAAGGACTTTATATTGACATAATGATGGCACAGTAGAATGAATAACAGCCTGTAGCGTGAATGTGTTGTCAATAAGGTCATGCCAACTTGACCCAAAAGCCTTTTAATATTTATGTTTATGTTGCTCTTTTCGCCTTGAAGGTCAAATGTTACAACAAATATTCAGTAAGTGTGGCAATAATTACATCAGAATCTGGACCAAAACCAAGTAGTTATCAAACAATATGATGTTGTAATTTCAATAATCTTCCTTTAAGTTTTGCTGCTAACAATTTGAAGCTTTATGTGCTCCTTCAAAAGTTATCGTAAAGTTGTAAATATTGAAAGGTCTAGAGCCAATAGATACCCCTCAGGAGTTACAGTCGCCCAGGCCTTTTGTATGAAGCGAGCAGTTAAAGGCGTAACTTGGTGCAGTGGAGCTGCCGTGGGCGGAGGTGTAGGCGCAGAGAGGGGCAGACCAACTTTAAGAGCACTTTGGACTGTTTTGTCAATCCCACATAATCACGCAGAGCACATTTGGTGTCCACAAGAGATACCAGAATATTTTTGAGAGGGGAACAATTAATTTTGCCTTAAATGTGCACTATGTAACTTTTCTGGTGGAGGTGTCTGTCAGTGGAAATGTCTGGAATCTTCTACAGTATAAAACGTAGGCTATATCTGTCCTAGGTGTTTCATTTCTTTAAGTACTTTGAAAATGTGTTTTTTTTTTTTTTACTTCTCCACAGATCTGACTGGTAACTTGGCCTGGTGGTGCCACCTGCTTGCCACCATGAGGATAGATCAGTTTAATGCCATATTGTGACATTAAACCTATATCGAAGCAAAGCAATAACTTTTCCATGGCAGGTGGCAGACCCCACCAGAAAAGTTACATAGTGCATCTTTAAACTGGCAGTATTATTGTGGCGCCATCAAAATGTAGTATCTATTTATTACTCTGATCTTTGTTAACTCTAATTAGGAATTTAGAGTAAAAATATTACTCCTAGACGGCCACAAGGGGCCAGTAAAGGAACATCTCTGTAGCTCAACAAAGCATTTACTCCTGAACTATACCATTCTCGTTTTATTCCAGCTTTGGATGCACCAATGAGATATCAATTAGATTACTAGCTGCTATAATATTCATGCTTTGGTTTTCGTCACGTACCATGGTGGGTCAAACCAATTTTTGGCAAATAAATAAATAAAATAAATAAATGTATAAATGTATATTTTCACATGCTACTTTTCCAAAGATCTTCTAGTCTGGCTTCAAGAAAGACTGGTATGTATTATCTTAAAATGCCAAGGATTTCTATGGGTCAGAGCACCAACCTCAAATAAATACAAGTCTTCAAAGCATTTCAAAAGCCTGGGGTCACATCTTTCATTTGTGAGTTTATTTAGTTTGACTTTCTCTTCTTTTTGTTGCATTGTGTATCTGACCTTTGAGTATGAACAGCATTTATTTTGTTTTCTGCTGCTGGCAATTTAATAATTCAGAATTCAGATTTGATACAAGGACATTTTCCAACTTTCAGCCACATGTCAAAATGAACTCTATTGTGTCATTGAATCCAAAAGGGCAGAATATTTTAGTCTTGCATTGTTTTTTGTAAAATGTTCTTGCTCAGTGGTTTCTTTGCATTAAACTAGGCCATCCTTGCTTGTGATCCAGAGTAACTAACGTGTCGCTTCTGGATCTCTAATATTCTCACCTCACTTCAGCTTAAGGACCTTCACGCATCTGCCACAAGTGCCAACAACTACAGTTTGGATGCCTGACTTTTATTACCAACACCTGTTTCCAGCTTCAAGTTACCAAAGTAAAACAAGATGACCTTTGTAAAGCAACGTAAAAGAACCTCGAGTATGCTGACTTGACATGTGCTGTAAAGTCACCAATGAATGAAGTTATTGTTATAATAATATAGGCCGTCTTCATTTACCTTAAGTTCTGCGGTGGACAGTGGACCATGTTTAAAATTAGATTTATTTATTGCAATTCAAATCATATGAAAAATCAGAATAAAACAAAATCAGGTCTATAGCCTGAACCACTGCTTCACAACAAGAAGTACATATAACACAACACTGGGTACATAGGACCACGGAGTGCACCAACACTTACCAGAAGGTTCTTCTTGGAATGGTTAAAGATCTTAAAAGAAGGTGAAATTCAATAATTTTGGAATGAAAAAGACAAGTTTATGGTAGCAAAGACATCACTATCATTAAAAGGGTTGTGAAAAGTATCAGAAATCAGATACTACTAGTATCAAAACAATAATCATTTGAGCGATGATACAAAGAAAAAATCACATTACAAAATTGTACTTTTCAGTTTGCTTTGATTTATTTTGAGTTTGTGCCAAGGAAATATTACAACATAATTTACATACTTTACATACTACACCACAAAAAGCACATTTCCCGAAAAGGAGTGGGAAGAAAAAAACTTTTATGTTACTTATAGCCTATGCATGGTTGCGTTTCATGAATGATATGTTAATATAAACAACCAAAGAAAAAGAAAACTTTACATTTTACTTATGTACTTTTAGAATGACCTTGCTTTCTCAGAACTTGTACAAGACCACAGGGTTTAATGCAGAATTATTATTGGTAGAAAATGTCCAAAACTTTTAAAGAGCATTTAAAAAAATAATGATTGTGGTGTAAAAATTGGTATGAAAGGAAAGAGTTTGACATTTTAGTATTGTGACAAAACTACTACTCTGCTATAAACAGATTTGCCTGTAATGCTCAAGTTAGGGGATAATCAGAGTGTACCAAGCTTAGAGACCATCTTGACAAAAATAAAAAATAAATAATAAATCCATATCCAATCCAATACAAAATTCAGAGAGCCAGTGACATGGACATTATTTCTTTACATCTCACACATTCTTCTTTTTTGTTTAGTACATGGTGTGCCACCTCCTCTTTTCAACAAAAAAGTATACAGTAACTCAAAAAATATAACACAGATCTAGTCTATTTAAATTAGACATTTTTGAGCTAAATTTGCTTGACAAAAAATCAAATGCATCAACCTATTCGTTTTTGAATAATTTTACATGAACGTATCTACTAGTGTATTACACATAGTTTTAGCTTCCTGTTCAGGTGATATTAGAGGACTTTTTCCTCATTCAGAAGCTAAATCATTTTGTTTTGAATTGTTAATTGCTATGACAACAGTGCTAGATTTTCCCATGGATAGACTGAATAAAGCATGAGTGCCCCAGTGCCAATGTCTCTGTGATGGACATTTAAACCCCCAAAACACCAATATCTCCCTTTACCCAATGCAATTAACTGTTACTGGCTGCGGTGTGCAATTTACAACTGTCATAGAGGTTTGCCGGGCCCAAAAAAACAAATGTCCTGGCTTGTGTTCCTCATGAAAAGCAGGCAGGGCACAGTAAGACTACCCAGTGACATTTTCCACACATGCAAAATCATGCAAAAGGTAAATACTGAGGCGGAGGGATACAAACACACCACCACAGAACATGGCCGTCACCTCCGTCATGTCCTCTCCCTCGGTCCCGCCCACTCCCGCGACACCGCGCTCTGATTGGACGAGGGGGTAGCTTCCCGGCTTCCCATTGGCTGTCACGCGTGTCATTCAGTAGCTAATGTCAATGACGTCGATCGTACGCTGGGTACACTGTATCGCCTGGGTGGACAGTATAGTTACTTCAACACTAAATGGAATAAAATGCCTCGGATTCGTATAAATAAAAGCGTAGTCGGACCGTAATTAATTAACGCGTTTTATTTAAGACGTGTCGCCTTCGGAGCAAGTGGTGGCAAGCCTATTTTCGGCTTTTATCAGCAATATTTCTGGGTAAGTGGAGTGATACATTTCCTTCCTGCGTCTTTTTTCCTCGCTCATACGCTGAGGTTATTATTTAAATATCACTCAAGTATTAAGCAACACCTTTATTCAAATGTGCCATGTGAAACGACAGACTTGAATCGAATTACTCATGTGTTTTTGTTATCACGCTGATTGCTTCAGCTCGTCAATCCGCGGATATTAGTGTGAAGAAGGCAATGGCTGTCGGCGGAGTCGTAGCTAGAAAAAAAAATTGTGAAATGGCCTGTGCTGCTGCTGTTGCTGCTGGAGTCGCTCGTCCTATTGCCCTGTAATTCAACCCGATCGAGTTGCCCTCACTGGGGGCATTTGCGCTGTTAAATCAGGACTTACGAAGTGGTCAGAGTGCGCAAGCCTGTCAAAATCAGAAAGCGATTGCTACCTGTCCTCGCTTCCCCGGGCCTACTCTGTCTCTGTGCCCCATATGCCATGATAGCACTGTTTATGCACTACAGCTATGCTCCACTGTATGCAAAATATAATGGAGTCCTAGTCAAATGCACCATCCCAGATCACGCTGTTATAGGGTGAAACGGTTGTGTTCAAGAACAAATATCAAGAACAAATAGATAAATAACAATAGCTTTTTGTTTTGATTGGTTATGGTTAGATTTTATACTCTACGCTGTTTGAAAAGGCAAGAAATGTCTCCATGACCTCATTACAATACCTGGCTTGTATAGAATGAATGTTTAGACTGTTAATTACATTACTATAACAATTTTAAGCTCTATTACCAAGCACAGACCATGGTGGCACAGGCATCCCCTATTTGAATCATTTTATTGAATACATTTCCTGGAGTAAATGTGCAACTATATCTCACCTAATGATCAAAAAAGGACACAAACTTAAATTAAGTTGGCCTAATTTTGCTCTCATTATGGTTCTACAACAAGCAAAAAGTCAGTATTTTAGAATACCAGTTGAGTATTAATGTGTGTTCACACTTTCACCATATCAAAATTGGGACTAAACCAGGACTAAACAAGGACTAGAACAGGCAAGTCTACATCGGGACTAAAATGGACTAAACCAGGACTAAACAAGGACTAGAACAGGCAAGTCTACATCGGGACTAAAATGGGCTTAATATAGGACCAAATAACGGCCTGTGAACGCACCCTTAAACTAAGTGGGTAGGCAAAATTAGACTATGGGGGACCACCGTCGTCTGCTAATGAGACCCACTGATTAAGCTTCATTAGTCTATATTGCATTCTAGGCCTGAAAGTCAGTCAAACAGCTTTAAAGCATGTGTTACATTTGAAGTTATGGGCAAATTGACAGTGATAGCCTGTGAAAATATGGAGCCAACATTCAACATCTGGTTAAATGTCATTAAACTTGTGAATATCTCCATGTGCTGCCTTCAAATAAATGATTCATGAAACGGAGTAAAAGGTGATCTGTTTGGGCTGCATTGATTTGTAAGTCTAACTAAAACACCATCAGTGAAGTGTTTGCGCAGGGTTGATCTTTTAGTATTTTCTCAACACACTTTTCAACCACGCAAGCCACCATGAAAAAAGATTCACACACAATATACTGCACTGGAGTTGATTAAAAAATCCGGGTGTATTTGAAAATGTATGATGATACAGGGGATTAAATAATGAAGGCAGGACTCTGAGTTCACTACCAGTAAATCAGTAACTTTAAATATGTTAGTGTCATGACAACATTACTCTGCATTGATAAAATGGTTTCACATTGTTTTTCATTGGTCATTTTTAGGGCTCAAAGAAGTTAATCGATTAGTCACAACTTATCGATTATTGAAAGAATCATAAACTAATAATCGTTTTCTGAGCTATACACAGACTCAAGCATGACATGTGTAACATGGATGGTGTTTTGAAGATGTGCACAATTTTGATATTGAGTATATTATTTATAGTTTTATTTATAGTGAAAAATATACAAAAAGAGCAGATTAAAAATAAAAATGTAAGTTGTAAACTTTCAAATAAGGGTATAAAGTGATATTTCTGCTTTTTATAGTTAATTTTACAGACATTTTACATTTCTTTGATACTTAAACCTCAATACGCTTAATGACATGTAACACTGTTGAATTGACGTAACATCGCCTCCCAGCTACAAGTTATAACCTTTTTTATTTATTTTTACCAAATATCTTGCTGCTTACTGAAGAGTAGGGTGACTTGAGGACAGCACATTTTGTCACTGCTGTTCAGTTTTGGTATCGTTTCCCACTCAACACTGTTCATTTTTAAGGAAGCAGCAACTCGTAATCCAAAAAACGCTCGGCTCTGGACCCTGGCTCCTACACCGTCTCGGTGGAAACCCCTTCTGCGTAGCGTTTGAGCCGCTTGGACCATTTATCTCAGGGCTTTGTCACATTTCATTGGCCAATGCATAATCCGCGAAAGGTCAGCGCCACTAATTACACCACTCCAAAACAGACTATGCCTACTCGGGGGCTGATTGCTCTTTCTCCGTGTAAGATTATCCAACAATTGCATAACGCTGATGACTTGTTTAAGGAAATGAACAATTTGAAAGCATCTACCTATTGATTGATTTATTTTGTAGCGTTTTGCTCCCTATGTGATACACCAAAACGCCATGAATTCACTTTTTGCCTTAGAGAAGACCTCATTATCTCTGCCTCCAATCAGTCCTTTGCCCAGCTCCTAATTGAGCCATCAGCGCCTCAAGGGCCAAGACGAGGGATGGACGTGTCAATTACAGTAATGAGGGGGCAACCACAAACTAAAGGGCATTTGGGGAGAGGGACGCCAGACCTGCAAGCCTGGGTCCAAGTTACAGCATAAACTAATACAGTTAGTTTGCACCAAAAATGAAGGCAAATTGGTATTTTGAACATCAGCGTAAACACATATTGTACCAACGGATCAGTTTAGGGCTGCGAGATGACAATTGAATCTAAATGGCAATTTCATTGGCAGCAATTATGAGAGCTGCAACAATTAACTGATAAATCGTGACTAATCAACTATTTTGTTGATTTTTGGATAATTGTAATTGTTATCTGTACTATACAAACTCTAAAACACATTCGAACAGACCTTTTAAAACAAGACAGTGACATAATAAAATCGAAATAACAAAAAAAGAATAAACTATTTTTGATTTTTCTTTAGCTATAATAGACTTTATTCAGATCATCTTGAAACTTTCAGACACCATATTTCAACTTTTATTTGGTTGGTAATGTGTAAAAAGTCAGTGTACAATAGAAATAATCGTTGACCTGTCGACTAAGCAAAAAAAGAATCACTGACAAGTCAACTACTACTAAAATAATTGTTTTTTGTTTTTGACAGCCCTAGCAATTATTGTATTGATGCAGGCTGTTTCCTTGGGTTGTTATTGTAAAACCTTGTGTCCCAAGAGCTTTTGAATTGACCAACATGTTCTGAAATGTTTCTTGTATTTGTTTCGATTTAAATGTATTGAAAAATTCACATGAAGCTCCTGAACACTGTTGAATCTTCCCAATACTCAGAAGAAAACAACATTCTATAATTGCCTGCCCATTCAGCCTGAGATCAGCTGTTATATTGTCTTGTGCTAAAGGTTAATAAAATATATATAATAAAGCTATTGTGCACTATTATTGGCATCATATGATTTCAGTTGTTTTCTATTGGTGCCTTTGTCAACAGTTTTCTCACTCTGGAAAGCAGTATTTACTATTAAGTGTTATTGTGCAGTTTGAGGGTGATTGATCTGTGGTATTGATTGATGCTGGGGCCTTTTAAGTGTGGTTAAACTAATACCATGTGTGGAACAGAGCCATATTTTGGGCCATTACGGCTCTATAAAACATCAACCTCTAAGATTACTTCTGAGCAATTTGCTTCACCTGGATTATCCAGAAAATAAATAAACAAATCAATATCTAGTTACTAATCTTTTCTAAAAGACTAACTAACTAAGACTAGACACTAATTTGACGTGTTGCTCAGTACCGTAAAAAATCACATAAATAGGACACAGTTGGATTTGTTCAGATCAAAAATCATAAAGTATTTGCTTGTAGAGTAGTGTTGATGCTCATGAAATCTGTATTGAAAGCAGTTTACCTTATTTTGTTTTTGATGAAATTGAACTGAAAATATCAGTCGATCAATATGACCAGCCAGCCCTAAAGAACTTAGTTTCAAAGGTCTTTCCAATATAGACAACAACTCATTTAAACAAGAATAACAAACTAAAGAATATTAAGTTTGTTTAGAAGTTGTCAGTGAATAAAAGTCACATTTGTTTGTTTGGCTTTTTATAAACTTGCTTGCTTGTTGTGTGATGAATGTGCCTATGAGGATATTATGAAATCACATATTGCTTTGCAATATCAGCAAACACAATATCCGTAGATCACAAAAACCAAGTTAGAGTCCTTCGTCTGATGAATTTGTCCTGTTGCTGTGTCCAATCGTCACCTTCTTTTCAATAGAACTGAGCCAGGAAAACAAAATATTCTGTTTAGATGCAACAAATAAACTTGCAAATGTTAAAATATACAAAACAGATTGACAGTGACCTAATGACTTGTATTGAAAGGAAGAGCAGCCAATGACGCATCGGAAAACATTTTGAATAATATTTTTCACATTTTCTTTCATAGACACAAACTGATGAAACAAATTTGCAAGATTTCAAAGTAAATGTTCAGGTGGGAGTAGTTTGTCCGCTGACGTCAGACTTGGCCGCACTTAGTCAGACGCAGGTTTTCTGACTTGTGCCTAATCGTCTGGATACTGTTACAACTTTGATTTATTTTCAAGCTGGCAACTCCTGAAGTGTTGAGCTCTGGTTTTGGGGGAAGGCCCTGTGTGCAAGCCTTAGCCCACGGACAATTTTTCACTTTTTCCATCCACTTTCACAACAATCCCACAGGATAAAGTTGGAAGTGGAGGGTCAAGAATGAGGAGAAAGCTTAAGTCAGTTGCCAAAGGGCTGAGTTTTGTCTGGAAAGCATCGACGGGACGAGAAGAGGCTTGTCGCAGTAATTGAGAAGTAAAGGTCACCAGCGCTTTAGTGGCTTTGACTTATTGGTAAAACATTAATAACATGAATAAATAATGGATGAGATTGAAAGGAAAAACATTTATGGTCCAAAGTGGTGCAAAGAGTCAGTTTTGTAATGATTTTTGGACTTAATAGATACAATACAATTTCTTTCCAAAATTTTCAAGCTTTTCTTGTCAGTAAAAAAAAACAAAAAACGTAATCTCATATAGTCTAGTTTTAGGCTCCAGTGTCATATTTAGTGTTTAAAAACTAAGGATTCACATCAAGTATCAAGTAAGTATCTTCAAATTGATAAAAAATAAGCAAACAATCCTGTCCAATTGCTAATCAAAATCATTGTTTGGGGTTTATATAATTTTTTGTTTACAAAAAATATAGCCGATTTTGTAGCCACGCTTAACACTGTAACACACATTTGATAATATGATACAATTCACCCTTTGACGAGTTCATAACATGATCATTTTTACTGTAAACATTTTAGCTACAGCTTTTAAAGCTTGTGCTTAATGAAAAAATTTACTGTTGATGATTGATTTTGTTCTTCCGCAATCACCATGTATCATTTGCTACATAAAATCCTCAATACATTTTTTCCCAAAGGTTAATCTGCCATTATCCAACTCTAATAACTTGTTTCATGAGGTTAATGGAGGTGGTCTATAACATGCAATCAATCGACTTTGTTTTGATTTACAGCACCAGCCACAATATCTAATTTAAATCTATTGTCACGGATTGCTCCTTGATGTTTATTGCATTTAAAGATGAGGTGTTCAGAATTTAGAATTACTAAGTTCTTGGTTCCAATTTAGCAGTATTTGTCATTCCTTCTATTGAAATGCTGTCTTATATTTCTTGTTAGTGTAGAATAAGACACGCACATCTAAAAATCTTTATGGCCTGCGTGCTGGGTACTGAACTTGAATCAAAGTGAAAACGTGTTAGTGAACGTGAACGGTTAGAGTTTACAACTTTTTACAAACATTTTAAAAAATGGATGAGTGGTTCTCAAACTACTTCTGGTTAGAACTGGTTTACACCTAGTTTAGGGGTTATTTAGTCCTGCTTTGGGAAAGTTCTAGTCATAAGTCTAATGTACTAGTCTAATATGTAGCTGATTGATACTAAAGCTAGCGTTGAAACTAGAAACTCATTTGAACTTTTTTCAGTAGTGACAAAAAATTACATAAATGGGAAAAAGTTTGACTTTCCCTGAACAGAACATTCTGTCTTAACTGTCTTAACAAACTAGCACATCACATGATAATATTAAAGAAACTACTGTTATTGTGTGTTGAAAACTCCTCTCCATTGTCAAAACAATAGCGTCTTATCAACATTGTAGTATCAAACCTTTTCCCAATTTTGAAAATTAAGTTTGAGATTTCAGTATCATGACAAACCTGGTTTAGTATGAATTTAGTCTTGGTCTAGTCCTGGTGGTACTTGAAAAACCAAATAATTTAGAGTAACCTGGTTTGAAAAGTTTGAGATATATTTATTCTTCATCTCGTACTGTAGTTTTATTACCACTACATTACTACAGCACAGTAGCGGTTGCACGTGCAGTTGTCAGAGCTTTGAGTACACAACACAAAGAGGATGTCATTCATTGTCTGAGGAAACTGTGTGTGTCTTCTGCAGGAGACTGACCTGCTCCTGACCACAGCAGCTGCAGGAAGCCTGTTGGTCTCGGCCCGATGAACTGAGCCCCTCTCACACTTCCTCCGATAAAGCCGTCCAACCAAGCCTCACCACCAAGAAATGTGTGTGTGTCTTCGAACACACCACTGTCTGACTGTTTTTGGACCACTCTGAAGAGGTTTTAGAGGTCTACACTTTTCCCCTTTACCGCTGGGAAAGACGTTTCTTCTTCACTCAATTGACTTCAGCGTTTAGCCTCACAACTGAAAGCACCATGGGCAGGAAAAAGATCCAGATCCAACGAATCACAGACGAAAGAAACAAGCAGGTCAGTCAATGTTTTCTGTAAATTTATGCTATTACTACTACTACTACTACTACTGCTATTACTACTACTACTACTACTACTACTGCTATTACTACTACTACTACTACTACTACTACTACTACTAATATTACTGCTACTACTGCTACTATAACTGTTTGTAATGTCATTTGTTATCATCACCATTCTTTACGTGTCAAATGGTTTCTTACAAATACCATTGAAGGTACACTTTAAAAAGTTAGATGTAGTTGGCATTTTAATACAATTGCTTTAAAAACCTCATCTATTATAATGACTCAAAACAATTTTCTTTGTATGAGACATTGAAAGCAGAAAATTATGTCATCAAGTTTATAGACTTTTAATGAAGAGTACCCTTCATTTTGTATCAAATTATATCAAGAAGATAATTGCTGTGTTGCAACAAGTAAAATAGTTCAAATAGACCAACAAAAATATTAAAATAGACCAATAAACATATAGTCCTAAGCTAATTGAGTTACTAATTTTCAAACATGCTTGATAATGCTTGGAAATTAGCTGTTTAGCTAGAATCTGGTGCAGATCATCTCTGTCTTACGAGCATAATGTCTCTGTACACTGTCCCTTCAAATAAAGACTAAACTAAACTAAAACTGATCAACTTTTTTACTAAATGGAACAAAAAATATCTTGTCACAATGCTAAATAGAGATGGAAATTAAGTTTTTACACCTCGTGTTAAATAGGGGTAACAAACTTACATTTGACACTTTTGCATCCGTACATCTCTATCTCATACATTATTTATCTTGCGGCTCGTTGCACTTTCATTTAGTAGTGGCCTAAATATGAAAAGGTCAAGTAAGGCAACACAGGGAAATGGGTTTATGATATAGAAATTCTCAGTCTCACTATATATTTAGCACAACAAAGGATATGGACTTCACATGTGGCACGCAGTTCACACATTTGGTGGCCACACTCTTGAGTTGATGTCATGGTTCATAAGACCAACCTCTGATGGATGTGATAAATTGGTGTCGATGTATTATCACAGACTTTAACAATATACAAACTACATGTTATGCAAAATATTCTAAGCTACTAACAATGCATTGGTTTGTTGCAACGGGGCCATAATTCTTTGCTGTTTCACTGCAGTCAACCTTTAGAAAGTCTGTGAAGAATAAAAAAATAAATCTTGATTCTGTGAAATATAATGTTGACACAATTTGCTTGTCAGTACATTCTTAGAGTTCTGGACAGTGACAGATTCGGATATTTCTTGGCCCTTTTTTTCAAACATTCAGATTGATTTCTCTGCAGTGATGCGGCTCATGTCTCTAAAGCAGTTTGTCCTCCGGATTTGCCTTTTCCAGTCTCATTTGTTTCTCTCCTCTCGGCGTGAGGCTGCCACCCCATTCACAGCATGACTTGGTGTCAGTGATAAAATCAGCGTCTCTTTCGCCAAAGTGTTTTGTACGAGAGAAACAGCTGAATCTGGTTTAACCAAGTCTCCAGTTCTTCATAAAACGTCGATTGCCATGAGTTGTTGCATTAGATATTGCTAAGCTCTCATCATTATAATAAAAAAGGAATTATTATGAAGCAAATTAAGTGTCACAAATATTTAATGAACAGACACTTTCAGGAGAAAAAAGTAAATCTATGGCCCAATTTCTGATGTGGACTCTACTCCACCCAGTTATGCTGTGAAACTGGGTTTGACAGTCTACATATAAAAGTGCTTTTTGTATATACTATGCATTCTTCTTAAGAAAAAGATTAAGGATAAAATATGGCTGCAAGAGTAATCGCAGTCAAATTTAAACCACAATTTGAATGAATCCAATTAGCAAATCTGCATAAAACCTGTTAACTCTGTTGTTTAGATCTGCATAAACATCTTCTGAAATCCATAGTAGTGTCAGTTCTTTTTTCAGACTTTTTATCAACTCTCTTGGGCGCGTTTCTAATGTGAACTTTGAACGGAATCCAGTTATTAAATTACACAAATCGCAAATCTAATTGAAATTGCAATTGTTGTCAGAAACAGTGCAATTAGAGATGTTCCCAAATCGCATAGCTCTAGCCTGAAACAAGTTAATCGATAAATTGCAGCTAATCTATAATTGAGATAATCCTCTACTAATTTAGTAATCGAATAATTGTTATCCATACTATACATAGACTCCAAAACATGTCATGTGCTGAGAGAAGAAGTTTTATGATTCAGACAGAGCAAGAGCTACTTTAAAAAGACACAGGAAAGGAGTGTTTTTGATCAAAAGCCCATTTTTTCTGTACATATGTTTTTGAAATGTCCTTTATGGCGTCACCTAATCTTCATCTGAGTCAAATTTAGTAAAAATCAGATAATTATGAGTATTTTGCACTCTAAACAATAAATCGATTAGCAAAATAATTGTTAAGTGCAGCCCTAAACCCGATCTTTAGGTTGTGTCACCTCCCTCTCTCTCATAAAACTGTCTCTCTCATTTCTGTCTATTTCTAAATGCATTTTCTTGACCACTGCCTTGTAAAGTTCTCCACTGTCTGTCGTCTGCTGTGCTTTAGGTCACATTCACAAAGAGAAAGTTTGGCTTGATGAAGAAAGCCTACGAGCTCAGCGTGTTGTGTGACTGTGAAATCGCCCTCATCATTTTCAACCATGCCAACAAGTTGTTCCAGTACGCCAGCACCGACATGGACAAAGTGCTGCTCAAATACACCGAGTACAACGAGCCCCACGAGAGCCGGACCAATGCCGACATCATAGAGGTGAAACTACAATATTACAAATTGTAACATAACGTAATTTAATTTTAGTTTAATTTTAGTTGTTGTGGTGATTACAAGACACATTTATGTAAAGGCATCTATCAGGAACTATTGAGATACACATTTTGTACTTTATTTTACTTTTACTATGTCCAAATATTTGTTTAAACTTATTTGTAGCTAATACAAAAAACAAAAGTAATCTAAAAAAAGATATTGTCAAAGTCTCTTTAAGCCCTGATTCAAGCTGTCTTTGTTAATTTTCACAGACTTTGAGAAAGAAAGGATTTAACGGCTGCGACAGTCCTGAGCCCGATGGAGAAGACTCGATCGATCAAAGTCCACTGAACGACGACAAGTTTAGAAAGACCACAGAGGACCTGGATGTTCTCTTCAAACGCTACGGAGTGAGTTACAGAGAAATACAGCAGCATTAACTGGTCCACAGGAAACTGCTATGAGTTTGTTCCTCAAAATGTTTTTTTTTCACACATTTTGTATGTCACTTTTCTCGGAATTTAAACTTGTTTCATCAATAATATGTAATGGTTTCGTTAATACTAACTCTAGACAAATTCTAGACTGTACCGACCACATTAATTGCCCTGGTAAAAGTTCACTAATTTTAGATGGGGCTCAACCTTCATTCATGCAATAACTTTACTTGACAATAAACTACACTTTCTTCTGTGCTAGTTTGAATGTGATTGGTAGAATATGGATTCCAACAACTTAAGCATGAACAGACATGTAAAACACTACTAAAATAATACTGGTAATCCAAGTTTAGTAAATATTCTCACAGCTGTTCTATTGTTAAGCTGTTTTCAATCACCTTTGTTGTTTATAATTAACAGAATGTAAAATGAGGACATGCTTATGTTATAGTTCAATACTAAGTACCTGAAATGAAAACATTTGCCGTGAAAAGTACTGTTTATGATCATTTGGATCAATTCAGCATAAGTGAAATTTTAAACTCTATAAATTGCACAGCCGTATTTTCTCGATGCTTGCATCTTTTACGCATCTTACGCATTGTTGTTTTGACTATGGAAAGGTAGCTTGCTAGCTCAGTGTTAGCGACGGTACTTCCTGGCTTATTCTACCTCTGGGATTTTCGCTAAGTCAGTCTAATATTAATAACAAATATTATAACATCAGACTTTGAACAGCGAGGTGTGGTGGATGTTTCTGACAACATGTTACAAAACAGCTGTATACTTCACCAAAGGACATGTGTGTTCATAAAGGGACATGCTAATGCTACTGTTAATTTAATTTTTTATTAAACAAATTAAACTAACAAACTGAAATCATCTTCACATAAAAACGATCAGACAGACTTTAAAGTACTTTAGTACTAGTAGTGCCTTCAAAATGTATTTTGTTGTTTATGTATGTATATTTTACATTTTAATAAAAGCAATAATTGTGCGAAACTGTTAGCTTAGACAACTGCTGCTGTGTAGAGACCCTATTGATAAAGATAAAATTTCTTGTAATTCACACAAGATAAAACTTTTCCCCACACTTTATTTCCCACAGCAGTCGGCGGCTCCGCCCCAGACGTTCACGATGCCGGTGACGGTCCAGTCGTCTAACCCGAGCACGCTGCAGTTCAGTAACCCTGGCAACGCCCTGGTAACTACCTCTTCTTACGTGACATCGTCGTCGCTCACGGACACCCACCTCCTGTCGCCGCAGCAACAGTCTCTTCAGAGGAACACGGTGTCACCTGGGTTGCCGCAGCGACCGGCCAGTGCAGGTGAGTGTGTTATGTCGTCTGCAGATCTGAACCTGGCATTCTCTCAGTTCTATCATTGGTTTAAAGTTTACAGAGTCTACAATCCCATTGATACCTGAAGCTTTGTTACTCAAGTTAGGCTTTATTGTCCCCTTGTGGAGAAATCCTTGTCGGACAAGCAATGGGCACGAAGACCAAAACATACAATAGACAGTGAAATTACTACATATTTACAATACCATGATGGCAGTTACTATGCAAACTTGACAAAAAATTTTCTTCTATTCTTTTAAATTAAATAAAGTAAAGTATAAATACAATACAATTCTCCTATTCAAATTTGTCTTTACAAGTCATCCACGCAAAATGCAGGCACCTGCAAATCTCACCCAGTATCACAAACTGCCCAGCCCTTGTCTAAAAAGGGTTTTACACATTAAACAACCCAAAAAGTACAAATTAATTACTTAATGTTTTACTAGTATCCATCAATTAATCCACATCACTCACACTTCAAATTCACACCATAAAAAACGTTGACAGTTGAGCTGATTCTTGCTGTCTCAAATAACATTACAGTCAAAAGGTTCCTACAGTGTGAAAACCCCTTGACATGCTGTTTTCCCCCCAGTGTGATGTCGCTGCAAAGTATTTATATTTTAAAGTCTATATGACAAGTTAGAATACACGTTTGACTAAAACATTGTATTTAAGATCTTACATTTTGACTATTTGTCCCCAGTTTTACAAATTTCAATTTTTTTATAATCGTACTTCCTGGTTGAACATGGGCAGCATATATGACATAGGTGGAATGTTACATAGGAACCATTTTTGAAAACAAGGGCCAAAATCCACTTAAATTATACAATAGTTATGATTTGACAAATAATAAAACTTGATGACCCCCTTTATTTTGTTGAATGACTGTTTAAACTGTCAGAAAAGTGTGTCAGTTTAGTGTTAACTGTCTGTTTATTTTCAACTGTACGACACATTTTGATGACATAGATGGAGGGATTCAACTCAGCGCTACTAAATTACACTTCCTGTAATTTTAAACTTTTATTTCTCAAAATTTCTACTGGAACTGCATCTTCAAAAATTTTAAACTATGCTTAATATTTAAGTGCCATCCCAGCAAACTATGCCATCATTTGAATCTAATGAGAACCTGTCATATAGACTTTAAAACTGAGCTGGAGACAGGTCAGAATTCAATGGTAGGATTTGCTGTTGAACTGTCAGATTACGGATTTATTGATCTGTTTTATGGTTATTATCTCTGGCCTATCTACATGGAACAAAAACTGGCATAAGTTTGATGTCTTCTCTGTCAGCATAAATAAATTAACATTAAATACTTTCTTACCACAGCTTCAGAAAGTGGTGCCATTATTCAACCCCAAACACGTCATTGTTGTTAGTTAAAAGGATCTCATGCCATAAGAATAATGTGGCAAATTTGTGGAGCCACCCACTCACAGATAATAAGTTTCAACATTTGTGAATCATAAGTTTGAATATTTCTTTTAAAAAACAGTAAATTTCTCACAGAGTTACATAGTCCTTTGCCCTCTATCTGAATGTATGACTTCATCAAATGCAAGAATGTGAACGCAAGTAATGATTTAATTAGTCTTTTTAAATTTTATTTTATTGCTCCCTGTAATTTAACAGCACATGCTTGTAGAAGAATGTTGTGATGTCATGTGATTGTGTGACAAGGTCCATTTATCCATCAATTATACCACCACAAGACAAAAAAACATGTTTATAGATTATTTACTCAATCTACAATTTTGTTTAAATAGTACAGGGCTACAGAATGTTGTTCTAGCATAAAGAACGTTAAATATCCTGTATAAATGTAAAATAAAAGTATAATAAAGTGAATATTAGTGTCAATGGAGAGGACAAATAATACATTACAGTCATGATGGTGATTTAGCGGAAGTTAAATGGCCTAATCAGTTGTACTACTCCCAGCCAGCCATGTAACTGTACAACATGAGTACCACCAATACAAAGAAAGATATCAAACTTCAAAGGTTATTATTCAGTGGAGAAAGTTAACTAAAGGACTAAATGACTAAAGATCTACAACCCTAAACTCAATTTTTGATTTGATTTCATTTTGTGCTATTAAAAATAAAAATGTCTTTCAAAATGTATTTTTCTCTGCACATAAACAATACTAACTTTTAATTGGGACTGCAATTAATGATTATTTTGCTAATCAATTAATCTTAAGATCATTATTTCAATTAATCAATTAGGACATTCTGATGATTAATATTTACATCAAACACTGAATTCAATGTTTCCTTTGTCATTTTTTTCTTGTCATTCCTGCTCTGTCTGAAAATACCACATGCCCCACATGCTTTGAAGTCTTGTTTCTTCTAGTCAGACTGTTTAATTAGACTTTTAATCATTTCCATTTCACTCAAAAATTGTTTTCCTCGAAAGTCTGAACTCTGCTCCAAACCTCATGCTTTTACAGACAGAGGATTGACTGTAGACGTTGTGAAAAAAAAAAGCTGATCATCGACAATTAGAAATGACTGAATCTATGTATTGTTTAAAATTTGATTAATACCACAACCCTGCTCCACACACGCAAAAAACGCAATTGTTTTTGCCGTAAATTATCCATATAACAGATAATAATGACCCTCACTTACTCATACGTACATTACACTAATTACCCATTGACTTTGAGATATGAAACAGTGGATTTGAACTAAAGGATGAGTAGAGTGCATTTGTGGTTTTTAATAATCAAGCCCCTTGGCAGTGCATTAAAAAGCTTTGAGATGGCACTTCACTACATAACACTATTACTCATGTTCTCTCTTCAATAGGAGCTCTTCTTGGCGGCGATCTGAATAATTCAAACGGAGGGTGCCCTAGTCCAGTTCGTAAGTAATCACTTAAATCTTTATACTCTTTCTTTATTCAACGCCACATGCGCTCGCTTGGCCAAATCCTTTCTCTCTCCTCCTCTGCACCATCTGGGATTCAGTTTGAAGTGAATCAGGGGAAGCCACCACCAGTAAAAACAAAAGATAGTCGCAGTATTGCAGACACTTAGCTTATAGCCACATTAAAGCGCTGGTTTGTCTTCGCACCAGGAGTCTTGTTTTGTTACACTTAGGCAAGAAAGAGGCTGTGTTCTGTTTGTATGACGTGCCAGCTCGCCTTACTGATCAACAAATATCTGAAGGAAATACAAATTATTTTACAGGTTCCTAATCGAGCCACAAGGGAGAAGTGTTGTCTTTTTATCAGTTCCAAACCCAGATTAGTAAAGAAAATTTATTTGCAAAACGTGGAAATAGAAGGCTGATTACAGACTGTGACAAAAAAGTTACAAAAATGTGAAGTAGAAAATGTAAAAGAGGAATTAGAATTGTGTCAGACATGTGTTCTCATAATTATAACAGGAAGGACTTGACATTGACGTCTCATTAGAGGCTTTATTTTATTTTATATTCATCCTTTTTCGACTTTTCTTGTATCCACTGCAGTGTCTCAAAATAGCTCTACGCGCAGCCAGACAGCTCCAGCTCTGATTATTTTAGCCTCTATTGTCTGCTCCCCTCTGTCTCCTTCATTCACCTGTGAGATTTAATTGATTTCCGAGCGATCGCACCTTTGTCTCCCCTACAGCTAATGGATACACCAGCGCCAGGGCCTCGCCGGGCCTGCTCACCGTCTCCAACGGCAACAGTCTGGGGAAAGTAGTCCCGGCTAAGTCTCCACCTCCACCTCCGAGCCCGCAGATGGCCAACAGCCGCAAACCAGACCTCCGAGTCATCACATCGCAGGGCGGGAAGAGCCTCATGCAGATGGTGAGTGCTGGAGAGAGCCGCGGTCTGCGCTCACAACTGTTCAAACCCGCACACAAGACTTTTATTATCAAATTAAAACATACTCAAACTGCTGAAATATCAATGGAGCTAGGCTGAACATCTTTAAAAAATAGATGGCATTTGTTTAATATGCAATGCAATGTTTCTCATTCATAGAGAACAGTCTAATTATCTTCACTCATCTAATTTGCTGAATAGATGGTGATGTTTAGCTTCTTGTATTGTATGTGTTAAAAGACTATATAGCTAGGTTAAAGGTTCACTGTGTAACTTTTCATCCGTCTCAATGAAGATGCTTTACCTAGAACGTTTCACCAGATGACAGATAGATAAGTTCTTGCCATACTGTGGAACAATCGAGGCAAAAGCCATAAGATCTCCATGGAGACAAGCAGGAGGCGGACCACCTACCAGAAACTTTACATAGTGCTCCTGTAAGAAAAGACAGCACTACAGTTAAATAGGGCTTTAACTGACATTTTCACTCTGTAATGTAGCTTATTCAATAGGAATTATTTCATTAAGGTCCCCAGCCCAGTGTCGCCATAGAAACATGTGGGAAACACAGAATCCAATATGTTCTGACACTCGACCTTGCACATGCTGTACGTATCAAATTGCATATTGGATTTACTCGGCAAATTTCATGACTTCGGCTGTAGAAAATATAAGTTTAATTCAGTGTGCAAAACTGAATAGAGTGGTGACTTTTATGAAACATCCCCACTTCCCACTTGTATACAATATGTCTGATAACCTCTTGATCTCTGACTCTGTATCCTGTTTACTGAATGAGTGAAACGCCTAAACTAACTAGTTATTTGAATAGATTTATATTATTTTTCTTGCTGTTGTACGCCACCGCTAGGAGCTTAATCCTTGTGTTACCCCCTCCACAGACAGAGGAAGAGCTGGAGTTGGTAAACGAGGTGACTTCTTCACTCTCTCGCATGGGTCCAGGACAGTCACTGGTCATTAAAGCAGCATGGTCCCACTGCAGTGCTCATTGTTCTGGTCTTGTGCCACAAACATTTCTCAGGATGATTTTTGGTTTGAAACCCAACTGCATGAAGATCAGGGCTCATAACTGTTGCATTTTAAACAGAATTGGTGTTTTAGTTGTGATTTATTATTCAGACACTGAGATGATCCACGTGTGCAGTGCATACAGTGTACAGGATGTTGGTGAAATGTGTACATGGTAGTTGTGGATGGATGGGCTCCTGGTGGGCACCGGAGACACAGTAAACTGACAGACTGTACAGTATAAACCTCTATGGTGAAGAAATATGGTTTTGTAAAAAATCAAAAAAAAAAAATCAACCCAAACAATTTGAACCTCTTTTGGGATCTATCTATCACTATAACCAAATCTTTCTGTTTACTCATTGGTACAAAAAATAATCAGCAATAATAATACAATAAATACAGTTACTTTATTTTAAAAGACCACAGTAACTAGTATGGTTCTAAACAGATGCTTAGTTGAATCTAACCTTACTTTATTTATCCTTCAATATTGCCCAAAGCTTACCATAATGGCTGCCTTGAGCCATCGGTATTTAGCACTACCATGTACAGCCTGTATCACCTGAAACTCAAATAAGCATTTTGCATTGTCCTGGAGTTATCTGAAGATGCCACTAAAGCATGGGTGTATCACCACCAGGTTCACTGACACGTGCCCTAATCCCCATTGTCACCTCCCTCACCAAATATTAGAGAGATGTGTTCAAATCTGATGTTACATTAAAGGCATTTTACATCTAAAGCCAGCTACTCAGTCACAGGGCTAATAGAGGTGGGAGATAGACTGAAAAATGGATAATATGGCAGTTGGCATTGAAATATAAAATTAGAAGACTGAGTATATTGTTTCTAATTATACTATTTAAATGGCAGCAAAAGAGCTAATTAAAAGACCAATCACACTCCAAATGTAAAATGATCACAATAAGAGAATTGCTAAGCCTGTAAAAAGGCATCTGCACAACAAAGTTTCTTTGTCCATGGAATTTAATGATAAAATCTTATCACCCCTAAGCTCTTAGAACGTTATGAAAAACATGTGATTCTTGTATTAGTTTGAGTTTTTTCTGTTCTCAAATGTAGATTACCCATACACTTTTTTGAGTACGAACCAATAGGAATTATAATAAACGAGTGCAATCAAGAAAGAATAAAACCCTGCAGCTTACTAAATTCTGTAGTGAAAGTACAGCCTCTTTTAGACTCACTCTGGCCCCAAACACTTGACTTGTTCTCATAGCCGGTGCTGTCACCCCTCTGTCATATTTCTACAATACTTCTCAAAGTTACAGCCAGAATCTCATTTTCCAGCGTTGGCTGATTCATTTCCATCGCCCTCTCTCGCACCGCTCCTCCTTGCGTCTCCACAAAGGCACTTAATTGAATCTGGCCCTACTCTGCGCTCAATCTTCTCTCACTCCAAATCCAATGTTACAGTCATAACCCAGGCCAATGTTTCCTCTGAAAATCATCACAAGAGAGAGCAGTAATTCAGAACTGAAATGATCGCATCTTTTGGCCTTTTGTTCGCATAACCTTAATATCCCTTTTAACAGAAAGCTGTTAATACATTTTATTATGTGGCACAGATGCGCAGCCATAACACCTCATTGTTTCTTTAATACATTTTACAAGTTTCTTTGTTTGCCAAATGTTGTGCCATCCAAATATTTAACCTTAGTAAGCTCCCACAACCACCATACTTTTGCCCTGTTAAAGTTAACTCGAATGAATTACCAACAGTAAATGATGGATGGATTGTTCTTGAATGCATTTTCCTTAACATGGCTGTTTCCACAATAAAACCGAAGTACATACTGTCTTTTATGTTTTGTTTGTACAACAGCAGCAGTAGATCTCTTTATATTTTACCTAATATATTATTATCAGACTGTTCAATTTAACATTTATAGTAAAAATTTTAATGGAAGCACTCAAATGCCTTTAATGTAATCTGCCCATAAGATGCATTGTTCAAATAAGGATAATACGTTTTTGATGCCTGTCATCAAGAACCTCCCAGTTCTTGGTAAATCCCTCTTTGTGATTTACGAACTCTCACCACATCTCATCACTCCCAGCATGTCGCACTCGGCACAGTCAGCCGTCCGTGGACGTGGACTCATTAAAAATCTTATTTTGCAGCAATTTTTTTTAACGAGGTTTTATGCTTTTTGTTAGAATGCTCAGCGGCTGGCAGCAGGCGCTCAGGTGGCACAGACGCTCACCACACCTGTCGTCTCTGTGACCACTCCCAGTCTCCTGGCCCAGGGGCTGCCCTTCTCCGCCATGCCCACCGCCTACAACACAGGTGAGCTGGTCATTTTCCTCTAAATTTATCTTTGACATATAATATTATCCATAATGGTTTTGCACTACACTTGATATAGCTACTGATTGTACCGACAATGTAACTCAATGACGGTAACAGCATGTAATTACATTGTACTTTGGATTCAATTTAAGGTAAGAAGGGTCAGGCTACTTACATTACATTACTTTTTACAAGTTGTTACATAGTGTGATACATCTTATTTCATGTTGTTACGTAGTGCATTACATCTTATTACAGGTTGTGACACCATGAATTACGTCTTATTACAGGTTAACATAGTGTTTTGCATTTTATTACAGGTTGATAGAGTGAGATACATTGTACCTAATGTGTCAAATATAGTGGGAAACAAAATGTTACTATTATGTTACTACTAGTCACATGAGTGCTGACCCTGAATCCATTGCCCTGATACAGAGTACCAGCTGACCAGTGCGGACATCACTGCTCTTCACGCTCTGGCATCACCTGGAGGTCTGTTACCAAGCAGCGTGTCGACGTGGCAACAGCAGCAGGCTGTCTCCCAGCAACCACCTCAGCAACAGCAGCAACAACCACAGCAGACAACCGCTCAACAACAGCAGCAGATCAACCTGGCATCTCTCAGCAACCTGGTGTAAGTCGAACAATCTTCATGAACTTGGTGTTTCCTTTAATTTTCTGTCCCAAAGAGAATGTTATAGTGACCCGTTTGAAACCCAAGCCCTCTGTACCACTCCTGACCACTCCTGACCACCTGTCAGCTTGCATGGTCTCATGTCATAACCTTAAATGCAAGCACTTCACCTCTTCTCCTCTGTAGTAACCACAGCATCTCACCATCTCAGCCCACCATGACATCAGCTGGAGTTTTAGAGGAAAAGGAACTTTTTACATAGATGTTTAACATTGTAGATCAGCTCCAAAACACAAAGATAATACGCTTTATGCACGTGTTTAATTATGCAAGTGTTTAATTATATTTAAGCAAAGATTTAGAGATTTTTTTTCTCTAGAGACATGTTTAACATATGGCCCTTATGCACTGCTTAGTTGTGTTATTTCCTTTAATGGATTAATGAGTGCAATTAGCCCAAAGAGGTAATTAAGAGTTATTTACGCACCATTGCACAGAACAGCAGCACGTTCACGTGAGTGTTTGTGATGTCGAGTTTGGTGTCTAAATTACTTAATGACAACTGTAGACGCATAAATGCATCATCAGCCCCGGTCTAAATGGGTCGTTGCCATTCTGATGTTGAAGTACAGTAGTGTTCAGTAGATTTTATCAGGCGACTGGTCAAGTGAATGTAGTGTTTTGGTGAAGTGTCTCTCTCTCTCGTCCACAGCATGTGGGGCATGGACAAACAGAGCAGCGATCTGTGCAGCCAGGTGTCCAGCCTGGCAGCCAATCTGAGGTGAACAGCCCCAGTGTGCGTGTGTCCAATGTCCCATGTTTGTAGTGGACTGTGTTAAAAAAAAAGAGAGAATGAGCCTCAAGCTGCTGCTGAGATATGTACAACACATTTTAGATTTTAGGTGTGGATTAGTAGGGTGTTAGTGATTTTAACATTAAAAAAAAAAAAGGACATTTAACGGGTCTTGGTCTTCACAAATCTTTCATTTTGTTATCTGCTTACTGCATCACTCTCAAATTGAGATTAAAATTATCACATTAATATTTATAACTATAGTAATAGTCATTTACAATTATACAGCAGCTTGTGAATGTGTTTATCTCTTTCGACCGGTGTGTGGGAAAAACTGACTGATCTCTGGTTGACTGAAAACTAAAAGAAAACTATGAGTATTTTCTCTCGTACTTTTCTCGTACTTTTTATTTTTACACGTTTAAATTAATTCTGTCAGACAAAGCTTCGACTGCCTTAAAACTTTATTGTCACTCGTCTGCATGTCTCTTGAGTAGAACATCTTTATCTGTTTATACGGTAGGTTTATGTTAGTTTCACACCAGTACAACATTATTGTGGCGGTCACAATAATGCACATTCTTTCCTCTGGTTTGGACTCCAACCCTTTGTTTTGTCCCCACAGCGTTGGCTCTCCGTCCAACCTGCTCTTGGGTAGAGATGAGTGGTTGGGCCGGTACTGTATCTCACTTCCTGTTTCCTGTTTGTCTGTGCGCTTTGGCTGCTCCTTTAAGCATGTGCCGTCTGCGGACAACAGAACCTGTCTCTTTCCACCTCCACTAACCCAAAAATTATAAGGCTTTTCTACACACCATCAAACAACTTATTATTTTTGATCCATTCACACATTACTCATGCTTCCTGGGCTGTCCTGTCGATTCACTGGGAAATGTTTCTGCTTTGAACAGGCTTTGAACTGTTTGGGGGAATATGTGGCTTTGCCCTGTTGGTGCTGTGATATGTTTACTGTTTGGTTTTGCATTTGCTCCAGTCTTGTATGTTTACAGTACTGTGCAAAAGGTTTAAGCAAAAGGTTTCAAATCTGGTTTGGGATAGAAGCATAAGATCTTTCTTAAGTGAGGAGTAATCTAAAGACAGATTCAAAACAGTGTTTGTTGTTGGTTTTAAGTAGTTTTTCTCTCATTTCCCACGTTCTTCACATCATCCTGCCTCTTCATTCTTAAACACACATGGAGTCAGTGATGTGTGTAGCTAGTGACTGATGCAGTTTGAGAACACAAACGTCCTCTAGAGACAATGGAACTAATATTTTATCTCTATACTGACCCCTTGTGGCTGGTCTTGTCTCTCAAAGAGACAGGTATTTTCCATTCTAAATGAGTTGTTTAGACACTCACTAGAATCTTAATCTGCCTACTTTTTTTTTGCACAATACTGTACATCATATGTCAAAATTCCCATCTTAACACTTTTTATGTTTTCTCTACTCCACTCTAATCTTTCAGGCCCGTGACCCATTTACCTCAAGGTGCCATGCTGACGGTGAACACCAGCTCCGGTGTGAGCATCAAATCTGAGCCTGTGTCTCCAGGTCGGGACAGGAGCACACCCTGCCCCCCTCCGTCCTCCACACCAGTGTCAACAAGCGGCGCAGGGGCCATACTCAGCGCCCCCCCTCAGTACCCCGGCTCTCTGCTCTGCCTTGAACCCCCCACCGGACGCTCCCCCGCGGACAGCGTCAGCAGCAACGCCAGCTCCTTTGAGGGAAGCGACCGGGACGACACCGGGGGAGGAGGGGGAGGAGGAGGGGGCAGCGGCACGACAAGCATTAACCCGGCCGATCTGCTCATCCGGGCGGCCAGCGAGCAGGAGCAAGAAGGAGGCAACGTGAAGCGCATGAGACTGGACGCATGGGCCACATAGAGGCGCCCGCATTTCAAGTGGTGTTGTTTTGTTTTGGAGACACTTGCGCACTCACGGCTCTCACCTCACCACTGCCATTCAACACTATCATCACACATGTCCCGAATCATGCAATTTAGCTGCAGACTTTGCCAAAATTATTTAAAAAAATGTAAAAACAAAATTGTAGTCTGGGAGGATTGCTTCAGACGGACGCAGAAATAGTAGATCTTTCTTCAGCTTAAACAGACTTTTCAATAGATCATGATTTTGGACAAAGTAAGACATGGTTTTACATGGTTTCGCATCACCGTATACTTGCATTGCTGCACTGGCGTTATAAGTGGCTACATAACTGGACTTATATGCCACTTACGCTGCCGTTTTTTCTTCAAAAATCCAGCATCTATCAGGATCCATCCATAAGTCACTCACCTATGGCACTTTCGGAGATGCCTTTACGTGGTTCTAAGACTGAAACATGTTATATTCAGCACTAAAAACACTTGGATTTGACAAACGCGACCACCCCAGCAGCTATGGAGTGCCAATATCAAAACCTCGGGAAAAAAACACAAAAATATGCCAGATGCCTCTTGCATGCGGCACAGGGAAAAACCATCACACCAGACGTCACAGAAAAGATCAGGATCGAGACTGTTTCAAGGCTTTCGAGCGCCCCCTGCTGTTTTCAGCGTGGCTGCACTTCCCGTCCTTTGACTCTTTGACCTCCTCTCGAACTTTTTGCAAGGATCTCTGAAGTCCAGATTAGTACCAGGAGTAGATGCCATGCAGTGATAGGCGTAGTGGGTTTTCTCAAGCCTAAATTTGGCTTTTTCGGGTAGTATTTTGTTCTTTCAGTCCACGTGTTAACCTTTTATCTGTTAGTAATTTAAAAATCTGTTTTGACGGTCCAGTAGATGTCCAGCAGTAGGACTTTGTATAAACCACTCCTTATACAAAAGCTTTGATGTCCTCTTTAGCTCTCTATCTACTCTTTCGCCGTATAAAGTGATCAGAAGAAGACATTTTCTATATTTCTACCGCTTTAAGTTACGGGGCGACTAAGTACAGCAGCGGCTTTCAGCGACGTGTATGTACATATGGATATAATATTTGCATAGACTTTGCTAGGTATCCCTAAAAACAAGCAATGTGTTGATCTCAGTGGATCTGTTTGCATATATGAGTGTGAATTTGATATGTTTTTGGAGTTATCGGTGCCGGACTTGACGCCTGGTGACAGTGACGTTTTCTCCGTGAAACTATTTTATGCTATCGTGGATGGTCGTGTACACTCTTTTCACGGAGGCCTACTCGGTCGTGGTGTTGTCATACTATTCTATTATGCCACATGTTTTTCAAAGCTTACGGTTAACGGTAAACTATGTCCATTGTAACAGACACAAATAAATAATAAGACACTGCCACTCACTTTTAGTCTAGTTATAAAATACACTTAGTTGAATTGGTTAAGACTTGTCACATGAGCACACATAGTTTTTGCCTTTTGTTTTTAAAAGTAAGTCAAGAGTTTGGCTTAGAAAAAGTGCTGTTTATTTTTGACATAGCCATTTCATGTGTGTGTGAGTAGTTGTAATAGTCAACTAATGGAAATTTTCTCCCAATTTTTCTTGATGTTTTCTGGGTGCAGACTGTTGACAGTATTTTTATATATGGATATGGATACAACGTTTAAATCTATGTAATGAAGAGAGAGGAACCCGAGTGTGGACTCTCTGATGTTGTGGACGTGTCTTTCGAACTTGGGATGGGCACAACAAGCAAAAAAAAAAAAAAAGTTGAATAACTCAGACAAGCACCTAAATGCATTATCATTGATTATCACACCATTCATAATTTCACCACCACAATCATCGACAGGAACTTTATAATGGAAGAAACGAGCAGTGACATAATAAAGCAAACGTGCCGGGCACGCCACATGAGGCTTTCTTTTGAATTTATTTTGTTTGTTTATAATCCTCCTTTGCCCACATTAATTAACATAATGTGTTTGTTTCAGCGGCCAGTCAAGTTGCCCTGTTAAATATTCACAATAATAAAATTGATAACAGTTGAGTGCCCTTTGTATAGCACAGACTCGGCCAAAGATTCATCCAGTAGTCATTATAATAAGCTTGTTAAAGTTACTAAACAAAACTAGATCTTCTGTCATTTGAGGACTTGATTGGGAAATTAAACAAATTAAAAAAAAAAAAAAAACAATAATAAACCACAATAAATCCTTTGATTTATTCATATACATATATATTTATATTGCCATTATGTGCAGCTCTTTTTAATGGGTTTTTGGATTGCAAGTCCCATCCCTATTTCTGACTTTCTATTGCTACTGAAGCTTTGAGTTAGACACACTTCAAACACCAGTGTTTTTTTCCATGTTTAAAGAAAATTCACCTTTCCGTCCTTCGTCGTGTTGTGTAATTTAATATTTCATCTTTTGTCCAACATGCATCTAGTTCTCTCATTTGACTTGGCTAGGACTCAGCTAATGATCTTAACCCCACTTCACTGGCCATGTTTTCTCCCAAATCAAACTGAAATTGTAATCTCATAAAACTGCTGGTGCTTGACTGAAAGGACACAGCGCGGTGGCTGCTGTTAGAGGCAGATTTATTGTACAATGGTTCTCTGTCCGAGCTCTAGTTTAGTCACATGACAATCTTTGAGACATGAACCTGCACCCTGTTACTCGTTGTGTACAATGTTTTTTAGAAACTCACTATTTTTGGATTAAGTTGTGCTGGTGACAGTTCCATTGTCTATTACTATAATGATATAATTATTACTATTATGGAGCTTTTATTTTATTGCGATTTTTGTGTAGGATAGCCAACAGTTTTATTTTCTCTGGTCATAAACATAGTACTGGGTTCCTTTTTTGAAACAACTTGCTGAAAATTGCACGATTAATTATTGTGGTATTAGCAAATGCAATGAAGGAAATACCAGTTAAATGCTGCAGTTTTAATTAAGATATAGAATATATTTATAAAACGTGAAACAACTGAAAATGATAATTCATATTAATTGAATAATGTAAATGCATGGGCTACAGGTTCCATCAGCTCCTGTTTGTTCCGGACACAAAGGACATGCATCACAAATGAGTGTTAACTCAGAATAATGTAGCATATGGATACTAAAGATGAAATTTATAGCTAATATATTGTGTTGAGCTAGTCTGCTTTGGGTTTTGTTGTAAAGAAAATATTATTTTGTTGTTTTTGAGAATGATACAGTTTGTGTATATTTTCATATACAAAGTATGCACTGATATGTTATTGAAATTCTATACCGCTTTTACAAAAAAGTGTTTGTTGTACCAAAGTATCCAAGTCCCTTGAAACCTTATCCTTTTTGCGTATGTTTTACCGTATTTTATATATTAAATAGACAAACTGAGTGACAAAACTGAGTGTTCAAGTTAATTTTCTTCATTTAAAGGTGCCATCAAGTGAGTTAAGATTATTTTTTCACAAATTAATTTTGTTTACTGAGCCAATGTCCAGTATTCAAAGACTTTGTTGTAATTGTCTCTACATCTTCCATAATCTTCAATAACTTTTTTTAAGCCCAAACAAATGACAGTTTTGAAGTTTGTTTTTTTGTCACAAAATGTGCCAGTTTTAAACTCACATAAATTCAGTGATAATTAAAGATCTAAATTTAGACAATCAGATGTGACCACCTGTCAGTTTAGCAACAGCAGATTTTACCAGAAAAATCATTTTAGCTCTACACAGTGTAGACTGTAGTCAAAAATTATGTTCAATGTGACTTTCCTGAACACAAATTTTAGACTTTCTTTCTTACAAAAAATGGCCAAATGTATTCCTTTAGAGTCTGAACTCCAAACCACATGAGTTTACTGTAACGACAGAGGATCACCCTCTTTAAAAAAAAAACACTTGTAGGATTTGAAATTGGTAATAAAGTTCTACTTCAGAGACTCAATCATTAACACAGAATTGTAATAAGAAATAATGTTTTATTACAGGCCCCAAATATCAAAATATATATTTCTTATATACCTTTTATACAAAAAATTAGTCAACTAAATCTCCCAAGGCCTATCAACTCTTTACTGCTGTAGACAAAATGATGATCAATGAAAGTTTTTACAGCATTATGTGATTTTTACAATAAACTACGGGAAATCTATAAGCTAAAATCGTGCTTAAATGTTTGCAGCACAATAGAGTATAAATATCTCCAACCTATATTGATATTATGAATACAGAACTGAATAAAGTCACACCATGTGTCAAAAGATCTTGTACTATACTTTGTGGATGTCACAATTGAAGTCGTCCTCGTCGTGTCAGCTTCTCCAAACATAATCCCTTAGGTACTCTCGGTAAATTAACCAAACCTCAGTATTTCAGTATATTCAGTATTTCAGTACAAAATATATAATATCCCTTTCAATAATTTTATTTACAGAAAGCGCTTTTCTTCTTTGATACCAAACGTATAAACCTAATGGTAAACAGAACTGCTGGATTATGACATTACAGTACAACGTATAAAATGGAACAATGACACTTGTATTTTGTCTTTTATAATAACGTTTTTCATTGGGGCGTTTTCAGCCAAACCACCAGCTCCGTTTAGAGGCCTCAGTGGGCGGTGGCGCCACGTCGAACACGGCACCTTGCCCTGGAGACGAGCACACGTAGTACAGGTTCAGCCCGAGCATCACCAGCACAGGAGCAAAGGAGAAACTGAAGCCAAAGCCTCTGATACTGCTGCGGAGAGCCAGGCACAGCCAGTAGATCAGCCTGCAACGGCAACGAGAGCAGAGCGCCATGTTCACGTCAAAATGTGTTTTTATCATTATAACAAACTCTGAAAACAGTTTGTACATGTATAACTGCATCTTTATGTTTGTGCAACCATGTATTTGTGAACCTACCGGCCAAAAGCAAAGATGATGGTGAGCAGCGGCACCAGTTTGACCAGGTTTTGGCTCACGTATGTTGCCATGACTGCGAGCTGCAGGAAGTAGAAGAAGAACAGACCCACAGACTCGTTGACGAAGTGTATGTGGACGGCCACCTGCCTGCTCTCCTGCCGGCCCTCGTACAGCGGGCGTAGCGAGCCGTACCGCAGCCGAGCCACGCCCTGCACCAGCACGCCTGCACATAGAGGGCAAAGGTCACACTCAGCACAAAGATTATTTAAAGAAGGCCTATTATGCTTTCATCAGCTGGTTACTCCTCATGGATTATCATTTTATATTTTGACATTTTAAAATGCGATATTGATCTAAAACAACTTTATAAAAAGGAAAAAGTCCTCAGATTTCCGGTTGCAAAATGTAAACGTCATCACAACAAAGCGCCGCACTTTGCTGACAGAGCTGCAGATCACAGTAGCAAGTACCAGATTTTTTTTTCTTCAATTGAACCAAAATGACAGTATGACACTGCAAAATTCTATGTGTATCATTGAGGAAGAAAAAAAAGTACAATGCAGTGGGCATGTATGGGGGGTAGGGGAAGGCAGTCATTTTTTAGGAAAGGTGTCTTGAATACAGGAGAATAAAGATTACTCAAATATGAATGAATCACTCTAAATACAACTTCAAGAGGGGAATGAGAAGGGAAAACAATTATAACATGGTTAAAACTACACAAAACTACAGTCTTCTTATTTGCCTTTATTCAACAGACTTTTAAAATGTTCTCACCAAGAATTATGGGAATCATGGCGAACATGGAGCAGCGCAGAGTGTAGATGACCCTGAGGGGGGCACTCTCGAGCACAGGAGAGTCGAAGGGCAGCAGCTCGTATCCGCCCCACACCAGCAGCGGGAACAGGAGCGATCCGGCCACAGTCGACAGAGTCAGCTTCAGCTTCTCTCCACAGATGTCCTCGCACAGATCTGAGAGGGCAAAGGGACAACGAGAAGGGTTTAAATATCTCTTTAACATCACTTTGTGAACATAACTTGTGATGCAAAATCTAGAGCAGTGTAATTAATCGTATATATATTCGTGATTTCAATCATTACTCTATTCAATTACAAAAATGTCATCAAAAATACAATAAATTGCCTTCTGTTCAGAGTTACAAGTGCATTCCTTTTGCCTCAAAACCTGGAGCAAAGGCACCTTTATAAATAAACATTACAAATAAAATATATTCTGTGTATACCTTCTCTACACAATAATAATAATACAGGTAATTGTTCAAAATAATTGCGATTATCATTTTTGCCCTAATCAAGCAGCCCTAGCAATTATTATTACTATTTACTTTTTAAATAATAATTAATAATGCCTGGTGCAGAGGTCTGTCAGGATGTCTTCAAATTCAAACATTTTTGATGATTTCATTTAAGGCCAAAAAAAAAAAAAGAAAGAAAGTTCATACACTTTAAGATTGATCAGAAATCAAACTGAAATTTGAATAAATGCAATAAACAAATTGCAAAGGCTAACATTTTTTAACCACCATAACCTCATCAAAATATCCCGTCCTATTCTGCATGAAAATACTGCTAACCCTGTAGTTTTGGTCTGTACACACCTGATTCTTTCTCAGGTCAATTTCAGTCTTTTTGTCAATTCTCCTGGACGCATATAAGACATAGAGAACCTTAATTAGTCCCAAAATGAGCAAACCCCAATTCAGTTAAATGTGAACTTTGAACAGAATCCTGTTAATAAAACATAAATCACAAATCTTGTCATAAAAATCGCAATTAAGACATTTTATTATAGACTGAATTTAAGCATGTGCTTAAATAATTGTAGTAAAAAGTCTAATGTTATGTAAATACTTGAGGCTAATTACATGTACTACACAAACTAACCCATTTACTGAACTGGGTGACCCACCAATGTCAATATTAGGTCTAAATGTGGGGCAGAAGCTAAAGAAATGGTTGTAACCAGAAAATCAGCCAATGAGTCATGAGCTTTTGTTTCTGTGGGAAAAGATAAAAGCAGGATCAGAGTGGAAGGCTTTGTGAAAGGAGCCGCTCAATGAGACTTCAGTGAATTTCCACAGCACCGAGAGAGACTGAGGAGTGGACAGACTCATGAGGACGACTGAAGCAATTTAAGAAGTCTGTCTAAATCTGAGCTATGTTTATTATTATTGTTGTTTATTAAGAGAAAATCTGTTCCATTTCCCCTTTTTTTGTTACTGTATGATACTTATGGCTGTTTTATTATGGAAAATAAAATTGATTATTTTGGTCATTAAGGAAATCATGAGCATTTAATATTAGGGCTGTAAAATATATTGAAAAAATTTGCAATTGTTATTATAGCAATATGCATATCACAAAGATGCGTGACCATTTTGAATAGTTAAATGCATTAATCTGCATTTCTTGCGCAGCCAAGCTTGTTTGTTCTTTACTTCCACCCCAAAAGCTCCGTTTTGCTAAGTACAGACGCGGCAAGTGAATGTTTAAGTGTTTTTTGTTACAGCTCTTGCTTCAAAATCATCATAACTTTTTTTCATTATTTCATACACACGTGAATGAAGGTGAATAAAATGTCTGAACTGTTTTAAATGCCTCGGTATTGTATTTTTGTGGTTTGCAGTGTTATAGACAAAGCATTAATAAACTCCAAAGGTCTCCAATGTGTGTATTTGTACCTAAGGTATTATATTTTAAAGTAAGAGTTGAGTACTTAATCATTATCCTTTATACCTGGAAAACAAAAATGTAAACAAATGAGGAAAAAATATTGCAAGGATATCGTTATCACAATACTTTACACCCATATTGCATATTGCACTAATTTCCAATATTGTGCAGCCTAACTTTCCTGCTCATCTCCATGGAGATGTTATTGCATTGCCTGGAATTTTCCACAGTAGGGCATTAAACCTATCCATCATGCATTTGTTCAATTACTGGTATTCCTAAGACATAAAAATGAAAAACATGTATTCTGTCTGTGAGTGGGGTCGCCTCTCCACAGATCTGACCTGAAACTTGACCTGATCTAGTCAGATGCTTGTTTAATGCAATACTGTGAAATATTCCGGTCAAAGCAATAACATCTTCATGAAGACATGACACGTGCTTTTTTGGGGGTAATTAGTATGACATTATAACATGTGTGGATTCTTATTTTACATTTTGTGTGTAGTTTGCAATACTGATCGACGACGGCTTAGAAACAGGTTCATTGACTTCCTCGCCAAAACCGCAGAACTGATCGCCCTCATGGCATTTCACAGGAGAAAGCAGAGGATTTTCATTTACATGTTTTCATTGTTGAATAAAAGTATATGTGATATTTTGGAAGGGCGATTTATCAGAGTACATTCATTTTGTTCAGATGCCGAGAACCCAATCCGTATCTGTTTGCGACCCAAGTGACATACAGTTGAAAAAAAATAAAGAGACAGTTAATACTCAACTGACACATTTTTCTGACAGTTTAAACGGTCATTAAACAAAACAAAGGTGTTATCAGGTATTATTATATGTCAAATCCTAACTATTGTGTAATTTATGTGGCTTCTGGCCCTTGTTTTCAAAATGGTTGCTATGTAACAGTTGTAGAATTACCTGGAACTGAGTCATATTCCCTGCCCATGTTCAACCAGGAAGTAACATAAACTTCACAAAAACTGTCAAACTGAGGACAAGTAGGCAAAATGTTTAGTAAAATCTTAAATAAAATCATGTTCTCAACACTAAATGTGACTTCTCCAGTCATATAGACTTTAATATTCACTTGATAAAATTAATTCTTAAATTAGTCTAATTTGTAACAGAATTTAGCCTTACTTATCATCAATAATTATTAATAGTTTGTCGATTGCACCATGTTAATGTAATTGTGCAATAAATGTAACTCTAAGTCCATCACTAGCTCCGGGCTGATAATACTCACAGATCTTGTCGTCGTGCTGTGGCCACTCGTGGTACTGCACGGAGCCCTCTTGAGGATACGTCTCGCTGTAGGCCTGTGCCTCCTGAAACAGTGGCCTCTGCTCCTCCTCCTGCAGATCTTTACTGGACATCCGCACTATGGTGACCTGTGGGGAGAACCCTGGCACCCCCTTCTCTGCCCTCCAGCTCTCCTCGTGCTCCTCATCTTCATCATCCTCCTGTTCGTCATCAGCCAGCGAGCCTCCGCCTTTATCGCTGTTGGGTCGGAGTTCGTCGCTCCTCCACCTCTCGCCCTCTGGCATGCTCTCTCTCCACTTGGCCTTGTTCCCGATGCCCTCATCTTCCTCCTCTTCTTCGTGGCTACGCTTTTCCGAAATGTCCTGGCTGCCCCCGCTGATCCCAGTGTCGCCGTCCTCAGGCTCAGAGGTGCATTTCTCGGACCAGATCCCGTCATCTCGGTCTGTTTGGGGTTTTCTGTCGCCGGGCCATGGTAGAGTGCATGGCTCCATAGCGGCATGGACTCTCACCTCCACCTCCTCCTCCTCCTCCTCCTCTTCCTCCTCCTCCTCCTCGGGTTCTTCAGAGTTGTCCTCAAAATCCATTTCAACATTGTCGATTGGTTTCATTCCCTCCAGCTTTTCTTTTCTTTCAGTTTGAGGCTCCGCGACAGGTGCAGGTTTAGGGTAAGACATCTTTGATTTTAAAGAACTCGTCACCTTTTATAGTTATCAAAGCTAGTATCTGAGGCAAAGAAGACAAAAGGGCAACAGTTAACACAAACATTAGAAGGTCTGACACAATACTTAGCTACATGATAGACCTACTGTTGAATAAATGATAGAACATTATATTTTGTCTACATATGTACCTTTTCTTTGCACTTGTGGAGAACACTGTCTTACTTTTTGTTTTAGATTTGATTTGTAGAGGATGAAATATATATATATTTTTGAACTCATTACAGATACCTAAACAGTTTCATTTTGCTGTTTATTTATTGTGGGTCATGCTTTTCAGGTATATTGAACATTTAGAAAATTGTTCACTGGGAATATCCTGCTTCAGACATTATTGTATCAGTGGCTCTAAGCAGTTTCAGTATTATTGTTTATTGTGATATTTTCGTAAGCAATATTACACTCTTCAAAATGTATTATTGTTAATGCATTTTCTACCGCTTGTTCCCATTAGGGGTTGCGGGTGACTGGAGCCTATCCCAGTGACTTTGGGCCTTAGGCGGGGTACACCCTGGACAGGGCAAACACAGAGACATGGACAAGGGCACACAACCATTCACTCTCACATTCATTCACTACGGGCAATTTAGAGTTATTAATTAACCTGAACACATGCATGTGTTTGGGCGGTGGGAGGAAGCTGGAGAACCCACAGTAACACGAGGAGGACATGCAGAGACATGCAAGAAGACATATGTTTGGGGAGTATTTAGTAAGCTATAACATGTATACAGCTCATGATTTTACGTGTAATTCTTTGACTAAACATTAATCTAAAACAGGTTAATAATAGAAATGGATCCATTGACTTCCAGTTCAAAACTGCAGAGGAGAAGAGACGTTATCACTTTGCCTAAAAATTTACAGTGTGGCATTAATCTTATGTCTATTCACCTGTAGTCCCATTGACTAGATATGAGGACTACAGATTAGGATTTACTACAGATGCCCTTCCTGTCAGAGCACCCTTCCCTCAATGTAAACAAATACATGTGATCTTTATTCAGGCTTAGGGCTCCTGACACAAAGAGGGCATTGAGAGACATGCAATGTTTCACAGCAAGGAACAAATACAGCAGTAGTGTTACAGTACACCACAGACAGTAAACATTCAAACTGCTGGCGCTAAGAGCCATTATTGTTGCGACTGATCATTTTGTCAGACTGTCTTCTACATTTTTTACAGCTTTAATCTATGTCTAATGTAACCCTTCAGATCTGTCAAGGCCCTAGACCAGGGGTTCCCAAACTTTTCTGGCTAGGACCCCTAAAATATCCCAGTAACTGACTCGGGACCCCCAAAGCAAAATGAAAAATAATAAGTGTCAAAGCATGTAAAATCAGTTTTAATATTGGTTTGAATATAATATTTGAATAGTTTGCTTATTAGACCGTATTTCCCTAAGAAATACTGTTTTTAATTTGTAAGACAGAGCAAATACAATGTCTTATTTATTCAAATTAGATCTTAAAATCATCTTGCGACCCCCAGGTCACCCCTCGCGACCCCCACTTTGGGAACCACTGCCCTAGACTACAGTGTTTCTCTTGTTGTTTACCTTCTTCCAATTGTGCTAAAAGTTCCCAGTTGTAACCTTGGAACTTTAACTTCAACACTGTTTAAATGGAGACAGCATATTGAACCTTGCACTGCGTTTATGACACGACAGAGAGCTAGATTTAACAGAGCGCATTGTCCTGGTCATAGATCAGGCCTCTGCTGCGAGTTTCGGCCTCAAACTTCTTGTGCAACATGAGCTTCTCCTTTGCAGTTTGCCCCGAGGTAAACTCAAACAAAACACATATGGAAGATTAAAACGCGACTCGTACCTGTTTTTAAGACACATGTCACACGATAAGTCCGTAACTTCGATCACACATGATCATTTCAATATTGTCTGTGTTTGCCTGTGGGACAGGATCCGCAGGTGCGCCCAGGTGCCACTGACGCAGGCACCAAACACCGGAAACGTCCTTACGTAACACCGCACAAGTCTGCACGCTCTACATATTTTCCTCACAAAAAAAAAAAAAAAAAACTTTGAAAAGTTACAAGGATAACTTTCGGACAGTCAAAGTTTTATTATTATTATTATTTATTTATTTATTTTTAGAATAATGTACATAAAGTTATAGCTGTAAACACAACCTGAAGCATATTTACAATAGAAATAATAGAAATAAAACATTAAACATAAGTTTAAAAAAATTCACAGGCTACATTTTACAGACGAGCAAATACCCCATTTATAGACTTTTAAATCGGGCACATCTTAACTCCATTCTCCATTGATTAAATAGATATTATAGGATTTGACTTTCGCCTCTTAGTACAGCCAGAGTCGAGTGTGCATGTATGTATGTTCTTTGACCAGCAGAGGGCGCGTATCTGATGCTGCGCTTCACAGTTAACCATTCAAATGATATATTTTTTTTTAAATGTAAAATAAACTTATTGCATAGAAATTGATCTAAATCAAAAATCTAATTATAGATTACAAATGCTTAACATTTTTTCAGAAACCCTTCAGACACTGGGTCACAATACAACATTCATTTTTTCATTCATTTTCTACCACTTATTCACGTTCCCGGGGTCGTGGGTGACTGGAGCCTATCCCAGTGACTTTGGGTCTTAGGCGGTGTTAGCACCCCGGCTAAATGAATGCGCGTTTCACATTACAGGCGGGGTTCACCCTGGACAGTGGCCAACTCGTCGCAGGGTTGTTATGGTTGTGGTGCGCATTGTGTATTTGACCCATGGATGTATTAAATGAACTGGATAAGGTACTCTGACTGTGGTCCCAGATTGATTTGTGGCCGTGCGAGGTACTGCAGCCTCTTGGAACCAGCCTTTTTCTAAAATTGCTAATTATAATTGCAGACAGTACTGAATTATTATCGGTATTTAAATAAAATAGAAGGAAATGATCTTTTCTACCGTTTCTAAAATCCCCGAAATTACCGTTTTTATATGAAGTTGGGGATTGTCGTCGCACGTCTTCTAAAACAAAGATGGCAGCCATCGTTTCAGGAAAGTAAAACAAAGATGGCAGCCATCGTTTCAGGAAGTAAAACAAAGATGGCAGCCATCGCATAGAACTATAATAAAACCTGGAAGATGAATCCAAGATGGCCGCCCTGTTTATCCCTATGGAGAGTGCTCATTGGCGCATGACCCCAAAAAAGTTTCTTACTTCCGCATTTACTTCCTGATACGAAGGCTGACATCTTTGTTTTACTTCCTGATACGATGGCTGCCATCTTTGTTTTACTTCCTGAAACGATGGCTGCCATCTTTGTTTTAGGGCGCCACGTGACGACAATCCCCCACTTCATATAAAAACGGTAATTTCGGTGATTTTAGAAACGGTAGAAAAGAACATTTCCTTCTATTTTATTTAAATACAGATAATAATTCAGTCCTGTCTGCAATTATAATGTGACATTTTAGAAAAAGGCTGGTTCTAAGAGGCTGCAGTACCTCACACGGCCACAAATCAATCTGGGACCACAGACAGAGGGGGCGTACCTTATCCAGTTCTTTTAATACATCCATGAGCCATCGTTTCAGGAAGTAAAACAAAGATGTCAGCCTTCGTATCAGGAAGTAAATGCGGAAGTAAGAAACTTTTTTGGGGTCATGCGCCAATGAGCACTCTCCATAGGGATAAACAGGACGGCCATCTTCCAGGTTTTATTATAAATCTATGATTTGACCAAACAATAAATACAAAATACATGGGATAATTAGACTTCAGAATAGAATGGAAACCATTTGGTAGAATGTATGACAAGATTAACATTTTATTTCAAGTCAAGAATCGAATCTCACAAGCCATTATATTTTTCATGTGCAAATTACATAATTCAAAACATGGCCACTTTAACTTAATTTGAGAAGGCATGTGGGATGAAACAATCATCAAGTCTCTTAGTGCTTCTAATTGTTTAGCTGCACCAAAAATCAATAATGGCATATTGAAATATAGGGCATCTAAATACATTTGTTCTGCATTTTAAAATAAGATTAAATAAAAAAATACAATTCCTAATATAAAACCAAAAAACACATGGTTAGGAGAAAAGTCATAGTACTGCAATTCAAAGTGTTAACTTGTTTTTGTGTCTTTTTCATTAGACATAAAATTGGTTAATAAAAAAACCTAATATTACATTCAACGCTTTGGCAACTAAGGCAAAACATACAAACTTCATCCTTTAATTCACATCTCTTTCATCATGGTTTGAATACAGAGCTTAAGAACATTAAAACAGGAACACTACATATGAATATGAACACTAACATGAAACATGTCCTTCTAAAGAATTCATGAAGGCCTCACATTAACGCGATGGCGAAACAAAGGTTAAAGCACATTTAAAATTAAGTGATAAGAGCTTCTACACTACTCTTTGAGCCAATCTTAAAAATGTGCTATAGTCTTTATTCTTTACTCCGCAACCGTGACGTCCTTGTCGTTTGTAAGGTTCTCTTCTGGGGCTGCAGACTCCAGACTGTGATCTGAATCGGGAGACGTTTTCTCTGAACTATTGTCGACAAGAGCTTTGTTTTTGAAAGAACCTTTGGGACGCCCTCTCTTTCTCGGGGAACCACCTTCCTCTTTTGCAGCTTTAGGAGAACGCCCTGGTTTTCTGGGTGACCCGTCGCTGTCGAGCTTTCTCAAATGAGCGCCCTTCTTAGACTCTGACTTCCGGGGTCTCCCGCGGCCCCTGCGAGGATTCTCAAGACCGGGGCCGTGCTCAGGATTCTCCTCTTTGGGATACTTTCGTGGTCGCCCCAGAGCTTTCCACACTCGGGGCTGGTACAGCTCCTCCTCTGGGGGCAGAGGTGTTTTCCTTGGTCGACCTCTGTTGCTTTTCTTTGGACGACCACGCTTGCCCGGATATTTTCTGGGGAGGGGTATGTTAAGCTTGTCAGGTGCAACATGAACTCGAGTAGGGCGACCACTGGCATTTTCCACTCTCACTGTCATTATTGGTTTGTTTCGAGAGCCCTTTGGTCGGCCTGGCCTTTTATGTGAGGACCGTGTGCCATCTGCAGCTGGTTCTTGTGTCTTGGCTCCATCCTGAGTTATTTTTTTGGGCCTTCCCCGTTTTCCTTTTGCTGGACTTTTCGTTGGTCTCCCAGGCCCTCTCTTAGTTGTGCTCTGAGCCGCTTCATTGTCACTGTTCATTTCTGTGTCATGTTTGGGCTTCTTGGGTGCTCCCTTTGGTCGACCCCTCTTTCGGGGCGGAGAAAAGCTGTCATCACTCTCGTCTCCACTGTAGTCTATTTTACGTACCACTGATCTTTTGGGACGCCCTGGTGGTCTTTTGGCTGAACCACCATTCAGGTCTCCTGCAACAGCCTTTAAGGTGGAGCTTTTTGGACGACCTCTTTTCTTGGGACTATTTTCCCCATTTATGTTCGCCTTACTGGCTGACGCCTTATTGGGCGACCCCTTTGGCCTCCCCCGGCCCCGTTTCACGGATGCTCCGTTGGTGACACCAGGCTGCATCAGGTTGATGTCGGTCACACAAACCTGCAGCTCCTTCAGACCAATGGACTTCTTCATCTCAGACTCAGAGTTCTCTTCACTGGACTCACCAGTGGCTTGATCAGCCACGCTGTCCTCCATATTTCTGTCTTATCACAAGCAGTTTGATACCTATGAGAGAAGACACGTTTAATCATTGTAATATACAGGAGCTTTTTCCACAAAAATTAACAGTATATGAAAAGGGTTAGGCACTTTGTGTATGCAATGTGTCTGTCTCACTCCACCATAAGGTGTTTGTTAGTATGTTGTATACACAGAGTATTTTTTGTATTTATTTTTATTTTATTTTTTGTTATTCTGATTTTACACTGTATTAGGTTGTTAACAGTGAAGTAAAAAGCCAAATAACACATTATGTGGTATGTTGTAAATAGAATTACATATACATAAAAATATAACAAAAAATTAAATATTATATGATAGACATGAATGAAAGCATTATCACACAAATGTTATCATTCTGGGCGGTGTCTATTTACTGGATTGCAGCCCCCTAATGGCGGGAATGGGAGGCTAGCAGCCACATGTACAGTGTCCACAACATTGAGGCGAATACTACATGATACACTGCTAAACAGATTATGATTTTAATTTGCAGACGATTGTAAAATCTGTAAAAGATGTTAAAAAAATTAAGTGAAATTGCCGGTCGTATGCACGTTCATGTGGCATATTTAGGGATTTAAGGATAACAATGAGGCTGAATAAAGGCAGTAGAGCATATGATTTTTTCAGGGAGTAGACACATCCAAAATAAACGGAGATGGCGATAACTGAGGTTTGCTAAATACTGCAAAATGCAAGCGCATGTCTTACCGTAAAATGTTTTGCAGGACTCACCTGATGCTTTCGTAAATTGCTGGTGTATGAACGCCCAGGGATATGGATTAAAAATATCGCATTTATTCTGAATGTAATGATTGTTTGAATTTGCGGCCACTTCCGGTCGTTCGTGACGAAAATGGGTCGGAGAGAAACACGAACTGCGCGCCTTTAGTTCCGCCCTGAACAAAAGAGCCACCTGGCGGCTGCGTTTGTACACAGTACATTTCTTATGTATTCTATTCTATACTATTCATTATCATTTATATTATCTTCTCCAGATCAACATACATATATGTGGACTTAGCTTAACTCATTTTATCTTGTTTAAATTAGATGCATGTTCAAGATTGTGTACAATTACAACATTACAAGACAAGCAACACCTATGGACTAAACTAAAAACCTGGCCATATTAGTGAAACCCATGACAGAACAAACAGGGAGAACACAATCACCTCATTCTTTCATAAGACTCAGCTGAGGATGCTGTGTTGCTTTAGACGTCCGTCTCTGAGCTGCTGAGGCACCACTGCAGTCATGAATCTGTGCAGAGGGCATCCATCACTGACTGCTACAGAGCAGGACCAGAGCAGAATGCTGGGACATTGTCAGGGTGTGTCACAGGAGCCTTCTGTTGCTGGAGACTACACATTTCCACTATCCCATCATTATATGTATTGTACCGGTGGGCTGAAGATCTCCTTGTAACATAGAATGAGAAACAACTCTAACAAATATACCAGTTAACTCAGGTAGACTATAAAGCCGATTCTTGCACTTGTGGAATATAGTATTTTATAAGCAGTGGGTGGGCATTTATCACATTGTGGGGACTAAAATTTTTGTATACTCAAACTAAGTTTATGGGTACAAAAATCAGGTTCCTAGAATGTCCTTTAATATCAGATCAACATGATTTAAAGTTAAGATATGGTTTAAATAGGTTATGGTTAGGGTTTAGGTTAAGGTTAGATAAGAAGTGACTATGGTTAAGGTTAGGGTTTATCAAGTATATTATTATTATTACAAGAATTTAATGAAAGTCAAAGTAATGTCTCCAAGAAGCATGGAAAACCAACATGTATTCATATGTAAATTTATGTGATGTTCTTTATACAATAGTGCATTACTTAATATATTTTATTATGAGTGTATTATTTCATAATAAATAGTCGTGCAACTAAAAAATAAATAGGAATGGATTTTTGAGTCAACTTTATTCTGAACATGAATGTGTGCCTACTTTATGTTTGTAGTATATTAAAAACCTGCCAAATCTTCATTAAAACGAAGGCCATCAGGTTGTGGTGCAGAGTAAATGACAGTTTTGTGAAAATGAGCGGTTTGAGAAAGACAGGCCCTGTGAGACTCTGAGGTGAACCCACTGCCCCTGTCTCCCCCCATCGTCCCCCCGCCTCCCCCCGTCCCGCCTCGTGCCCCCGCCCTCGCTGATCTTTTCCATGGTTACCAGACAGCGCTCCTGATGCAGCCCGTTAATGTGTTTTTCAGCAGCAGCAGGAGCGAGCGGGATACTAATGTGACCGGGTACGTCTCCCGCACAATCGCTGTCAAATGTTCAAATGTCCTGGGACGAACAAACACTGGAGGAAGGAGTCGGGACCAGAGCCAGGGACTAGACAGCACCACAGAGACCCAAACAGCCGGCACTTTGTCAATGATTTTACAAGTCATCTGCAAACTGAGGTTTCAAGACTCTTTATTGAGCACAAGTCACAAATAAAACCAGATGGAAAATGTTGTTGCAGTACAATTTAGAGATGTATGAACAAAGTGGAGTATTTAAAAAAAAACAAAGTACTCTAAAGTCAGTCTAAAATATATTTTATTTATTCTGTATATCCACATGTAAGAAAATGCTTCTGTAAAATGTGTTTCTTATATTTTTCTCATCATTTTAATTAAAACTCATGACTTCTAATACTGCAAAAATACTGAGACCAGTTTTATCTGAAGAAGCAAAATTATTTTCTGGGTCAGGTCAAGTATAATTTTTATTGAACGTAAAAGCAAAAAATAAATGCAAGAGCTTTCTAAACACTTGTGGAGCTTAAAAACATTTAGAATAAAAAGGCAGAGGTCAAAATTTATTAAACATTAGTCACCAAAATCCTTCAAATGTGCCTGAGTCATTCTCAATGCAGTCATGTTCTGCGCCTGCAAGCAAATTTAAAAAGTCTTGAGTGAATCGTTTTTCGGGGTCACGACCTTTGGCTGTCTTATTAATGAGGCGTGTGTTATCGAGCACAAAGGCAGCCACAAGGTACTGCCCCCTTCAGAGCTCCGCAGTGCCGCCGTGACGTCTAGAAACTTCGCTCAGGATCCGGTCATGACGTCTGTTTCACCAGTCTGCAAAGTCATTCTCTAAACCAAGGAAATGTATTGTGTTTTCAGTACTTTTAACTAGATTTTATTTGAAAGTCTATATTTGTGACTTGTTGAGTGTAATTTTACTTTACTGCACTGATATAAGTCGACTTGAAAATAGTACTGAAATGGTAAAGCAGATAAATAGAAATAGCCTAAGCAAGTAATAAAGTCATATTGAGCAATGTAGACCATTTTTTGAAGTGCTCCTGTCAATGCGCAGATGTTTTTGATGATCTCGATGTGGTGCATGCGACAGTGTTCCCAAGGACCTCACCTGTGACCAGCTCATCATCACAGGTTAAGGGTCTCAGGGACAATGAGGCACACGAATGGACTTCCGAAACTGCTCCCGAAACATGTCATAACTCATTCAAATACGCTGCTGGGCTACGATCATTAGTCGATAGATCAATACAGTATAGTGAAGTCTGCCAAGTCTATGACAGTGACCACAAACACATGTGCTTCAAACGAAAGGATAAAATAAGTGAACCAGTCAATTTTCTTTGTTACCATTGTTCAAGATGCCGGTGCAGTCTCAAAAAATGTTCAGTCTCGACGCGGCTGCAGACCAGGACCAGATAACGTCATCCTGTGAAAGAAGCACAAACACATTAGACCACACGCTACGACTTCATTTATATAAGTTAGCAGTGGGTGCTGTTTATCCGCGTTTAATTTTTAGCACTCCTTTGGTGTCTTCTCTGCAAACGTTGCCAGCGCCTGTTCTTCAGAGCACATCTGAGGAGAAAGCGATCAAAAGCATGCCCCCTACTGGCAGACACAGAGCACCCGAGCCTCGCTCAAATCCTAAAATTTAATGTACAGTTTGAGATTTGGATTTGGGGTGAGGAGGCGGGCGCTGCTTGTGCGAGCGCTAAGCTGCGGCGGTCACCGAGTTCAGACACACATGTATTTGTGGTGACACACAGCTGTGCCTGGAGCAGTAGACGACACTGTCGTCTTATATTTCCTACAGGCCGTGTGAGCTCAGGATTATGCAATCAGCCTCACCACAAAGATGTTCAGCCTTCAGGGAGCAGCACTGATTTACTCTTCCCCAGACAGAATAAATGTCACAGCCTAATGCTGCAGAGGCAAAGGCTGAGGCGAGTTCAACCGCAATAAACAGCTCCCAACTCCATTTACATCCTCGTCCGCCACTGCAGCCACCAGAACAAGTCAGAGTGTCCAGGTGCGCACACATGCAGAGGAACATGCCACACACAACGACACAAACACAAGCTTTGTCTCTGATACTTCCCTCTGTCCCAGTTTCAGCTGCTGTTTGTCACAGCACCAGACAAAGAGGAAAACGAAACTCAGAGCTGTAGGCGAAATGAGGTGGCACTTTGTAAAAAGTAAAGTGTGCCACGATTCATAAACATGACACAGATGTGGAAGGACATGGACTGATTCGCTTTGTTATCTGGCCCGGTCAGTCAGCCTAAGCTCACCATTAGCCAGAGCAGATTTAGTCCGGCACAAGGACTATGTTGAACCGATGTGCACATGCAAACAACAAGTGCAGAAAGCAAACACACCCAAACGACACTCTTACGGCAAGTTATCGATCCACTTTCCCCCGAGAGACGAGCCACAATTAATCCAGACCAAGGCGAGCGTGATCAGCCCTATCCTGCCACATCTCCTCAGCCTTTGTACACGCCGCCCAACGCTAAAGCTGCTCCCTTCCCCTCTGTATCTCTCTTTCCTTTTTGTGTCCTCATCCCTCTCTCAGCGGCTGTCCCTGGCTCTGTGTTCGTCGCTGCTGGTCCGGTCTACCTCGGCCAATCAGCTCACAATACAACTACTACCTCTCCATGAAGCAGGTAAGCTACTGTGATTGCAAGTAAAACCGACACAAAAAAGACTCAGAAATGCATTGATCCTGTTTCTGGTGTTGTACCGACAGCCCTCCCCCTTCCTCCCCCTCCAGAAGCGCCACTCATAAATCTGTGTCACCTACATACATCGCACAGACACTTATGCAAGCACGCAGCATCTCCACTTTGCTCTTTCTTCCCAACATGATCAGTCTCCCCCCTCCTCCCCCCAGCCGCCTCTCTCACAGCCCCATCGAACCACCCTCTCCAGGCGTGACGTCCCGTCTAGCCCCACTCTTGCAGTCTACGTGGTGTGTGTGTCGTTGTGGTGTAGTGTGTGCCGAAACTCGATTGTTTGTTTGAACTCATCTGGAGAGGAGAGGTAGCAGCGAGCGACAAAGACAGAAGCAGCGAATGAGGGGGAAAGAGATATTCTTTTACACAGGATCAAAACTAACGCTGCTGCATTTCAATGTCTGTGCTGTAATAACTGTGTAGAATGTGGAGTTATCACTATACAAGTTGATCTGTGAAAATATTTGACAGAAAGTTAAATTCAAGTAAAGCAGGTAAATGAGTCCTCTAAAATTGTGACGCATTTTTAGACAAACTAAACCTGCGACTAAAAGGCAAAATTAAGAATGAAATAAATCACAATATGATTCCAGACTAAAATTAGGATCAAAAGCAAGAAAGACACAAAAAACACCCCTGAAAAAGTATTTAATTGTGTCAGTCCCAGATAATGATAAATGGACAGTGTTTTGTCACAAAGGGAGTCTGAAAATGAATTAACTGCAATAATTTGGAAGCAGTTATAAGAACCAAGATATATTTTTTTTTTATTTATTTATTTTTTTACAATTTGACAATTTGAAACGACTCTTTGTTTTGGTTGGAATTTGCCTTGTACGCCTTGATTACTTTGGATAGTTTAGTTTTGTAGGATGCCTGTCACGATCATTTACACTGGCCCAAAACATAAATGAGAAACATGTCTGTGTCATAACGAGCACGCTGATTAAAAGCCTATCCAAACAGCGCCGTTGTATGGTGGTTTCAAACAGTAGCTGGTGGTGGTCTGCCCGTCTGCCTCTGGTCTCACGCTCAGGGCAGCCGTTTCTTTGTGTGCCTGAGAAAAGAGCAGCGCTGGGCCAGATTGCTGATATCTGCTCTTTTCCTTTCCCCCTCCTCGTGGCTGGAGCACTGCAACGCAATGCGGATACCCAGTGTCTGCTGAGCCACTAGCGAGACACACCGGGGACAGAGGAGGGGGGGTGGGGTGGGGGGGGGGGCGATTGAGAGGAGGAGGAGGGGGGCGAGAAAGGGGAGGCGGTGAAGTTCAATACAGACAGAGCTCCATAATGCTACTGCTGCTGCTATAGTCTGGGTCAATACCAGCCAAGACTTCAGACGCACAGAATGGATTCAAGGTGCATTGTGCCATTGATACACGATGCAATTAACAGAGCAATTCAGTCTTAAATTAATGCCTTTATAGAGAGCATGTGTCTACCTCTGCGGACAATCACCATTCACAAACATTCTAATAACGCCAGTGTATGCAGACAAAAGAGGTAAGGTGAAGTGTCTTGCTCTAGGACACATCAATAGAACTGCAGTTTTACTAGATCTGTTGGCAAGATGTTTTTTTTTAATATACATTTTTAGCAGAATTCAGTCAAAACTAAGTCACGTTAAGAAACTACACCCAGCAAAACCACGGTATTTCTTTGGTTTTCTGTTGCCAACGCCTTTAAATTAATTGAAATATAATTGTTTTGAATGTAATTGTGTTAATGTGTTAATTGTTGTTAACATATAGACACTTGGTTAATTATATATATTCGGCCTTAGAAATGGTTGCTTCTCTATTTTCTTGCAGTATGAAATATAAGAATGTTGTAAATAATGACACTAAACCCTGCCACTTAGCAGAAAAATAACTTCATAACAAGATAAATTCTGCACAAAGAAAAACTGAAATTCACTATTGACATTTGACCGTATACCGCGTTGGGCTGAATCAGATAAAATAAATCAAAGAGCACTGCAGAGCAAGGTGCGTGTATCGATGCCTGGATTAGACCAAGACCAACTGCAACAGCTCATTAGAAATTCAGGTGTGGAGGGTTTGAAGTCGGGAGAAAATGAAGATGTCAAAGACTGACTGTCTATTTACGAGATTCACGGCAATGAGTTTGCGTGTCATGTTTTTTAGTCTGAAGAGGCATAAGTTTTGAGAGTAAAAAATAATGGGGTGGGAAAATATTTCTGTTTTAACATTTCAGAAACATGCAAGAAGTGGTTAAGGTTAAGAAGTGTTGAGATAAGTGTTTTAAGTGTTTCCCTACCAAGGGCTGAAAGTGAAATTTAATGTTATCTAAATTATTTATTTGTAATAAAACTGACATATTATTGGATGATTTTGGTTGCATGGGATCCAGAATACACACACCTCCAATACTTTACGAAGGCTCAAACAGAACTGTGCAATCAGGTTTGTTTATTTCAGTGACGGATCTGAAACAAAGCAGCTCATTGGTTACTTATTATTTATAGAACAAAAGCACACTTCTCTCACCTCAGATTGATGGAGTTTTGTTTTTTTTACGCAAAGATTCTGCATTAATCTGCTAAATCTGTTTTTCAGTCTTGTGATATTTTATTTTCCCTTTCTCTTTTCCTCTTGAGCAGCCGTGTTTATTTTGATATGACTGGACCATGTAACTGACTATCCACCTGTCAATCACACCCATCTGAATCTGTGGAGACGGAAACACTGACCAGACTGATATCGAGCTGAGTAAAAATACTGAGAGATACCATTCTGGACTTTCCAGGCAAGGATTTTGGGCACAAACGCGATTAAAACAAAGAAAAAAAAAAGAAAAAAAAAGGAAATACAAAATGTACCACTAGTACACAAGTTTATTTGCTTAAAGCCCTAAGAAATGTGTATTAAATAACTCTAAATTCAGTAAATATTTGAACAGTAGAAGAATCCATGTCCGCGTGAGAAATACTTTTTTTGGAGGTTTAATAAGCACGAACACTAAATCCCATACGCTCTGTCATGGCTATGGAGTTGTGAGATTAATACATGGATCTGCCAATTTGTGAATTTCTTTCCCTGTTTCTCATTCCTATTTCAAATTACTTATATTTAATAGCCAAAAATATATTTAACCGTTAACTACAGGATCCTCAAATCTGGGTCTGGGCGTGATAATGAAGATAGCAACGCTCTCCAAGTTTAATCAATTGTTTTCTTAATCTTTCTTAAAATCATCTCAATGACTGCACTTGCGCCGCACTGAAATCTTTGACAGCTTAATTTTATTTTCTTCTAAATTCTTCATGTCTTTGTACTCACCTCGTCGCGATGGAGACGTTTCCACAGAAGAGCGCGTGCCTCCGCAGGGAAAGCTAGAAGGTTGTACAGTTATCTCCAGGTTGTTTATTATGCGAAACCATACAACCAACTACCTCACACTGCAGAGCACAGAGGGGGGTCATCGCCGGGGTCCTCTTCATCCAGACATTCAGCTCAGTTTGTACCACTGCACTTTTTAATACATTTTAATCAGCTGGATCTCCACACTAAAATCGACTTCAGCCTGACCTCGGTTACTTTAAAGAGAGTAAGATATGAGCTTTGAAATTTATCTGGAACCAAAAGTTTGATGGAACGTTATAGCAAAGAAGAACCTAAACAAACTAAATAAGTTAAGGTTTAAAAAAATAACATTATAGCAGATTTTTGTCTTTCAGCTTGTTCCTTTTCTTCTGATGGTTGCAACTAGGGCTGCAACAAATGATTATTTTGCTGATCGATTAATGTATTGATTATTCTTTAGTTGTTTAGATTGGGAAAAGCACGTGGATATGAGATTTCTTGCCAAATTTGACCAAGATTAAGTTAAATAAATGCTGCTTGAGATTATTTTCATGGAGTACATTTACAACAAAACTGTTTTTTTTTTCACAAAATTTATCAATTTCTGTAATTTTTGTAATTTTAGCGTAATTTTTGCTTTGTCAGAGTCATAAAACAGCACGAGTGTGTGACTGAATGTTCTGTTTCTTTCCAAATATTAAATTAGTTGACGGTTATTTTGCAACAACTAAAAATGGGGTAAAAGGCTGATTTTACATCGGATACCATTCACTTCTCAAATACTGAGCAACAATAAAGCAAGCTAAAATGAAACTTTGTTCCCAACAAGTTGTACAATTAAAACACTCTTTGGCTCACTGTCTTTCACAAAACAAAAGTGAACTGTCTACATTATATAACTAATTGTATTCATGCTTTGCATTTTTGATGAGGGTTCAATTACATCTTACAACTATTAGAAGAAAAGTCAATCTCCAAAATGTCAAAAAAACAGACATTTTGGTTATACAATTGTGTCTGTTGAGATGAAAATGATCTCAAAAGGCGTTGAGAGAATGATTTCCATGTTCTCTTCTGCAGCAGCGCCGTCTAAATATAGCCCCATGAGCGGCATCATATCACTTACTTCTCCATGAATAATAATTAACATATATAACAGCCTTTAAAGGGAAAAGTCTGTATAATTCAGTTGGCTTCTTGCTGACTTGTCTCCCCCTTGTGGGCGCTTCCGGCACTTCGGACCACCCCTCAGACCTTCCCTGTCTCTGAACACAAAGGCGAGTACTTAACCTGCGCTGCTCACTGTAGGCGTGTGCGTGACCTACTTCTACCTCCTCTGCCACATCCTCGACGCTCCTCACACTCTCCAAGACACACTCCAATCTCCCTTTATCACAGTCTATTGCACTTAACACGTCTTAAAGCTTCAAAAACCACCATAACCAAGAGCTAATTCATTATAAAAATCGTTACAGTATGTTTCATTATGCAAAAGTGCATTATGAAAGGGAAAGAGTCAATAAAGCACAATTAAATACTGTTTTATCTTATGTGTCTGTATCTTCTGTGGAAAAACAAGGATTTTAAGCATATTCATTTCAATCAAAATATTTGAATGTGAAAAAAATCTCTTCAAACAATTTTAGCATCTTTTGGTCCTTTAATTTGTCAATATATATATTTTAGTCTTGAATGGCAGCTTTATAGTCTGTGTTTTAACAGCCTCCATTATACTCTCAAATACAGTATACTGTATGATCGGACATCCAAACCTCAAGACAAAACAAACTAACATGAATATTTAATGCTCTTTCTTGCGACTGTAAAGATCTATTTCTATACCAAGAGTTAAAAAAGGTGTACATTAGCAAATCACCAACAAAGCACTCTTACATATAAGCCTATTGGAAAAATAAACATCATTCATTTTTTAATCCAGATTTGAGTGATTTGGGACAACTGAAATATTTAGACTATGACATTATAAAGGTTTCTACAGTTTTTTTTATCCAGGCTTGGAACTTGGGCACACTGATTTTTACATTTTTGTGGTTGGATTATAGCATGGATTATAGTCTTAGGATCTTTATTAAAGTGTTTCTTATAAGCAAGGTCATTGTGAATCATTCAAAAAGGACTAAATGTGTAGCCACACCTTAATTTAGTCTCAGAACCTTAATATCAGGTCTGTCTCACACAAAAATGTTAGATATGAAAGTTATAATAAGATTTTAAACCTCCTGAAAAAAAATAATACTAGGAATTACTATAAGCCTGAAGGCCAAGAAAAATTTGGCCCCCAAGGAATAATTTGGACACCCCTGCCGTACAACGTGACTCTACAGTTTGAGTATTTGTTTTATTTAGATACAAATCTAATATAGTTTTTCTATTCATTTTATTTTGAACTACTGTATCCATGACTTAGTCTCAATTTAGACAATTTTTCGTGTAATTTTTCACCATCTGACCTGGTTTAGGGTTTAATATGTATTGGTTATTAGACATAAGAGTCATCAAGGCCTCTCGGTGAACAGCCAAGTGGTGTCTTTAAGATGCTCTCCTGACCTCGGGGCCGGATCATTAGCCACTGTTGACTAACAAAGGGACAGCGGTGAGAGAGACGTCAGTGCCCTCAGGTCCTTTGAGCAGTGAGCTGATGGAGCCTCGTGTGTGAAGCCCCCTGTGGAGTCCAGAACAACACGACACAAGGGCACACTCTGAAGGCTTAGAGAAGGAAAAGGAGTGGATTTATGAACGAGGAGGGACCACGCAACAAACGAACACGAGAATCTGGTTAGATATTACCAAGATGAGACCACTTTATGCTTTTGTCCTCATTTGGGTTACTTTGTATGCATTTATTTAATATATTTAATTAAGTTTGGACTTATTTTAGACCTAGTTTAGTCTCATCTTAGACCGGGTTTAGTCTCATTTTAGACCTGGTTTAGTTTTATTTTAGATCTGGTTTGGTATCATTTGGACCTGGTTTGGTGTCATTTTAGAGCTGGTTTAGTATAAATTTAGGCCAGTATTAGTCTCATTTGGAACCTGGTTTAGTATAAATTTAGACCTGGATTAGTCTCATTTTGGTACCATTTTGGACCTGGTTTAGTTTCACTTTGGACCTGGTTTGGTATAATTTTGAACCAGGTTTAATATAATTTCGGACTGGGTGTAGTCACATTTTAGACCTGGTTTAGTCTTATTTCAGACCTGGTTTAGTATCGTTTTAGACTTGTTTTAGTATACATTTGGACCTGGTTTAGGCATGATAAAGTTCGGGTGGTACTTGGAACGCCAAGGTTTATCTTAGGAGGTAGCTGGTGTGAAAAATTTGAGAACCTTTTTTGAGCAACAAATTGTTTCTTTTGTGGATCTATAAAGTTTGTTATTTAGTAATCTCTTCTGTGTCTATGTCTTCTGCGTCGTAAGAAAATCCTGGAAATGTTTTGTCTTTTTGTATTGGGAAAATGTTATCACTTATGACAGAAAGGTGTATACATTTGTGGTTTAAAATTGTTAAAATAATGGTTTAATGGTAAACTGTGGCGAAAGGTAGCAAGAAAAATTGTAGGGGAATATATAAAAAATAGGTTAGTGTACTTATTACTGTTAAATCCCTATACTGTGTGTCAATTGTGACACGATTGTTGTTTTGTAGGTGTGTGGGACATTGTATCAGACATCAGATCCACTCTGTCTAATTGGGTGCGTTTGGGGTGAGGCTGAAGTTGCTGCATTGTGGCATAGTTTCGGCATCACAAATAGCAGCTAATGGCAAAGTAATTGGACGACAATTTGGAGTCATAGCACTATCTAGTCGATCTCGCTCATTATGCTGTGTAAGCGATGGGGCGCCTACACACAGAGCCCACACATCCAGTAAAGGTGAACTACGACAAAAAAGCAGTAAATTGGCTGTTGTTAGCAGTCAATGGTTGTGTTTTGACACTGCTCCTGTGTGCCTCAAGGACTCATTGATTACTCCGTAGCTGCCGCGCAAGCCCAGTTGCTAGGCTTCCTATTCAGACCGGTCAATGCACCAAAATCACAGCGTTAGAGCCCTCGACAACTGCGGACAATCCAACAACGCTACGGTTCAGAGGAGGGGTGTCGGACTTTGGCCAAATATGACTCACCCTTCGCCTGCTGGGACCAGTACTACAAGAAAAATGTGTTGTGTGGTGCAGCCAAACGGAGCAGAAAAAGAGAAAGAAATGTGGCCATGAATCTACTGAAAAGGCGAGGTCAATGTAAAACTATGGGCCTCATTATTTCAACGTGGAATCATAAACATTTGTTGTACAGTTTTGTCTCCAGCAGGATAGCTAAAGACACTGACATCGTAAATGATGCTTTTCAACCTGCAGTGAAAACATGTATAATATCCAAGGGCGAGTATGTGCATGTGTGAATAATCTTCTGCAGATCCACACTTGACGAGCCAAGACTGGGAAATACATAAAATAAAACCTAAAAATCTGGCTCACAATAGGAAGTCAGAGTCATGAAATTATGGAATAGTCAAAAAATGATACCCAGACACCAATAAATATTTCAAACTTAGATACTCTTTTGAATAATTATAATCACGATTATCTGGTGTACAATTGAAATCATGATTATTTTGAACAATTACTTCTATATTGTCAAAATTATTCTGTATAGAGAAACTATAGACGGAATACATTTTATTATTAATATTCTAGAAAAGTTGCTCCAGGTTTTGAGGGTAAAAGGAGTGCACTTATAATGCAGAATGCAATACATTGTTTTTTTGAGTAGAGTAATAATTCAATTAACGATCACAAATACGATGAATTGCACTGGCCTACACTAAAATCATACTTCTTCAACAAAAACATCCTTTAAGATAAGATATCACTGTATCAATCACAACGGAAATTCCTTCGCCAGAGAAGCCCTTAAAACATGTACAATTACAAAGGAATGCCTATAATTATAAATATTTAAATAAGGAACATTTAAAACTATCCATGTAACAGTACCAGATTAAATGCAACTCATTATAACCCACCTCTGAGTAAGTAAAACTGGTCAACATAGATGTTTCTTAATCTGAGCACTAGAGAACTTTGATGTGGGTGTCAAAATCGTCCGTCTAATGGTATAAAACAGCCTGGCCCACTTCCAAATGCAAAGCTATTCAGTTGGGCTGGCCCTGCTGCCCTCTGGCTCGCCGCCCTCCCTCCGCCTTGCACTCATTTAGTTTGGCTGTCCTCCTGTCTGTCTCTAAGTGCTTCTCATTTGTCCTTCCTGTCTGACCATTTCACTCCCAAGAATCTTTTTTACAACTTTGTCTCCCCCTTTTTCTCCTCGCACCAACTCCTAAGTCTGGTCTTTTTTATCCCTGTTGATTCCTCTGCTCCTATTTCAAAAACCCTGTCTAAATTTGCAGTCGCATCACGCTTGAATGCGGCATGGTTGTGCCAATGCCAGTGCTGTGCCAATCCTGTCTGCCTGGTTAGCGCTTTGGTTTTTGTGGGGGAGTGCCCCTTGTGCGCCCCTGTCTGGTGTCTGGTCAGGTACAGCTCCTCGGCAAGAACGATTACTGTGGGAGCACTTGAAAGAGCGAAAACAAATTAATCATGCTGAAATAATCTGCGGTTCGTAGCCAAAAATTACCAAAATGTTTGTAAACCAACGGGGAGCAGGTCTAAAAGGGTGTGCCAGAGCGTGCTGAGCAGAATATTTCATCTTTAACCCTTAACACCTAATTTCAGCGTGGTAATAAGAGCAAAGAAACAACTTATGCTTGCTGAATTTAACTTTATATAAATGTCAAAAGTAATGTAATCAGGAAGAATGGAAAAGCACAAAAACAAGCTGAGAAATAAATCAAATCCAGCGACTTAAATGTCAGCCTGACCACGACACAGAGGAAGGAGACCGCGGCCTATTTACTGAACACCACGCTAACTTAACATAGCACTAACACATGCATTATTTATTAAGGGGCTAATAATAGTCGCTGAGTGCTTAGGTCTCGGAGAGCGACAAGACTGGAATATATGCCTGTTTCTTATATAATTATGAAACTTTGTGCTTAGTGAAACTGTGAAATTGTCAAATTTTGTATGCTGCAACATACAATTTCAGTTAAATGGAATATAATAAATAAATCTGACATATAAAGGAAAGAAAAACACAAGAAATGTTTGTTACTGGGCTTAAGACGTCTTATATTAAACATCCAAGCAATTAATTATCCAAAAACTAAGATAATATTGCTGCATATTGGTTGAATGTTAAAAAATGTTGTCTTTTGAAAGCTGCGTGCTAACAAAACACCACACATTTGACAAGAAAAATCGATTCGAAAATAAAAGTCAACGCTGGCTGCAGAAGCTTTGTTTACTATTGAATAAATGATTACTAATTCTTCATGTGTTGTAAGTAGGAATTAATTAATTACAGTATAAAAAACACCAATTTCAAACAACCAAAATCTGAATTCAAACCCAATTTCTGTTTCCTCACAAGAAAAGAGGAGGCTGTCAAAGAGGAAAACGAAATTGCCTTGTGCAGAAGGAAACTCCAGAGTGATAATTACGTCTAATCAAACTCGAGCCTGAATGGACCACTTTTGCACCAGATTGTTTGGGCGCAGACTGAGGGTTGAGGGCTTCTCCACCAGTCTTCGTCTTGGTAAAACGTGACGCACACAGTCTCCGGCAGCATCCAAACAATGCCGGGGCACAGAGCAGCGAAATCTGCCCGGCGACAGCTAATAAACTGTTAACCGCGCCTTTCAATCGAGCGCTTTAGTGCCAGCTCCACAAGAATGCAGAGTCCAGAATGTGGTTCGCCCAAGAAGCCAAGGTCCACTGCTTATTAAATTAGGCTTGTGTTATATCAAACTTTTGTTTTTACTTTAGACAAACGAAAACCACAATTTAATTAGAGTGTCTCCTCGATTCAGAGAACTACAGTGACTTCTTTTTGTCTAGTTTTACCAATACTCCAATATTTAGTTTACAACAATTTTAAGTCTTATCTTATATCATAAAAAATACTTATCTTATATCAAAAAAAAAACTTTCAACTTGGGACGTTAAGATTATTCGGTTAATCGATAATCGTAAAAGGTAAAAAACAATAATCGTGACAATTTTAGAAGCTAAATTAAGTCTTTTGAATTCAATCTATAGTTTAAAAATACCTTCATGTTAGTACTTTTTCATCTGTCTGTTTTGGTCACACCCTATTTTGTCTCTCAGGAAGTTTGATTTCATAAAGCTGGTCTCAAACCTGGGGAATAGTGGCACATTGGATAATGAAATATTTAGCAGTTATTTGGTCATGGTGTCATGTGAATGTGAATGTTCTTTTCTCTCACAATAATTGCAGCTCCAACTAGACAACTAAAAACGCAATCTAGAGATGTCTGTTTTTAAATAATTGTATTAATTTTATATCAAATTGGAAAAACACTGCATTGCAATAAATATTGAGATTGCTTTGTTAGCGGTTATAGTGATATCAAGATTATTCAGTTAATCGATAATCGTGATTATTTAGGTTGCAATATAATCCTAAGAACTAAAAACTAATCATTTTAATTTTGATCAGTAATTCATTTTTATGTGCCAGTTTATATTACAATAACATGACATTTGCATTCAGTAAGTTTGATTTTGTTAAGCCGCTCACATATATTAGAACAGTTAGGTATTAGAATTAAAGAAAATAAAGGATTTCGTTATGTGTTTTCAAGTCTGTATAGTCTAGATTATAATACAATTGTGATATATTTAAAGTCGACAAGTCATGATAGGTCAATTAATCAGTGGAGCCCTTCACACTGTACCGGACTATTCGGTTTATTAACATTTTACTTCTATTATGTCTCAAAAAAATCCTGTTAAAAATACAATCTAGAGATGATCAATTACTTTCCTTAAAAAGTACAGTGTATTTATTTTGATATCAAATTTGAAAAATAAGAAATGAGAAATAATAAATAAATATCGATGTTGCTGTATTAGTAGCAACATATTTTGAAATGAGACTGCTTTTTAATGTTGTAGTACTGTCTGCTAATGCTATGATTGCTTATGAACTTGGGACAAGACTAAAACCTCATTCATCTCGGCGCTCCTCTCCGGCGGACACTGAGCGGGTCTTTGAGGGCTTCGACCCGGACTCCCCATCCGCTCTAATGGCCCTCTCCAGTCCGATAACAATTTGGTGCAAGGCCAGGGTTAGTATCTGCCCCTCGCGAAACCATAAATTATTCGGGCTCTCGAGACCGAATCTGAAGTGCTGCGTGTTTCTCCCAATACCCCATTTTTCTTTTCTCTTTTCTTTTTTTTTCTCCTCGTGCCTTATTTACAAAAAGGCAGAGAGAGTTACCATAGGAACTACCTCGGTGGTTTGGCACGATGCCCACTGGTTGCTAGAGCACTGTAGTCCGTGGCTATTGGGTTGTGTGTGGGCCCAATCGTGCATGGCCTGTATATACATATAGGCAAGTAATGTGGGAGTAGCAATTATGTGGTAAAATTGTCATGAACTGCTACGATTCAAATACAGGACTATTTTCATCCAACATATAGCTTCATCTAGGTTAAATCTAACTAACAGCTAAATTTGTGATTTAAATTATAGTGTAAATTTATGCAGTATTTGTAAAAGAACTTAATGTAATGAAGATTTCTCTATGCCTTGTTCAAGCAAACACACCCCCTCAAAAACCATTTGCCTTTCAAAGTACATTCTTATTGTGTTACATTGAGAGAGAAGTTTCAGTATCCTGGAGTACTGAATAATAATTATGGTCGGTGTATTCTTATATAGTGATTGCCCTCAAGCAGATATTACAAAAGCAAATAATAGTAGAGCAAAAACTGTTTAAAGTGGATGCGTGATGAGGTGCCAGTTGTAAACGTAAATGTAGTTTTCTGTAATAAATGTTTGATTAAACCAAAAGTGACCAATACCTTCTACAGCATAGGTAGCATACAAAAGGACAACTGCGTAGTATAAACCGTGAAAGTGAGATCCGTATCCTAAAATCTTGTAAAAAAAGAGTGAAAACCAAGGGAAAGTGAAAACCAAAAGCGTGGAGATAGGACTTGTGATTGCATGTGTGGGTGGACTACATATGTAACTCGGAAAGTGTGCTTGCTCGCTTTACAGCCATGTTAATAACTCACTCTTAAATAAAGGATTATTGTATGTAATGTGGGTCCTATATGTAATTATTCTGCATAGTGTGTTTTGTGTGTGATTTTGAATGATCCTTTCTTGTTGCTGACTCTGTGGGTGACAATGCCAAGCTCTGCCCCTTTTGTATGTCTAATATACTATACTTTCCATGCCCCTCTGAGAGCAACTAGAGTGGATAATAATGATGTGAACTGTTATGTGAGGTTCCATATGCAATTATGTTGAATAACATACATGATGATTTTTCTTTACAGCAGCTTTGATTCTCTGAGAGCTGACATTTAGGAAGCGGTCCGTTTATAGCAGCAGGGATATGGCAATTTCACTCCATTTGGCTGTCAATAAGTACAACATGGTCTTTTTGAATGAAAGTGAATAGAGGTGGAGACATGTCCTCACAAAGGTGGAGAACCAAAGACATGAAAAATGTAATCCTTTGTTTGAGCTTTGCTGAAGATTTAGAGCATGTTTTATGGAACAGATGTCGGAGAAACACTTACCTTAACAAAAACGCTGTCCTCTCAAGTTCAGTCAAGTTTGTCCACTGCTGGTTTTGTCAAAAGTCTGGCATTTCTGAAAGCAGAGAGGAAATATATGTTAAGTATTTTAAATACTGAACAAATGTGATTTTTCATTAAAAAGTTTTCACGTACAAATGAACAAGCAGTGACGTAGTGGTAAATGAGCTACTGAGACTTCTAGTGGTACGAGTAGCTTGAAGATAGTATAATGGAACATACAAAAATACCACAAAAACCTAAAATACTAAAGCAAATATCCACCCAGATTTTGTCTTGTCTGGGCTTTGATCCAGGCCTAACGGACTCGCAGTGCTGTTCACCACTAAAACCACACAGGGCTCGTTAAGGCAGGACTACTATAAGATAATGAATTGGTAATGGACAGCTCTGTGATGAGCGCTGCAGCACTCAAAGACTGAAAGGATACGTCCAAGCCACACAAGCTCAAACAGCAGAGTGAAAAGACCAACAAAGTGCCAGATAATGGTGCCGTATGCAGCCGAGGGGGTGATGATGAATAATACATTATTAACAGTGTAAAATACATAAATTAAACAACAGTGCACCAAACAAAAACAATTATTATAGTGACACAACATAATGAGACCAAACAGACAAAAGGTTATATGTGTTTGTAGTAAATCCATGTTGTCATCTACAAAGATAATGTTATATATGTCTGATATGATTATGAAGAGATAAAAAACAGTGTTTAACGTTTTGTACAGAAGGGTTCAATTTTAGCTTCATTGACATTACCCATGGAATACAGCAATAACAACATGGTGTCAGAGTGGCTAGCACTTCGGCCTCCCAGCAAAGAAGCAAGAAGGTTGTGGGTTTGACTCCCAGCAGGGCCTTTCTGTGTGGAGTTTGCATGTTTCTCCCCCTGTCTGGGTGGGTTTACTCCGAGCTCCGGTTTTCCCCCTTGAACCCAAAAAACATGCACCACAAAAATCCTCCATCTACGATAGTCTTGACCAAGCCTTGCACAAACATCTGGAGATGGTCCCCAGGCGCTGTGCTGTGGCACCCAATGCTCCTACAGAGGACAAATATCAGCTGGGGAAAGGCAGCGATATCACAGATAACCCATCTCTAATATAATTCACATTGTTACTGTAATATGCCATTTGCTCTAGTGTCACAACAATGTTCCAACAGTCTGAGCAACGGCAATTTTGAAAGTCAATTAAGTCTCTTTACTAGTCAAACTGTGTCTTCATAGAGTAACAAAATAATAAATAATACAACAGAAATGAACAAAGTGTAAATCAATCACAATATTATCACAATAATCAACTTTTTCGTGCATGTAATCTTATACTTCTCATAGGAAAAGCGGCCTTTCCCAGTGGCAGCTCGGCCCTTTGAACGCAGCGAGCACAGCGTGTCCTGAAACAGGGTCAGAGGGCAGGACAAACAGTCTGCTGTCATGGCAACTCGATGCACCTGCCCCCGGATCTGAGAGGGCACACAAAATGTGACCGTTTACTCAAGATCAAAAAACTGTCACGGAAACTCATCAAAGAGTGACTCCAAAGTCTGCGATGAAGAAGTCGCCAAATAGATGAGGAAAATACTGAGCTATTCCAGCTGAAGAGCTGCCAACGTCTCACGGATAAAGGTTTTTTTTTGTGCTTATGCCTTGAGCGTGGACCAAAAATTAAAAATAAAGAATATTTGTAAGGCCAACGGCACGGCTTGTATAAATATAGCATGCTTGGTTGAACTTTTAAACTTAAGAAGTATACACCAGATGAAGGGGAAACTTAACAGACTTGGACTGAAAATACTAAAAATAGCACTTTGCCATCTGTGCAGCAATTTGAAAAATATGAGAAAGGTTCAAGGATTTTTCATATATAGTGATCAAAACTGCATTAACAAGAGACCTTTAGTTTCATATAAGAAGAGCATTTAGAGAAAGTGGATGATTGTGGTGGACTTGATGGTTTGCAGCAGAAAACTGGTATTTGTCTGTTGTGTTTATATTAATACATTCAAGTTTTAGCAGTGTTGATGTACTTCCAGTTTTCTACTGTTTAAAGTGGTGTACCCGATTTTTCCATGCAATAAAATAAAATTAGTTTTATCCCAGTAAAGATATATTGTAAAAGCAGCTCTTTGGTCAAAATGAGACCAATGTGCAATGTCTGCAACTTATTGTAAAGCGTTTTATCTTCAGCGAGCCAGAAAGATGCACTGTTGGCATGCTTGTTTTAGTTAGCTTTACCGTCATGACAATACTCTGAAAGTTGTGAAAAGAACATTAAAAGTCATCACTGTGAATAATTAGGATACTTGTGTTAGGAAAGTGGTGGAAATCTTCGGACCCTTTCATTGCAAACCATTTTATACATTTTGTGATTAAACTATTGAGTTTTTGCACCGTTGTCATAGCAATTAATGGTTCTCTTATCTTAGTTACCAATTCATGAAGTACTTATGGTATCGATGAACAGAGGTACGTACTACTCAGTTATTAATTTGTGAATTTCTACTAATAAGACAGTTGTAAAAAGCTATGAGCTCATTTACCTGACCTGTTTGGGCAGTAGTTATTTGACAATTAAAGGAAGACTTTGAAGAAGATTAATTTTTGCAAATGAACTACTCAGTTACATTTACTTGAGTAACTTTTTGAAGAAATCCTACTACTTTGAGTAGTTTTTGGACTTCTACTTGAGTAATATTTAGTTTGAAGTAAGTACTACATGAGTGAAAAGGTTTGGTTCCTCTTCCCACTTTAAGTGACAAAGGCTTTATGTTTATGTTGATAATATTATATAATTTCAGCATTTGTACCACTCTTTAGTTTTTCTCATTTTTGTTTCTTTCCTTTGAAAATAATAAAATAAGATAATAATTTGGGCATTCATTATTTTTTGTCCCTCCAATTACATAAAATTTATTTTTGAAATCTGAAGTTAGATTCAGACAGTTACTCATACATTTACTCGAATAAATAATAATAAATAATTGTTCAAATACTTTTTTACATTTACTTGAGACATGTCTTGGACCACTACTGTGTACTTTTGCTTGAGTAATATTATTTTGAAGTAACATTACTCTTACTTGAACAGAATTTTTGGCTATTTTACACACGTCTGTCTTTAAAAAAGAAGATAAAGCTGTCATAAAAGTAAATTATTTGAACTTCTTGCAAATATTTGTAAATAAATAAAAGAATGTATAGTGCTTAATGACTTTTTTCCCTTGCCTAACCAAAACCCTTGTTGATCTGGTTTGGTGAATTTCTAGCGCTCAGCAGTCTCATATGGCCGCTGCGCTTGTGAGGACAAAGCTGAGAAATGAGCTGCGGCTATAATTATGTTGCCGCTTGTGCCAACCCAGTCTGCCTGTGTTTTCATCTCACTCTTTAAGTCCTGGATCAATACCAAGTGCAGGTTTGCTTTGTATGTTGTTAGCTTGTATGACGCTTTAGCTAACGCCTCTTCTATGTTGGGAATAACTACACGGTAAGAAACTATATCTCAAGTTCGCTGTCTTTTGGCACGATGTCGGCATGTTCGGGAACATGCCTGTCCTTGGGTGTTATGCTCAATGCGGCAGAGGGTGGAGAGGTGGATCAATAGGAAACAAATGAATTCAGATCAATATTGAGGCCGCGAGTGAAGGAGAGAGGAGAGCCCAGAGGTATTGTAGAGAGTGGGGTGTCGCACCAATGGTTGTTAACATGTGGGGCGGGGAACACGGACAGTTTAATGCATTTATGTAGTCAGGTAGATTCAGAGGACTTCTGTCATTTATTATTTATATGTTTGTTAGTTCTGAGTCAAATTTGAGGAGTCAAGTGTTACGGCCCCACGCCTACAGATCCTGCCTCCTTTTGTGTTTTTGAATATTGTGTTTTGTGAGAGTCCTATGTGCTGGAGGGAGTTCGGAGGTACATCCAGGATCGTGGTTGGCTGCAGCAGACTGGTCCCTGATTGGTGCCACCTGAAAACACCTGGCCAATCCCGTGGCTCCACATCAGCCCCGCCCAGTATTTAAGGACTCACTCCACACCTGTTCGGGGCTGCTGGCCTGTGTGGCCAGTATGCCATTTTGTATCAGGGCTGCAGTGGCAGCGCCTGCAATTTGTCCTACGTGTCAGGGCTGCAGTGGCAGCGCCTGCATGTAGTTGTATTTCAATGTACTTAGGACTGCAGTGGCAGTCACTGTATTTGTGTGTTGTGTGTATCTGGGCTGCAGTGGCAGTACCAGTACTTTGTTCTTTTGTGTTGTTTTATTTGTTTTATGTTTCAGTTCTGTTACGTTACCCTTACACCCCTGTTCATTAAATTACATCTTTATTTAAACCTTTTCCCATCTTTGGTTTATTTTGTTACTTCCCCTTACCCTTAGCAGAGCTGGGTTGTAACATCAAGCATTTAGTTTTGTGGCTGGTGGTTAACAGTAGAGGTGGGAGATAAATGGAAAAATGAACAATATTGCAATTGTTGTTTTGGAGAATGCAAAATTATTAGTATTGAGTAGGGCGGTCACTAACGATTATTTTAGTAGTCGATTAGTCAACTAGTCAAAGGATTATTTCTATTGCACATTTAAACTTTTTAAATAGATTTTCAGCCAAATAAAAGTTGAAATATAGGAGTGAAGGCTTGACAATAAGTGTAACATTCATAAGCAATAATCTATTATTTTTTGACATTTTGATGTGTCAATGTCACGGTCTTTGTTATAAAAGGTCTTGACATATGTTTTTGAGTTCAGGTTACGATTAGTCGATTAAACGTTGCAGCCCTAGTACTGAGTATATAATCTATGATTTTAATTATTACAAATTGTCTAGTGTAATCTCCCAAACAAGAATACAAAGAGATATTCCTGCTCTTATGCGGTTAATTTTATGGTCCATTCACGTTTTGTGCAATTGTAATCTCAACATTTTAGCACATTATTGAAGCATTATTAAAATATCAATATTGCCCACCTATAGAAGGTTACAGCTGTTCATATTCAGTTCTGCCCTGTGCTTATTATTGTGCAGTTGTGCAAATCTCTTTTCCCTTCCTGAAGTATGAATGTGTTGTTTTGTTTTTCTGGTTTATTATTACACGTTCTTGTGCTTCTTTAGCCCTCGTATATTTAAGTCTACGCTGAGTGCTAGTTATAGTCTTGTTTACTATTACAACTAGAAGTTTTAGTATCAAGAATATCTGTGTATTGATTTTTTGACAACCTTTGTTTAGAAAGAATTAGCGCTACACTGTGTGCGTTGCATTTGTGTCTATGCATTGTCCCTGTCAAATAAATTAATTAATTACATGAAATAAATAAATAAATAAATAAAAGACTAAAATAAAATAAAATAATAATTAAAATATGTGCTTAAAGTTGCACTGTGCCGATTTTCAGGTGGAGCCACGTGCTTGTCTCCGTGAAGACATTATTGCTTTGACTTTAATGTTTCACAGTATGGCATTAAACACATATATGTCCACGGAGGCAAGCAGGTGTCAGGCCGAGTCACAGATTTTTCGAGGTATTTTAAGCAATAAATACACCCACTATGAAATAAATAGTGGACAAGCAGGTGGCGCTCTCTACACCAGAAAAGTTACATAGTGCACCTTTAAGACAGATTTTTGTCGCCATTCAATCCTGTTGTTAACATGGGCCTTTTCAAAGCTAAATACATTCTTTTGATGTGGTGCCAGGTGTTTGTGACTCGCTGCAGTGGACAAAGGCTCTACTTTGAGTTCCCACCAAGACAAAGCATAACAAAACAAAGCCGTAAACAGGAGATGAATCTGCTCCTGTCCACGGCTCCAAACCTCAGCCGCATTTGAGACCAGCCATGGTTAAAACGAATGGTAAAACCCTTGCAGAGGAGATAAAAAGAGAAGTATGGTCGCCTGAGCTGGAATCCTGCTGTTCTGAAGAGGAGTGGGGGCAGAACGAGCCCATATTGCACCGAGTTACATCATGTTTCTGTGTGCTTTTATAACTCAATTCTAGAGGCGCCACGCTTCAGAAAAATAAACGTATTGGGTGTTAAAACCAAATAAGCAGAGAGTCTTTTGTTTGTTGTTGTATCCGTTATTTTAGGGGCATCAAAATCAAGACAATATCACTGCAAAAGAATATAGCCCGCATAATATCTTAACAGTTTTTCTGAATTTAATTTTCAATTTCAATTGATTCAACAATTGATTTATCATTTTCCTAAGTAAGTTACAATTTACATATAACTAAAATGTCCGTTGAAAGTTCCGAACTATTTAGTTTATTCACAAAAATAAAAATAATTTGTTTTTTCTTATAATTAAATTTAAAATATAGCAGAAAAAAAGGGGGGAGATACATTCATCCTACACAGTGCAGCCCTGTCCACTGAACCACACCTTTTTATACAAGTAAGTTAATTTCCACTGTTTCTATTTGCACTTACACTTTTGTGGGATGAACTGTATGGTCTTGTCTCATTGTGCAGAAATCAAGATCATATCATCAGCTATTAAAATTAAAAACTCGCAAAAGAAGACAAGAGTTAGATCGAGTTCATTAGTTGATGTAATCCCTCATTCATTCAGCAGTGATCCATGGAAGAAAAGATTGATAAAGACTCCCAGACAGCAGCTGAAACGTCTTGATATCAAAAACATTGTCCAGATGACTTTGAAACCTTTTCTACCATTGTCCACCATTATCATTATTTATTGTAAGCAGTGAAATACACAGTAGTAGCAACTAATAAAATGGGCTGATAATTGCTTTTGAGACACCATATAAATGAACAAATACATTCCTTAAATGATAAGGCTTACTCATACTTTCGATTAGGTCTTTCACTACTTTCAGTCTCCAGGCTGAAGTATCTCGTGGCCAGCATGGCTGGCATCAGAGATTTTGAGATTGTTTAGAAACGCTATACCTCTGGTTATCCGCACATATAATGAAAAATGATCCAGCGCTCGAGTATATATTGGTCTAGACTGTGATGGAGAAGCCAAAAGGGAATTCATCTGGTTTCAAATGTCAATTGTTGAGAATATTATTTTGAGCAGCGCAATACATACAGAAGGCAATGCATTCCCACTCTATCGATCTCAATGTCTTTTTATATCTCTCCAAGCGACGTATGTTCATTACAGAGGAGATTCAATGCGTGCAGGCCATATCATAGCTAATTATGATAATTAAGCTAAAGCCAGATGTTTTGGTTTTGTTTACGTTCCACTACAGGAGCCTTAAAACTTCAAACCAAAAATTGTCAATTGACAGAGACATAAAAGCAACACAAGATTAGATTAAAATGATTCCAAATGTCAATCATTAAAAATTTGATTTAATTCATGCATCTCATGCCAGACGACATAGATTTTGTCATTAACAACCATATCATGTAAAACTAAATTGAACTTTTCCTGAAGAATTGTTTATAAAAAGTTATTTATGGGCTATGGGTATTGAGTACAATTATTTCTTTAAGATCAAGCCCTTTGTTTTGTTTTGTACCCTTTTGACATAAAAACTGGAAATACTGCATTCACTCACTAAAAACATGAGTCAAATTTAAAACATTTTAGTAATTGTTTTATTATTGTAAGACACAATGAGTTTATTCCTGAACAAGAATATTTCAGCTAATGTATTCTGGTAAGGAGACTAGAACTAGTCTTGTCATTTACAAAATAAATAATTCCATTTTACATTCATATTCAAGTCAGGTCTTTATTGATGCTATGATTGACTTTTGTGCTGTAATTTCTGCTTAAGTTGTGAAATACTTTTGCTTCGAGGAGCGAATTCTTTGAAGCGGTCGGACTGCTCATCTCCCGGCTGCAAGATCACAGCGTCAAGAGCCATTTGGGAGCAGAGAGAGTGAATGAGACTTTAAAGTAATAGCAGCCAAAACAAACACTTCTTGTGCCGACTGCTCAAGGTTTCTGCACTTCAGACATCTCAATAATAATAAAGACCTGCGTTAGTGTTGGAGTGCCGTGTCTGTATAAGCAAACATAAGCTGTTATATTGTAGAGGCTAAAGAGGATGGAGAGGGGCGTAAGTGACAGCACTGCTCCCAAAACAATTTAGCCTTGGTGTACAAGTGGGACTGGAGTGGAGAGATGTTGAACGCCACTTAATATTATAAGTTACATATTGTGCATCTATTCAGTAAGAGTTCAGATCAATTTCAAAACCACTTTACCTTTAAAAAGAGTATTTCATTTGTGTTAAAGTAGTTATTATGTGTAAGGGCATACTGCTGTTTTATATAAAGACAAATAGATTTTTGTGGAAACGTGCAGGGGAAGTACAGTATGGAATTTTTCAAGAACGGAATGTGGACTGTGTAACATTGTATTTGAAACAGCTGAATTAAAGTGAACTATCAGCACATACGAGCGAAGTGCAGTGTAACTTTTCAGGTGAAGGATTCGCCACCAGTTTGTCCATGGACATGTTACTGCTTTGTCTGGAATGTTCCAAGGTATGGCATTAAATTTATGTATCACCATGGAAAAAAGCAGGTTTCACCAACAGGCCCAGTTACAGGTCAGATCTTCGAGAGACGAGCACGCTCACAGTAAGAAGAGAGATCTCGAGAACCGAGCTCCAACAATAATAATAAAATAAATAAATAAATATCTATATCTGTCTGTCTGTCTGCCTGCCTGTCTGCCTGCCTGCCTATCTATCTATCTATCTATCTATCTATCTATCTATATCTATACATATGCATATATACATATATACATATATACATATATATATATATATATATATATATATATATATATATATATATATATATATATATATATATATATATATATATATATATATATATATGTATGTATATGTATATATGTATAGATATAATTGATTGCATTATTATTAATTGCATGAGTAATTGCAAGTTGTTAGCTTGGACAACTGTGCTAATTCTAAGTGAAGCAAAGACATCTCCACAGACACAAGCAGGTGACGGACCCCCCCAGTAAAGTTACATAGTGCACCTTTAAGCAATGAGGAGTACAACGTCCATGCAACTCAATAAAAAGTTACCTTGTTGCCACAGAGCAATGGTCCAAGATGAATGTTTTATGAATTGACAAATGGAAACAGAATTTAGGCCAAGGATTATATTTGTGAACAAGCCACTGAGCAACTTTCCATTACACACTCACAGGTGGACTGTGCGTGCTGCCACCACTGTTACCTTTTTATGCAGCAAAATCTAAACACTTGGTGGAAAATATGAGATTATATTTGGTTCGCATCGTATGTGGGTAAGTTATTTACTTGCCTGCTGTTCTTGTCCCTCCTACTTTCTGTTTAAATACAGGAGAAGTTAGAATGTAGAGCGCGTCAGACAACTGTCCAATTTTGGGACAATCCAATCACAGCCGCTAATGTGTAGCACATCTTTTCTTGAATAGCCTTGTAGCCTTCAGAACAAAACCTGTAATTTCTTTTACCTCAAATTTACAGAGTTTAGTGCTTCGCTCGGTGATTCTGCAGAAATGCCTACTGTTTCTCAATCCTCTGCCTTCATTTTTTCTTCAGTTTTTCCTCATAAGCCGCCATGTTTGATTTGACACGACTGGACGATGTGTTTCTCTGATCAGTTAATCCAGCGGTTAATCACGCCTATCTGAAATTGTGGAAACAGAATCCAGACCAGACACCTTTGTAAAATATTGTAAAAGTGTGTGGTCGTGGCTGGCCAGCTCAAGTATTTCACTGCAGGTAGGGACTTAAAAATATTACTGAAATATATTCTCCACCATAAATATACTTTTCTTCCAACTACAAAATTAATCCACAACAAAATCATCTTCAACCGGGCATCCTCTTTTATGAACTGTGCCAATTTAAAGATGATGAAGTCATTTGTACTTTTATAAACCTTATGCCAAACTAATTCGAAAAGGCAGACAGCAGACAAGAAGGCATTAGTTTAAGTATAGCTTCTACACGGTCTGTCTGCCATACTTCAGGCAAATCAGGTGAAATTCAGGAGAAGGAGGGCATCCGAGTCCATCTCTGGAACGTTTAAGCGACTCCCGTACGAATCGTCAAGCTCAGCAGTCTCAGGCCGCATCGCTGTCACTCATTTCACCCATGTTGAACTCACGCTATCATTTTCACCTTTGGCAATTTCACAGCGCAAGTGAAGCTGACAGACAGTGACCACGGAGAAACAGGATATAAAGAGGGCGAGAGAGGCGTTACCGGGGGGAACAAAGTGCACTAGACTCCAAGTGAAATTACCTAACATTCATCCTAATCTTTTTGTAATTACGCTGCAATAAAAAGGAAACAACATCGGTCTCAAGGTCGATGCGACAATCAAAAGTTTCCGGGTCAGAGAAGATATCCACAAAGTTAAACTCAACCGGCTTGAGTCGATAATTAATTATGAAAATAGCAGATGATTAAAAGGGCTAATCATTTTAGCTGTAATCCCAGGGCGATCGAATCTCTTCCTTTTGATGCGACAAGTCTTTGTGTTTTAACTAAAGCGGGGAGGGAGCTGGACCCGCTGAGAGCCTGGGAGGACAGACAGAGAGTGGGAGATACTTGCGGCAGTGCTACAGACTGCAGCTAAAAAAAGACCAGGGGGAGACAAACATCGCCGAGTCCTTTTTAATCTGACAACACCTCCCCCTGTCTCCTCGCTCGTCCCTCTGAGCTGGAGCGATCTGCCTCTCCACGTCCTCATATCTAATGCGTTTTGGCGTGCCGTACCCACGAGTGCTTGTCCTGGCAGCGCCGCCGACGTCCCGAAAGCCGGGTCACGGGTTCAGCCGCAGCAGTGACATCATCAGCGGTTGGCATTACTCACGGCTCACCTCACTTCACTGTCTCGGTCTGTGGCAGAGCGGCGCGGCGCGGGCACTGCCATCCATTTTGGGAGGTTTAGCAGCTTTATGTATGTGCGCAGTGTGAAAATATGCTGCGAGATGTGACGAGATGACAGCTTCTGATGTGTTGAGTAATGTTTTAAAAGATTTATGTTTTGGATTCAGCTCGGTGGTGAAAGTTAAGAGGCAAACGGGTTGAGTCAGAAATCAAATCCAAGACATTTTACAACATGTTTTATCATGTAACTTTCAAACAAAATGCAATTGTTTATTCAAAGAACATTAAGATGAACAAATTCAGCTGTGATTCGAACATCAGTCAGTTAAAGTTTACCTGAAATTATTTGCCTTTCCACAGCGCTGAATTGTCTTGTACCTAACGATATCTACTGCCACACAAGTGTTGTTTGAGCGCATATGAATGTGAGAAAATCTCTGATCTGAAACAATCTTTATAGACTATATTTGCTGCAAATGGAATAAAAGAAAACGCTCCTTTGTGGATGTGCACGAAACTGGAGCATAGAAAATGATGAAAAGCATTACAAAGACAGCCAGCATTACAGTAAATAAACTACTTTGTCAATTTAACACCAAACATCCAGATGAAGATTGCATTTAAATTATCCAAGTGGTGTAACAGAGACAAATAATCTCGCAACAAACAGCAAACAATCTGTTATTTTTAATTAGCTGCAGAACTTATTCAGATGCAAAATAATAAACGGAACGAAACGGAAATAATTTTTATACATGAGTGACTAAGGATGTCACAACATAAAATTTTTGTTTTATGATTAATGTAAGAAGAAACGACACAATTTTTACGATGACATGATTTTTGACACAAAGATCAAACAACAAGGACGTTCTCAACTCACTTTATATATATGCTGTATATACATTGTATTTAACTTTTTTAATGATTACTTTATTCTGCATGCCCTCATTTTAGAATTTTAGTCAATTTTTAACAATTTTTATTATTATTCACTGTTTTATGTTGCACCTATTGCCGAAGCAAGTTCCTAATTTATGATTTTTTTCACTGACAAAGGCAGTAATACAATAAAGTTAAAATGTCTTGATTTCAGGATAATAATCTTAATTGCAGAGGTTTTGACCAGTTGGGACAATTTATCTCATGGAACTAGATTATTTTACTTGTTTCAAACCATTTCTGACTCATTTCAATACATTGCTTCTTACTCCAAATGATCAAGCACATTTATTTGGAATTTTAAGATAGTTATTGCATGATCAGTCAGAAATATCTTGAAACTAGTGAAATATTCAGCGTCGCACAAGCAATTACATCTCATTGGGTCAAAACTACTCAAATCCAGATAAAAATGATTATTAAGTAATTTTAAGATTTAATTTTTTTGTTGTGAATATATTTCTAATTCTGATTCTGAATAAAGTTAATATTTAAAAGTTATAAGTTAATATCTAAAATTAAGTATTCTGATTCACCATCCCTTTAATATGTGACTAGCTTTGTGAAATCAAACTTAATGAATGAAAGAAGTAGTGCTAAAGTGACGTAAACAGCTAATTATAAGACATTTTGTGTAAGACTATAGAGTGAATTGAAATGACATATTTTTGCTTTTCAGTCATCGATCAAACCGATTAGTGCAACTCTGCAAAAGTAAAACAGTGTGATGTTCTGTGAGTGCACACATTACACCTGCAAAGGGCTAAGTGTGTGTCAAATCGGCCCATCTGCCTCCGACCCGGGGCGCCGCCTATCACAGAGAAAGTAGCGCTCTAAACGTTCAGAAATACAGATATCAGCTACAAAGGGCTGGCTGGGAACAGACTCTATAAATAATACATAAACGACATCTCATTGTTATAGTATGCCCCTGCACTGCACCATTCGCACATACTACTATACACACCAGGTTGAGTACGACTTTATCAGCGCAACGACTGTGATAAAACAAAAAAACGAGGGAGCAGGTACACCCAAAGGCATGAATATTTTAGGAGGAATACAACACAAAGTACATCAAACTAATAAAGACACAGCGAACAAACAGGAGCAAAGTAGGACAGCCAAATAGACGGCGTGTCTCGGAGAACGACTGACATATTAACTCGAAGAGACAAGAGCAAAACAGAACAAAGGATGAAACGATCACAGGCGAGACGGAGGGAGGAAGAGAGGAAGAAAGAGGGCGCACTTGGGTGGTGAGAGAGTGAGAGAGGAGGGCAGAGAGGGTGCCAGGATTAACAGATTTGACTATTATTCACGATTATAAATGTCACGGTGGGATAATAGCAAGACTTTTAGAAGATGAAGTTCTCTACATCCTTCTTTAAAGCGCGTTTATTCAGTGTTTGGGATTACTAAGGAGAAAATGCTGGGTGTAGGCAGGTTAGTACAGAATTAGTTTGGTTGAACAGACATATTTAATACTTCACTGGTGTATAATTGAGATACTTTAAATAAATGTTGTATCTATTTTGACATTTTAGAACTTTACTAAAATAAGTGAAAGATAGGGATGTCACGATATAAAATTTCAGAAGAAAGTGTGAGAAGAAACGTCACAATTCTACAATTATTCAGGATTATTCATGACCAACAGTGAAAGTTACATGGCATCATTCGTTGCAAGCTTAATGACATCAAACTTTCAAAATGAAAAAGTAATATTACTGTCACATAAGCCACACAGCCAGATAAAAATTTACTTTAAACATATTTGTATTATTTTGCTGTATAGATTAAACAGAAATTATTTCCTGTTGCTGCCTACGATTCTAATGCTTTAAATTTTTTTGTTCTAATGATTATATTAATAATCGATAATGTTGACATCCCTAGTGAAATATTATAAATTGCTATTCTTTAGTGGTGTCTGCAAGTTTCAATTTATAAATAATAATCGTAACAATGTGTTTAAAGGCGCAATGAAGCAGTGTTCAGACATTGGAGGAATACATTTTCCTTTTTTATTTTTATCAAATGACTGATTCATAGTCTTGTCCTGTTTATGTTGATAAATTTAATATCAAATCCAGACTTATTTGTTATTAAATCGTGATAATGTCTTTGCCATATTGACCGGTCCTAAAGAACACAATGTCACTGTAAACTTTGACATAGAGACATCTTGAGGTGGGTTTAGGGTAAAGAAACGGGCGATCGGGTTGAGGAGGGCAGTGTTCTTGCTAAATCCAGTGGCAGAGCGAGCCGTGACCTACTGGTGCAGGGCTGAGGAATTCTCCGCGCCGACCCGGACACATACCTCCAGTCTCAGACGTTAACCCCTGCCATGCCAACCTGCTGTTACTGCGGCAACGGGCATGAGAGCAGCTGCACCAGGCTGAATACTGGTGATAAACAACACATCTGGAGACAAGGTTAGGGCAAGGAATAAGACATCGGTTGGCAGATAAATATGGTAGATATTTGCAACTCTTCAACTCCAGCGTTGGCCGATATTTGGCTGAGCATCTGACCAAATGAAAGATATTTAGCTCTATTTGAAAAATTCGGTGCAAGGAGGGCATTGCACAAAATGTGACTACACTGCTCTCCTGTGGGTTTACAGTATGAAACAGGGTTGTGGGTAAATATATTCTAATTTCAAAATCATGTCCTTTTGGGGAATTGTCAAAATTGGCTCTATATTGGCACAAAAATATTGGCAGAGCAGTTTCTAAACCATCGGAATGAGCTAGCGTGATATATTTGCTACCGACAATATCACGATAAACGATAATATGACCACTGACACGATAACTTTAAGGCATGATAATCCCAAACGAAATACCAAAGTAACTTTTAATATCTGTAAGTTACCTATTATCTAACTCTTTGCCATTATAATATTATCGTATTACAAAAAACAACAACTTCATCAGTAGTGCACCGAAAAGGTTCAACAAATATTGACCCCCAATAAATATTCTTTCATCTATAATTAAAGTCGACATAGTAATTATTGTGATAGGCCTAGACTGTGCAATGAAAAAAGGTCGATCTCTAATTTGATCCATATTTAAATGAATTATTCATTTTTAGCTTCAGTAATTGGCCGCAGCAGGTTGATTTGTCTTAAGTTTGAATTGTAACATCGTCATAATTATTAGTTTTACCAAAAATCAAACTGAAAACCGTGATCAATCAATATTAGGAATAAAAGTTGTAATTTCTATCGCCCAGTCTTTCAATCCAACTGACCAAATTTCAAAACATTTCAATCTTGGCCCAGAATCTCCACTACGGCATCAGTTAAACCAACTGCAGTGGCAGCATGGGGAGAATGTGTGCCCTGTGAAAACACATTGTGAAAATATCAGGACAAGAAGGGCCTTATTGTGTTGCCCGGGCAGAAAATAGCTCTTATTTTCGTCAAACAGGGCCAGCGGGGTGACACCAGCACAAAGGCAAAACTGTGAAGTCAGGCATCTCAAAAAAGAGGCTTCTAGGCTGATTTTCAGAACCGCACTTTTCGACTTCATCTGATAAACCCGACGTGAACCTGCACTGACCCCGGCACTTGTTGCTTACCAGGAAACGCCACGTCCCGAACGAGCCAAAGTGCAATGAATGGAGTGAAATACGGCCCAGAAGGAGTGGGAGAAATGCAGGTAATCCTCCCATTCAGACACACACCACAGAGTTTAATCACAATACAATGAGTCAGAGAGCAATGATTCAATTAAGCTGATGGTGCATTGATGTTTTTATTGAGCCACAGACTAAAATGACTGGCCAAGTGTTTCTAATGGTGCACTACCATTAAGCAAAGATATAGAAATTACGGTTTATGCAGGTGTCAGCAAATCAAATGTGATACTTTTTAATGCACCGGTTCAATTATTGTAATGCCTCGAATAGACGTCGAAACACATTTATCATGTCCAAACAGCAAAAGGATGAAAATGTGGTTTGAAGTCAATTGGACACAATTTGATAATTGCAAAAAAAAAAATAAAAAAATGAAGCAATACTCAGAAAATGTACACAAAACTGAATGTATTGGACCATATGTTTGGTCTTTTTGATTAATTTATAAGCAATATGGTACGAGTAAAAAATAAAATAAAAACAGTTGAGACAGCATCGGGTTATGAACATTTCTTGCGCAGAAATCTCTACTAAGTCCTAACTGTTCCATTTGAAAATCAACCAAGAATTAATTAATACAAACAGTGAACCTTGAACACAGTTGTATTAAATTCTGAAAACGATTTACAAAAATTGCTAGTGACAATTGAGAAATAAGTGGCAGAAAGAGATAATTAGTTTTTCCTCATTACTTTTGTTGAAAATGTCATTAACGTTGGACCATGCTTTTGAATGTTGTCAATGGATAACACTTTAACTAACATAATCTAATATAATCACAAAATACTCTTACCTGATTGCACTTGCATCTTTGTTGAAGAAACTTGAGTTGTTCAATTCATCTGGAAAACAGAAACACATATTTCATCTTTAAACTTCATCTAAATTTAAAAAAATATTATTATAGTAATTATTATTAACATGCATATTTATGAATTTGTGTTTAACTTCAGGTCATAATACTATTGCCTGGCTACAGTCTCATTTCTCTAACCTTTACCATTACATTTAATCACTGTAAGGAAAGAAACAAATTGATAAAATACCAGGATTTGTTTATTATATTATACTGTGTTTTGCCCTGCAGCACTCATTAAGTATTAGTTTTGAGTCTCTTTCTCACTCTTACACAAAGAATTTCATTACATAAATTAGGTGGGTGAATATATATGGGCTTTAAAATGGCTGCCGCAAAAATATCAGCCACTTTTAAATATTTCCCCCAAATTAAAATGAAATGGTTGGAGTTTCCCGACAGTGATATTCAGACAATATTATATCAGTCCAAAAGAAATGTGTTAAAACATGTCTTTAAATGCGTTGGTAGAGGTTTAAGTATCAGATAAATGTGAAATAACAGTCAAATTACTCACAAAAGTATTGAAAGATCCCTTTTTAGTTTACGACACAGGTTTTTAATTTACTCTTTTTGCATATTACTCAATTTTAGGTAATGATTTAAAAATCAATTGAAAATAACTTTCAGATGGAATCTGAAATGTCTTGATTTTTAAAACACAGTCCATATATATACATTATACTCAATATTCAAATTTTGCATCATTACTTCTAAACAACATTTCGGTAATCTGCCCATGTTTAGCTCTGTTTTAATTCCTATGTATTGTGCGTCTAAGGCTAACTGCTCTGTGATAGAAAAGTTTTTTTTTAAAAAGCAAAATTTGTTTAATCTACGTTACGCCAAGATTACGAACAGCAGCCCAGCGCAGTTTAAGTAGAGCATCCCCTAAGAACCTTGTCTGACCAAAATACAGTTGTAATTGTGTAGCCTCAGCCATTCATCAATTACCGTCTAAAAATTGCAGATACCAACTGTCAGATACAACAGTCCATCTCCAATTATGTGTTTTTTATACAACTTTTTTTTTAATGTATAAACTGCGTTTCACTGGTTTTGTTTGTCTCTTTGCAGCTGGAAAACAACAACTTGAGCAGCGCATATTTGTAGCGACGGCGTACACAATGGCAGCTTGCATGGGGATTCCTGAGGTCTGTCTGAGCCATTAATGTATGCTGCGGTTGAATGTCATCAATTATGAATGAGGAACATAGGAGATTTGTGGCGCTGGTTGGGAATCATGGGAACGGCTCTCTCTTTCTCTATGATGCCCTGAATGTCAATAACACACTGCCGGATAATATACGCAGGTTAGTGAGAGCATATGAATTAGATTAGAGGCAGGATTAAAACAACTTTGTTAAGAATGAGGTCAAATATTTGCATTGGAAGTTCATCTGAGGCAAACATTAAATCTACTATATTTGAGATTGAATTGACTCCCTGATGCAGCACACAGGGCAGATATCAGATTCAAATACAAATCTTTATACAATTATTTCTTTTCTATTTTAATGTGAGTGTAACTTTTTATTATATTATTATTAAATATAACAATAGACTCCCTTGATTCTGAAGCAAGTCTGAAGCACAATTCAGCAGAACACGCCCCATGCCCAGATCAGTTGAAAGGACAAACCTTTGAAAGATCATCTAAAGTAAAACCCAGCTCAAAGATTTAATGTGGTACAAGACAAGAAACAGTCAGAGGGTACTTTACTTCTTTAAGCTTAAAAAAAGAAAGGTTTTGAATGGTCTTTATAATGAACTACACTTTAATTAGCTTTAATAAATACGAATGTTAAGTTTATTCGGTTAATCGATAATATTCAGGTCACAAGATTTGTATACATACATTACAAAATAAGTCATTATATAGTTCAAGATACAATCAAAAGACGAAACCTAACCCTCCTCTTTAATTTGATTGATTGTTCAAGTACCATTACTTTTATAATTCACAAAGTTTGGTTTCATTAAACTGTGACACTGAATTGAGAATATTACTTCTGTTTTTTTTTTTATTGTGATGTTACTTCTTATAATAATCGTAACTCTAAAATGTAATAATGTGACATTCCATTCTTAATTCAGGCTTATTAGCCTCTTAATGAATGCCGTAACCTTTACCCCTTAATGAAGTTACTAAGTTTGAATTATTCTAAATAAACTATTGGTTCATGTGAATTAAGTCTTTGTTCACGCTAATAAAGGATTAGTTATCATAAAGTGGTCCCAACGTATTTTATTAGAGAAATAAACGTCAGATAGCCTGCATTGCTATTTTGCGATTTATGTCTTAAACATAAGATTTAGCTCCCACATTTTAGACATATCTAAGAGCATTAACTTTTGAGAGACGGCTGAAGTATGAAACATGTTTGTAGAGCCCAAAACTACAGGGATAGCTATGTTTTTTTCCGAGTGTTTTGTTTTGTTGTCTGCAGAGAACATTATATTACCTAAAAATTGCAGCTTTGCAATTTTATAACTGCGAGCATTAAAATGGTGCTATTGGATTAGTTTGCAATCAACTGCCCAACCCTCGTCAGAATAATAAAACCGTGGCGATCGTCAACCCACCATTTGCAAACTCCAGCTTTCCTCCTCTGAGCCTTGCAGCTTTCAAACTTGGCTCCATGTGTTGAGTCTTATGTGTCTTTCTCCACTCTTGGGGCCCTTCCCCTTTAAGACCCAGGTATTCACAAGTGTGTTGACCCTGCCAGTGAGTTCAAACCATAAGCAGACCCATATAGGCTGATCACGAGCCTGCTGAGCTGCCGCCTCAGTTATGTAAGATTACGTAACACACACCAGGTCTGTCTGAGTAATATTTCAAAACCTGGGGGTCCCACAGTAAGGCACCACACAATCCCTTCAGGACGAGCATTCAAGCATTTCATGGGGCAAAAGTCAGATTAAAAAACAAATTGGTTCAAACTGGGAGCTTGTAGGAAGGATTCTCACTGCTCTACACTCTCCCTTGTGTCTTTTGCTGCACGCCCAGACTGCAAGCACAAGCACAATTTTGACATCAAAGCGTCTCCCTTTTATTTTCTTGAGAAGTACAGCGGAGGTCACTGAGAGGTTGAGCGCAGGACGCTACTAAACAAAGGCAAACCTCCCCCCATCGTTTACCAAAAATGCAATAAATCCCGCCCACCCAAATATGTCATATCACATCATATAAATCTTTTTAATTCCGCCATTGAAACGTACACAAATGAATGGGGCCAATTTTTAATGTTATTATGCTCTTGTTAATACAACTTCTAATAGCCAGCCCCCACAGTTCTGCATGTGTTAAAATAACTAGACATCCATGCCAAAACGAAGCACAAACGATTCAAAGCCGTTTACTGCCTGCGTAGTATATTCTCACATTAATTAAAAATGAGCAGAGGAGAAACGCATATGTAACCTCCTCCGAAACAACATTACTGAGCAATCTCGGATTTTACTGTCGATAACAACTGTGGAAAGTGTTAGAGAAAATGTGGGCAGAGATAAGAGGATGCTATGTAAATAGACAAACACAGAGAAGGCTGATACGTCGCATAAGGGACTGTAAGGTAAAGCCAGCGAGATATGAAAAGACTGGTGCAACTTACATAAAGATATTGAGACAAAAGAAAAGGTCTGGTTGCATTGTCACAGTAATGTACTAAAAGAGGTGATTTAGTTAACAAATAGGCATTAAACATAAAATAAATCATGCTTATAAGAGAAAGGACGAAAAAAAAGCCAAACGACTAAACTTGTTGAATACGACGACTTTTTTTTACAACTTGTTTAATCCTTTTTACAATGAATGGAATTTTTTTGTGCAAATCGAATCGAATGTCTGACTGGCGGATTCACAGACTGCTTGGGGATACCCGGATGAACGGATGGAAAATCGAATAGAAAAAAAGAGGTAGAGAACCGTTTTGCGGGCGGAAAAACGACAAACGATTGAAAAGTTCAGCAAGAGCGGTACTCACATAAAGTTCACTTGTGCTTTTTGACGCATTTCGACAGACATTTTGTCACTGATTGGCGTGTGCTCGTTTAAGTTAGTCTTTGAATGAGGACGCAGAAGGGAGAAGGGCGCATGCGCTGCAAAGACTGACCACTGCCGGCTGCCTTAACTCACAAATCACACCCCTTCATAGACACACACACATGCAGAAAGACACGCACACACACATGACTATTGGTACACACACCCTTCTTCTTGTCTCCCATGCGCTGGGCCCCCCGAAACTAGGTGCTCTTGGCCGATCCCTTTCCCAAAAGCAAAATCTGAGCAGGGTAATCCTTCAAGGAGAGGCAAAGAGGGAAACAACGATAACCCAAAGATAAAGAGGAGCTATGTGGGAGAACAGACAGACAAGAGATGAACACGATGAGGGGGGATTAGCAACCAAGGGAACACATTTTTCAAACAGTTGAAAAATGAAGTGGGCGATCAAACAGCAAAGGCATAAGGGTTAGGTTCAAAAGGCGTAGGGAGAGAGAGAGGAGACAAGACTAAAGGATGTAAAAGCGTTATGACATGGAGGTATACTTACACACATGGAGCAGTGGGGTGAACGAAAAAGTGTTGAAAAAACTCAAACGAAAACGAAAAAAAGTTGTCAATCCAAGTTGAGATTTGTGTCATTTTGGAGTGTTTTTTTTCTGCATTTTCCCGCGATTTTACCCGTTCCTATCCATCGTCCCTCCTTCCTAAGTCTATCCCCTTGTGGTCCCCCCTTTTCTCCTCTCTCTTTCTCCTCCCAAAGCCGGTAGTCTTTCTCCTACCTCTTATGTCCTTTTTTTCCTGCAGACCATGCTCTCACGTTCCTCTCCTCCTCTCTTTTCTTCCTCCTGATCTGTCCATCTATCATACACACTTCGACATTATACTATTCATCCCACGCTCCTGGCTGCATATTGGATTCGAAAAACGACGAGAAGTTTTTGATTAGCAACAAAACAGTGCAAAAAAAGTGTATTAACGATTAGAAAAAGCGCGTTCAAGCTCAGGGAACAATCCACGCCTCGGATATTTGCCAAGGAACGCCACGTTTTGGTTTGGTCTGAAAAGTGGGCGATTGGCAATTGAAGGGCGCAGATGTAAACGAGTAGTAGTAGTAGGAGTAATAGTAGTAGAAAAATGAAAATGAGTACGGCAGTGGCGGCGGCGGAGGATATCTATCTGGCTATGCTCTCCCTGGCTGGCTGTGTCTCCAAACGAGTAGATTGTAAGAACGCGTGAGGAGTAGGAAGGAGCATGTACCAAGTGGTGGGAGGGGATAAAGCTCGAAGCGAGGGAGAGCGAGCGATACGGACGGGGGGATCGTGGAGAAATGTCCAGGAGGGAGGGAGAGAGGAGGACTGTGGCACCGTGCAGAGGCGAGCAGAGGAGGGGCCGCCAGAGGAATACATTTTTTTCTTCCTTCTCACTGTATTGGCGCTTTTGTATTGTTAACCCTTGAATTCAAAGCCCAGAGAAAGGGCTACGACTGCTAACCCCTGTCGTTCCTGTTCCTGGTTTCCTCTCTCCACTATTGAGCCTATATTCTGCACGTGTACTTGAACTCAAAATTTCTGTCTGCTTTCCCCTCCCCTTCCCTCTCTCTCTCTTTCTCTCTCGCTCACACTCTCTCGCTCTGTCTCTCTCTCTATCCGCCGCACACTGGCTTGAAATAGAGCTAGCAAGCAGGACGGGGCGAGCGAGGGGGACAGAAAAGGGGAGAGACGTGTTTGGGGGAGGGGTGGAAGCAGCAGAGACGAGCTGACATAGAGAGCACTGTGTCTGTGAACATGTCAGCGACTCCAGAAATATGACACGCTGGACCAAAATAGAGAAAGGTGCCACAATTGTTTATGAAAGCGATGGACCAATCTCTGCAACCATTAAACTAATTTAAAAAATCGCATTTTAGCACAACTACAAATATGTAGAATAAAAAGAGGCATTGAACTACACACACACACACACGCACACACACACACACACACACACACACACACACATATATATATATTAAAAAAAACATTGAAAATGCATTTTGGAGATTGTAAAACTAGAACACAGAAATATCTATTGTAACCTGCCAAACAAGGATATAAAGTGATACTTCTGCACTTGTATTCTCTATTCTCTTGTGTGCTCAACCACGACATGTACAGGGACATTTTAGCACATTCCTGATGCATTGTTAAAATACAGTCTGAATATTGTTAGCGTTATAAGGAAAAAAATATAGAGATATTCCTTTCTGTCAATTACATTGAACCAAATGCTTATAATGCCTTGTTTATATTTATATTACTATAATATATTGTAATGTGTTATTAGTTAATGTAGTTTAATATTAAGCCATTGACATTAATATTTTATCTCAGTTATTCAGGTACATTATTTTGTGTGGATAATATGCAAATACTCTTTACCTTACTTATAACTACACCTTTATATGCCTTAATAAAGCATGATCAAAAACTTTCATTCTATTCATTCAATTCATAATGAACAAATTGTTATAATTATTATTCAGAATGATTCAGTCTTGTAACTTATTAGGGAGTTATGGTCATCAATTAAGGAGTTAAGGTCAGGAGTTACTGTTGGGGTATTAATTAAGTAGTCACTAAACTTGAATAATTCTTAAAGTAAACTATTTCTTCATTATGAGATAAGTCTTTGTTCAATCTTTATTAAGGCTAATTACAGCATGTTTATTATAAAGTGGTATCATATCATTACAATAGAGGCCAAAAAGCTTCCATACAATACATGCCGTGCAGTTTAACCATCATTTGTGCTTGTGTTGTGTCAAACCTTACCCATTCTAGTGAAGGGTGATATCTCCAGAGGTGGACTGCTTTGCTTGTTGCTGCACATTGCATTTCTTTGACAGCCTTTTTGAATAAAAAGAGAAAGTGGTGAGAGAATGGGACAATATGACAGTAGTTTGCCCTCTGCTGGACAAAACTGAGCATTGTACAAGTAAACATTTAAAACCTTATTATATCCCACAATCCAAGTAGCAATTCTCCAAAAATATAATACTACTAACTAATCGGCAGCGTTAATGTTCTGTAAAGTGTCTAAATGGTGCAGATAGTATGTATTTACAGAGGGTTACTTGAGGCTGAGCTGTGCCCCTCCCTTCACCTCTCAGCATCAGTCAGCATCTTCTTTTGCTGCTTCAACGCATTTGCTGCCACCAGCTAAACTGACAATAAACAAGCTTAGCACCAATTAACCTTTCCCGAGGTATGACATTTCACTTTATAGAGATTATTAAGGCGGCTGGATGTGTGAATGTTGCTGACTTAGCTGCTAAAAGTTATCATTACTTGGGCTAAGCTAAAGCCACTAGCTACCATTAGCAAAGGGAGTTTAAACTGATCAAACGTGCTTGTTTTCTTCAAGATAAATTGCAGTTTTATTTTTAGCTTACCCTTGTGCTGGTTTTGACTTTCAGATGCCCAGTGTGACGGTGAAGGATGTGAACCAGCAGGAGTTTGTCAAAGCGCTGTCGGCTTTCCTCAAAAAGTAATTTATGCCTCTGCATGAGCACGTGTCCTCCTCATTCAGAAACTGTGAGCTGCACGCGGCTCAGTAAAACATTTAACGGCTAATATACTCAAAGATTAAATACCTGATTATGAATATGTTATTAATTATTGGATTATGTAAGAAAAATAATGGCAATTGAAAAAAGAAGAAAGTTTGAAAAAAAAAATTGCTTTGAATTAGCATTTCAGAGTTATTTATTTTCACTCTGTAAGGTTCAAGGTCTAAATGTAAACAAGGCATTTCCAGGGTCAAATTCGAATTGTTATGCTGTTGAGTTATATAACAAATATTATCAAGTTTCCTTTTTAAATGCAGGATGCCTCATATTGCTCAGTCACATTTGTTTTTATTTTAATTCATTTCATACTATTAAAAACAAATAAAAATAGTGTTCTGTATCAATTGCATGAACACTGTACACTATGTATGATGCCATTTAATAAAAAATAAAAAAAGTCATATATTTTCCTTCTAAGTCTGAACTCTGCTCAAAACCACATACTTTAATTGACGAAGGATTGGAAGTTCATTGTCAACCCCCCCCCCTCCTGTCAACTGCCCTGCCTATTTTTATGGTTCATATTTTTCTCTTTCGTGAATTCCCTCACGGTCCACCTGTTATATAGAAATAGCCTACATCTTTTACTGTTTACATGTGCCGCCGTTTGTTCTCCTAAGGTCGGGGAAGCTGAAAGTGCCGGAGTGGGTCGACACCGTGAAACTGGCCCCACACAAAGAGCTGGCTCCGTGTGACGACAACTGGTTCTACACACGAGCAGGTGGTTAGACTCACACTGTTTCAAAGGCATTAATTCAACAGCCTCCGAAACCCTATGTTAAGTGATTAGTCAAGTGCGATTTAATTAAGGTTGATTTAAATAATGCATAAGTGGCTCAAACGTAATTTACCGTGAAGAATGGAAACAGCAGTCAAGTTATTTTACAGAGTTTAATCATTTGTGTGCACACTGTTTACGCAATTTGTAGTTTGTTAATTGTTGTAAATGTTTGCAATTAACGGTGCATACTTACAAGTGATTTAAATAGAGATTTATAAAGTAAATAGTACTGAATTGCTGTGTTTTTCAGTTGCACAGCACAGTGATTGACAAGATCCACTATTCACACCTGTCTGCGGCTCTATCTGATCAGATATGCTGAATATGCTGAAAAAGGCTCACATTTGATAAGATGGAATGTTTGACTTCATGTCTTTTAGGAGAGTTTGTGTCTGATAAAACTAGTGCGTTGCAACATATAGAGCTGACTTAAACTTTTCACATCTAATGCTGCCTCAGGACAAGCTTTTCAAGTCAAAATCAAGTCTACATCATCAAGGTCAAAACTAGGTCAAACCCAGGCCCAGTAGATAAACTAAACGCAAACTAATACTAAAGTAACATAAAAGAAAGACTAATAAAATTGTTAATTAAGTCTTACAGTAAATAAACCATAGCTAAACCAAGTCTTCACATGATGTAATTTGGACAATCTATGGGTCTTAGTGATGACCAAAGCTAATTAACAATTGAAAAAAAAATGGTTGCATTGTTTTGAATGGTTAAAAGTCCCTGACAGGAAAATGTTGTGTGACTGAAACTCATAAATAAATACCAAGTCTAAACAAGATCTAAATCAAAAAATAGTTATGTAAAAAATGAAAATGAGGTTAGAAAATGTGATTCTTCCCGCTAACATTATACTACTTTCTATCTATAGATTTCAGAATTATGAGAAATTAGGACTGTTACCATAGTGATTAACAACTTTAATAAAAAATTCTGAAACCTATGAGCAGTTATACAATAGTCTTGAAGCGGTGAGTAAAAAAAGTCTCTCAGTTATCAGTTTCCTGGGTTTTCTGTTTTGGACTGAGATCGTCGCATTCTTGAATCTGAAAGCAACCATCTCCATCTCTGCAGCGTCCACGGCCCGTCACCTTTACCTGCGCGGGGGAGTCGGAGTGGGAGCCATGATCAAGATTTATGGAGGTCGACAGAGAAACGGCGTCTGTCCTGCCCACTTCAGCGTCGGCTCCCGAAATGTGGCCCGCAAAATCCTACAGGCACTGGAGGGCCTCAAGATGGTGGAGAAGGATCCCAACGGGTAACACGGGGAGAATGATACCTAGTCCAGTGTTTATTTTGTTAATTATGAAACTTTGAACTTTGAACACCTGTTAGGGACTTTAACATTATGTAATGAAGCTAAAGAGTTAAGATAATAGTGTTCTTGGACTTGGTTTGTCCTATGTGTAGTATTATATTCGTAGTATTATATTCATAGTATTGTTATTTATTTGTAGAGGTACGTACAAAGTTGGAATCAGCTGGAACAAACCACCAATTGTACATTATTCTCCCTCATAGTCTCAAATGAAACTGGGTAACAAAATTGGTACATAATAATGTAACTACAGTTTTTGCTTCTTGTTTTATTATCTAAGTATATTGTTGAAAAGAAATGCAGAATTGTAACTTTTCTGGTGAAAGCTATGTCAACTGCTTGTCTTGTGAAAATTTAATCGCTTTGCTTGAAACGTTCTGCAGTAGTAGTATAAACGTATCTATCTCCTATCTTCGTTTTGGAGGTGTCACCTTCTTGTCTCCATGGAGATTGTTCTGTTTTAAGTCATTTTGTGGAACAAAGGCAAAAAGAAAGCATCTTAATGGAGAAAATAATATATTTTTTTACCCTCCATCTAAAAACTTATCTAAAAATGTTCCTTTAAAGAATAAAAAGATGAAACAAGCAAGATTTTTCTCCAAACTGTAGCAGACAAAATGATTAAAGAACGGACTGTATGTGCCACCGCAGTCCATCAAATCAATGGGAAACACTGATACAATATTAATATTTTTGTTTTGAATGATATTTTTTTTCTTGCAGTGGACGGAGACTAACACCTCAAGGCCATAGAGACTTGGATCGAATTGCAAGTCAGGTGAGATTCTTCAGTGTAGATGTATAGCTTGTTTGAAGAAGAGTACAAAGAGAGTGCTGTATGCTTGCTAAAGGAATAAAAAATAGTAATGTCAATACCCAAATACTAACTGACATTGAAACTAGTATCGAAAGTAGATTTGAGGAGGTTATCAAAACTGGACATAAAATCACATAAACAGGACAGTCTTTGACATTTCCTGAATAGTTTTAGAGTGATCTTGATCTATGGGTGGGTAGAGCAGCTGGAATTTGTACTCAAGTAAGGGTAAAAAAGTAGTGACTACAATAATTACTTAAGTAAGAGTAAGAAATATTTTGACAAACTACTACTTGAGTATTCAGTAACAGTTTGGCCATAAAAGATATTTTAAATGTGATTTCTGAGTTCTGAATTTTTCAAACAGAACAGGGAAAACATTGAATAATGCAAAAAATCTGGTATTTCAAAAGAATATTTACAAAAACAAATCAAAAAGTGCAAGAAGCCTAAATTTAAAGTACTTTTACTCAAGTAAGAGTATTATATCGATTTCAAGTATTGACCCTTTTTCTTAGTAAAACTGATATTTTTGCGTAATGACAACTCTAATCCCATATGTCTATATAAATATAATTATACCAGAAATTGTGGAGCTGTCTGCATTTACCTCTACCTACAGTATATACATGTGTGTATTTAACCTGAACTTTTTTCCATATCTTTTTGCTTGTGTGTGTAGGTCGCCTCTGCAAACAAGAAGCAGCGCAGTTTACAAAGCAGCGTCTGAGGAATGCATGCAAACAGTCCAGAGAAGTGATATGTGCTGTATGACATGGCTTACTCATATTTACTCAAGTGTGCTTGCCTCTCTCTCCACACCAGTGCCCTGTGTAACCCGGCAAAAGAGGTATTTCACAGAGACGCACGTATCTATGCTACTGTATAAGACTCATACAGCATGCGCTCAGGCACTGCACAATATGTGGAGATATGAACTATGTATTTATAATATTACTCTTTGGTTTAAAGTGCATATAACAGGTTTTCATGCTTTTCTAATTATTACTGTTATAATTATTGTTGTGTGGTGGGATATTAACTGTGAAAAAGATTTATCAGTTTTATAGTAAAGTGACAATTTGTGAAAGAAAGTTGAAAACAAAAAGTGCAAGTAGTGCTTCGCCGGTGGTGCAGTGAAAAAGGGCGTTGTACATGTGTGGTTGTTAAAACTGAGGCATCGTGGGTTCGAGTCTCAGCCTTGACTATTTGCTGAACTTCTATCCCTTCTCTTTCTCTATATATCTTTTATCTTTGGCATCAATATACAAAATTACATGAAAAATTCAGAAACAATTTATGCACAAAGAACACATTTCTGACCGTTTGTGCTGGTATTTTTGTGTATTTTATTTGTAAAAGAATTACTGTTGTGTAAAGTAGTCTTTGGACTGTCACATGCTGCTCATGTCCAACCCGGAAGTACAATTATAAACTTCACCAAGTCGTCAAACTGGAGTTTTGTAGATCTTAAATATAATTATGTTTACTATGTTTTAGTGAAACTAGTAGTCTAACCCAGTGGTCCCCAACCTTTTTAATCACTGTGGACCGGTCAACGCTTGACAATTTTACTGCGGCCCGGAAGGGGAGGGGGCATTTATCATAATAAACGTCAGTCCACTGTGTACCTGTTTTTTTCTTTCAAAATACTCCGGGGGCTTGTCTTTTAATACAGGGTGCTTGGTCTCTAAGTGGCGAAGTAGCTTTGAAGGCTTTATTGCCTCATTAGAGCCGGTAGCCGCATATTATGCAGAGGGGGTTTGGTGTGTGGAATCACCTGTTGCGACAGGTTCATATTTCACGTAGGATTCCTGTTGTCTGTTAAAAGCTTTCTATTTCTTGGAGTCGTAGGCTCTTGTTCTGTTTCTTCTGGGCCTTTTCCCCTTCGTAAAGAAACTTTCCAAAGACGTCTGTTTCTTACTCATTTTGTTAGCTTGTGGGTTAATTTTAGCGCTCAAGTGACCGAGATGTAACCTAGAGAATCCGGTCAATTTTCAAAATAAAAGATCTCTTAGACTCAGAAAATTCTGATGTGTGACAACACAATCCCAAGCCCTGTTATCACATCTTTTTGCCTACACTAATATGATAATGATAACTTTAGGTTAATAAAGTAAAATAATAACACATAATATCAGAGGTTATGTTGAACTTCTAGTGCACTTCATGTGTCATGTTAATAAGCAATCTTTAGCAGTCTGACCTTAAAAAAAATCCCTTCTCATTCTCACAATAGAAGGATGAAATAAGTATGTAATATCAGGAAGCCATAGCATGCTTATTGAACTGTGAACTCAAAGAGAAGCATGTTTGCAAGCCTTTATTCACATGATCTGTATTTTAAAATGAGAAATATTAAAAATAAAATGGCACAATGATCTAATGCTGTCAGTTTTGTGGAGTCATATCAGGTTGGGTTTAGTTGTTGGACATGGTGGACTGGATCCAGCTAGTGAAGCGGCAAACTCGTGCATAGACGCTGGGGTGGTCCCTCATGGCGCAGTCATAGCCCCAAGACACGACCCCCTGAAGCATTCCCCCACACACCAGAGGACCGCCAGAGTCTCCCTGTGGACCACAAATACGTCACAAGTGATCAGTACAGGTGCACAACATACAGCTATTTGTTATTATTATTTTTGTCTTTTGAAATTAGAGTAAGTCATAACAGGGCTCTGGTCGGCCAATGCAAGAGAAAATGGACTAACATTTGATGATGCTATGTTCCTATAACTGCACAGAATGTTATCCCTTTTTGTTTAAAATAATACAGATATATGTATTGCAGTGCATTGAACATAAAAAAAATATTTTCTGTCCAAACAAAACAAACAAAAAGGGATAAGATTCTGTGCAGTTATAGTAACATAGCATGTATATATATATATATATATATATATATATATATATATATATATTCATTTTTACTTTTTTTTTGTAGAAAAAGACTGAGACTAAAAATTAAGCTCAGTGAGCTCAGGCCATGTAGCTGTTTGCTTGTTTTAATGTGCTTCTTATACAAGAGTTTGGAGAATTTCTGCCACTTGCTGAGATAGACAATAGAGTTCCATCTAAACTGTGATACATAAAAAAAGTCTTGGTTAAGCCCTTGTTTGAATCTACTAAGCAATTATCTTTTTTGTAGCTTTTATTTCATGTTATATAAATAAATAAACATAAATAAAAATAAAAAAAATTACAAGACAGATAAGCCTGTTTTAGTGCTGTTCCCTGAGCGTTGCCATGGTTACCTGGCAGCTGCTGGCTCCTCCGGACATGAACCCAGAGCAGAGCATGTTGGGGGTCATGAGGTGAGGGTAGGCGTTTTTACAGATCCTGTCGTCGATGATAGGCTGTCTCAAGCACTGCAGTCTGTCGGGCATCATACCTGGAAGAATTACGGGGGGAAAAAAAGATTTCAGAGTAGGAAGAGACATCAAAACTTTGACTAAAGTAAGAGTACTGTTACACTGTGGTGTCTAAAATCTACTGGTAAGTGCAGTTGTATTAATAAGCTAATTTATTCATTCATTTTCCACTGCTTGTTACCGTTAGGGGTCTCGGGTGACGAGCCTATCCCAGTGACTTTGGGCCTTAGGCGGGGTACACCTGGACAGTGGCCTGCTCGTCACAGGGTTAACAGTATATATTAAAAAGTTAAGTTAAGTAAAGTAAATGTTCTTGAGTAGATATAATTAACACCTACTGTACCTCTACATAATAGTTTGTATCATAAAGTAGGATTTGTGCCTTTGTATCATGTATCCTTATCATACGTAGAGATGGGAGTACATGGAAAAATGGATTATATCGCAATTGTTGTTTTGGAGATGCAAAATTATAATCTCGATTATTTAGTCAATAGTTAAAACTGTTAAAAAATTGCGTACAAAATAAATATAATAATAAGTCATATTTCTGCCCTATTGCCCATTTCTCTGTAGTCCAGACCTTCTTCTTTTAGTCTGTGGATGTGTCAGAGATTTTGTGACCTGGTCAGGTCCTGGTTTAGTCCTGATATAGATTTTGTTGCGTTCATACTTGGTCCTGGTTTGAGCCCAGTTTAATTCTGAGGTAGACTTAGTTTGTTCTTGTTTTAAGTCCTGGTTTAGCCCTGGCTTTGTCCATGTTTAGTTCCAGGTTGTGTCCTAAATTGTCCCAGTTTTAATATGTTTTTTTTGAAATGTGTGAAGTTGTGAACCCACCCATAGTTTGGTCCTGTTCTAGCTGTAGTCATGGGCTTGACCAGATTTAGTTTCAAATATAGTCCATATTTTAATAGTGAATGTGCAAAAATTACAACCTTTTTTTCCTTCCTTACTTGAATACAGTTCAGGATTGTGATTTATGTCATTTTAACATTCCTTTGAACTTACTTCCATTAGCAGACATGTTTCCCCATCCAGACACCAGGCAGTTCTCATCGGCCACGGGACACCTGGAGGGCAGAGCCACAGTCTGGACCCAGCTGTTGAGGGTGGCAGGGCGGCTCAGTTTGATCAGCATGATGTCGTTGTCCAGGTTGTAGCTGTTGTACTGAGGGTGCTTGATAATTTTGGCTGAGTCAATCCATTGCTCCGTGCCCTCGTTCACAGCGATGTTGTGCTCACCGAGACGGACGTTGATGCGACTGTAGAGACACAAAGATTGAACAACATGGATGATGGAAAATGAAATTTATGTTTGTGTGTATTTACACACAACTTCATTCATCATTTTTGTACTAAAATCTTGCACACATTAACATTGTAGGCTACCATTATTGTTTTTGTTTTTTATAATAAATAGTTAATTTATTTTGAGTCAAAATTATGTAAGTAAAATTAAATTTTCAGTCTTCAGTCTGTCTTGTTATTCATTCATTCATTCATTCAACTTTTTCTCTATTAATCTAAATGAGTGTTTCTCAAACGTGTATTAAGCAAGCTTCTTCAGATGGTACATGGATTCTTCTGAAGTTTTAATATTTTGAGATGATTTATTCCACATTTTTGTCCTCCTGGATTAGTCCTTGTTTACAACTAGTAAAGATATTGTGCATTCCTGTTTTAGACCTATTTTAGATCACAAACTGGTCTATGGAGAATCCCCAATCGAACTTAATCTTAAATTATTGACTCTGATTGAACTACAGACAAGTACCTTTATTTATTCACATGGTACTGTTCAGAACTGACTCTTGCAAATGTATGTGTAGAACTGGTTTAAATTTATCTTGGAGATTTTTTTAGTTGCATCATGGGGTAGCATTAGTGTGTCTTATCCTTTAACAATATGGACAGCAACCAAAAATGCCAGTAAAGTATGATGCTACAGTAATTTTCTGCACTTACGACTTGTAGCAGTGAGCAGCAGACACAACCCACTGGCTGGAAATGAGGGACCCTCCGCAGAAGTGGTATCCCGCGTTCAGAGACACCTGGTAGGGCACTGAGTTTTTGGGACACTCATATCCTCCAACGATCTTGTCATCCTCTGCAGCAACTGTGGAACAAACATAAATTATACATAGAGGATTTTTTTAGACTTGGAAGTTCATATAAAAGTATTTACAGGCTGCGCCGATCAAAGCCAGGAAGATGAGGGCCTTCATTGTTATCACTCTCAGGACGAGGACACAAAAATGACCCATTTTTATACCTTGCACCCGTCCTGCTGCTTTTCCCACGAAAGGTACAACGTAAGCAATGTACTGGGAAACAACCACATGTTCATATAATAAAAGGAGGCCTTGAGGTATGGAAACATAAAAAACTAAACTCACTAAAAATAATTAAATGTTGTCCATGTTTATATATATTGTTATATATTTTTCATCTAAATATAAATGAATCATATAAAAAAAAACTTGTTGTAGTTGGGCTTTTGCAAGTAACCTGTGGTATAAAATTCTTTGAAAGTACATTATTTCTTCATTACTTCAAACAACGTCCGGATGACAACCCCTGAAATCCTTTGTACGATTATTTAATACATTTAAACACATTCACATTCATTGCATGGCAGAGCAAAATATAGTTTTAATGTAAATAGTATGTCAGCTAAATTTGAGAACAAGGGCTACGACAAATGTCAAAATATCAACTCAGCAAACAACTGCCCGGGGTGAATGTCATTGAAGGGTGCAATCTATAATGTGATATTTCTGCAGTCGACTCTCCCTCAGTGGTAAATTTTACCTACTGCACTTACACTTGATTCCAACTGACAGCAATGATGATAAATGATTAATGTAGAGCCGTTTTCAAACAAAAAAGATTGATTCTAAATTTTAAATACAAGAGGCCCAACTAGGATTTGGAAAGTGCCGCCCGCCTATGGTCCCATGAGGAGAATCATTAATTCAGGGTTGAGTGAAGCGTTTGAGAGATCAGAGATGAAAATTCAAAGAAAAATGATTTTGAACATATTTTTTAATGTGAAACTTTAATTAGGAAAAGGGGAAAAAAAACACGCTGGTAAAAATTATCAAACAACTGTATACAAGTATGTACAAAGATGTGGTAGAAATGAAGCTATGCCAAAAGCAGTCATTACTTATTTTAGAAAACACACACCCCTTTAAAGTCTACCATTTTAACCCTATGTACAGCTTATCTATGTAACATTATCAGACAAAAGCCAGTCATGGTTGTATTTTGTTTGAATTGAACATAAATCAATCATAACAAAACAATTGAACTTATGTTTTCCTGTTGAGGTAGCATGCCCAAACCCCCGAAAATAAAGTAAAAATAACTTATTTCACCACTAACAAGCAAGATAAAAGCTCAAACTCATTTATTTCCTTCAAATTGTGTTAATTTTACATTTATTGTTCATAATATACAAAAATACAAAAACATGGGACTGTGTGGCATTTACATTATACTTATTTTTGAACCCTGCACTGAGGTTCTGTCCCTCATAGACCCTTTAAATACAAGAACAGCAAAAAGTTATCAACAAACTGTGATAGTGGAATAAAAGCGCAGACACAAATAAAAACAACAAACTTTTAACTAATGGGAGAAAAGGGTTCGACTGGTTTAAAACTATTTCTACTTTTCTTGAACCTTTTTAAAACTACGAACAGGATAAGACTGAAATCACCAGTTTGTCGTGGTGATAATAAAATGTAGCTGCTCTACAAAGTGTTGTCAACATAGATGAGTTGTTTTTGTGAAATTAACTAATCCCGTCCAAAAGAGAACAGGGTAAGGTGCCCAATATATTCTCATTCATTTTGTCCACAATATTATTTATAAGTCTTTCTCTACAGTGCAATTTGAGAATGTACTGCACTTATTATTGGCTGGTTTTACGAAGTTTAATCTAAAAGGAGCCATTTTGAAGACAATTATTCCAGCCTTGTGAATGACATGGTTGTAGTATTTCACTGTATTTTATAAATCTACAGATAAATAATCCAACAATTTGCTCTTTCAATTTTGAAAATCACAGCAATATGATTTGTTAATCTTTTCAAGTCAGATATTGTTGAATCAATTGACCATTATGCATAATATTGATGACATGGTTTCCTTATTGACCATTTTTGCAATACGCGAAGGACAAAAAGACCTATGTTTGCTCAGACATCATTCAGTAGACCCGAATGTACATCGTTTCATTTCTTTAAACCTGCATTGTAAATACAAATAAATAAAATGGCTCACTTCGACCAACACACCCATCGAGGTTTGACTGAGCAATTGCAAACTAGTCCCTGTACAGTCAGTGGACCAAGCTGCATCAGTCAGTCCTCCACCTCTGTTCTAGTGCAGAAATGATGGCTGAATTTCTGCTCAGTTGAGGAATCGGCGACACCTCCTGGCGCCACAGTTACAGTGCAGCTTGCTGTCCTCATCCTCGATGGGGAACTTGTAATCGTAGGTCAGCTCTTCGCCCCTGTAGATCTTTCGGAGGGCAAAGATAACGATGTGTTTGCGTCCATCCACGTTGATGACCCGCGAGTAACAGTTGGGCTCACACGAGTGGTTTATGAAGCGCGCCGCGTTCCCCTGCATCGTCGCGTCCACAACGTCGAAGTCATCAATGCGGAACATGTAGCAGCCAATGCCCTGGACAAGCACAAAGAGGAGTCAAGCAAGATGTTGGCAAGAAATAAGATATGAAACTGGTTAAAAAGCTAGGTTACATCATTTTGAAACCGTGAAAGAAGGAAGTAGATAAATACATTTATCTAACTTGCAGGGTGGACCATCCTCAACTCTCATATCAAAGAGTGAATCGCATGGCCATTTCTAACAAGTTTGCAAAAGATAAAATGTTAAAAGATGGAGACAACAACTTAAAGTTCTGCTTTTACAATATACGTATTTGGGGAAAAAACAGAATTTACTTATTGAGAGAAAAAAGAAGGGTACTTCCTTTTTATACTGTAATATGTTATTATTTAAACACATCCTATTAGATATGTGCAATATAAGTACATTTTGCCTAAAAAAACAAACAAAAACAAACTACTGCTAAAGATTAAAACTAAGTATAAACAGAAAGTTGCGGTTTTAATTGTCTATGGCAGTGGTTCTGTCCACTGCACTGGTGGTAGTTCTAGAGTTAACTTTATATAATTTTATTCCAATTTTCCCTCCTTTGAATTACCGGCATTCCTTGTTTACAAATTTTATGCCGCTGGTGTTACTCCTATCTTAGACGTGGTTTAGCCTAAATTAAGACAAGGTATAGTCCTGATATAGACCTGGTTTAGATCTGCTGGCCATATATTTTCTTAGTTGATACTACTAAAAGTTTGAGAACCACCGATGGTATAAAAGAAAGGTTGTGGGGCAGTGGACAGTATCAGAAACATATAGTAACATATTACTCATTAACATTTGTATGAAGTGGGTTGAAACAAACCTTGCTGTCGTAATATTTCTCCCTTTTATCCGTGAGAACAGCTCGAATGACGGCTCCAGCGTATTCGATCACCATCTCACCGGCTTCAATGTTTCGTTTACAGAAAAGTCCTCTTCCGTGAATTGCAGATCTACAATCAAGTAATAGGCAATTTAGCAAATTGTTTTACAGTTTAGCAAAAAACATATAATCTTTGGACATGTACCTGTAAACACCAACTGCCTCTTTGGAAATTTTCTCCAGATGTCTGAACCTCATGGCCATTGGGAGCTCAGTGCTGGTGAATCGTCTGTTCAAGAACAAAGGAAAGCAATGATGATTGAGAAAGTGACAGGAAGCACAAACAGCATTCAGTACAATTTAAAATTATGTTACCTGGAAGATTTTAGAGGAAAATCATCTTCCTCTTCCTCAAAGGGACCAATTATTTCAGGGAGCGCTCTGTGCTGCGATGCCAGGAAGTTAAACATATCGAAGGTGGCTTTTCTGATTGAGAAAGAGAAAAATGTCATATTAAAGTCTTGACAACATGCACTAATGTCCTCATACAGCTGTTTGTATATCACTCTCTGGTTTAGTCTAGTCATTAGAAGATGTGTTTTAAATGCTGGCATTCGAATTTTTATCCCTGAAAAAACATGATTGAAACATGTTTTTGTTTTGTTTTTCAGAAGTAAAAAGGTTAGAAATTGACCAGTCTCAAAACAAAGGACATTTTTTTTCTTCTGTAGATTTTAATTTTGTAAGTGACTATGATTTAATACCAGCATTTTTTAGCCTTTACCAAAATTGAGAAAATGACCATTGTCTATGTAGTTCCTGCTGCTGCACCAAAATAATGCATTTCAGCAAAGGAGATTGCAATTGACTTGCAATAGACTACTAGTATAACATGTCAGCATCAACATTGGGAAGCTTCCTTTTGAAGCATATCTAACCACAGTTTATGTTTACAACTAGAGCTGTAACAACAGAGTAAACAGCCAAGGTTATTAGTACCGTGAGCAAACTTCGGCCCGGGCACAGCCGCTGGGGTTCAGGGGCAGCTCCTCCTCGCGGTTGTCACAGCGGTGGAACCTGAAGCGATGCTGTTTGCAGTCGGTCGCTCCCTGCAGCTGCTCCAGAAGGAAGAGGACTGCGTCGTGGAGGAGACCCAGCACCCGCGGCCCGTTCATCCCGCCAAGAGGCAACTGTTTCAAGTGGAAATCTGCACGCGCCTCCAGCACGCCGTCGATCACCGCTCGCCACGCCACTGAGCAGAGAAACCGCTTATGTGAGCAACAATAACTCACAATCCATGGGTTTCAGAATGATTAGAACCGTTATTAGGACTGATGCTGTTGTTGCTGTTGTAGTGATTAACAATTTAAAAACTACAAAATTCTATCTTTTGAATGGGACAAAGTCCTCAAAATGTTGCTATAACAAGAAGCTGAAACCCATGAATAAGATATCAAAACTGAAACATTGTATTCTTCGAGTTAAGATAAATATATTATACGTTTTTAAAGCAAAAAGAAAACGACCATCCAGTACTAGCATTTTACAAATGCATTTAAAAATAATCATCCAATTTTCTCAACTGTGGGACTACTCAGGTTCACCCATCTTTTATTAGGATTATACCAAAAAGGGATAAAACGCTAACCCAAGTGGTTCCATTACCTTCTATACTGTTGGCTTTGACACTGAAGCCGTCGTCGCTGGTGATTTCAAATCTCAGATGTGGTTGGTTCATACACGTCTTCTTTCTGAATTTGAGGGCAGACAGCTCATCTTCTGAACTGACTCCTAAACAATAACAAAAAAGATATGATAAATTAGTGTCTTTATTCCTTGTTTGTATATTTTTTATATACAAAAAATGAAAAGTGTTTGTAACAGACCTGAATAAGGGCCCCACTCTGTGAGGTCTCCGTGTCGAGAGCTCACCCACTTGTGTGTTTTGATGTCAATATCACCGTCGGATGGTGCAATGTCGGCTCTGGGATATCTGAACAGATTTTTCATATTTTTAAACAAACACAAATGTAAATACTTGTTCTGTCCCATGTGTCAATTTAACAGGTGTTACAGTTCTGTGGTTTGGTCTACACCCTTCTTAAAAGGTGGTTCAACACCTCATACAGTTTTCATAATCTATTTTAAATTGTGCTGAATTGTATTTGCTTCCTGGTTTTAAACAGAATTAGACCGATTTTACACCTACTTTGATTATAGTTTTGAACAGGTTTAAGAATAACATTTTAGGACTTGGTCAGTCCAGATTCAGAAGTTAAATATTTTATGAGGTGATATTTACTGTAACAAGTGATAAAACATCTAATAGTTAATGTACCTGCTGGGTTTAGGAGCCGGTGGTGCGACGATCTTATGTGGGTCGGGGTCCATTTTATTTTCCTCATCCAGATCAAGAACATCCTTCATCGACGGAGCTTTTATCCGAACACCGCTGAATTTGCTGCAAAAAACAACAACACATACATTGAGCTATTTATCAAAACAGAACACATTTTAAACAAACACATTTCTAAAAGGTTAAGATGTCTGAAAAGTTAAGTGCAGCTCAGGAGATAAACATTATGGCGGATGTGACACTTGATGTTTTCCTTTGAGAAATCTGTAGCAACGCGGGATTGACGTGACGGAGCTGAAGCAGGACTAATGAACGCAGGGTTCAATAAACAAAGTGGCACAGGGGCACTTGTCAATGTCACCACACAAACAGAAGAAACATTTAATCATAACAATAAGTAAAGTTATCTATTCAACACATTGGATAAAGATGTATATAAAAGCAATTAGAAATAGAAGTTGTGCCTTTTTTATAGGAGATAGGGTATTTACAACGATATTTTAGCTCTCACGCTCTTGAGGAATGGTAAAGTGTTTATAAGTTTATTTGAACTGTTCTGAAATACATTATGAAACAAACAAAAACAAATAGAGTACAATAGAGTAACGCTGACAAAAATGAATCGCCGGCAAGTTTCTGGGTTTTGTGTGTGAAGGAGTTTTTGATCATTTTAGTGACAATATTTAAATTATATTCCATCTAAAAGTGCAAAAACAAAGTGATAAATGTCAAGGTTCAAATATTGCACATAGACACTATTTTTACCATGCCTTGCTTGAAAGATAAGACTGTATGTTATGTAAAATCAGCTCTGTTTGCAGCCTTTTTACTAGTTTTTATTATAGTTTGCACATCTAAAAAGTAAACATTGCAATATTAAGGATTTTTTAAACAATATCTTCCAATGGGCAACGTTTTGGTTCATTGGATTGAGACAAAACAAAACGGCACACATAATTCATTAATTCATGAGAAAACAATGCTATTTTACCTGTCAACCGATTCATCTGGATCGCTTGCATCTACCAAATAGTCCAGCTTGGATTTCTTTCTGTTTGACCTTTCATTTAAGGACGAGACCCTCTTGACTCTGACCTGAGTGCGGGATGAGGTTTGTGCAGCGGAACTTGGATCACCGAGAGGTATGTTTTGGTCCATTTCAGATTCTTTCTTAGGTTTGCGTCCACCTTTTCTGATAATAAGAGGTTTTGTCCTTTCCACTTCGCGATGCGTAGCCATTGCTTTTTCAATGATGTTTTGGGCGGTGATTTCTTCTTTAGGAGTAAGAGGGGGTTCAGGAGTTTTAATGGTGATGGGTAAGGCGGCTGGAGACTGAGAAGGGACAGTTTTCACCATTCGGAAAACGATCCTCTTTTGTGTTACCGGGCTGTTGTTATCAACAGCTGATGGTACAGTGATGTGAGGAATAGTAATTCCTGGGCTCGTAGTTGTCACAGTTGTGGGCGGCACGCTAACAGTTGCGACGGAGCTAATTGGTGTTACAGGGCTCGGTAAACTTGCCGCATTAGCTTGATTGGCGGTGCTTGCTTCTGAAGCGGTTGAGGGCGTTGCTGTGGCTGTCGAGGGCTTTAAAATGACACGCGGAAGTGTGCGTTGCAAAGTATTCCCGCTGTGAAGAAGCCTTGCAATCTGACTTATCTTGTTGTACGCTGGCGAGTTCGTGCTAACTGCTTGATACGTGTTACTTCTTGGGTCTTTTATGAGAATTTGCCCTTGTCGGTTCACCAATAAGACCTGAGGAGGCGTAGCTGCGGGGTTAGCGTTAGCTGTATTAGCCATAACTGCTGGACTTAAAGCACCTTGTGGACTTACTGGTTTCATATTGTTCAAACGGATTGCGATAGACCGTCCACGTGGCGCACTAGGCGTAACGGGCAAAGCGTTGAGTCCGTTGATGACAATCGGTGAGGTGACAGTGCGTGGGACAGTGCCAAATGTAGCCACTTTAGCCACTCCTGGGGAACTTCCAACAGTTGAAGGCAATACCAGTCTGACTTTGTGCTGCTGCGGCATGACAAGATTGATTTGTCTGGGAGGAGGCGTCGGTGTGGCCCGCTTTACTGCAATAGATTTCACTGGGGTTGGAAGTTTTTTAGGAGAAGGAAGCTCTGGAGCATAATCAGGATCTTTCAAATCATCTTTAAATCCTTCAACGGATTCATCCGATGAGCTACTGCTGCTATCGTCATCATCATCATCATCATCATCATCTTCTCCGTCATTTTTTGGGCAAACAACGGTCTCTGATGTAGTGAAATGTCCAGTTTCTGCATCGAGTAACACATTCTTCTCCAAAAGTTGCTGGTTGCTTGTACTTTGCGTTCCACCATAGATTGACTCTAGTTGTTTAATAGCTAAAGATTGCGTCTCTTTGTCCATAATTTCGCTGTTATCGCTGTCTGACTCTCCATCTGCCCCATCTAGCTGCATGATGGATTGAGCTGGATTAAGATTCGGCGTATCTGAGCTTGAGGAAACATCAACAACAGTTCGAGAAAACCTTAAGTATCGCTTCGAATCGTCATCCTCTGATTCGTTTTCCTGCTTATTTTTGTCAATGTTGGCACTCTCGCCTTCTGCCTTGCTGGTTTGACAACTAAATGCAATATTTTCGGACAGCAAGTTGTCATCAAATTCAAGCTTAGCGTTTAGCATCTGGTCAACTGCTACATCTGCGTCAAACACTGTATAAGGCAGTTCTTGAGACATTAACTGTGCAACTTCCTCTTCCAAATTGTCAGGGGCAAGTGATATTCCATTTGTAGTTGCCACAGCTGCGTCTTCTGCCTCGGATGAAGCCAGAAAGTCTTGCGGGACCTCTGCCGAAACAGGCGTGGTGATTTTAAAGCTGTGCCTTCCGCCTCTTGGAGAGTTGCTGAGTGATCCGCGATGAGGCGAGAAACCGGATGTAGTCGGAGAGCCCCAAACCGGTGAGGTAGAGTTTTGGCGGGACAGAGGAGGTGAGAGGGGGCCGATGGCAGAAGAGCGTGGAGGGGAGCTGAAGAGGGCGGTTCTTGTGCCCCCGGAGCGATGGGACGAGGGCGCGGAGGGGTCGGTGTCGGAGGGGGAGGAGCTGCAGCGACTCCTGGAAGAGAGGCGACGGGTGCGACGAGTGTCCTCCAGGTCCCGAAGTGTCACGATGTGATGTGGTTTGGGTGGTGCCACCCCTGGAAATTAAAAAAGAAAATGTTCAGTACCTCAGAATTTCAATTCAATAGAGCAGTTTACAAAGGAAACTGAACTGAACAAACATCTCGATAACGATATTTTAAACAATGCACCGGGAATGTGCTAAAATGTGAGCGTAAATGTCACACAAAACAACATATAAACCATAAATAAATAAACCATAAAATGAATGGGCAGAAATGTAACTTTTTACCCTTGCTTTGAAGATTACACTGGACGTCATTTTTAATTATTGAAGATATTGTTGATATTCTAATTTTGTTTTTCTCCAAAACATCAATTGTGATATTATTCATTATTTGACGTATCTTCCACTTCTACGGTAAACATTTTCAACATAAAAAATCTTCGCAAAGGATCGATTTTTATATTATTTTCATAATTTGTTCTGGGTTTTTCTGGTTCTGTCTGTTCAATTATTGTATATACCCTGTGTTTGTTTGTGTGTTTAACAATTAGGTCAATAAAACCATTTATCTGCTACTAAATTCATACACTATTATGATTATGCTGAACATTCCTGTATTTAAATCCTAAAAAAATTCTGAATTTACTTCTTACAGAATCAGGCAATGTTCCAGAGCAATTATAACATGACATAATAATGATTAGACATATTTTTCTCAGCTTACCTGGAGATGGTAGCGGCCTGGACGACCCTCCAGCTGGTCTGCGTGCGTGTGGGTAGATCGGACTCTTGGATCCAGATGCATTTATGAGCATTTTGGGGGATGGTGTATTGGACTTAACAGGACTAACTGGGTAACTTTCACACTCCATGGACTGTAAATCTGGAAAAAAAAAAAAAAGAAAAAAAAAAAAAACATGAATTCAAACATTGTGAAAAAGGTAAATGATTTTCAAAAGTCCAATTATTGTTATTGTCTGCTCACCTCTGTGGTGGTTGGGGCTGTGGACGATGGTGTGGTTTTCTCCTTGGTCAAACTTTGCGTCCTGTTCCTCACCGGGCAAAGGAGTGCTGACCTCAGTGACTTTACATGTGTACTTACAGCGCCGCCGCGGGTCCACTGTGCTCCAGTACAACCGAGAACATCTGGACAGGGAGAAATAAAACCATTAAACGTGATCAGATGAGAGTTGTATATGCGATAAACATTTTCGTAGAAGTATTTTCACTTACTGATATCCGACAGGGTACAACGCTCTTCCGATTGATGAGAGTTCTGTTAAAACACCCAGTTTCTGGATCTGAAGAGAGCCTGTAAATAACAAAATGTTGTTTTAATAACTATACATACAATTTAGGTTTATTTATAACAAAGAGAAAGAGTGCAACAAAAGTATTCAGAAATGTTTTTGGTTTTAGAGGTCAAATTTCAAATCAGTAATAGAAGATTTTCGCTCCGTCTTATTTAAAATTACTTCAATATAATGCACATGTTGTCAACTAAATGAATTCCATATATTTACCAATTGCCATGTTTATAGACTCTGGTTCAAGGCCAGTCAGAAACTTTCTTTTGAGATTAATCCCGTGAAAGTCCACATAAACTCTGCGAGGCACTTCAAACTCCTCCACCACCTGGAAATAAAAGACAAAATCTTTCCATAAATAAAGTCTATTCATAGCAGCATAAAAATAACACGGGCACCACGCACCTTTTCGCTGATGAGCTCCTTGTGTCGGTTGCAGTAGACTTTGCGATCATGCTGAAAGACGCAGTTCTCGACTCGAGCGCACATGAAGTGGAAGTTACTTTGGCAGGACACAAGACAACAGCCCACGGTCGCTCCTGACTGACCACAACGATCACAGCGCTAAAGGAACAGGAAACGTTAGGAAATATGAACCAACATTCTGAGGATAGATGTAAAAAGTGTGTTTAAATTATAATATATGGCCTAAATTATTTATGCCACTTTAGCTGTAAGAAGCTTTAAGACAAAATGAACTGTATGGATGGTTTTAGACCTTCTGAAAAGAAAAAAAGGGTAAAGAAAAAAACAAAAAACAAACTCATTTTACAAATATTTTTTAATCAAGAGGGATTTAAGCATGCACATGTAGCTGGAATTTTGAAAGTAAAAATACACTAAACATTTTTAAACAGGAATATTTTGTCTGTTTTATTCCTCCTTTTTTAGTCCTCCATAATGTCTTACCAGGTGACGCCCCCTGGAGACAGCACTGTGGACTTGCAGCAGAGCCCCGTTGTCCTCATAAACCTCGGCAGACCAAAGGCAGCAGTTGATATGAGCCCACTCATTCTGCCCCATGTACAACAGCCGGCCTTGATCCTGTTGAAAGGGACGAGAAGTTAAAAATGTGATTTAAAAAAGAATATTGACTAGATTATGGTTTATCATAATTTGAATCTGTCACTGTAAAATTGGATGAATGTGGATTTATTATTTGAAAAGATGACAAGCATTTTAAAGTTGAAATGAAGTTATAAATGTGCTGCCAAAGAGGGACTTCAATATTGAGATATATTCATGAAGTAGTAGACATTTTTCAGTCCTTAGAAAAGTCAAATCATGTGAGGAAGAAAACAATGAGGAAAAACTTACACTTGGAGCAGCATCACCACTTTGTTGACACAGCATACATTGCCGCCCATCTTTTGTCTTGTTGTACTCGTGATCATGAACAAAACCTGTGAAAAAGACATTACTTTAGAGACATACAATGCAAAATCGACTTTTAACCCTATTATAACAGTGTTTCCTTATGATTAGCATACTCTAAAGGGGCGTTCAGACCGCAGCGACCAATTTACATGTAAAGTCTATGGTGTCGCGCGACAAAAGCCTCCTGCGATTTTGCGGTGCGAATCCTGCGATCCTGTCATGCGGCGCGACAAGAGAGCGACTTTGCGGCGGCCGCAAAATCGTTTCATTCGCGCGACCGGGACGACGGTCGCAGAAGATAAACAAAGCTGAACTTCTGAACTTTCTGCGGCCATCGCAGCGACCGCCGCGGATGGCAACCAATCAGAGACCACGCTTGAGTGACGTAACTACATATTTCATTGTCCAGGAAGAAGGACGTGTAGAACCACGTAAACTGAGTTCCGTGCAGTTTTATTGGCAGAATACGCTGCCTGACAGGGCTTCAAGTGTTTAGTGTTCTACCTGCACCAACGGGACGTCTCCTGTACCAGACCGGCCTGTCCCTCCGCTGACGCTGGCCCACATGATCCCTCTCCCTCACTCTTTTCTTCAGCTTTTTGGGAGGGCATCCGTGGCTCTCTCTCTCTCCTCTGCTCTGTGTAGGAGCCGCGCACTTTTATTATGGTGCCGTCACATATTTTGACCACTTTATCGGATGATGAGGAGGAAAACAACACAGTGCTGGCTGCACACCGCGCTCTTTCGCCGTGGGGCGCATGTTACGCACGTGACACCACACGTGCTCGTCTCTGCCCCCTGAGACCGAGCCCAGACGGCCCAGGCCCGCGGCCCAGCCCGACAACAGAGCGGAAAATGTGGGCCGAACGCCCGCTCCCAGGAATCTAAACTCTAGCAGCAGGTCAGCTGTTCTGGTTGCGCCGTGTGTCCGTTGGTGACTTTTTTTTCCAGGCGACCAAAGCGACTGTCCTCACAATGCACAGGCGACAAACTAGGGGCGACAGGCGCGATTTTGTCGCTGTGGTCTGAACAGGGCTTAATTGTAATTTGATGGCGTGAGTGTTTAGAAAATTCCTGTCTTCACCTGCCCCCCTTCCTCGCCCGAATCCCTGTATTTAGGTGTGATTATTTTAAAAAATGCAGATTAGAGATCTAAAATGTCACGTAGCCATTTTTCAAAACTAAAAGACATAAGTGCAAATCTGCTGCTTTCTTTGGTAAAATGCACAGGAAGACAATGAACCAGCTTCTACTAAGAATTCTACAGATTCTACTAAGTCGCTTTAGATCAATAGACGTTTAGAGTGAACAAATTGTAAATTGCTATCATGTTATGCTAATTTTATACTAAGTGACTTAAAAACGCATACATCTTCTTTAAAATCATGAATTTTCAGAGTGCTCTTGTTCCCTAAAAATTAACCAACGTGGCAGCACCCTAACCTCGTGTTTGAAGAGCCAGAGTGGACAGGTTTGAGAGTGGCGTCCTCTGCTGGTACGACCTCTCCATCCACTGTGCATAGCTGTGCTCTTTGTAGGGCGGGAGGACAGCCTCTGGAAGCATACCACTGAAACACCAAAAGGAAAATGGAATGAGATGAATAAACAATTTGTGAAATCAGTGAATATTGTTTTTAAAATTACAAAGATGTGAACAGCTGTAGTTTACCTCGGAAATTCTTCAGTAAATGAGTTGCAGTTTTGTAGATGACCATGAGGAAACCAAACAAATATCCTTTCCATCAACTGCAAAACAAAAAAGAGAAATGTTTAGTCATACTTTTTCAACAGCAACATTTGTTTCCACAACAGGACAGTAACTGGTGGTGTCTATTTGTCCAAGACATAATGAAACAAGTGAACTTACTTTCACATAATGATCTTTGGCTAAGTTGGTCCTTCTTTGATCCTCAGGCAAAGCCTCATCCTCCTTTTGCCACTTTATCAAAACAGAAGCCACATCGGCATGGAAGGTTTTCTGCACACAAGAACATTATAATTATTATTTGAAAACACCTTTTATAAAATACTTTGATGCAGTTTTTAGGGTTATACTCACAACAGAGTCATAAAAAGCAGATTTAAATTTCTTTTCCACTGCTTGAAGATCACAGACCGAATGTTCCCTGTTGTATTCTGGAGGTTTGGATTCGAGACACTACAAAACAAAGATTTGGTCATTAATGAAGACACTTTGCACATTGCATTTTTCGGGATTTATAAATACTTTTGGACACTGAAAAGATCACAATGAATCAGGTAAAGGTGTACAGATTGTAACGTTCAACTTTATTTCCACGTGATTGGGCGTTCTTACCCGTTTACAGATGAGGAGATGCTGAGTGGTGCTGGAGGAGAGGAGGTCTGTGAGCACTTCCTGGAGCTGAGCCGTGAGTCTGCTCTGGAGCGCCCCCTTTAGGCCGCTGCCCTCAGGTGCACTGCAGGGCGAACAGGTGAATGGCATCTCTTCTGGAAGACTTGAAAACAACTCAAACAGCTCTTCTGTAAGAAAGACAAACGCTCAATGTGACTCGAAAATTACCAATGGACCAGTTCGATAGACTTTGGACTAAATGGGACTTGTGAGTTAACGTGTTTGTGGCGTAATTTTGTCTTTTGTTTGTCTGCTCCCCGGCCCTGTTCTGTGTTTTAAATGTAAACATTTTAAAATAAAATTTAAAAAGTTATCTCTTAGTTTAATGCTGACCTGAGATCCCTTCACATTTTGCATGAATCCAACGGTTGCATTTTGAACACTGAATCTGTTCGTGTTGGCTGTTGTCTTCATAGCATTTTTGGCAGATGGTGCAAAAGTTTCCTAAACACACAAGTTAAGGTTAGACCATTTTGACAGTTACATTCATTCACTCGTAGTAATAATACTTCAACCTGCAAATTAATCATTGCTTGATAATGACAATATTTGTGTCTGACCTTTCTCATACAGCGCTGTGCAGTCAGGACAGAGATCTTGTTTTTGGTTCCAGGCCAAGTCCCACGTCTTTCCTCGGGTCACACCACAACTTTGACATCGAATACACGTCATGCAAACCTGAACAAGACCACGAATGATGATCACCTTAATAAGCACACATATTCAAGAAGACTGATTTTAGTATTTGATGCATTGACTTACCCAGGGCACGTCACAGTTCAAAGGTTTGGGGTAAGTTGGTCCTAAACACGAAGGATGGTACGAGGTTTGGCATCGTCTGCACTGTAAAACAGGCTGGGGAAAGAAAAGTAAAGTAAGTATGTGCATTTTCTTTCATTCTATATTCTTCTAAACGTAATCTTTAATGTGGTAAATAATCAAAAATGAGTCTTGATTAATTTTCACACTTTTATTCCATTAATTTTATATATAAATATATTTAATATAAAACTTTTTAAAAACCTAAAATTTGACGATACAAATTCTCATTTTCACAGGTTATGTTTGCTTTAGTTTTTATCAAATGACCCTGAAATATTTCTCAAGTCAAAGATAAAAGGGCTAAAAATACCTTTGAAGATTTGCTTTTGCGTCCGCACACGTGACAAAACTTGCAGCGTCGACAGCACCAGTTCTCCTTGTTCTCCTCTTGGGGGCGCTCTTCGGGTAACAGACAAAAACTGTGGAAAGGCTCACAGCAGATCTGGCAGTAGAGCATCTGTTTAGGATGACATAACATACATATAATTAAAAAAGCTTACATTTGGATAATACGATTTGAAATGTGTGATTTATTCATTTACCTCGTGTTGTCCTTGACTGGCGCAGAGCAGACAGACTGGTTGAGGCGTGTTTGGGAGAGAGGTCAGGACACTGAGGCCCCCCATCAGCCACACATTCTCCAGAGCACAATCCTCCTGATGGAACATTAAGCATAATTATGAATAAATGTAAGCATTGCACATATTATTAACATACAGTGTTTAAAATATGAATTATTAATAAATTCATTATTTATAACAATACTCAACTACTTTGCTTAAATTTGTGAAGCTATTAGAAATAATAATTACGTTCCATTCAGACACTTTATTGGTAAGTCACCGTTTGAACTAGAGGTGGAAAATCAGAGATTCAACAAACGATTATTTTGGTAATCAATTAATCTGGCAATTACTCTTTAGATTGATTGATTCGATTTTTACAAAATTTTACCGAGATAAAGCTAAAGAGACGCTGCTTGAGAACACCTTTATATCGTATATTTACACACAAAAAATGTCATTAAAAGCAATAATTTTACACGTTTCTTGTGTCATTCATACCCCTGCTCTCTCATTAAAGCTCTTGTAAACAATTATTCAATTGCTAAATTAGTCACAAAAAAAAATTAGTTTCAGTTAAAAAAAAACATTAAATATCACACTGGTTGTTTTGAAAAAAACGGCAGGTTGAAAAAGTTCTTCAATCTTGCAATGTAATCTTTCAAATAAGGGTTAAAAGTGATATTTCTGCACTTTATTAATACATTCTTTTAAATTTTGTGCAGTACTTGATCACATAATTTACAGGCACGTTATAGAACATGTCTCAATATTATCATAGAGCTAATGCAAATATATATTTTTTTTAAATGTATATATTACTTTGTCAATATCACTCATTCCTAATTTGCATTATAATTTGCCAGTCACACACTTTGAAATGATTTATTGCTGAAGAAAATATAGACAACAAACAAATATATTGTAACTGAGACAACAGGATTTTCCCAAAAACTATTATAAATGGTACATGGGATACGATAAATGAATAGCAGAATTAAACACTTAAATAGTTAATTTGTAGTTATTTTTCTGTACTATTATAATGTTTGTGCTGTAGACAGTTGAATGACAAAAAGTTTCCCAACTAGTACAAAGAAAATGTAACCACAATAAATATTGACCCTCAAAAATTACTGTTTTGTTTCTCATTTATTGAACAATTAGTCGATATAGTACATTTTGTGACAGGCCTATAGACCTTTAAGATGTGATATCATCAAAATTCTGGAATGGAGGCAACTGGAGGCAAAATGAAGTTGACTGTACATTTTTCAATGACTAGCTCATATTTAGATTTTAAGTGTTTGTGTTGGGGGAAAAAGCAACACATTTGAATTCCCAGGGTAGAAAGGTTAGTTGGTTAACTTTGCCATGACAAACGAAGGACAAAATACAATTTACTAGCCTTAAAATTGTATTTTAGCTTGAACAGAATCTAACTGATGGTACAGTATCTAATATATCTCTAGAAAAAATGAAAAATTATTGTGGGCTCAACATTTCTGTGAGTATTTTTCCAGTAAAACCCATAAATCTGCATCGTTCCTTCAAAAATGCAAAACGTTTATCATAATTTCGTAAAATATAATGGAAAACACAATAGTAAATGTGTTTAAAGCAGCTCTGATGTCACTCAATTGTATCTGAGTGGTTTTATTTTCCAAAATCATCCTCAATTTTTCATATTTTGTGATATTCTGAGTTCAGTTTCTCACACTTCACTTTTGCCTCCATTCTGAATTCAGGATGTTTTTGTTTACAAACTTTTAAAGGGTCTATAAGCTTGTTATAAAAATTGTTGGTATTTCTTCAACAAAACTCACCTTGAAGTCCACCCGAATCTTGTGCTTGGTCTGCAATGGGGCCTTTAGGGAAAATCCGTTAGTTAACCCCGACCCGTTCAAGGAGGCGTACTCCAAAGGATTCTGGGGACGAAGGAAATAGTGTGTGTCAGTGTTGAGACAGAAGCTCACAACTGCCTTCTGTCCTAAAAAAACGCCTTCGTCTTCTTTGGCTCCAGCCCGGTGATTGTCCTTGGGGTTCTTTTGTGTCCCGCTTGACGATTCAGTGTCCAAGTCAATAGTGTGGGACGGGACAGGTGCATCAGTGTTCGGAAAATTGTCTTTCACAGTCAACGTGTTTTGGTCCTTGCATTTCGGAGACACTGGACAAGAGTTATGCGAGCACATTAAGGCCTTCAGCGCATTAAAATTGAAGTTTTTTTTACTGCACTGCAACGTTTTTTGTGGCGATGTAGATTTGTGCAAAGATGCTTGAACTAAAGTATTGGGTAATCGGTGCAATCGCAAACGCATAAATCTTTTTGCAGAGGGCGCTTGTGCTACCTCTGCTAAACTGGTGCAATGTCTTTTTGGTGCTCGGCATGAATAAGGTGACGATTGAGATGATTTGGGGTCAGACCACTCTGGTGGCAATGACAGACTACTGTGCAAAATAGAGTCGGGCAACCGGGAAAGGCGGATCTGTGCAGTGCCGTTGCAATGTTTTGAGTCCCGTGGAGAGGGCGATTGTACAGAAGTGGTCGGTTCAAACTGGGACAATGAAAGGTTAGTAGGGTCCGAGGGTTTGGAGGGTGGACTTCTTGAAATACTCTTTTCTTTTGGGACAGATTTTTCTAGAGGTAGTAAGATTTTAGTAGCACCCGGCAAAATACTGTAAGGCAATCGGTCCAACTGTATAACGAGCGTAGATGTTGGATTTGTGGGGCTGATTCCAGGGGTTTGAGGGGAAAGAGGACTGGAAGATTTTGTTGTTTGCGAGGGCAATAATTTAGCTTGAATATAATCCACTGTCTGGGACTGTGGAGCAGGTAAAGAGTCTAGTGGTGCTTTTGAAGGTGCATCGGTGGTAGAGGAATGTCTTATAAGCTGAGGTGAAAAAGGGGTCAAAGGTTTTGTTGCCGTGGGTGATAATTTAGCAACACTTTGACTGTCATCCAGTGATTTTGTCCGCTTCACTGACACATCAGATTGCAGGATAGAACCAAGTAAAGAGCCCTGGGAAACTTTGAATGTTGGCTCAGTAGAGGACAGTCCTACGGGATGAGATGAACTTTTGGGTTTTGCCTGAGTGCAAGATTGCAGGATTTGACCAGGCAACTGATCCATTGATGTCAGGCTCGAAGGGCTCCTTCCATTCACTTGGGGAGAAGGAAGGTTAAGAGATTTTGTTAGAAGAGATGAAAATTTAGGGATGGCCTGGGTGGTGGCTTGCAGGACAGAGTCGGGCAACCGGTGCAAGTGTATTTGAAGTTTCGGCATGGGGCTCCAGGGTGGGCTCTGGTCTGGTAGTGGTAAACTGCTCTCCATCTCTTCGACGCTTTGCTCTGCTTGTTCCTGTGAAGGAGGGGACTGCCTAAGCCAACCAGCAAGACTGCAAACTTACACTAATACTATTCACATGCAAAAGGCGGCAATTACAGGCCAGTTGATTTGAAAAGGAGTAAGAGGAAAGTATTACAATTTGAAAAACAGCATTGTTAGCCAGAGGTGGGAAATTATCAGGTCAAGGGACAAGCAGACACAAAGAAGCAGAATTGGGGTGAATCAAAAGAGTTGTCAACTCTAAGGAATAACTAAACTGACTTTCTTTAAAGCTAATCAAAACCATTATATTATTATTCCTTAATAAATGTGCCAATAAATCTGATTTTAGTGTGAAAAAAGTTTGAAAAGTACGCCGCAATGAAAGCAGATAAAACATGCATTTTTGTGCCAAACACAAAAGACATTCCATACATGGTAATTTGATATAATAATTTAGCATATGCCTAAAATATTTCCCTTGAATCTAAAAAACGCATTTCAGCATTTAAAATAACCAAACTTTTCCATATCATCACACCTAATGAGACATGTTTTAACCAAAATGTAAAACATGTAAGTGTCTTAAATTTAATTAAAAAGCACGTCCAAATCTCTTAATGGATTCTTCTGACCAAAAAGGGGAAAAGCAAAGAAGCAAAGAAGCAAAAAGCCATGCAGAAGTCAACTCCAGATTATCTCATCTTACTTTGGGAACAAAACCAGCGGTGCGTTAATTTACTTGACTTTAGGTTTAAAGGTCATCAATAAACACAAAGATAAAAATAATAAAAATAATAATAATTACGTATGATGAAAATTTGCAGTCTGCCACACCAATATTTCACTAGAAGCAGCTAAACAAATATTTTATACAACTTCAACATGGGACATGGGGAAGTGGTTGAAAATGGTGATGGGATATTAAAACAAAAAATGAAACATTCAACAAAAATATAAATAAAAAATATGATTTTTTTTTTTTTTAAGTCAAACATGCTTAAGGTTATATTAAGCCAGCACAAAACAAAAAGATGTGTAAATTTGTCCAAATCAAGAGCAGCAGCACTAAACTATCAAGAATATTTCAGTTTAAGCAGGACTATGAATTTCTAATTGCAAAAATTATAAAGAAACCAATTAGTGAAGAACATGCATTTCGTAGAGAAAAAGAGAAGCAAATCCAAATGATAAAGGACAGAAATGAAAAATCACCAGAAAAATCTCCCCCCAAAACCAAAAAAGTAATAAAAGCATAAATGCAAAGTTGGGCTGTAGTATTTTCAGAAACTGTTCATTCATAAACAGCTTGGGTCATGGAGAGAGGAGCTGACTTTGTTTTTAGGCATGTTTTATAATGGCCAATATATCTCAACTTATTTGATAAGCAACCATTTTATATTAAGCAGTATCCAAAAATACTACTTAAGCCTGGCCTTAAGGAAAGGGTTAGTTGAAGGAAAGCAGTGAGAGCTTATAATTACCTTATGTGATCGAGATTTGAATCCTTTACTGAAAAGTCGTCGATGCTTTGTGGGTTCAGCGTCTCGCACAGTCTCATCTTGTGAAGTGAGGCCTCAAGTAGAAAATCAAAATGTAAGAATAAAGTTTGAATGTGGCTGCATAATAATAATAATAACTGGTCTTATTTAGTGGTTTAGAAAAGTTGCCTAACAACTGGGGGAAGTTCCACGGCAGCCCCGATTTAATAATTCTACCTTGGCTCCTGGAGCTGGTCTTGTTTGTGGCTTTGCTTTCGTTCTCCTCGTTCCCCGGGTCGTCCTCGTCCATGAGGAGGTTGCTGTATGACCGCCGCTTGATGTTTCGCAGAGATTTCTTTTTGTCTTCACTCGGCACCAAAGCACGAGCAACTCGAGCCACATATTCTTTTGACTTAACTAAAAGAACAAATTAAAAACAGTTGATATTTGTTTATATTTTCTTAAGATAGCATAGCATCTTAAAATAGCATAGTCCAGGCATTCAACACATACGTTTGTATGGTTTGAGGATACGTGCAAGTTTAGCCTTTTCAATGCGATCACATCTTCTGTATCTAAAAAGGAGAATACAGAGTCAAAATGTTTGAAGTTTTTTTTTATAAATAAACATTGACTAATGGAGTTAGTTTTGTAGGTATATAGACAAACTTTTCGAAACGCACATGCAGCACTGCTTCTTAATGTTGGATCCTCCAAACTTGGGCTTGTCGAGGCACATGGCGCACTTTGCACAGTCCCTCTCGATCAGGCAGCCGTCGCACGCCCCGCAGCGCCGTGACCGCACGCCGCCCGGGATGTACTGCGTCTGCGCCCTTCTGAACTTCTTCTTCTTGCCCCGTCTCTTCAGCGGGACGTGTTCCTGAGCGGGAACCCACAGAGCAGTGTCCGGGTCCGACAGCTCATCGTCATCTTCCACAGCGCCTGGAAAAGTGTAACAAAAGCAATTTAATGTAAATGCTTGTGTTATAAAATGTTATGAACCCCTAACTGTGAATGTTCGACAGAACTGAAATAATGAAAGAAAATGAATCTGCAAAAACGAGAGAGTGGCTTGTGTTGGCTGAGTGTTCATTGAAGCAGTGAGTTTAGACACCACTTCCTCACCTTAAGGTGGGTGAAGCTCACTTGACCAGTGTTGGTAAAGCTTTCCAACAGCGGTGGCTAATCTGTGTGTGACAAGAGATATTTTTGCTGGCAAAATTTTACTCTCATCTGCATTCAGCAAATACTACTTGCTTACATGTTTGTCAGTTTCATGTCAGTTTTTACTTCAATATCTAGAGTGTTTAAGAGTTAAAGCTAAGTTAGCTTTGTAAATACGTAATAGTACATTGATCCAATATTCATTCACGCCTCACTCACACCTGGCTATTTCTCAAGCTACAGCTGCCCTGCGGCAGAGATGAGGGTTTCCATTCTGTTCAACGACCACCAAACACAAAGTGAAGCAAACACTTTCAGGCGAGGTGTGTGGGTGTCCAGAGACACAACAACGATAATATAAAGGGGAGAGGAATTTGAAGCCAACCTTCCAGTCACAGCCATTGTCGGCACAATAAAAATATGAGAAGATCAATTTCCTACCTGATGCACACGTGACTTTTCCTCTCCGCTGATACAAAAATTACATTTTTTTATCAGTTAGGTTCATCTTGTCCAATAAAGGTCGGTTCACATGGGTATGTAGAAGTGTAACATTGTGTTGTAACATACATCTTAGTTTGAACTCCCTTTTTAAACATGTTTTAAAAGTCCAGCCCTTGGCCCCAGTCAGTACCTTCGATATTGGGGGAGAAGGAGATGCCCTCCCTCTCGTGCAGCGGCAGAGCGCTCAGTCGAGGGATGTCGTCTGGAACCATTGCACGAGGCTGTCCCAAAGCCACAGCCGCTGCTCGACACACGTGCTTGATCCTTGGACCAGCCAGGGGTTGTTCCTTCAAAAGAAAGAAAAAACAATACTGTTACTTTCTTAATTCTCTAACAGCTCCATAGGATTGCTATTAAACTTGCATGAAAGTCTAGGAGAACAAAAAGCCAACGTAATTTTTAATGAAATGCTTTACTAAATATTTAAAAATGCAAAACTTTCCAAATTGCTCTTATCTAAAATGCTGCTGAATAGTGTTTTTTCTAGTGTTTTTAATTTACCTGAGGGCCATATTCTTTAGCGTGAAGGCCATGTTTTCTCCTTCTCTGCCTTCTTCCTCCAGCAGCCATCATTGACTCCTTGAAAGTACAAAAACAAACACTATATTGTCACGAGAATTGTAAAATTAAATGCATATATTTTTTACTTCTGTCTGTAAAGTACCTGCGTCATTTTGAGCTGCTTCTGTTGGTCGATTTTGATGAGCTGCACTTTGGCTTTCCGGAGCATCCTCTGGAGCATCCTCTTGTTGGCGCCACTGAGACCGAATCTATGTCCCATAGCGCTTGCCTCCTCCGCCTCTGTGGTGTGGCCCACTGTGACCTCACCTGAACAAGACATGATATTAGCAATTAACAACAAATCAAAAATGTGTCAACTTACAATGAATACATTATTATATAGTATACTTATCTTAACAATTAGCATAGTTGAATGAGTAATTTCTTGTTTGAAAAAAAAAATTAAAAAAAGACACAGTTTGAACACTTAAAAATGTTAGCCTTATTGATTAATTTCAATACACGTGAAAGCCCATTTGTGATGATAATATTTGTTTATTTGAAACTTTTGTAGTGGGGAGTCTGCCATCTGTGTAATTGCTTTGCCTGAAGGATTTCATAGACTCAGCCATCTTGTATTCATTCTATTACAGGTAGGGTTGGGCGATATTGACCAAAAGTAATTTATTCTTTCTTTTTTTTTACGAATATATGTCAATCCAACAGAAATGTGCTATAACATGTTTTCAAATGCTTTAGTTCAACATTAAGTAGCAGACAAATGTGAAAAAAACTGTAAAAATGTCCACAGGAGTATAAAAAAAAAAAAAATTCCCTCATTCCCACATTTTCGTTTTAATCAGCTCTTCTTGCAGGATTTTTTTTTTTTTAAAAGGTCCCATATTCTGCTATTTTGCCCTTTACACAGTCTATTCTAAGGGCTTTCTTGATAAAATTTTGCGTTGTGCAATATCCATAACATAACAGTTTCCAAAAAACACCCAAATCTTGGACTGGCCCCCCTCCTTGCAAAAGCAAACGGCTCACTCTGAGATCTGACCCCCCCCGAACAGAGAGCAGGCTGCCTCCCACACCCAACCCGCGCGACTCCCCTCCCAACCCGTGACGAAGCCTAGAGCGGAGATAGTGCGCATGCGCCGTGTGCTCCGGTAAACAGCGATACACAAACACGGGAATAAACATTTTATCCGTCATGACGGTGCGTCGTGCTGAGTCCTACGTCCTGGATCTGACCTGGAGTTTGACGCAGACGCAGTACCTCAACGACAGACGTTGCCGTTTGGTAAATAACAAGCTAACTCTTCTATCTATCGTATCCATCGTGTAATTACTGTGTAGCATTAGCATTAGCTGTTATTATTCTTGCGGCTGCACGCTTCCTGGAGGCGTGGCTTGAGCGCCGCGTCATCCTAGTGAAGCCGCGTCATCCTGGTGAGGAGCCCCCGTCTGCCTGCTCACCCGAGAGGGACGGAAAAGACAATTCTCCAGCGAAAGCATGCGGGAATCAATCAAAAAACCACTTTGGGCACACATACGAGGCCCAAATAGCACTGTAGGAAGGTTAAAACCTCTGAAAAGTCGATGTTGCATGTTATGGGACCTTTAAATATAAATATTCATATTGTGCACATCTTAAAACTACATTTCCAATTATATTGATATTTCTACAATCTACCCACCTATAATTAAATGTGTATTTATTGTTCAAGAATATCTTGCAAAAGCATGCATTCTCAGTGTGAGCTGAGATCTGGAGCCAAGTGCACCAGCTGGTCGTTAATTAAGTCGGTCCTAGAACCGAGTGCACCAACTCAACCTAAGTCCAGTCAAAGCCGCTCTTCACTAGAAAACAGGGGATTTTGTGCATGTTGCCTGTTGCCAGATTATCTAGTTTTAACTATGTTAATTATCAAAAGAAATTGTGTTATGACTATTATCATATTATTATCACTGCCCACACTTAGCTAACGTTGTCCCTCGACTTACGCCTGCTCCACGCTGGGCTTAAAAGTTACACCTGGGCGCAGCGCACAGAGGGCTTAGTTTTTGTTGGTGCACTGGTTGTGCCCATAAATTGGTGATAACTTTCTGATTGAAGTCAGCCTTAGGGTTAAGAACAGTCTTACAACCAGTCGATGCACTCAGCTCGTGACCTGTAATTCTGGGATGGTGGTATCCCCGGTTTGTCTCTAACAGATGCCATTCTGTTGAACTGTCCAGGCAAAACAACATCTCTATGGTAACAAGCAGGTGGTGGACCCTCAGACAGGTTACACAGTGCACCTTTGTATAAAATGAATGAAACTGAGCATTTACAGTAGTTAAAATAATGCTTACCTTCCATGGCTGGTACTTCTTCTTTAGGCATCAGCTCAGTGCCGGCTGTTCCCGCGCTCGCATCGACCGACACCGCCAGTTTTCTTATGGCTCCAGGACTGTCAATCTCCTCCATCTTAATCTTGGACTTTCTCTTCCTTTTCCGCACTTTAGTCGAACTCTCTGCATCAGCAACAGATTCCCCCTCAGTTTCCGATACGCTTTTCTTTCTTTCTGCCAGTTTCAACGTCAACTTTTTCAGATTTTTGTAGATTTCCTGACTGCCTCCTGGACTCAGTTTAGTTGGAGATTTTACATGAGACGATGGACTCTCAAATCCAGATTGTGAATTGCTGTATTCTGGCATCAAATTTTCATCAAATCCTAATTTAGTTTCAATTTTGTAATTCCTCTTTCGTGTTGGCGTTACATCCTCTTCCAAAAACCTTTTAGGCATTTTAATAACGCGTGAAGATCTACCACTTGTTGTCAGAGGAGTTGAACTGTTGGAGCTAGGTTCTGCCTGTCCTGGTGTTAGCGGTGGCGTGCTGTCGCTATTAATGGGCACCAGTTCATATGTAAAATATTTGTTTTTGGGACGCTGCCTCCGCTCTACAGGAACGCTTGTTACTTTTGGTGCAGCTTTTGTGGTTCTCGAAAACATTTTAGACTTGGGCTTTCGTTGTTTTAACAAAGCCAAATGATGATGCGTCTTCACTTCTTTCTCTCCCTCATGTTTAATATCTTCTGCACCTACGTCTCGGTCCTGTCTGCTTCCCTTTTGTTTGTGAATAGGCAAATCAACTCTCTTTCTGGGATCAGGGCTCTGCTGCTCCGTCTCGGTCTCCTCGTCAGACGTCCCATCACTTTCCTCCATCGTGGGATCTTGTTCTTTACACCTTACACCTGGAAGTCTTTTCTGTTTCCTTTCAGTTGAGGTAATGGCCGTTTGTGTGCTGCCCGATTTCCTGATAGAATGAGCTGATTTTGCACTGCTACTTGAGTCCAATCCAGCTGTCTGTTTGACCGTTTCTGAACCGCTGTCTTTACGTGACCTGGGTACAATTTTACCAATAACAGCAGGTTTGGATGTTTTCTGTACAATTTTTCCAAGAAGGGGTTTTGATCCCGGAGACGTGTCTGAAGATTGTGGGGATTGTGATTGACGTAAAGGCGAATGAGGGAAAGTTGTGGTCCCAAACCCACTGAAATCCTCTTCCTACAAAAAAAACAAAAACAAAACAGGGCAATATTATACACTCAGTAGGCGATTGCAACATACATAGTAACTAGACATAAAACCACATCAGTTTAGAAGTAACTTAGTCATCTTAACTGTTTAGGACTAAGAATGCTTATATAGAATACCAATTTGTCAGTGTTTTACTCTGCCGTTTATTTTATTCAGTCATTTGAAACCTTTCACACAAGAACTCCCTCAGAAAAACGCATTTTTATTAGGGCTGCAACTAACAATTCTTTCTGTATTCGACCAGACAGCAATTACTTTTTCGATTAGTGTATATGAAGACCTTTTAAAATACATTTCTAACCAAAAAAAGGATGAAATATAAGCATAAGTATAATAATACTTCTAGACTGAGAACATTTGTGAAAATAGTGGAAAATGAGAAATACAATTTTAATTGAATGCCACAGTAAAAAGTCTCTGGGCATGTGTGAGTCTATATCAAAATACAGCAACAATTTTTTATAATTCACAATTATTCGAGGTAAACGTTGCAGCTCTAGTTTTTCCTTTTCTGTTTTATGTGTACACAAAAATAACACAATCTAGAAACACCAACATAGCGCTTATGATTTTTGACAATAATAACTGATTCAAAGATCACAAAACAATGCAGACTAACACAATGAAATAAAGCATAAAGGGGCTTCAGAGTGATGACAAATTAGCACTGCTGTCATAGCAGGCAACCATTCAAAACAATATTATATCTTCAATGATGGTCACTGTTTTCAAAATGGTGCCTATAAACAGCTGAAACTTACAAAATAATAATACAATACAGCAAATGACATGTAACAACATTTAGTGAACTAGATCTGTAGATTTAGATCTACTTATCAAATTTATAAATATGATTGTGGTGGCAGTTCTCTCTCTCTCTCTCTTTTTTTTTTTCAATTAATTCGCCAAGATTGTGGATTCAGGATTTTTGAAAGCTTGCATTAGAAACTCCATACAGGCAGCAGCTGGAAACAAGTTGGGACATGTAGTTCTGTACAGTAAACTATAGGAGGGTTTCGCTGACCTTGTGGCACTCAACTAAAATCATAATTTGGTCAAATATCAAATCAGATCAAATAGCTGTAAAATTCATTTTCACAGACCTTTATTGGAAAGAACAAACAAACCACAGCAGCCTCTCTGAGGATGAAAGGGTTACAGGTCTTTATTTGATTATCGATGATCGACTGCCTCAGCTCAGCTCCAGCTCTTACTGTAGAGTTGCATCAGGACCAAAAGTGTTCAGTATCAATCCACTAGTTCCATCAGTTATATCTGCCCAGTCTGCATCTATGCCCTATTTTTACACGGCATACCAAAGGAATTGTATAAATGGCTCCACTTAGAAAAAAAATGTTCTTGAACAGTAGTTTATCAGTGAAGATGCATGAACAAAAACTACAAGTTTTTCACATTAACCCTATTTAGGCTTAAATGAGAAGGTTTAAATAATAATGAAGTCAGAACTGGTCAAACATTAAAAGACAATTCCAAAACCAAGCCTAAAAATTCCAATATGTCACTATTTTAGAAAACCCATCATACAAATCACCTGAAGCAATAGTAGTGTACATTGTTACTTACATTCATCCAAGGTCCACAGCAGACATTGAAGTGACCGATTGAATTAAGTTTCCACAAATGAATTAACCTGGCTCTGCAGACCTTGTGCATGCTGCTCCTGAAGCTTTAGCATGAGCTACGTGAGTCTTACAGCCCCTCTAAAGGGATTGCATCAGTGATGACCGGCTGATGTCAGAAAGTTAAAGCATTGCAAATAAAAACCAATACATTGATAAACAAAAAGGGGTTATCTCTAATATGACAACATTATATAATTAATATTATAGTTGTAGAGGTTCACCAAAGACGTAAAAACCCGAACCATCATTGCAAAAGTAATAGCATTTAGGGCTGAACGATTTGGGCAAAATATATAATTGTGACTTTTCTGACAAACATTGTGATCGCTGTTTTGTTTTAATGAGATTATGTTCTAAGTGCACATTTAAAACTTGTCCAGGAGCATTACCAATTGAGAAGAGTGAAATATGAACATCTGAAGTAAACTGATACCAAACATATTTTTAAACATAATAAGACAGAATATTTAGTTGTTTGTGCAGCCAGTGCAATTTGTCAATTGCCATAACCATTCAAATTGTGATTTCGATTTGATCGTGATGTATCTGGCAGGATTATTACATTCAGGACAGTATCTATATCTATATTAGTTTCAATGTAATTACCTTATGTATGTTTTTGATCTAGTTAGTTAATTAGACCAGCAATGGATGGGGTCAGTATCACTTGTAAAAACGTAAAGTTGACGTTGTTTGAGTCTCTTCCTGCCTCCAGCCTGGAGCTGAGCTCAAACAGCGCGGTCAGCTGACTGATCCAACGTGGAGAGAGTGAAGCATCTGTGACGCTCAGGCAGCCATGTCTCCACAAAGACAACTCCAGCGCCTGATAACACCACTGTCTCAAACAATAAGAGATCGGATTATGGGTGTCTACAGCAAGGAGGCACAGTGAGTCTCTAGCGCGCAAAGTTTCCGCCTCCAGTTCCTCCCAAACAAAGTCAGCTGTGGTGTGCTGAGGAGGCGACACCAACAAAAACACTCAACAATAAATCTCACGACAAGAGGCTAAATGTTGCACATGCTGCTAATAAAACACAAACAGCGTGTTTAGAGTCGGTGTGGAGGCTAAACCCACTGGAGTTACGGCTAGCAATGCTCGCAACTTGCACCTTATATTTTTAAGCATTGTTTGGTGTCGGCGGTGCATTTAAATACCAAATGAGCAGATAAACATTTGCCGTCGACGCTAAGTATTTACCTCTTCACTGTTGCTGGAGATGAATCCTGCGTCTTTCTGCCGCCCGTGCTTCTCCGTGACGCCGAGCAGGCGCAGGAGGCACGGATCCTCGCTAAACGCCAGCCCGATGTTTACGGGCCTCGGCCCGGACACAGCCTGCTCCCCGTCGTCTGAGCCCAGCCGTCCGCGTTTGGTGCGTTTCTCCGCCCGCAGCCTGCTGCGAGCCGGGCCCGGCCGCCCCGGGAAGCGGGCCTTGGCCATGGTCTGGATGTTTGGGCCCGCTACACTCGCGGGGGGCGAGAGTCCACCTCCCGATGCCGCCATTATTTACTACAACACCGCCGCGCTGGAGGAGGTACAGCGCTCACGAGAGAGGCAAGATGGACTGCTCCGAGCAAAGGCGCGAGATGAGCCGCGCTGCACCATGGGTAATCTCCCCCTGTACGTCCCCTCCACGTCCTCTGTGCGTCGCTGCGTCTCCACTAGAGGAAAAGAGGCCCTGCAGGCCACCAGAGGCCACCAGTCTGCTGGAGTTTAATATTATTAAGCCCAAAATGTACAGTGTCCTGGAAACTGTCTAAAACAAAGTGGGATGGATTCACTTACAAACTGAGCAACAGAAGTGCAAGAAAAAATAAGCACTGCGTCTGAAATAATACTGGAAGGGTAAAAGTAAAAAAATATATTTTCAACTATTTAGCGTGTTCATTTCTCTATCCTGATTTCTACGAGGATTCACGCACACAATACAACAACCGAACTTCAATCATTTTAATGACTAATGCTAATTTAAAACAAATACTGACATGACTGGACAGTTTATGCAACAGAATTAATGTCCATTAATTAATTGCATAATTCTCTTAAATTAAAGACTTTATTTTAAACTGAAAATGTCTAAAATGAATACATTTGAAAATGAGAAACAATGAGGAAAGGTTGATGGTGCTTCTCATGATACAGCAACACTGAAATGTACAAGTTTATTAGTTTGAATATTTTCAGCAATATTGTATCTTTTGCAAGATACTCACATTTTGGATGAATTATCCACCACATGTGTGATATACAGGATATTACATTATACAATATCCAAACTGTCTAGCACATCTAAAATTGCAATTCCATTTTGCCCTCAAAAATGATTTATTTTAATTATTTTAACAGAAAATTTTGCAACACCATCAACAGCATAGTGTGAATACATATACAGTACATAAGCTATTGTTTCTCAGTAATTGTTTACTAACTGCTCTTTAAATGAACATAAGGGAGTACTGAATGTGAAAAAAACATTGTAAATAAAAGTAACAATATTGTATACAGAGCCAAGTTTCAACCATTCACTCTGACATTCATTGACCATGGGCAATTTAGAGTCATCAGTTCACCTGTACACATTTGTGAGTTGAAAAGGAAAGGACATGCAGAAATGCCTATTCGACCAATGAATTGATATTTCTTCAATATACACTTAATTGTCAGAACATGTGGTATCACTGTGTATTAGGAAAATGTTATAGTAAGTATTTATACATTTTCCGCATTAAATTCAGGCTCTTCTTTTTTACAGTGGGTCCTCATGTGATCAATGAGGTCGCTTGTGTCTGGAAAACCCTCTCCGCAGGTGGGGCAGGTGTAAACCTCAGAGCAGTGGTATTTTGCTATGTGTACGCTGAGGTGATGGGGTTCAGTAAAACTCTGATTGCACTCGGAGCATGCATGGGATTTACGGGAGGGCCTGCTGTGCTGCTCCTTTTTGTGAGCCCTCAAGGCATCAACAGATGGGAAAACGAGGTCACAATTTGCCTCGGGACAGGGGATCTCAAGCTCTACTTTCTCCGCTTTGATTGAAAATACATCTTCTTCAACATTACTACTAGACCTATATTCACCCATGTCTTTTTTTGTTACAGATTCCTTTTCACTTTTGGGTTTGCGGCCTCGTTTCTTAGGAGGTGGTTTTGGTTCAGAGATTGTACAGTCCAGATCTCTTTCCTGGTGGTCGATTAGCTCATCTTCGTTTTGAAAAATAATATCACATTTGGGGCACTTGTAGGTCAAGTCTTCTTCCTTCCTAGGTTGAACACGTGGAGAATGCACTTTAAGTCTATGTTGATTGAGTCGGGATGGGTTCGGAAACTTGAGTCCACAATCTTTGCAGGGACACTGCCGCTTGCCACAATCCCACCTCCTGTGTTTTGTTACCTACAAACAAAAAAAGATTAATCTCAAGGGACTTCCTGGTAAAATAAAGGCAAAATAAATTAAGTAACAAGACAGGTGCAAAGCAAAAAATGTGACAAAATTGGCCTTTTTCTTACAATTTTCACATATTAAGTAAAAACATACACTTAAAGCTGGGGTACCTGACTTTTTTGGGTGTAAACTAGTAAATTTTGTGTTTTCCACCATAGAGTATCTTGTAAAAGCAGCACATTGTGACAAAAATACCCCAGTTTTAAAATGGGAAAGTTGTAGTAAACAATGAATGGCATAATTCATTAGATCCAAATATCCAACAAACCCATATCAAATACAACTATTCATACAAGTCATGTACTGTTCTTATCTGTTTTATCATTCTTTGTGCTATTTTTATTTATTTGATTATATTTATCTAACTGATTGTTTTTATTTGTTTGCTTGTTCTTATTGGTTTTATTGGTTGCATTTGTTGGAAATGTGTCCGATTTGAATAGACTTTTAGAACTAAATGCAGTACTTCTTGTTTATAAAATGTACTATATACAAATACATTTGGATGGGATTGGATACAAAACTAACAAGGGATGTATTCATACACCAGCGCTTAATACCTAATTACAGAGGCGTTTTAAAAAAGCAATATAATGTACCTCTGTGAAAGTGTAGAAGGTTGCCCGACAGTAGGGGCATTGAAAACTTTTCTCATCGTTGTCGTGGGTGGCTGAGTGTTCGCTGAGCTCCTCAGACGTGCTGTAAATCTTGTCACACTTGTAGCAGGAGAATTTGGTTTCAGTCTGTAAGATATCAAATTTTTAATACACAGAAAACAGCATAAGTACAACAACACAGTTGTTTTGCTGTACCAATTGTAGTTGTTGCTTGTAGATGTCTCCATGGGTTTTCTTCATGTGTCTCGCTTTTGACTTTGGGTCCCGGAAGGTAATGAAACACAGAAAGCACTGCAGATTCTCCACTTTATCTGTACCACAGGAAGAAGATATTAATTATATATCTTTATCTACTACAGATGGCAATCTTACATTAATGATAGGGCTAAATATGTAGTATTATTGACAGCATTATTATCTTACAGTCTGAAAGGTTGTCCCATTTCAACTCCATGGTTTATAAAAGACCAGTGGCCACAACTGTCTGTAATATAAAAACATACGAAACACATAAAAAATCGAGATGCAGCTATCATTTTAGTATTCACATAGTCAGCATTCATTTTTCTGATTAGTCACCACCTAGTCAAACAATTATTTGTACTGGACATTGAGATTAAATACTAAATAATATTAAATACATTTTTTACCAAATAAAATCTGAAACATGGTGACTGAAGGCTTATAGATGGATACATATTTAGTTACTGATGAAAATATGAAATTTGTACAAAATTTTTGGTCTTTTATTTTATTATGCCACCAACAAGTTTGTCATTCCAGATTACAAGTATCAAAATAAGATTTTATGATTAGGCCATTTTGATAATCGACTAGATGCGATTTTTCCAATTACTTGTTGCATCCTAAACAAAAAACATTCCTGGTGGAGCGGTCTGATCCCTTGACCACAGGTGCAATTCCATCTCCTACAGATGAATACTGTTGTTGTGTTCTTGGGCAAGACACTTCACTCTCCTCTTCCAGTGTTTGCGTACACTGGTGAGTGAGTGAGTGAATGTGTGTGTGTGTGTGTGTGGTTCCTTGATGCAAAGCGCTTTAAGTGCCTTAAAGGTAGAAAAGCGCTGTGTAAATGTAACATAATGATGTGTGCCATTGCAGCGGTATGTTTGATGAAAATGCGAAACCATTTATTTCGGGGGAGGGAGTTAGAGCATGGTTGGCGAGGATAAGCTGCATGTGATACATCAAAAAAGGAGTGATATAGGTACACATAATCAAATGCATGTTGTTTGTGATGTGCTATAACAGACGACTTTGAGAAAAAAAGAGCAAAAACAGCGCAATCGGGATGAAAGAAACAGACAGTGGTCGACTCCATCCCTCAACTTCAACGATAAAGCTGACTTTTTGATGGGCGTAGTAACAACCGCAGGGGTTTAAGTTGTGATTTATACATAGGGAAGTACAGCACCTGCGTATAGTATTTTCCAAAGTGATATTTTGATGTAATATTTCTTACCGTCAGCGCAGTCCCCTTGTCGAGAGGGTGCTGTCTGCGGAGATCACGTGACCGATGGAAATCCCGCTATTCAACAACGCGAGAATGCAGCCCATCGACAATAAAATAATATTCATTAAGAAAAAACAACAACCATAATAATTGTGTTATGTTAGGTGCATATAGAACTGGGTATATTTACATGGTCAGAATAACTGTATATTTTAGAACAATTAAACAAGACAGTGATGAATGAATGAATTTTAATGGCATGTGTAATGTAAAAGTAGTTTAGTAGATTTAAGTGCTGTATTTGGAAGACAAAGTACAATACATTTTAAAATAAAAGTTTCCCTTTGCCACATTAGTTTGCCCCTTTTTGCATAATTTCTCTAGCCAGATGAAACGATTTACATGTCATTCATTCATGAAATCAGATTGTTTATGTGCAAACATATCTACTCTTGTTTGCGATATTTCCATTGGATCTGTGAAATAGCTATTTGCAATACTGAAAACAACGCTTTTTGGTCTGTATTTAGCAATATTGATGTAAATGAGTAGTCATAAAACATAAGCCAATTTTATTTACATCCTCCTCCAGGTGTATAAGTCGCACACATTTTTTTGCCTTGACAAAACACACTGCACCAGATTCTATAACAACATTGGAATAAACACAAACTCAATTTATACTCTGTACAATGTATATTTTTATTGGTATGAGATGCACATAGACACAACCAATCAGAAATTATGTGAGAGAGCTCTTATATTTAAATAAACTGACAGTAATAAGCATAGGTTTAAAAGCAACATTTGATCGTCGAGGTAAACCATTATGCACGGGCCTGTTTTTTCTGCTGGAATTCTGCAATCCGGCTTTCCATAACAGGCCTTAAATGTCTGATCAATCCCTGAAAAATAAAATTAAATACTTATATTCATAAAGGTTTACAATAAAATGTACATATTTTATGGTTGGGTGAGCAAATAATTTTAAATCAATAAAGAACAATTAAAAGTAAATTTACCTGCACAGGCCAAGCAGCACCATCTCCCAGCGCACAGATTGTGTGGCCTTCAATCTGTTTGCTCAGTTCCCAAATCATGTCAATCTCTGAGGATCTGGCATCACCGCGCACAAAACGCCACATCATCTTATTCATCCAGTCTACACCTGAAACAAAATGCAAAATTCAAAGAATAAAAAGAGCTTAGCTATGCTTAGGATGTCGGACGTTAAAACCTATTATGACAGGTTTGTTGCACAGTACCTTCTCTGCAGGGAGTGCACTGGCCACAGCTCTCATGTTTGTAGAACTCAATCAAGCGGGCAATTGCTCTGATTACGTCAGTCTGTGAAAGAAAATGTATACACATAACAAAGATGTGGCATTTTATAAGTCATAATTCATCAAACTTCTGTGTAATAAAACATACAGATTTGTCCATAACAATGAGAGCAGCTGTGCCCAGGCCCGTCTGAGCTTGAATGAGGCCATCAAAGTCCATCAGGACCTCAGCGCACACGTCTTTAGGGATGAGGGGGGTAGAGGAGCCGCCTGGGATTACAGCAAGCAGGTTGTCCCAACCGCCACGCACTCCACCTACGGAACAGATGTTTATTTCAATCAAGTCACTGAAAAATTCTTTTACTTTGACCCAGCTTACTCTGAGCTGCCTTAATCTATCAGTGAGCGCCTTGATGAGGGGGATGTATGGAAATAAAAATAGCCTGCCAAATAAAACTCAGTGCAATATTGTATTCAAGTTCATTTACATTACAAATTACTTATTGCTTACTAAATACCGATAAATCATACATTTGCCTACTACGGTTTGACTCATAATTCTGTAAACAAAATGTTCAAATAAATAGGTTTTATTTCCACTTTATTCAAAACATTTTGAAGTATCTATACATGAGTAAAATACATGGCTGCCTGTACCTGCATGCCTCTCAATGAGCTCCTTCAGGGGGATGGACATTTCCTCCTCCACAGTGCAGGGGTGATTAACATGACCCGAGATGTTGAAGAGTTTGGTGCCAGAATTCCTCTCTCGGCCAAAGCTCGCAAACCATGTTCCTCCACGACGGCAGATGGTGGGAGCCACAGATACAGTCTCCACATTAGCAACAGTTGTTGGGCAACCAAAAACACCTGCGCAGAAGTGACAATATTTAGAGTTTTCAGTAATTTAACATTTGTGACAGGGCAGTCAAAGGCTTGAATCTTGTTCAAGCACATACTGTTGTTGTAAAATTGTTCATTTTCAAACTCACCAACATCTGCAGGAAATGGGGGCTTGAGGCGAGGTTTGCCCTGTTTGCCCTCTATGGATTCGATAAGAGCAGTCTCCTCTCCACAGATGTAAGCTCCCGCACCGCGCATCACATAGACGTCAAAATCATACCCAGAGCCACAAGCATTTCGTCCAATCAGACCAGCAGCATACGATTCATTTATTGCGACCTGCATAAGATGAGTACATAACAAAACCAATTATAAACTGAATTTCTTAATCACCTTTACTAGTGGCATAGTCAATTTTTTAATCATCTATTAACTTTTCTATTTTGTATCTATTTTTTCATAGCAAAAAAGCATTTTGATTTTACTCATTTGCCGCCAACTATTTACTGCTTTTTGTGTGCCGATAAAATTAGATTGGATTACAACCTACAATGTATATTAATTACTTTTTACTTATTTATTTTAACTCTGGTACATTAAAAGAAATTATTAATCTCACTGTCCCTGTTAATTAATCCAAATAAATAAATTAACATTAGTAACATTTAGTTAAATTTGAAGACCAAAAAGAGAAAAGTGAAGTGAAGAATTTGTATTGTATGGCTTCAAATTCACTGTACCTGCAGATTGGACGACTCATTGTAAAACTCTCCTCTGATGTAGATATAAGCAGCACGAGCTCCCATGGCTCTTCCAGCGATGAGACAGCCCTCCACCAACTTATGTGGATCGTTCCTCATGATCTCTCTGTCTTTGCAGGTTCCTGGTTCTCCCTCGTCAGCATTCACCACCAGGTACTTGGGCCTGAATAACGTAATGAATACATTAACAGGCCATTGAATTATGGGTGGGTTATATGGAAAAATTAATTATTTTCTTGGACCCAGATCACCATTCAAGTACACTTTGTATTTTTGTATTGTCTTTAAGGTAAATAAAGTCTGCTTCTACTGAAAGTTCACACTTCGCTGTGATTGTTAAATCTATCTGTCACTAATACACAGCTTTACAGCGATTGATCAATAGGAGGGTGGGAAAAGTGGCTGTGTTTGATTAAGTAAAGAAATGCTGAATCACAATATGACCAAAATAGCAGATTGTCACAAGGAAGAGCCCTCTCCTACACTGAAGAGCATCAAGAAGATTCAAATAATCATGCAGTCATTTTTTTTGTACTTTTGCAAGCTTCTACTTACCTGCCGTCACTGGGTTTGTTCATAAAACTCCATTTCATGCCTGTTGGAAAGCCAGCTCCACCTCTGCCACGAAGACCAGAAACCTTGATCTCGTTGATAATCCAATCAACTCCTTTGAGGAGAATTTCTTTAGTCTTGTACCAATCTCCACGCTTCAAAGCACCGTTAAGCCTGAAATAAAGACAGCAATATGTTTTTAGATTTATTTTTGAAATGTAAGAAAACATTAAATACTGCACAGAATTATACATACAAAATGTAAGTGTATAAAACTGACTGAGTGAAACAGAAAAAACTGCAAGTCGGAAGTTACCTCCACTCATGACGGCCATAAAGGTTTGTGAAAATACGATCTTCATCGGCCAGAGGTCCAAACTTTGTCTTCTTAGGGGGAGCCTGAAAAAACAGAACACGAAACAACAAATAAGAGTGGATATATATTATAGGATACAGACTGTTATTGAACAAGACATGTTGTCATCACAGAGAAATTAAGCTGTACCTGTGCAGTGCTGCTGTATCGGACCAGAGTTGTGGCACCAGCTTGAGAGACAGCTGCTGGGGCGCGGGCCACACCACACGCCACTGCCCGGGAAAGGGTCAGCATGTTTCCTGGTCTGTGGAAAAAGGAATTGGTTTATACAATATTAATAATTATTAGAATACTAGCATGACAGCATGGCAATGAAATGTTACACATTCGGGAAATAACAGACAGAGGTTTATAGGATCAAATGAGGAAAATCATTATGAAAATAACTTATCTTAATAATAAACAGATATAACTGTGTGTCGTTCAAATGACTTATGAAGTGAAGTTGTAAGCGCCGAGGTGTGACATGAGTGTAATTTGAAGCTGTCTTATAACAACAATAATACTGACATAATGCCATACGTAACGTGTTATGAAAGTCGGGCAGCATAAATTTTGGTGTTTTTAGACAATGCGTTTGCTTTCACAAACATAAAATTCTTAATCAAATTAAATGTGGGCATCAAGCTGCTTTAACGGCAAAGAAATAAGCGAAAAACTAACCTCGATGTTTATTTGCAGCAGAGTTTTGAAACATGCTAAGCTAACTGTTCACCTTGTAAAGTCAATGCGTAAACTTGCTTTATCAGCATCAGTAAAATCAAAGTGTCAATCAGCCAACGCGTGCTGTTTCACAATATCAACAAAATGTCCACTAAGATGCATTAAAACAAAAGAAAAAAAAACGATAGTTCTTACCCTTACAGCGTCCCGAGCTGAGCAGAGTTTACGAAATATCAACCGGAAGCACTTTACAGAGTGGCCCGGAAGTTGTTAGATATTATCGCTATCCTCATCTTCTTATGAATGACAGACTTGAATGATAGATCTATAATGTCCTTATCGATATTATCTATATTGACATCAATATGACTAAATTATTATTTTATCAAATATGTTGCATTACATTACATTACTAAAAAAGCAGGGCTCTCAAGTCTCACGCATTGACCGTGAGACACACGCAATTCACCTCCATCACACGCACACACGCCACACCTCGCATTTCTCACGCTGAAAAATCAGTCACAATTTTGAAGATATTGACCTTAATATAGTGCCAAATGTATGTGATTAAAATAGGGTTTTGTGGTGTTTTAAGCACTCCAATCAGTCAGTAGCATCTGAAATTTTCCACCTCCCTTTACAGCAAAGTAACATCGCCAAATATACATATATTTTTCAGTCGGCTGAAGTCGCTCGCTCCGCTCAGCCGTGTGTTGTTGTGAGTGAAGTGCACAGGCTCACGGTCCAACCTTTTCACAATAAAGCCCTCAATACAGGGAGCAAACGAAGGAACTTTTATCTTGAAAGCATCTCACAGGAAATGTTTAGTGTTTATCAGGGAACCTGACGTCGCAGACGCGCTGAAACTTTTTTGAGACTACAACCGCTCTATGGCGCAAAGACGCAACTTTGGCGCAGAAAACACAGCGGAAGGACGTGGAGACGGGCCGAGGGACAGACCGCACCTGCAGCTGCAGCAGAGGTGAGGTGTGCATAACAGTTTGCATAACAGGGAGTTTATTATTTTCCCCTTGTATCCCTTGTTCAAATTGTGGATTGTCACTATAAACACAATGCACTCTTAAAATCTATATTATACTTGTGAATAATTACAGTATAGTAAATCTTGACTATAATGACCAAAATTACACTAAATGTGCACCATATTACTGGAAATGTGCCCCCCCACACACACACATACACACAAATCTCACTCCAAACCATGATCAAAACTTGAGAGCCCTGAAAAAAGATTGAAGTCGACCGTATTTCTTACGAAAAATAAAGGCCAACGTATAGCCAACCTATATTAGGCCTATAGATTAATATTTATACTAATACTGACTCCACATCATATCATAAGAAAGAGCCAACTACTATTCGAAACACATTTGGGATTTTGAAGCACTGAAGGTCAACGATGAGTAGATTTTAAACATAGCACCTGGCTGGGGAACAAACATTCCCCGCATTTTATATCCCAAACAAGATTTATTATAACAATGTACATAGTGCAGAAATTGAATTATGTTCGGAAACCGAATGGATAAAAGGGGATTACAGCTTTGTTAAAGTAATTAGAGTTGTGGTATGCCTACTGCCTAGACACTCAAAGACTTATGGGAACACAGGCGCCGCTTTGGTAGCTTAGCAATGGTGGGCATCCGGAACCAATGCACATGCCACCTTAGCTCCCTCTTCCCAATGTTGAGGAGCAGCAGCTCTACTCCGAGCTCATCCTGTGTGACTGAGCGCATAACTCAGTTTGATCTTGTAAGTTTGGTCAAAGCTCTTAGGTGAGAGTAGAAACGTATAACCAGTAAATTGAGCGCTTGGCTTTCAGACTCATCTCATTCTTCTTCACTACAGCGGTCTAGCTGTAGAAGCTGCATAAACCTGCCTGTCAATCTCTCACTCCATCCTTCCAACCCTCATGAACAAGACTCTGAAAATACTCCCCTACTTGCTGCAAAGACTCCACCCACCTGGAAGGACAAGGCACCTTTTTCTGGTTGCAAACATCAATGGAGAATTGTCCAGTCAATAAATAGGATGGCTTCACGTGACAACACGACCATAGTCCATATAAATGTGATTTTTATACTGTCTATGACCACGAAATTCTAGAGTCCCTATAATTTTAAACGCAGAAGGGTAGATCTGAATTATATGGTAGAATTTGCTGGTTTTTGGAAATGAGCAAATTTTGTGTTTTCCCCCAAAGAGGATATTGTAAAAGCAGCACTTTGTGACAACATGAGACCTTTGCACACTGTCTTTGGCTATTAATAAAGTGTTATATTTCTTTTCAGGAAGTCAGATCTGAAAGCAGCGGTCTGATTGGCTGTGCACCCCAGTTTCACTTTGCTGTCTGAAAAAAGCTGTTATAAAGCTGCAGTGCACATGCCCAAAAATGACGTCATTAACAATGTGCCAATGGGTTTGTGAGAGTTAGAAACAAGTTTGACAGATTTAAATAGTCTACTTCCTTGTTTTGTGGTAAGAAAATTAGATACCCCACATCTTCAACTGTGAGACTGCAGATTTGTTGACCTGATCTGTAATGACCAATGCCAAACCAGAATCTAAATGAAACTTGCACAAAGCTCAATTTCTGCTCTGTCAGCCTAAATAAACAAAAGTGAAATGATTTTTAAGATTTATTTTTAAGCCATGACAATATGACAAGTTTGTACCCAGTCCTAAACAATTTTGTGGATTTCCATTTTGGATATTTCTTTTAAAAACAGTAAATCTCCCAAAAAGTTTTATAGGCCCTTGCCCCCCATCTGAGATGGATGTAATCAAATTCTAGAACGTGAACACAGCCTATTGACAGAACCAGTGATACCAGTCGGCGGGCAGCACTGACAGAGTCTAAAACGCTTTAGGTCCAAACTAAGGGTTATGGTACACAGAGCAGCAAACAGGACAGATTTCTGATCGTCAACGCCTTGAAATTAGTTAATGAAGCACAAACAATACAACTATTGTTGTTAACAGGAGTTGTGGAAAATAGCTAAAATGGAAGATTATTTCAAGACGGAGGTTGAGAAGAAACTCAATCTAACTACCACAACTAAAAACGAACATAAAAGTCTAAGATCAGATAAAGGAGAACACAGCTAGAAAAAGCAATACCAGCACAAGAATCAGTCCTGACTCCTGAATAGATGGAAATTATACATTTTCTGGATACAAAGACAGAGTATTCCTGCTCTACTCCTAAGATTATAAGCTTCACTCTGGTTGGGTAAAACAGTAAAGGCAGCTAAATAGAATATTTTAGTGAGGTGAAACAACATAACAAAATGAAAGTGGTGTACAAAGTACACACAACTGCACAACTGTCATTTTTGTTTGCAACAGTGACCAAAGAAAATTGACATACATGTTCTACAGCAGAAATCCAAAACATGCAGCTGGTTCTAGATATGCGACAAATAAAAAATGCCAACATTACATTACATCAAAAAGAAAGAAAAAAAGACAACTGAATATTGTTTATTTTGTATAAAATAAAATAAAACAAAATAAAATGGCAACACGTAAATATTCATGACTCACTGTTTGCTACCCCAGGGCTGCTGGGGCCGCTAGAAGAGCAATATAGAAGATTCATTTATTTATATGATTTATTTAGGGATATAAAATATTAGCTGTAACACTATTACACTGAAACTACATACTGATAATAAAAGAGATAAAATCATGCTAAATAGTTTGTAAGTTAACACATGGACTGTGTGTTTTTGTATACAATATATGTAGTTATTTGATGATAAATATGCATACACAGATTAGTGAATGTAATCCAAGGATATTGCATTGTTGTTATTGCATTATCTGCTCTTGTACTACTTTTGAATAGATTTTGATCAAACAGAGTGAGACGTAGCCTTTATTTTTCCATTTTGTTTTATTTAAATCAAAATATGAATGCCACATATATGGGAATTGAAGCACTGTAAAGCCCATTTCTGTACAGTTAGAGTTATTACATCAGAGCAGCTTATCCTCTGTGAACACCAGTATTAAACCTCGACTTGATGCAACCTACAGACCTGAGGGTGGATTTAAATCAGCACTACATAAAGCCGATATATTATCCAGCTGGCACGACCATTCACCTGCTGTGTCCAATCTGTGAAAAATGTCTGTTAAAGTCCTTTAAACTGAAGCACTGTCCTTCTTTGCTGCCAACAACCCAAGATGTTTTAGCAAGAAACTGTCCAAACACAAAAAGGGTCAATAAATAATGTATGCAAAATGTGTTAGAAACGGCAAATGAAGAATAGGAGGATTCCATATAGTCCACACTAAATATCACTGTTTACAGTTTGTATTCCAGGATGCTCGATGAATGTTATATTTCTTAGTCAGTTGTTCTGCTCCCTCTCACTTAGTTGTTCCGCTGCCTCTCACTCCGATGGGGTAGATTGGCTCTTGGTTTTGGCTGTGACGCGCCCCAAACGGTCAACAGCGACACTCTCAAAGGCTCGTCTCATCAGAGGATGCTCCTCCAGCACTTCGTTAAAACTGTCCACGCTCAGAGAGTACAGTCTGCAATATGTGTCTGCTCGGACACTGGCCGTGCGCCGCCCTTGTGTCAGCAGGCAGATCTCTATATGAGAAAAAACAGATAGTAAAAAAAACGTATTTAATTTTTTACTTTGTGTTTAATATAACTGTATCAAACTGACTTTTAGATCAGAGAAAAGATAGCAGCAGAAACGGCTGGAGTGGCTTAAATAAACATTTGTTCAAAGGTCAAAATGATTTACCCCCAAAATATGCTCCATCATTGAGCTTAATCTCCTTAGTGCCTCGTGGCATGACCGTGACAGCGCCGTGCTGAATGAAGTACATTTTTCGACCGAGAGTTCCTTCACGAATGATATAGTCCCCTGGCTGAAACACCTCAAACCTGAGTTTTGTCAAGATCACTGTCACAAAGTGTGGGTCTGTATTGGCAAACAAGGGCATGTTGGCAACCAGCCCCCGACAATTATAGCTGACAATTTCCTGACAAAGAAGAAAGAAGACTTTACAATAAAACAACAGATTTCCATGTGGAAACAATGACAATTCTCTGAAAAGAGTTTGAAACACACACCTCCTTAAGAGGGTCACTGAGCTCGCCGAGGATACTGTCTTCATCAAACATTTTGCCTTGAAAGCGCTGTTCATAATAGTCATGAATTCTCTGCCGGACGTCTGCTGGCAGTTTGTGAAACGACATGTACTGCTCCACTTGTTTGTACTAAAAATAAAACATGCAATTATAGAAACACAGTTTGAATGCCACATTTAATGAAAATTTGCATGAAATAATTACTCATTTATGTAATTTGCAGGATTTACTGCATTGTAAGTGGATTACCAAACTCATTTGTGATGGGCATTAACTAACAATCATCCAAAACAAAGGTACTGCCATTTGTCTGTGCTCGGGTTTATCTTGTGAAAATCCCCCTGTCAGGGTCACATTCAGGCCACAAAACCCATTAGATAATACACAGATTCTCTGGACATTTGGCTTATTTTCACTGAAACAGCACAAGCGGGTAAGCAGGCTGTGTGGTTGTGGCATTGCTGTGATATTGAACCATAAAGGGAACAAATTATGCAACTGTATGTGGATAACGTTAGATCTTTGTTACTTATAGTTTGGTCCTGGTTTACTCCTGCTTAAGACAGGGTTTAGAGCTGATCTAGGCCTGGTTAACTTCTGGATACTCTTCATTCCTAAATTAGTTTCAGATTAAAATTGTTTTAGTTTATAGGCCCAGTTTGTGCATAGTTTAGAGTGTACTTCTGGTTTAGTTTGGACTAGACTTATTCCTGAGGTTTTCCTGATTTAGTGCTAGAGAGTTAGTGTAGAATTGCATGTATATTAGCTGTACTTACTGCAAAAAACTTGAAAATCCTTGAACTAAGAGACATGTACCTTTTCCTGGTACTGGCGGTGGGAGGAGTCTAGGGATTGGACCAGGTTGGTTGCGTGCCCCAGGAACATGGCATAGCAGGTTGCCCCGACAACCATACTTATCATGGTGAGCCAGACGTCACTCAGGCCCTCCGGAGGGTGAGCCCCGTACCCGATACACAACATATGGCTCATAGCCATGAACAGGGCGTAGGAGTACTGGATGTGCCATGTTGAGTTCTGGGGGTCAAAGTCATTCTCATCAAATCAATAAAAATGTTTAAAAAAAAAAAAGTATTGTCAAGTACAGAATGTTAACGAGTAAGAAGAAGAAGAATAATTTTTATTTATAGAGCGCTTTTCCACCTAATAGGCACCCAAAGCGAGTAAGTTAATTAAAGGCCACATATTATGCATTATTTGTATTGTTATTTGCCTTTAAACATGCTCTTGAGTATCTTTACTTTAACATCTCATGTTTTAGAGTTAAATAAAAATGTTTTTTTCTTTTACAGAGAACAATATAACTTTATCACAGTCTTGGGAGACACCATATTGATTTAGCTGTGGCTCCATCTACTGGCTGCAAAGGCAATTACACATTTGTATATCCACAATGTTTTGCAATGCAGCTGTCCAGAGATGTGACTCAGTTGTAATGATCGGGATTAGACGGCAAAAATGCTCAGAGTGCGTCTGGCGATGATTCAAGGACTTATAACAGCAGAAAATTCTCGGATAAGTGATGTCATTAACAAACGTCATGTCAACAAAAGTGTTTTTGACGGTCGGAGGAGGAGAAGATTTTTCAAACCAAGATTCATCTAACAAGGTATCCAGGTATGTTTTTGATGACGGAACAATGTTAGAACATGGCTAAAAGCTCAAAAAAAGTTAAATTTGCATAATATTTGTCCTCCGATCTTCCCTGAGGAGTCCTTTTTGTTGTCATCTTGAATTACCTGTAAAAGTCTTCTTTATCCTCTTTCTTTTATCCCATACTCTATCCTTTATCCTCTAATCTATTTTCTGTTTGATGTTTTTTACCACTTTTTGCACTACTTTTGAAGGAGTGCATCTGTGGTCAATTATTGCTGGCAGGACCAACAACTACCACAAGAAATACATGTGAAATTTGTATGCTGTCATGGTCAAATATTTATATTTTATTTTTCTACATTGTAACATCAACTTGGCCAGTAACTACAGGGGAAGATTAGCATCTTGAAAAGGCATCTTTTTTTTGGTCCATGTAACACTGTACACTGTTCCCTTACTAAATAAGACATATCATACAATTTACTAGAATACAATTCATTTTGTAAAAAATCTGTAAAGCCCCTTGAGCGACATGAAAGGCAGTGCACAGGTCAATAAGGTCAAGAATAAATCAGCATTTTGTAGTTGGATTTCACAATAACAATCTAGAGTTGAACGAACACCCACATAAACCTAATGTGCAATAAGAAGTCCGACAATACTCACCACCATATTGTTCTTGGACACCCAGCAGTCTGAGGGGAAGTCCTGAAGCATAGGCACCATGAAGGTCAGGCAGCCGTCCCAGTGGCACAGCAGCAGCATCATCCCGATCAGGTTTGCGATGCGCACCACAGCACTGGCCAGGTCATAGGTCATGTGGAAGATCTAACATGTCACATTGACAAATAACATCATAAAAGTAGAAAAAATTAGGAAAATACAATGGTTGGATATACATGACAATTAGAAGTCTGCACAATATAAAAATATTCTCTTTTCCCAGTAGGAATGTGTAGAGAACAAAAAATAATGTTGTATTTACCTGTTCAAAATTGCCTTTCAATAACTGCATCTTCTTTTTTACCTGCAGCCTCTTTTTGTTCATTTGTGTTTTTGTCTACCCTGAACTGTGAAGCATCTTTAGTGCTATACAAGTATTATTATTACTATTATAACCATTATTATCAACTTCATACATCTTGATTTTTTTTGTCGAACACAGATGATGAAAGCCTATCCCACAAACCAAGTAATGTCAGTGTAGCAGATCAAAACATTCCATTCAGAATTTACTTTATTAGATTATTATTCTTTGATATATATTTATTTCATACCCTTATTTTAAATGAAAATTATGTTTATATGTTAAAACTTGTATATAGTCACGTTTGTTTTGTCAATGTAAGACTGTAATTGCATAATATATAGAATTGTTTTCTACCTCCTCCCATTGGTGGATGTATCTAATCAGTCGTGACAGTCGAAGAAGCCGCAGGAGGCTGAGGATTTTCGTGAAGCGAACGATGCGGAGGGCGCGAGCAGTGCGGTACACGTCTGTAGACTCCACCAGCCTCTCTAGATCCACAATCAGAAAGATATAGTCCACCGGTATCGATGAAATAAAGTCTACCAGGAACCAGGTGCGTAGATAATGCAGACGGATCTCCTTAGGGTCCAGGATGATGTGGCTGTCCTCTCCCAAAATACCAGTTCGAAAGTTAAAAATTAAGTCTAGTAAGAATAGAGTGTCAGAGAGGACGTTAAATGTGATCCAAGGAGGTGTGTTCTGGTCTTCGAAAAAGGTGATTCCCCACGGCAAGATCACCAAGTTACTCATCATCAAGATCAGCATGACGAGGTCCCAGTAAAACCTGTGCAAAGGAGAGCAAAGACATGCAAGGGCAAGTATTAGAGATCATTAAACTATTTTATTAAAATAGAATAGATCTTCTATGCTATTTGAAATTGACAAAGCCTTTGTCATGAAACCAGTTACACAGCCAACTGCATAATAGATTTTTACAGTAGATGATTTTCTGGCTTAATGTACAGTCACTGGAGAAGGAATTTGGCCCAAGACACGGCAACAATACTGTATGTATGTGGATTAACAACGCAATGAAATATTCTAAAAGGTGAATGAAAATCCAAATTCAATTTGTAACATATCCTTCACAAAAATGTCATTAAATGAGAGGCTTTCCAGAAGAAAATCTAAATAATAATAAAATGTAAAGTTTGAAAGCTTGCTTCAGGCTAATCAGCTACGTAGTAAGTAAGACCATCTTTTATTTTTTAATCTTTTAAACTGCTTATTTTAAAATTGCCAAATGTTTAGTTTTAAATGTATTATTTGGACTGAAATCAACTAAGTTATGAACATTAGTTACCACATAGCTGGTTGTGCTTTTAAACTCCGGCGGGCTTCTAAGGGGGCGGGAGTGTTGAGGTCCATACAGTGAAGTCAGACAGTCATGTCATCTGTCATAATGAAGACAACATTTGTACAGGTAAACTAAGTTTGCGTTATCCAATCCCCTGTGGAGGTTAAAGTTCTGGAGAGGATCAGTGCTCACTGATGACTCTGACTGAAGACACTCGGAAGTGTCTGACAAGGATGAAGTGTACATTAAATATTCACTGTGGGCCGTATTAATAAAGCAGGAGGGGTTGTGCTAATAGCTGAACTTACAACCTCAAAAGAAACATGCTTTTGCACTTTATCAGTATTTTTTTGGCAACTGTAAGAAGTATGAACCCTACGCAAATAATTATACGCGCTGTTGGGAAGTCATTAAATACATGTACATAAAATGCGTATTTAAAATTTAAATTTATTTGGTGTAGAACCAGATATTCTTTCATTTGTTGAAATTTAGAAAAAAAGAGATTTTCAAAGGCATCTATGGTAATACGTGTCTTGCCTGGCCCTCTTAGTGCACACTTGCAAGTCCTTGATAATGGCCTTAGTGAGAAAACTAAAAGAAAACACTGCTCTTGCGTGTGTGCATTTTTCCCCTTCTTTAATCAGTGATAAGTAAATCTAAACAGGTGGTGCAACAAAGATAAAGCTGTTTTATTCCTCACTATGCAACCCATTATGAAAGTATTCTGGATATTCAGAACACAATTCCTTGTGATCACAACCTAAAGAAGGCAGAAGTCAACACATGCCTGTGTGTTTTTGATGTTTCCTGCCCACATAATTTTAAAGGCTTTAAAAAATGTAACTGTTTGCATTATGTCCATGTTTTTCTAAACAAACTGTATCACGGTCAGGCACCGTTGGGTGGATACCAGCAGGCCCCTGTCTCTGCCGTTTTGGATTATTTTTATTTGTTTGGGATTGGCTCCACATTCATTAAACCATATTCATTTTAAGATCTATATCCCTTTCAGCTGACAATTAAACAGTAAATTCTGTCTGTCAGTACACTTAGCAGTATTTTCATTGACTATGATAGACAAACTACTGCTAATCAAGTACACATTATGGGCAACTGTCTACTCTATTCAACAGTACCGCTTTATGATTACCAATGCTTTGCAGCGTTTGATACAAAAAAAAACCTTTGACATAGGCTATCTAAACTTGGCCTGGGATAAAAAATATGATCCTGTTACATAATAAATGAACAGATGAACATCGCATTTAACAGTGCTCTTTAATCTAAGAGGTAATATTGCTAATTTCTGTCTCAGAGCTAGTTGCCGTTTTTTGTGTTGAATTCCTCAATGCCAAATCAGTCAGTAATCTATAGATAATTTTTCTGTTTTGGTTAGCAGTCAACTCCCCTCTTCTGGCACTGATTTAATAGGGTTTTTTTTTTTTTTTTGCTGAAACTGAATTGAGTAAATGGTTAAAAATGTTTGGATAAACATGCCGTTTCTGCTCATCACTGTCCTCTTCGTGGCTGCCCAACAGTCTCGTGTCGTGTTGTACTTCATGGCAACAAGACTTGGGTTTCTTTCTTACTGATTGTTTCCATCAACTGTCACTCAGTATCAGCTTCTGCCTCGCTCTCATTTTCACTACAGTTACATTATAGTCCAGGCTACTTTTGATTACCGAACACAGTGCCTGTCATTCACAGTGTGTGCCAAAAACTAAATGTTTTTGTATTCAAGAAGACTTTAAAGGTTATTTTTGTGCACATTTTAGGACCAAAGTAATTTGCTGAAAATTGCAGAAACGTCTGTGTGTTTTTAAAAATCTTATCACATAATGCAAATCAAAACATACTAGATTAAGGATAACATTTATTATTAATACCTGACCTCTAATGGTCTCTATTGTCAGTGCCCTCAGTCTCTACTATGGTTTACAAAGTGAATTGTCATGATCAGGTTTCCAGTAGATTACTGTTGGCTTCTTGTGGCTTACAACACAACTCAAGACGTCTTAATAACTAACCTACTAAATAAATAAATTATGGGTTAAATAAATTATGTTTACATCTACATATCATATGTGTATTGCAAAAACTGAATGAAAGAAGTTAGTTGGGTCAGGAAGGGCATCTTAGTTTTAGTTTAGTTTATTTATTTCATGAGACAGAGACAGTGTACAATGTACATTCATCTTAACAGGAGCATTGTACCAGGTTGTAGCACTTGTGCTAATTTACACCCATAGTCCCTGGGCAGGCTGATATTATACTTCATAAAAAGAATTCCAGGAAATGGCACAATAATGACCAATCCAACGTAAAAGCTCTGTGACATCATTCATATCTGTAGAACTGGATGTTCCCATTTGCTTGGAGAAACTGTCTCTGCACTGGATGAACTTACTTTTTTTTGTTTGAGTTTGAGTTTTTTGCACTTTTTTCTTTTCACAAAGGAGGGTCAGTTGCTTGAATTGACATTGTTTATTTAAACTGCTTTCTACCTGTGGCCCATCGAGCCAACTGTTGTTGTGATTTTGGCCGCTACAAAAATAAATTGATTTGATTTGATATCCATGTCTCTCAACAGCATAACATCAAACCATTCATTCTTTTCCAGAACATCACTCAGTCAATCTCCACAGCTCACACACACATAAGTTCGCATTATGGGAGCAAGTTTGATTTGAAAGGAACCATTTTTTTGCCAGGCGCGAAAATGTATGATGTATTTTAACATGTGATGAGCTCAGTTGGTAAATATCCCATTGGTGGACGGCCACACAAGAAAAAACTGAATGTCCAAATGTAGTCCAGCGATTAGGGATCCTGCGCTCACCGCGCCAATTAGATCGAGTGGATTGAGATGTTGTTTTAGAGCTCAAAGAAATTTAGTGGAGGAGGAGCCGTATTGTGAATGATCTTACACTGCAGAAAAAACATTTGTATACATAATCAAGTTTTCAAAACTTAGAATGGTATGTTTTACAAGAAAAGTGATGAAATAGATGACTTTTCTTAAGTACAACTAAAATCAATGTGCAAGAGGCAGAAGATTTGGGTGTGACTTGACTTGAAAATGGACTTAAGACTTAAGAGATGTTTTTTTCTCGAAAAAAACAAATACGTTTAAAAAACATTTTCTCTCTACAGTTGGTACTTAGATGTGAATAGGGCATTTTATTTATAAGAACCATTCACAAAAATCATATAAATTGAAAAATTATAAGCCGTTTTCGGTAATTTGACTGACAGTAAAATGACTCAAAGCACAGGACTTGGACTTGGACTTGACTTGGATTTGTGGACCATTGACTTAGATATCTCTGTCTATGACTTGGAATTGACGGCAAAGACTTGAAACTTGCAAAACACGGAGTTAGTCCCATCTCTGGATAGTTATAAGAACTGAAAAAGCTGGATCAGCGCATCTCTAATTGCACTGTTAACGGTAAACACATTGTTACTACTCTACACTATCTGTGTGTATGGTGTAACTGAAACCTCTTATTTCAATCTCTCTATGGGGTTTTATTTGTATTGTTCAATCTAATCTCAATCTGTACATGTCCTGTAGGGTTTTCTACCCTATATGAACAAACCCATTACAAATATTGTTTTCCTTAGTTCAACTCAAATCCATCATCATACACAGGAAATGTCCCCAATAGAGCATAAAGATGACAGTTTTACATTGACCTCAGCCAACCCACTCCTAAACTAAAACTGTTTTAATAACACCAAACTAATCTAAAGGGAAGTCGGAGCATAAGGTTTAAGATGAACAGGCCTTCGTTAATCCGGACCCCACCCCTCATCCCTTCGATGTCTGTTTTATTGCATAATAGAGCAAGATTAGAATTATAGGGACTTCTATCGACAATAATCCCTGTGCACGGTTTTAGCCACAGTCTGGCAGTAGCAGTACCGGATGTTTAAAAAGAATGTTTATTATTTAATAATGGACATTGGGCAGGTTGTCTTGTTCAGCACTTTTTACAGTTATTGTGGTGTTAATTGAATTGGTTTAGTTGGGGCCCCTCACGACTTTATTGTACTAGTTTAAACTTGATTCAGTCTATTCTTTTTAATGTGTTTTTTTACTCTTAAGACCTGGTTTAGCTGATATTAAGACATATTCAGAATCAGAATCAGAATTACTTTTATTTATCCCCAAGGGGAAATTCTTTTTGTTACATGTGCAACCGACCAGTAGTGACAGTAGTGATATTTTAGTTCTGTTTTTGACCTTGTATATAAAGAATAGTCCAGATTTTGAAAAATGTTTACCTTTCTGAGGTAGTTCTTTGTAACACAATAAAATGCCACACCATGTATTTATCTTCATAGAGGCCAAGTGTTCTTAATTTATCAGGCTCTCTATCACTAATCCAGCTGATCTTGTCCCATGCTCTATATCACTATTCAAATCTCTTCATCGCCTTATCGTGTGTGACTAAAATCATCTGCTCCAATGCCCTTGGAAAAGATCTGTCTGTTGTTGTTTCAGCCCTGTGTAATGCATGCATTTAAATAGGGATGTACTATCAAGGGTTAAATTTAAAAATATACATATACAGTGGCTAGAGATAGACATATTAGAGATATATTTGAGTGATGTGCAAAGACAATTATGCTGGGCGTCTGGCAGATCCCGAATGAGGACTAAAACTTTGATGAGTCCAAATTGATGAAACTAACAAACACCTAATGTAAGAACAGTAAGAAGCGATCATAAGTGTAAGTGTTGTGTGGTTTATAATCCTTGATTTAGTCAAATTTCTGTTCAGGTCTGGTTTAGAGCTGGTATTGTCCAATTTAGTTTAAGACTTCAGTTAGTGCTATATTAATCTTGTTTTGATTTTATTTAAGTAAGTTCAGATCTAGTTAGCACCTAGGTTTCCCTCATTATGTCTTAATATGTATTTGTTAGCAGTTTTCTGTAATTCTGTTTCACCATTTGGGAAGTCACATATTCTGCATAGAGCAACCTATATCTGGCTGACCACCTCTAACCTCATTTGTGAGTTACCTGAAGTCGCTGTAGGGGTGAATTATCCACACTCCAAAAGACTTGACCCTCTCCTGCTCGGCTGCGACCCCTTTGTGGCTTCCGAACATGCGCAGAGAGAACTTGTTGACCCCAGGCTGCAGCATGGACCCAAACTGCTTCTGGAAGTAGTTGGACTGGTCTTCAACTTCATCCTCCTCAATGCAGCCTTCTCCGTTAGTTTCCAGTAAACCATCTGGGTCCGCCGTGTAGTTATCATTGTGGGTTTTGACCAGGGTGAAAAGTGTCTTGCTCACCTCACTGCGTTTCTCTCCTTTAGGTGAGGGTGAGGGAGGTGGGCTCCTCTGGGACCCGCTTCTCCATCTTGAGAAACGAAGGCTGCTCCAACTGCGAAATCGGGGCGTCTCTTTGTGAGCAGGACTCTCACTAACACCTCGACGCTCATCCAGACTCTTGCAAGGGCTAGACATCTTCTATGAGTTATACTACAAAAATAGGCTTGTAATTTTTGACAACTTCTCCCAGAATTAAAATTTCTCAAAGGTGTCCATCATCAACTTTAAATGCCCACAAACTGATAATTAACTCAGTCATTTGGGCAAATGATGAAGAAATAAATACTTTTTAATTAGTTAGGCCTATCTAATTTGATCTATCCAACAATCATTATACTAAAATTCCATAATCTAATAAAATATCCACTGGACATGACAATACAGGTTAACAATGTAGATATGCAGCGTTCTGCAAACAATTAAAGAAAATGAAGAAAAAAGTACAGACCTACTGAGTCATTAATCTAATCTATGGGTTTACGATTATAAAAAAATCCAAATAAAAAATGTTGTGGAGTGGCTACATTGACTTTATAAAATAAATAAGAGCTACTGACTAAAGGTTAACAACATAAAAAAAAAACTTTTCTAAAATTGTGAAACTTTCCAAAATAACTATGGATGCATTACACAGACTTAAAAGAAGGAATGGCTATAAATCACATAGCTGTTATCTAATTACAGCCTAGACCGCATTAGACTAAAGCTAAAACCTAGTAGACTTGCCTACATCAATTCTGATGCAAATGCGTCAAAGTAAAGTTGCCAAAAAGGGTAGTGAAAAATCCTTCTCCCTGTGTGAGGTGGAGAGCCCTGCTGTGCGCTCGGTGTCTGTCCTCAGTCTCTGCACCGTGAGAGGGGCAGGACGAGCTCTCAGTAGCCAGCGGTAATCGGCTTGTGGGCGCATAACCGTGTCCACTCTCACCTCTCACCCCTCCCTCTCCTCTATGTGCCTGGGCGGCTGCGTGTCCCATGAACCACGTCCCATCCGGAGACGGAGATAAGACCAGAGGAGGTCACGGGCCGCAGGGCTACAGGTCAGCGATTACCCAAACATGATGAATTAATGATGATGAGAGGACAACCCCGTTCAGCGGAGAAGGAAGACCCAGGCTGAGGCAAGAGCCACTTCAGGTTTAATTGGTGCGTAATGGCGCCAAATGGAAATAACTGGAAATCAAACTGTTATTGGGTCCAGAGAAGCAGCCAGAAAAGCAATGTAAGTCAATTTTCCATCACATTATGTTAAAATGGAAATTTTATATATTTCTCATATATAATATTTCTCAAGCACAAGTCAACCTTTGATCAATGTCAAATTAAATTCTCCTCCGGGCCAGTGCAGTCGGAGCAGATCATTATACTGGATCTGTTAAACTGATCTTCCATGGCTTTACGCATGGGCAGGTAGTTATAGTCGAAGCACCAAAAGCTCATTATCACTTAACAACGTAATGCATTCTTAGAGCAGCAGTATTACCACACGCAGGAAAAGTTTAAGAATCCAAATATGGTTCAGTTAACTGGCTAAGTGACAGTTATTTGAGTCCATTCCTGTATGTTTGGCCCATAGTTTGGCCTGATGGCGACAACTAAATCCAATATGGCCGTGGGTGGGGTTTTAGTCACATGTCAGACATGTGGGTAAACGCTGCACAGGTAATGACTTTCGGATGGAATCAGAAACGTCTTGATTTTGAAAACAGTGTCCAGACTCTCCTGGACGAATGAACATACATCGACTCATTTGCACAGGTTACCTGTTAATCGGTGCTTGACATAAAAAGTCTCATCATGTTTCGTTGATGTAGACTAAGCAAACAGAAAAAAACGTAATAAAATAAAATAAATAAATAAAAAATAAAAATTGCTAATTTGTCTTACTGTTGGCTTTAGAAGCCTACTAGTACTTTTGACATTTTACAACTGGTGCATTATTCAATTTCATAGCATCACAGCATTGTGCGCCAATAGTCAACTTCTACGCAGCAAAGATAAGACGCAAAGGTAAGATGCAGAAGGAACACTCTTGGTTTTGTCCTAGTTTAGAAACTCTTATGTCTTTGTTTATCCTGGTTACGTCCATCCAGTCTAACCTGGCTCACGCCAGATTGATATGATGTGATATCACTAATATATCCATGGCATCATTCTGAATAGAGTTCTACATTCTCAAGAGTTTGTGAAATCACAAATATCAGCAGAATTCATATGGCAGGGCCAGGTTACATCCATACATACATCAAGATCAGGACCTCTGTGACACATATGCTTCTGCCATTGACAACATATTAACTGTGGGCCATTCTCTGCAGATCACATTTCCTCATCTTTATCTTTGGGGCTGTCTTTGTCTTGAAGGTGGTATAGGTGTCAAATTCACAACAGAACTTGAGAAGTTGCTATTACTTCACTACTGGGTCAAAGGCAGTAATCCTGCTCTTCTCTGCGCTCCAGTGACTTCATGGACAGTGGGATTAATCTGTAAGATCTGTACAAACAATGAAGTTGCCACTCTAAGTTTCGCTTGTCACTTCACTTTATTAATATCCTTTTTACCTATTTTGCTCATCTATTGGTCGGTTAAATGTTACCATGTTTCTTTCTCATATTTTTATTTTAAATAAACCATTTGGTCTTGCTAATCATCCTGAACAGACATCCTGATATCAATAGTCAGACAATATCATATCAATCCAACAGAAATATATTAAACAAATATATTAGACAAATGTGAAATATCTGTACAGTGAATCACAAGTAACTTGTGATTGTACCTGTATCTTTATATCCGCATAACACTGCGTATTTTTTTTTTACAAAATTGCTCAGCCCTACCCCAAGTAAAAGAAAGAATGCCAGCAGGGGGCATTTCATCTCATGATTAAAAACGTTGTTATGAATGGGGTATCAAGAAATCTAGTTAGAGCCTCTCATATTTTTCCACAGAACAGAGCGAGTCAAACATTACTCTCTCACTACTCGCTGATTTGCTTTGTTTAATTGAATCTTGCTGTATATTTGACTGATTTCTGATGCTGGCTTTTTATTTATTTATTTATTTTTTTAACCAAAAACACAAGTCAAAACCCACTGCGCATCTGGAATCATAAAGATAATTAAGAGTGACTTATTTTAATTGAACATTTCAACTCATGTATGAAGATGAAGTTAAATATTTCCAAGTCGAATGTGGTGCATGATTTTTTAGGATTTGAACACAACAAAAGTTGTTAGGTGAACAGGCCATTTAGCAAAATATGAAAACGTAAGATAGTGAAAGAGAGTGAAGCAGCACCATCTACTGGTAAAAAAATCTTACAGCACCTGGCCCCCTCCGCATCAGTAGACAAGAGACTTGGGAGGGGGGGATTACTTCACTACTTTGATTTCTTTAGATGAAACTCGCAGTATAAAGAGTGCTAGCAATAAGACACACCCTTGCCATGCTCCGTTGCTGGTGCTGGTAATAGGACTAGGCAACAAAAGACTTTTTTTTAATTTTTTTTTTTATTCCTCTTAAAAATATAAACTATTTATAGCTGAACTCTGATTATTATTAGTTATTGCTCAGCCCTAGTCGATAATATTGAGACAAAACCTAGCAAATATCTTTACAAAACTATTTTTGTTCAATATAAATGGTAAATGGTCGCATTTATAAAGCGCTTTTCTACCTTTCAAGGCACTTTACATCAAGGAACCACTCACCCATTGACACACATTCACTCCTGTGTACGCAGACACCAAAAGTGAGCATGTATTTTGTTTACTGCCCAGTTTGTTATGGTGTAAGTAGGTAACTTATAGTCATGTGTTTCTGAAATAGCTAAAAAAAAAAATAATGAAATAGTCTCAAGCAATAAGATGGAGCTTCCTGTGTTTGTGACCATGTTTGAAATTGCTTCATCATTTTTGTGTTGATACCGTGCGTCAGCAAAACCCAATCAAAATCACATCCCGTCAAAATGCACCAATGTCTTTAATAAGCAATCTAAATGTCCACACAGCATTTTTGGCATGAATGTTCATCCTTGGATGGTCAAGTTTCTAAGCTTATCTCAACCACTCGTCATACCACCTCTGCCTCCCAAAACAACAATTTCCAAGCATTACACGCCCACTTAACTTGCTCGATTGCTAATAAAAGCGGCTGGTGTGACTCTTTGTAACTTAATCTTCATACAACTTTGGAGCCGGACTTTTGCTTTTTGATGCTAAGCTATTTCAGAAATGAGTGCAGCAGTATTTTTGACTATTGTCCTTCTGACCTTTTACAATGCCAATTTGGGAGGTAAATAATCTTCCTTCATCAACGCTCAGTGTCATATTTCTTCTTTTATTCTTCTTTATGTTATGTTACGTTATGTTATCAATAAGCTTCAGTGCTCAAAATGAACATGGGACACTATCTTGTTTTTCTTTGTTTGGCACCACAATCACAAGACATTTTGCAGTAACAGATTTTGTTTTGGTTTTTTTACAGTGACCCTGTTGGAAGAGCCTGTCCCGTTCCCGCCGGCTCCTCCCACGACTGATAATATTGTCGCTTTGTGTAACTATAGCAACAGTCGCCACAGATACCTGTCTGACTCCATTCCGTCGTCGTGGAGCAGCCACTTTCGCCGCCGGGCCGCTGCCATCAACCGCCTGGAGTCATGGTACCAATTCTGCTGCAGTACACACAGTACGACACAGCCCAGCATCGTCCTCTGCTGCACCCAACAAGCAGTAAGTCAAACTTCAGACAATTTGTTCACAGCAGTGCCCCCATGGTCTTAATGAAAACCTGAACGTAAATTTCCATATTTTGTTGTTCATGGTATTATTATAATCACATAAAAGTAACAATTGATCAAATGGGAAGGGTTAAAGATTGAATAAAGGCAACAAGTGACAACTTTGCTTGGATAAAATTATTCAAATTAATAATTTCGCTTTGAATATTGGTTAGATCCTTACCATATTTTATTTATTTATTTATATTTATTTATTAGTACTCAGCTAACGTTAGAAGTGGTCGGCAATATTGACAAAAAGTAATATTTTGATTATTTTTTGATATCCAGATGACGATAGTTAGACAATATTACATCCAACAGAAATGTGTCTTTAAAGGTATTAGTTGATACTTAATTATTAATTGATGAAAATTTGAAATGTCTAACATTAATCCCAGAAATATCACCATATACCCTTATTTGAAAGTTCAGGACATAACCTTTTCTTTTTTTGTATCAACTCTTTTTTTTGCATGTTTTACTATAATAATATACTTGATATTAAAATTTTATATTCACAGTATTATCTGAATTTCAAATAATGCATAAATTCAGCTGACCAAGCAGTTCCCCTTTGCATCAAGCCAATGTCTATTTTATAATGTAGCGAATATTCTCTCTTTTGCTTTAGTGGATGCAGACTCTCTCTCAGTTCTGTGTAGAGGAGTTTTCGACGATGACTGCAGCGTACGACTGCTGCAGACTACAGGGCCCTGATCGGTGGACGTGTTTCTCCACTGAGACGTTCAATCCAAGATACAATCCCACGCTGGAATACGTCACACAATTCACTCCCCACGCTGAAGGCTTTGTCTTCAAAAAAGAAGAATGTCCACAATTGTGATTGTTTTATGTTTAAATGCTTTTCATTCAGTATTCATGGCCCAATACTGCAATTCATGCTATTATTCTGTGGTCCATTGTTTTGTGTTGCACCAAAGTTTGTGAGCGTGTGTACTGGCAAAATCTTATTCTTGTTTCTGGTCAATTATCTCATTAGCTTTTGGCTTCATTGTTGATTAACTAATTCATTGAATCCATGGAGTAACATTTTGAAATGGAGTTGTTATAATGAAAAATAATGATGAAAAAACAAACATTGAAAAGTGTATGTTTTTGAATAAACAAATATGCTCTCTGATCAGAACTTGTTTTATGATCTGTTTTTATTAACTTATTACTAATGTTAAGAGTGTGACGCACCTATATTAAGCATTGTTTCTTGGATTTAGGATTAAAGAGCAATATGAAATCACATTATTTTTTACATTCAAAATAGTATTAACAAAAATGTTTGTATTAGTCAGCTTTATAAAATACTTGACTGTACATGCAGAGACACATAGAGGAATATTTTTACAAACAATTTTAATTGTTTGTCCATGGTTTAATCTTGTACATTATTCAAAACACTGCTTCCGGTGCTAGGTGTAAACCGGAAGTATGCAGTGAACACAGGAGCTGGCTTTGGCTTTACTTCCGTGTTTATTAGTTTAGTTTGGGAAGTAACTTTTAAGGATAGCGAAGTTATTTCAGTCTCTAAAACGGATACGCGACATTTTCGCATCGTTTTGACTAGTAAGTCATCATGTTGGTGTTTTAAACGCATTTTACACGTTTATATTATTAGGCGTTTTATTTTAAAGGCAAAAGTTGGCCAACCGGTTAGGTTTTTTTCGGTTGACTGGCGAAGTTTCGCTTAGTGGCTTTCATAACAGCGACAGTACAAAGTTAGAAAAAACTAAACACATAATCTTAAAATCGCATTACACGTAGCTTGATGTTGTTTATTCTTTTGCATTTTGGTTAACTAGAGGTCAAATTGTTTGATACGTGGCTGCTTTCAATACCTGTGGCATGAAGTCACCCGTAATGGTGTTTTGTTGTTAGTTTATCTGTTGCTTGTTGTCGCAGGAGTCAAAGGAGACCAGCCCAAACCAAGTGTCAACATCTGGCCAGCCCTGACTGAGTGCAGTTTTATCTGAATGGCCACAGCAGCAGAGGATCCTCCAGGGCTGCAGGACCTGACTGGGAGTAAGACATTTATATGTGGATTAAGATGTCCATTGGTGCATTTGTGTACCATGTTGTACTAGGATCTTGAATATATAGAATAGGGCTGCAACCATTAATTGTCAACCAGTTCACTATTTAAAAAGTAATCATATTTTGAAATCATCATCTGGATGATACACACTATCTGGACATATTCTCATTTGAAAAGTTCATTCTGTTCATTCACCCTTTATTTGGCTGAAAATTATTTCAATTTCTCTATTATTATTATTATTATTATACATAAACATTTTAAATGTTTATGGATTGAGTAGTACTTTTGGGAAAACTTGCTCACTTAAAACGGCAAACAACATCAGAATGATTTAATTTTCTTTAATAATGTTGTAGAAACTTTCAATAACCATTCTAGACAGACATGCATATATTATAGGTCTTGTACTATATTCTCCTGCCCCTATTATTACATAATTTGCATATTTAATTATTTTTGTACGCCAAGTGTAATGGAAAATTGTTTCCTCCATGCCACACAAAGCTGGTCACTTGTGGAGAAGACTGTCATCTTTCAGAGGTAAAACTGAAGATGTGTGAGCAGATGCATAAATCTTGGCTGACTTCTCGTTTTTCATTGCTTTGCCTGATTTGAGCAGTAATTGTGAAGCTGTAGTGATAGTATGTGACTAATTCATTCATTCATCATCTTTTTATATGTGATTATAAAAGGATATCTTTTTGTTAATTTAGATTCAGCAGGAGCTCGGCGGCCTACTTTACCAGATGTAAGTAAACTCCGTCATTGTGCAAGATAAATACTGTTTGTTCATTGTAAAATTTACCAAGAATTTGACCAACACATCCTCTTCTGCTTCCCCTTCATACAATTACGCTGACATGTACAAAGTGGTTTTCCTGTAGTGACTTTCCATTCTGCCATTCATAGGGTCCAGGCATGCCTCAGGCCAATAAGAAAACTATTGGCCATCGAGGAATTGATCCCACGGGTGAAACTACATACAAAAAGGTGGGAAATTGGACATTAACTGTAATCAACGTAGAAAACGAATTCAAGATACAAGACCTTCATATTAATTGAGTGATAAAGATTCAAAGTAGCCTTCCTCTACACAGTTTCTTTGGCTTTTAAACAACATTTTTAATTTCTAAAATAACAGGTCAATATTGTTGAAATTCAAATTACAAATAGTTACAAACTGAAATGTAAAGTGAGCAACTACAGATAGATCTCCTGGTATCCAATGTTCATTTTCGTGACAATTCTGTGAACATAGTCTGTGCTTTTAAATTTAAGTTTAGTACTGTTCTTCTTTTTTGTGTGCAAATATATTATATTTATCTATTATATACAATTTGGATCTCTTTTGTTGTTGGATAATATTTTAAAAGTACACCAGGTGTATGTTTTCTAGTTGAGAGTCTCCCAACTGATTTTCTCATAAAATTGTTTTTGCTTTGCCTGGAAGGTTCCACAGTATGATATAAACGCATCTATTTTTCATTTATCCAGTTGAAATAGTTTTTATTGCACAAAATGTACTTCGTTTGCTGCTTCTCTCCAGGAGATTGCTTGGTTTTATCCCACCTACATGGAGAATATGATGTTTCATACCCTCCACCAGCAAAGTACATGGTGCCCCATTAATGTACATTTTTGGTGTGTTTTTCAGACCACTTCATCAGCTCTAAAGGGAGCCATCCAATTGGGCATCACACACACAGTAGGAAGTCTGAGCCAGAAGCCTGAAAGAGATGTATTGCTCCAGGACTTTGAAGTGGTTGAGAGCATCTTTTTCCCCAGGTTAGTAAATCAAACAATACTTTAATGCCTTTGATCTATTGTAGGTATTGATGGTGGTAGTTGTAGGGTTTTTATCATTTCAACCATATGTGATTATGGCAATTATTAGTGACTTTTCCTGTTCAGCCTTTTGGTCACGTGGTTGACGTGACCTTTTTTTTATATATCTTTGTCAGTGAAGGCAGTAATCTGACACCAGCGCATCATTATGGAGACTTTAGGTTCAAGACGTATGCCCCAATTGCCTTTCGGTACTTCAGGGAGATGTTTGGTATACGACCTGATGACTACATGGTATTATTTCTTTTTGTATTTCAAATGTATAACACTGCAAAACATTTGACCACTGCATGAGCATGTAAGCGGTGAAACGGATGATGCAGATCAGATTATCATATTTTTACACTGGTATTTTCAATAGTAATTTTCCCCCTTTATTTGCTCTGCTTCCAGTATTCCCTGTGTAATGAGGAGCTAATTGAGTTGTCAAACCCTGGGGCCAGTGGATCTCTTTTCTATGTGTCGAGAGATGACGAGTTTATTATCAAAACTGTGCAGCACAAAGAAGCTGAATTTTTGCAGAAACTTCTTCCAGGGTACTTTATGGTAAGTGAGCATGGCAGATGAAGACGTCAAACTGGAATGGTGTTTTTTTAATTTAACATCAGGGCATTCATCTTTTCCCCAGAACTTAAATCAGAACAAGAGGACGTTACTACCAAAGTTTTACGGACTTTACTGTGTCCAGTCGGGGGGTAAAAACATCCGTATCGTGGTCATGAACAATCTGCTCCCAAGTGCTGTCAAAATGCATCAAAAGTACGATCTGAAAGGCTCTACCTACAAGCGCCGAGCGTCTGCGAAAGAGAGATCAAAGGGCGTGCCTACCTTCAAGGACCTAGACTTCTTTCAGGAAATGCCTGATGGTTTGTTAATGGATGGAGAGACCTACAACGCTGTGTGCAAGACCATCCAGAGAGATTGCCTGGTATGTGCTGATCTTATCTACATGTGAAGATGTACTAAGGCTGTGTTTTGACAAGGACTTTCCCTTCTCAAAAAGTCAATCAAATCAAATAACTGTGTCCTTGGGCAACACACAGGGTGAATCTTGGAAGTTCTCTAACTTTTAATTAAATGTACGTTTTATTTTGACAGCTTTTGCAGAGTTTCAAGATTATGGACTACAGCCTTTTGGTGGGAGTTCATAATGTGAATCAAGCAAGCGCGGACGCTGGCGCAGTGTCTTTGGACCAAGCTAGACCCCAAGTCCAAAAGCCTCTGTACTGCACGGCGTTGGAGGCTATTCAATCAGAGCCGACCAGAATGGGGTCCTTGGACATGGAGGACAAGTGAGTGACTGGATACAAATATGAACCAAGATATTCACATAAGTTTCTGTTAATAACTAAAGGCTGGTGGAGCCCTGGAACGGGTAAATTATTAACAAGTCCATTACCTGTTGTATAATCTGTTGACGTGATGGGGACTTAGAGGTACAATACAAAGAAAGTCTTTCTGCAGATGTAAGGAAGTAGCTTTTAACTCTTTTGGTTTGTTGTGTTTCAGGACGGGAGGAATTCCAGCGAAAAACTCCAAAGGAGAACGGTTATTGGTTTACATCGGTATCATTGACATTCTGCAGTCCTACAGGTAAATCCATGTTTGTTTAATGCCTTGGCTAACAACTACTGTTTGCATGCCAACCAAAATAACTAAGATAAATAAACAGTAAAATAACACATGAGTACTTTCGAAATGTCATGACCAAAAGTGAAAAACATAATATAATGAATAAAGGGCTGAAACCACAGCTCTAGAAATCATTGTTTGTCTGTTTATATAAAGAAATGAAAGTACTTTCCTTTGCTAAGACTAATAATAATAATCCTCAAGTGCGTCTGTTTAAGTCTGTCTCTGTTTTTATAAACCTAAATTGTGCATTTTACATTTTAAGTAAGGCTATTTCACCTTTCAACAAGCGCATAATAGATTGCCACTGTTCTATTCCCTCTCAGATTAAGTCAATGCATTGTAATTAATATTGCATCCATGCTTATAAATGCCTTTAATTTGTTTTAGATTGGCCAAAAAGCTTGAACATTCCTGGAAAGCCCTGGTTCACGACGGGGTATGGTATCTTTGGTGAATCTACCATATATATACATAATTTTTTTTTTTTATATATATATAGACTTAAGTCAGTCTGTGTTTTTCAGGATACTGTCTCAGTGCACAGACCAAGTTTCTACGCCGACCGCTTTCAGAAGTTCATGTGCAACACGGTCTTCAGAAAGATTGCAGGTGACTACATTTGTGCACAAAAACATTGTGATTACAATGTGTTATGATTTATAACTTTATACTTTTAATATTTAAAACACTTATTTTATAATCAGTGAAAACCTCTCCGACTAAGAAGCGTCGTGCTGTGGGTCACATTCCTCTCCGAAAAGTCCCAGTCTTCTTGACACAGGCCAGCTCAGACTCCAGATCTGACCCAGAGGGTGAGAGCGGTAAGAAAACTGGGCGTGTGGGCTTTGTTTCTGATCCTCTCGTGATAGTCCCTGTACTGTACCAACATGCTACTGGACTAATCCGCTGCCTGTTCTCTCCTCTGGGTTTCAGGCATACAGCCAGGACGTCCTGACCTCCTCCCAAAAGCATTATCAAACACCAACAACTTTGACAAGACCATGGAACACACTGTCTCAATCTCTCTAGAAAACACTGCCTCCTCTCAGCAAGAGGCATCATCTTTGGACCACAGCAAGTAAGTAGGCAATAGGCATATAATACTGAAGAGCAAATAAATATCAACCTACCCATTATGAACTCATGTAGACTTATACCTTGTACATATTTCTCCTCATAATTATTTGTTAGTTTGTGTCTTAAGGCTTAAACTATTTTTGAAGGAGAACTTTGTCTTTTAGATGCTCTAACATATTATCTTTTATTTAATTATTTAATTCTTGCAGAGCTCAGTCTGAACCATTAGAAGAAAGTCTTGGTGCAATCTCACTGAGTGACGTAGTTCCTCACATAAACAACTGTTCTGTGAGTCTTTTTTTTTCATTTTACATTTTATATATATTTACTTATTTCTAACAATTTCTCTTTTTTTCAGGTTTAATTATTGTGGACAGACAATATGAATATTTGAATGTGGCCCAAGGTACCAACAATATATTACTACACAATTTCTTTTGAGAAAAACATGCACTTTTCCAGGTTTCCAGACTTGATTTTTGCATATTTGGTAGATTTTTGTAGCACTAGAATAAATTGCGGTCTTGTACTGTACACTACTCACCAGAAAATAAGGTTGTCATTCCCTCAAAATTGCAACCTATATTTGTTATTTATACACCTAAACTGACCACACACCACTAGGCCACCAATCGTACATATGCAGTGGTAGGTGGACTAAGAAAACCACTTTAACCACCAAATATTTGGAAACACTGCAGGTTTGGTACTGATGGACTAAGGTAAACAATTTTAATCCCTTCTTTTTGTTTTAACACGTTTTTTAAGTGTTACTTTGTGTTTGTTATGCAGAGACTGTTACACAAAACTTGTTTATGGACTTTTTTTTCACTAGGTATTCTTGATTAACCTGCCCAGGTTAATTTTTGGGTACAAAATATGCTGGAAAAAAGAAACTGCTGAGCCTTACATTTTTACTATTAGATATGAAGTCACCTTCAGCTAATTTTAAACTATTGTTTGACACTGGGCTTATGTTACTTTTATATTGTTTTTATGTAATTGTTGGTAAAATATGGACCATCTTGGTTGAGGGCACAGTTGTTGTGAGTGAAGATTTAATTAATTGTGGCCTTTTTCCATACTTTAAGCTAACTTTCACATTAATATGACTTTTAAAAGGAGTGATTGTTAATGCTGGAACCACAATACAGATATTCCCCTGTGTACCAAAGAGTAGAACCTTATTAAAAATGGTACAATCATTTTTTAACTTATGTGTGAATAGCAACTTATTTTAGGTTTTAGATGTTTTAATACAATATTTGTACACACCCTCTGGATGTGTGCTTTTTTGGTCCACTCATTCACTCACTCTGTTAGCCCCTTTGAACAAATATAAAGCCCAAAAATATAACACTGCTTTTCATTGTAGATCACAATTAATTATAAATGCATGAATTTACTGTCTATATGTGATTAATGCTCTTGTTTTCAGTTTAACCACTGAATGTCATAGGTTAGGCCTTCTTTGGGTCCAACAGCAGTTGGTTTTCAAGCCAATTACTGATATAAAGTAACGTATTGCAATAAAAGCACAAACAAAGGTTATAAAGGGTTGCTTTGAGATAATAAGGTAATATGTTTCCTTTCAATTTCTGTGAATGTATAATACACTTAACAACACAATTATTTTTTCCTAAAAATTTCATTCCATGCTCTTGTAGGCAGGATTATGGCCTAACATTTGGCCGTTGTCTGCTTATTCTTCTAATCTTGTCTTGAGAGCTTGCCAATAATGTTGCTGCTAATATTATGTACTTTTAGTTATGGACATAGCATGAAATGTTATAAATGTCATAAATGCAGTATATGGTTGACTCAAATCAGAATTAAAATGTGAGAAATCCATTGGTGGTGGTGGTGGTACTATGGTATTATGAATCTACAATGTTTATTTTTCAGCCATATTTAATTATATGTTTGAAAAGTTAGATTGATTTGGCTTCTGGGTACAAATTATGATATGTGCAATAACTCAATGAACAATTCACAGAACTTGGTATCACATAGTATTACTACATCTACTGTATGATTACAAATACGTCTGTTGCCTCTGTTGGTGTTTAAGAAAAAAGTATACTTACCTTGTCTAATTAGGTAGCAGTAAATTTTGAGTGCTTGGTGTCACTGGAGAAGGGTTCTAACCCGCATTAACTTTTTGTAATAACCACTGATTAAAAGCTGTATATTTTCTGTAAAATATGTATTGCAATATGTATTTACATACTCTTTTGGGGCTTTATTTAGCCCTTTTCTTCATTCATTCTAGAAATGTAAAATATTTAAATAAAAATAAACCCTTAAAAATGTTTAAGTAATAACTCCTTTATAACACAAGTTTAGTGTATGCTAATAAAAAAAAAGATTAAAGCACAATTCACTGGCTATCTTTACATAGACACAAAAAAAAATCTGATCATTTATCAGATATAGTTATCAGATTATTGTAATGACGTGAACAGTGGCTACGGTTATAAGACATTACAAGATCATTAAAATTAAGAAGTTATTAATAAATCTGCGAGTAAAGAGATTTATTTATGATCACAATCCCTCTGATTACTCACGTCAGATTTTGTGGTTATCAATCCATTTAAATCCAGAAATTTGATGTAAATCTATAATTATTATCTATAGTTATCTGATAATTCGAGTTATCTGTTTTTTTTACTGACCATGTAAAATGTCCTCAGTGATTCAATCTAATAATTATTAATTATAAATATTTTTAATTCTGGGGTAAATACTCTTTTAACTGTACCCAACAACGTCTCTAGCACTGGTTTGACATTCACCAATCATATTTCCTCTTGTTGAGCTTCTGTCCAATCAGATGCGAGTTTGCAGTAATGTGACAAACGGCAACAACAACTTTCCAAAATGGTGCTCGAAAGTACTATGGTCTGGTAAGAAATGATAAATACACAGTTATATTGGGTTTTCTTGAATAAAAAATACACCCAAGGGCACCGTATACAATATCACATGCTCAGTGTTTATAAATTATGTTTTGGATCGTTTCTTTTTGTTATTTTTTTGTGGTTTAGTCTGTCAAACTGGCTAGCTTAATGCTCAACCGAGGGGCTGAGTCATTGTAGCTAATGTTTTGCTTTAGTATGACAAAGGAAATTCATGTAGTTTTTTTTACAATTAACAGGCATATAGTAAGATGCTGAAGAAGAGTACACTGTGATAAAATAACTTGGAACAGAGCAGTATTTGTATTATTTCTGTGGTTGACTTTGCTAACTAGCGAGTAAAAATTATTTATAAGGATTGGCTAACACTAGCGCTGCTAATACGTGTAATTACGAGGATTTTCACAAAATCAGTGTTACATTGATGCTAAATATTGCCCCTTTCATGTGTTGTATGTATGTTGTTTAGTGTGGACAACAGTGAATATATGAGAAATGGAGATTTTCTACCAACCAGACTACAGGCTCAACAAGATGCTGTCAACATCGTTTGTCATTCAAAGACACGAAGCAACCCAGAAAACAACGTGGGACTCATCACAATGGCAAAGTTAGTTTATTTAAATGTTTTGGCAAATTTTCTGCCATTTGTCTATTTTGGTCTTTTCTACTGTTTCATTTTAACGTTTCAGGTAGCATTTCAAAAGTATATTGAGATGGGTAACTGTCAGACCAATTTAATTTTGTAGTAATAATAATAACTGTATGAGTGGTTGAATAGTCACCAACGTAAATATGAGGTTTAATGTTTGCGCATTTTCCATTTGAATAATGGCTGTACAATTATGGAGGAAAATTGTAAGATTTTTAAACGCAGGATTCTATTCATATTGCACACTGTAAACACATCCTGGAGCAACAACATGCGTACTAGAGCTGGGGCGATGCACATTTGTCACGATACAATACAATATGTATGCAATATATGATCTATTTCATAGATCATATATTTGGTTTGGTATTAATAAGTATTGCCTTACTTCACGCATATAAAAAATGAAAAAAAAAGTTATTACTTAGTATTAAGTAATAACTTTATTTAGTACTTCTACTAAATAAAGTTGAATATAATGCACAAGTTTCTAAATCTTAGAAACTAACTGTAAATCAGTGAGACATTTATAAAAATGCTAATGCCCATTTCTGGCTAAGGTTGCAACAAAAACTTTCTTCCTTATTTAATAATTTCCCACCAAAGTTATTGTTAACAAAACTGACACTAACAATGGCTTTGTTTGTAACCTAGTAACAAACACATTAAAATTAAATTAAAGTCCTTTTTACATTATTTCATCACGTCATGTTTGGCAGCGCAGTAGTTAGTTAGGTGTTCTCTCTCCTATAAAATTCATATCACTGTAACTGTGAAAGCACTGGAGCACTGCTTTATTATAAACATGTTTATTATAAACATGTCATTAAAGTATTACACGTTTGTATGTTGTAATGTTTCCAATATGATACGACAACAAGACTGTATGACAATATATTACAAAACGATATTTTGCCAGTAATTTGGATATTGCTTACTGTATAATTGATGTATAATTGATAGAGGATTTCTGGCTCCTACTCCCCATTTGATGTGGCATCATCACATTGTAGTCCTGATAACAGACCAGTATTTAACTGGTATGTAATGCTTTTGTATTAACATGTCTCCTGCCATGTTTTTGATCTTGAGTAGTAACTGTGAGGTCCTGACCACACTGACACCAGACACTGGACGCATATTGTCCAAACTTCACGCGGTCCAACCCAAAGGGAGAATCTGCTTCTGCACCGGTATCAGAGTGGCACATGTATGTATTTTTTTAATCATATGGCATTTTTAGATATTAAAATGCGATTTACTTTTCTAATCATTCTTTATTTTCTCTCCACAGTTAGCCCTAAAGCACAGACAAGGCAAAAACCACAAGATGAGGATTATAGCTTTTGTTGGGAGTCCAGTGGAGGATAATGAAAAAGACGTAGGTGTACTTTTTACAGTATTTTCTTTGTAAAGTAATATTATTTTGTATTCACTGGTTTATTGTTTCTGTAGCTTGTCAAAATGGCTAAACGGTTGAAGAAAGAGAAGGTTAATGTGGACATTATTAACTTTGGAGAAGAGGTGCAAGATTGCATTGATCACTTTTTGTCATTCAGTCAATCCAGTTCAGTCCAAGTCCTGTAAATGGTATCTTTGATTCTGTAATGACAGGAGGTGAACACAGAGAAACTGACAGCCTTCATAAACACTCTGAATGGTAAAGAGGGGACTGGCTCTCACTTGGTGACGGTTCCTCCTGGACCCAGTTTGGCCGATGCTTTGCTCTCGTCCCCCATCCTGGCTGGAGAGGGAGGCTCCATGATGGGTCTCGGCGCCAGCGACTTTGAGTTTGGCGTCGATCCAAGTGCTGATCCAGAACTGGCTCTGGTAAGAAAATGTAGTGTACATTTTAACCTTAATAAATATATTTTTTATTAGTTGTTCAATTATGTCCTTGTTTGTTTAGGCCCTGCGTGTTTCGATGGAGGAACAGCGACAGAGGCAGGAGGAAGAGGCCCGTAGAGCGACTGCTGCTTCTGCTGCTGAGGCCGGCGTGACCACTCCCTCTGCAGACGGTAAAGGAACCGTTTACATTGTTTGACAGTCTCAGTTCTCTAAAGCCAAAGAAAAGTTTTAATGCCTTAAGAAGAGTTTAGAATGTTTAACAATCTCAATTCTCTAACCCAAGACACTATCCAAAAAGTCACTAATTATATCTCACTAATTTAGGTGGTTTTAAATTATTTATTTAAAAGGTTCTTTTTTCAGGAACTTTTGTTTCTTTACCTGACAGTTTTACTTTTAAATAAATTATCAGAAAACCAAGTAAACCTCATTGGATCTACTATACACAAATCAATGATCAATTACCAATCAGTGTGTATTAACATATCCTTAACATATCCCACAGAGTCCGAAGAAGCCTTACTGAAAATGTCTGTATCCCAGCCCGACACTGGAGCTGCCGTGCTCCCCGACTTTAGCAGCATGACAGAGGAAGAACAGATTGCTTATGCCATGCAGATGTCTCTGGCCGGAGGAGGTGGACACAGTACATTCAGCTACACAACAGCCAAGTGTATGGGTTATTAGCTGTAACAATATTTTCTGTCTTTTGTTTTAGAGTATGGAGAGATGGACACCGAAGGCCCAATGGAGACTGGGGAATCTACCAAAGTAAGTCTATTTTGTTGAGATAGTTGCATCTGTTCTGGCGTAAACTAAGAACAAATTAATTGAATCCTAAAATCCGTCAATTTTTTTTTTTGTCAAAATGTGTCTTTAGAGATATTGTTTGTTTTAATTGTTCTATCTGTATTCTACAGTTTTTACACTGGCTCAGCATGTGTACTGTTTTTATTGTTCTGTATTTCTTTCCATTAAAACGTGTTCCTTAGCAGTGTGCCCTTTTAATTTTTTTGCATATTTCTCATACCAGGATGAGGATGACTATGACGTGATGCAGGACCCAGAGTTCTTACAAAGTGTCTTAGAAAATCTACCTGGCGTTGATCCAAACAATGAAGCCATCCGCAATGCCATGGGCTCCCTGGCATCCCAGACCGGAAACAAACCTGACACCAAGAAAGACGAAGAAAAGAAGAAATGAAAGTTCATGGACAAAATAGACAATTCTGTTTAAAACCTCAACAAATGCAAGAATTACTTTTTGTTTTTCATTAGAAATTCACAAGAGATCAAAATTGTAGTACTTTTTTGATGCACCATTGTAGAAATTAGATAGAATAACTATATTGTATTATTCAAAACATTGCTGCCCTTTAAAAAAAGATTTACTAATGTGCTTTGTATCCAGTTATTACTCACTATACAATTCATAATGGGTAAGGGTGTGGCCAATCTTATGTTATCTTTGGTGTTTTTGCAATAAAATATATGTACAAAATATGGCTTCTCTACCGACTGAATGAGTGCTGTTGTTGGATTTTAATTTGGACTTCTATCTAAAAGTTCTTTCTATGCTTGCTGTGATTTTAAAAAATGTCAGTGATCAAACATGGAAAGTAAATTAAATGGAAACTCAGGGCGCAACAAATAATTGTAATAACTAGTTGAATATCACACATAACCGTGGTCAAATTTTTATTTTAAATAATTGTTAAGGACTACACAGACTGTAAAATACATTTCTGATTTTCAAAGATAATACATTTCTAAATACAAATACCCTATTTGTTAATATGTATCTAGATGCCTTATGTCACCAAATTTAAAAAAATTTAAATTTAAAAATCTCGACGTACAAAATAAACAATCGTTTGACTAGCCGACTAATCGAAAAAATAATCGCTGACAAGTTGAAAATAATGTTTAGAATAATTTCGTTTAACCATTGCGTTACCCGAAACAGTTCTAGTTTAAACTTTTAACCATGTGGCGGTTCTGTCACTTCTGCTGAAGATGATAACATTACGTGTCATTTTCAGCATCCACAGTTAAATGTATTTTCCTTTTGCTGAATCTGACCCGATGGTGATTGGGCGACCCCGGATCACGTGACGGGAAGCGTAGCATTTTCAGCTGAAAACGAGCTAGGATAGTCGGGAATCGCTCATCCAGGTAAACAATCAAAATCCACAGACTATTCAGCTCATATTGCCCTCCCAGACACAATTTGTGGTTTACGTTTGTCCCTTTACACACATGGTTTAGCTCCTCCTCGGCCCATCCCATTGCAAACAGCGGTGGTTGCTTTTAAATGGCGAGCGCTAGCTGTTAGCAAAATGACCCCTCTCCTCTGTCTTGGCTGGAGCTCAGCGGCCAACTCGCCAGTCTCGGTCGGGAGGAAGATCTTTGCTCATAATAGTCAAAGATCCCGAACTCCCCAGGCTGTGATGTGACTTGGAAAATACCCATGAAACAATGCATACGGAGCATCACAATGGACGAGTAATGCATTTCATTCAAAGCAAGCACAGCTGTACCTGTTTGTGAAACGAGCATTGGTGTTTAGCCCGCTAGCTCGCTAATGTATCTGCTAGGTGCTATTAGCCAGTTCCACATCATCAACACATGCTGTTGCTTAGGCTAGTTGTGAATTATCTTAATTTTTAAAAGCACGTTTTGTTGTTGTATTAATAATAAGGTATTTGTTGCATCCAAAAGGATTCATCTTCTTTGTATTGTTCTGTTGCATGGGGATGGAGAGCTGCTGGTCTCAGGTGATGCTGATTGGAAAATTCTTTGATAGCTAGTCGAATAATAGACCTTAATGATTCTTTTTTTTTTTTTTTTTTCTAAAATTAAGTTAAACATGAAACAATGCTACTGTATTTGTAAATTGTGTTGCTAATATGGCTACAACAATCAAGAATGCTCAACGTTTTTGTATTTTACAGGAGTCAATCCCGGCATGGGGGACATGAAGACCCCAGATTTTGATGACCTTTTGGCAGCATTTGACATTCCTGACATAGATGCCAAAGAGGCCATCCAGTCTGCCCCAGATGAGACCGAGGCTCCCCACTCTGGAGCCCCTGGTGCCGCTTTGGGAAAGCCGGAAAACGTGGTTGGTGTTGGGTCATCTTTAAGACCACCAAGCCCCCCAGACTCCCAAACAGATACTTCAATCGTCAGTGTGATTGTAAAGAATAAAGTTTGTGCTGTGGATGGGGCAGAGGGAGAGTCAGACCAAGACCCCATTGACGTTATCGCAGGGGTGGATGTAGGACCTCGACTTGGTGCTTGTGCTCCTGGTGTCGCCGAATCTGAGCCACTTAATCACAACGGCTTTGGGACGTCTGGCGTGTCTTCTTCCCTTCCTCTGAATCAGACTCAGTCCAATGGAGCGCCGTGGTCCATCAACGCAAATAAAGTGTCCTCTGAAACGACTGGGGGCAAGACTCATAAACAGGGTGGCAACATTTTCAATAGACTGAAGCCTCTTGTATCACAGGGTACTGGCGATCCCGTAGGTAGAGCCAGGAAAATGCAGCTTCTACAGCAGCAGCACCAACAGCAGCAAGACACGGGACAGGAGCGGCCAGATGAGGTCAAAGCGTCACTGCCATCGTCCTCTTCTTTACCTGCTGGATCGTCACCTTTGGCAGCAGCGGGGCCTGTCGGACTAGCCTCTCCTTTCTTCCCTCCTTCTAAACCGGTGCTACCTACGCCATCACACCCACTGCACTCTGCTCAGCCTTTTAACGGTGCTAGCAAAGGGGGATTTCAGCACACACCAATGGACGAGGAAGATTCGGATCCAGATTTAGGAAGCCCGTTAGTGATACAAGAAACCCCGGACTCGCCAGCTTGCACTGAGATAAGTCAAAGGTACAAGTCTGATTCAACGCAGCCCTCTTCGTCTTTAGCCCTACATCCAAAACCAGGGGACACTCCTTCAGGGGCATCTATGGGCATGTCTGTGCCTCAATCTGGGTCGACAGAAAGTCCGGCACAAGAAGACAGACATCCAGAACACGTTATTGAAGAAAGAGACTCCCCGGAAAGTCCCGAGCCAGAAATGCCAAAATCTACAGCTCAAGTTGCATCCAAGAGGTGCTCAAGTCCTGCAGTAGCTTCCACTCCACCTCCTTCTGAACTGAGGGAGCCCAAAGAAGAGGAGGAGGAGATGGAAGTAGGCAATGGCATTGATAGGGTTGTAGATGGAAAAGGTGATTCAGAAAAGGGGGAAAATGCCAAATTGGGGGAAGAAAAAATGGATGTTGAACACACAAAATCAAAAACATCTGGAGCAGACACTAATGCAACCCCAGCCGCTTCTGGCACACCATCTCGCCCTCTCAAAGTCCGAATAAAGACTATCAAAACATCTACAGGAGTTACTCGGACAGTCACTAGGGTAGCATCTAAAGCAGGGGCAGATAAGGCCCAAAGCGGGGAAAACAAACTTTTAAACAAAAATGCTAAAAACGAAGCTGGGCAAGTAACCGCATCATCACAGAAAGTAAGTGCCCTCAATGCCTTGCCTGTGTCCACTCTTGCCGCTAGCAGTGTCATGCTGGCAGCTGCAACAAAAGTCCAGAACAAAATGGCTGCGTCTGAAAAGGCCAAGGTCTCTGCGACTGCGGTCAGCATCACAAAGTCCACGGCTTTACCCGCAACTCCCTCTGCAGCCTCAACTCCCAAGTTTTCAGCTGGCTCCGGTGGAATAAGTGTGCGCACATCCACTAATAAGACTGCAAATGGGGGCAGTGGGACCATAATAGGAAGCAGCCTCCAACCGAGTAAACCTGCATCTATAGTCAACAGTACAGGCGCTGTTATCTCACGCAGTCAGTCAAGTTTGGTAGAAGCTTTCAACAAAATCCTAAACAGTAAGAATCTGCTGCCAAGCTATAAACCAGACTTATCCGCCCCGCCGCCTCCAGAGTGGGGTTTACCGCTGCCCTCTACTGGATATCGTTGTTTGGAGTGCGGTGATGCATTTGCCCTGGAACGAAGCTTGGCCCGACACTACGATAGAAGATCACTACGGATAGAGGTGACGTGCAATCACTGTGCAAAGAGGCTGGCCTTTTTCAACAAGTGTAGTTTGCTACTGCACGCGCGCGAGCACAAAGAGCGCGGGCTCGTGATGCAGTGCTCGCACCTGGTCATGAGGCCTGTCACTGTGGAGCAGATGATCGGACAACAGGACATTACGCCCATCGGTGGTAAGAGAATCTAATCTGTGTGTGTTATTTGTGTACATCAGTATAAAGTCATTTGTAATCATTGTAGTGTTGTTGGAAGCAGTTTTCTTCTTATGGTGGTTATTTTTTTGTAAACACAATTTTCATTTTACCATTTTCAGTTTTGGGACTAGATCTTAACAATAGAGCAGGGCCATTTGGCCGGGCAATATGGCCAAACATTTTTATCCTGATATAAAAGAGAAGATTTCTGATAACTGTATAATTGACAATATACATGACTCGAGACTAAATACTTAACAGTGTCACCAATACTTGACTTGTTTAAATGTAAGAAAGTAAAGTCAGTTCGGTCTCAGTACAGATATGTTGTAAAAGCATCTATTCAGATCAAAATGATACCACGTGTGCTGTCTGTATGCAGTTATAGAGCGTAGAACCTTAATCCTTAATAAAGATATTTAATGTGTTCAATTGTTATAATTTTTCTTCCACTACTTGCCTCAACATTGATTTTTAATGTGTCTACTCCCTACCCAAATTCACAATTTGCTGCAGTATCAGAATCAGTATAGGTTTATTGTCATTGTCAGTTATCAAAATTTACAAACATAGGAACTTGGATTGGTGTAAGGTGCAACATAAAACAAGGAATAAAGTATTAGCAAAATTTATAAAAAGGGCATGCACAAAATAAAATAGAATAGACTTGGACTATATACAGAAATGTACAGTTGGCCAGACAGTAGTGCAAATGGATAGCTGCTTTATAATATTATTGTTAAAGTGACAGGTGTTATAAAGTGTTCATGAGTCCAACGGCAGAGGGAAAGAAACTGTTCTCAGATTCACTTTGGAACTATAAGGAAAATCTGCTGCAGTGTACCTGGAATTATATCGCGATGTTCCAGATTTCTAACGGCTTGTTTTTTTCATGTAGATTTGAGCCTTTTTGCTACACCCCCCTTGTCTTAATAGAATGCACCAAATAGAGAGCGTGTATGTGAGGTAGTTACAAAGCTTTGTAAATGGTTCAAAAGGCTATGCACATAATTAAAATATTCTAAAGTTTACAATGTTTCCCTGAGACTAAGGTGGCACAAGTGATCCATATAATTACTTATCGTTTAATAAATTGTAGATTGAACAATATTTATTGTGTGTACCTTTTTTATTTCCATTAACGGTACACGTTAACGTGTTTTGTAATATATTAACGTTTGAGCTGTAGTAGTTAATTATTTGACTTTTATATTATTATTATTATGCTATTATATTAATCTAATACTGATTTTGATACAAAACTATTTTAGTGTTTCATTAGTCCTATTTATTTGTTGCAGCTCATGTTTTTTAACAATATGGTTCGCTTAGAAAAAGGTTTATTAAGGGTATTCAGCTTTATAGAGTACCAAATGTTTTTTTATAAAGTAGTTTCAATATTATTGTTTATAATGATATTTTCTGTATCGATATATTGCACTTCAAAATGTGTTATTGTGACAGGCTATTTGAGTAATTTTATTAATACAATTTATTAAGAATAAATGTCACTTTTTGCCTTTGACTGACTGATTACAGATTAAATTCAGCCTCTTCTATATGTTTATGACAAAACTACAAGGGTATATTTTTTTCCTTCTATTCCAATTTTCTGTCTAGCTTGTTTTTAGACTATTGAGGGCCCATAGGGTATTGTGAAACACTGGATTATTTGTATGCCATGTCATGTCCCATTCATCTGTGCTCACCCTCATCTTCACATCTGTGTCTCGTTGGTCCTCGTCTTGACTGACCAGGCCTGCTCTCCTCTTCATCCTCCTCTCCTTCAGTCTCCTCCTCCTCCACCTCCGCTGCCTCCGGGACGTCCTCCAGCGCCAGCCCCAGGAAAGACTCCTCCTCTCCGGCCTCAGCTCAGCCGCGACAGGTGCGACGAGCGGCGCAGGGCCCCCAGGCGCTGATGCCCCTGCCCTGTAAGAAGGCAGAGGGGCTTCAGTACAACAACTTCAAATGTCCCGAGTGCCAAACGCAGTGCAACAACAAGGCCGAGCTGGTGACGCACTTCCAACAGATCAGAGCCACTTCAAACTCTGTAAGAACAATAGTGACTTTTGAGGTTATTGTTGTATTTCTATGTCTTTTTGCTGCTGCTGTTACATCGATCTATCGCAAAGTATTTTTTGGCTGCTGTTTTCAGTTAGTTTTCAGTTGTCTGCCTTGAATCTCCAGCACAGGCCAGAAATCTTGTCGCTTGTCTTTCCTTTTGCTGCTTAAAGGAAAGACATAAAGCTTTATTTTAAGACTTGAACAAAGAGGAAACTGAATATGTGATTGCACTGCTCTCTTATGGGTCAGTGGTAAAACAGGATTGTGGATGTAAAAAATAAATACATTAAAATATAGATATTATTTTTCCTTATTATCATTTTGTAATGCAGAGCAGTGCAATGTATATACGGTAACTGAGTTTTTAGTCATTTCAAATAATACATTACAGGGAAAATTGTGAATAATAACCCAAAATTATTGGCAGAGTTTATCAGCCATCGGCATCTCTGAGTTGTAAAATATCGATATCGGCATCATACCATTCCATTTATTTTTTCTGTACCACTTACTGTTTTGTAAACAAGACTTTATTGATTAAAGCACAGCTCTTGGATTTCTTCCTGTTTTTGAATTATCTTCTCCTCCTCTCAGACTTGTTCGCAGTGCTCTCCTCCGATGATGCTGCCAAACTCGTGCGCCTTGTCCGCTCACCAGAGGATTCACAAACACAAAGCCCCTCACGTCTGTCCCGAGTGTGGAGGCACCGCGAGGCAGGCCAGCTTCCAGACGCACCTGGAGGAGGCTTGTCTGCACTTCGCACGGCGCATTGGTTACAGGTACGACATCCTACAAGAGATAGTACACTCTAAAACACAAATGTTTTGATATTCGTGTTGAGAGAGAGCTGTGCCATTAATCAAGATTAATATTCAGTCATTTCTAATTGTTAATGATAAGCTGGTCTTTTTAATTAAGAGCTCCATAGCTATTCCTCTGTCAGTAAAATATGGTTTGGAGTAGAGTTCAGATTTTGGAGAAAGAAATTTGACTATTTTTGTATTAAATGGACTACAACTGACAACTAAAAGTCTCTATTTTATTCTAGTTTGTGCTCAGGAAATTCCTGTTGAAAAACATCTTATTTGTTTAAAATCAAATAGAATATTTTAATTCAATATGAGTGGAAAAAATATATTTTTTGTCTTAGTACAAAACTATCGTGCTATTAATTAGCAGTGTTGCTAGCTTTTTACCTACCTTACCTTTCAAATAAATGTAATAATTTAGGAGGTTTGTAATTTTCATGCTTTTGCTAAGTGATATTTTGAGCAAAATGTACACTTCTCTCTGTCTGTGGCGTCACCTATTTAAATGTAGATATCACTGCTTGTTTGGCAAAGGGACTGTTTTCAGTGACATTGAGGTTGTGTGACTCAAGCTTTTCCAACACTGTCTAATGAAACGTTTATGAAGGCTATAAACAAGATGCTTCTAACGCCTTTGTAAATTTATGAAAAAAGTTTATATTGATGCCTCTGATCAAAACTCAGCAGTAGCCCATTTAAATTTTTCTGTTTTCTACTGTGAAGGAACGTAATCAAGTAAAATATAGGGAATTTCATTTGCGTGTGTAGATTTTCCCAAATCAAAATAAAGAAAATTATTGTGACAAAACAGCCAGATAAAAATGTACTTTACATTTATGTGTATTTTGGACTATAGATTGAAATAAAAGATACTTAAAAAAGATACTTAATTTTTTAGTTCTTGCGATTGTATTCTGACCTGAAATGTAACCGAATAATCTTGACATTCCTAGTCATGCAGGAAACCGAATATTTGCTGTGGATGGTAAGGATGGTAGCAATATCCATGTCCATGTTTTACTTTGTCCAGGTGCTCAAGTTGCCAGGTCGTGTTCGGCGGCCTAAACTCCATCAAGTCCCACATTCAGACGGCTCACTGCGAGGTCTTCCACAAGTGCCCCAGCTGCCCCATGGCCTTCAAGTCCGCACCCTCGGCCCAGAGCCACATCAGCACACAGCACCCCAACCTCACTGGCGGACAGGCCAAGTACGCACCACAACACCCTTCAGTACTGGGCAAATGTTTGGTTTTTAGGCAGCTCTGGAAAATAATTATTTCAGGAATTATTTCATTGTTTAGTTTCATAATGTTTAAAAGGATTATATTCCATTATTGAGCCTCACACTAAAGTTCACACATCATTACTTTTTGTAGGTCTTTAATCAATGTATTATTATACTTTTATACGTTTTTATTTCAAAGAGAAAATAAGCTGGAAATCATCTTTTTAAACCAATATCGTATAAGTTTGCAACCAGTTCTGGGCAAATTTTATTTTTTCAATTTTTTTCTAATTTATTCAAATTTGCATAATTTTATAACAAAGGTTCTTTCTGTCTTTCTTTCATTTTTTCTTTCTTTCTTTCTTTAAAACCTGTTGCACAGTACTTAATCGTTAAATAAATACTTACATTAATGTATATTTTTCTTACACAATCTAATCTATGTTTCTATTTTTTGTTGCTTTTGTTCAGAATGATTTACAAGTGCGTGATGTGCGACACTGTGTTCACCCTGAAGCCCTTGTTGTACATGCACTTTGACACCCATCTAGCCAAACAGAAAGTTCACGTGTTCAAGTGTCCAGACTGCACAAAGCTCTACGCCCAAAAGGGTTCAATGATGGAGCACATCAAGGTGAGTCGAGTTCAGAATTTTACAACCTCTGTGTGACATTTTGTACCAGCCCTTTGCCTTTATATGTTGCCCATTCAGTGCTTCTTAAGCTGAGTGCGGTGTCAACAAAGGCATACAGAAAACTCTTGGATCGGCCTTAGCAAGGTTCCCCTTCAGTGGGCTTGTCATAAGTTCTATCACAAGAACAAATATTTAACGTTTTCAGAGGTACATGGTTGATACGGCTGTGTACTTCTGATATGACTTCTAACACTGCAGCTATTAGCAAATCTGCGTTTTGAACTAATCTGATCTCAAAGTTTTTAATGATTGGGCCTACTTTGTGGGATTTAATGACTGATAACATGTTTTGAAAACTTGGGTGCAGGTTAAAGAGAAATGTTTATCTGCCTTTGACAAATACCTCTGCACATGTCCATACAGAACGTATAAAACATTGAATATTTTATGTGTGGCGTATTTCTCTTTAGAGAATGTGAGAGATATATCAAAAAATGTATATCACCTCAATTGTTGTTACGAAGATATGTCAAATTTAGAGTATAACATCTATAATTAAAATGATTAAAAATGACTTAATTGACTGAATTGTCAAGTTTACACTTGACAATTCAGTCAATTAAGTATTTTTTCCCTTCACAAATAGGGGTATAAAGTGATATTTCTTCACTTTGAGATTGATTTTATGGTTCATTCATGTTTTGTGCGATACTTTAACCTCCAACAATGACATTTACAGACAAATTTTTGCACATTCCTGATACAAAGAAAATATTGAGATAATAATATTTGACAATATCTACCACCCCTTTTGTTCTCATTATTAAACTAAATCTAGAATGAAATATACAATTGTTGCACAATTTGATAATGATGTTATATACACATGTAGAGTATATCCCAGTAGATCTGTCAGTTCAAATTAGGGCTGCAACAAGTTAATCAAATAATCGTCAACTAATTTAGCAATCGAAAAATTGTTAACTGTTTATATATAGGTTCCAAAGCATGCTCTGAGCTGAGAGGAGAAGTTTTGTGACTCAAAGCTGCAATGTGTAAATTGAGTGCATTTGTAAGTGCTTCACCAGGATCATCTGGGTAAAACTTATTAAAATGTCTCTTGACTTTTGGGTTCCAAATAACAAACTGATTAATTGAAAGAACAGTGCCTAGATTAATCGAGTAACAAAATTATCGTTATTGGTAGCCCTAGTTCAAATATCAACATTTAACTGTAGCAATTTTGCCAGACCCATCTCAAACTCTGCACAATTTTTGAATGTCATATAAAACCCAATCACTGCACAATTTAAAAGCTATATTATTGACACACAAATATTGCTGGAAAAAAAAGCCAAAATGTTTTTTACTTTATTCCCTCAGACGGCTCACAGAGGTCCGTTGGCCAAACAGGAAGTCCAGTCAGACAGCTCTAGCTCCGCCCCCGCCTCAACAAACGCTGGTGCCTCTGGTCTTAAGTCCAAATCTTCTGGGAAAACGGACAACTCGGATGGCGAGGACTGGGGCCGCGAGCAGGAGGACGAGGAAGAGGAGGATGATGATGAGGACGATGACGATGCAGATGAAGATTATGAAGCTCCGGGAAGTCACACAGCCTCAGCCAACCAATCAGAGTGGACCTGCCCTCAGTGCCAGACCACTTTTACAGACCACGACGACTTTCTCAGCCACGTGAAAATGGAGCATGGCAAGGTAACTTAACCTTATTGATAAATGTCCTGTTTCTCATAAACCACTGAGCTTGGACTCATAATGTAATGTTTGACTGTAGTTATTAACATCATATGACAATCTGCAAGTCATATAGGGATTTGACTTTTTTTTCATTATTTTGATATTAATATTAATTCATTTCAATTATTTAGTTCATCCATCATTGTTTTTTTTGTTTTTTTTCAATGCCTATATTTACTTATTTTTGTATTTATTGTTCCTCAAAGTTCCCTTGCCGCATCTGTGGAGGGACATTCAGCACATCCTCAAGTCTGAGGCGCCACGAGCGTGTCATCCATGAAGGAAACAAACGCGTCTTTCGCTGCCAGTAAGCATTTCTCACTATTTAGAAAACAAGAATACTCTGATACGTACAACGAGAGTGATGAGACCATGTGGCTTTGCAGATACTGCACTGAAGGCAAACGCACCTTTGGGAGTCGGTTCCTTTTGGACAAGCACATTCGGTTGTATCACCGAAACCCAGAGGGCCAGGTGTGTGCTCCTTAGACGTAAACCTGAAGAAAAATAAATGAGAGCATTACATAAGACTTGTAGTCTAACTGTTAGTGGAGAGTGTAAACTATTACTTCATATGTGACTTATCTCCAGCCTCGAATTGCAAGAGAAATAATTATTGTTACAGAATCTATTAGATTGTTAGCAATATTGAAAATAATGCTAATTCAAATTGATAAGCATACTATTCAAACTTAAATCTGCAGTAGCCTCAAACTCTTCTCTCCTCTTCACAGGCTCCTCCAATGACGAGGAAGCGCGCCGCCACAGGAGCAGACGGCCCGGGCAGTTCATCTGAGCTCGATGGTGATGGTCCGTCTGCGCTCAGGACGGGGGAGGAGGACGAACACCCCTCAGAGGACGGCGAGGAGGGGGCTGGTCCCGCCAAGAGAACGCGGGCGTCTGCGTCCACAACCCCAGCGCTGCCTCCTACTGAGCTGGAGGAGGACGACAGCGTGTTCCGATGCGTCCCATGTGGGTTCACCACTGAGGACGGTGCAGAGTTCCAGCAGCACATCCCACAGCACCGCGCGGACACCGCCTCGTTCCAGTGCCTGCAGTGCGGCGTGTGCTTCGCATCAGCCGGCTCTTTAGGAAGGCACCGCTTCATCACCCATCGCGTTCGGGACACTCACGGTGGCGGCAGCAGTGACGCCGCCTCCTCCGCCCCGCAGCGCTCGCACCTCGGGACCACTCCAGATGGGTCGCCTGCTGGCTCACCTCACGCTTCGGCAGAGGAGTCGGAGGGAAACCTGACCTGCAGAGTGTGCGGGCGACGTTTCGACAAAGCCTCGGACCTCAACACGCACTTCCGAACCCACGGGATGGCGTTCCTCACAGCCCACAAGACAGACAAGCCCTAGGAACATTTACAAACGGGGCTGTCCCAAAAAAGATACAGAAAATGAATGTTGAATTTAAAGATGGCTGCTTCCTGTGCAGTTTTTTACCCCCTATAAATAGACAATTTTAAATATCTATGGCACCTCTTCTTTCGGATTGTAACTGCATGTTTCGGTCACTAAACTGAACGCAATGTGATAGAAAGGCATTATATTATAGTCTCAACCTTACTGTGTCCAAATATGTCCTCACCATTTCCACCTCTGCACTAACTGTAGCTACCTGTTTACTCATCCAACACTCCCGCCAATTTTACTGCAACTTTTATTTGCCTTGACTACATTTCACTCAGCTGGCTTTACAGGCCTGTTTTAACGGCTACACAATTGACTTTTTAGCTGCTAAAACAGATTGACGACGAGAACGGGATCGCTTTAGGAAACTGACACTGTTTTTTTATGTTGCTAAAATATTGTAATATTTATTTATACAAGCGTGACTTCTGCAACATAAAATGGGCATATCTGAAGGCATTTTTATTAGATGAGTTTATTGAAGGCCTGTAACCTGTTAAGTGTGAAAATGTGTAATGTTAATTGTTAAGCAAGAGCTTGAAGAGGGTCAGTGGTTTTAAACGTGGTATACTTTCACTGGAGAGATTATCAGAGGCACAATGGACTGATTTTAATCAAAAGGCAGTGACTAATGACTATTGCATTTCCACTCGTAGATATAATAATACAATTTGAATTACACAAATATATCAAGGTTTATGAAGAAATAGCTTTTGTGACTTGTGATATTAGCTTTAGAATCCATAGACTGTTTTGACAATAGACATTGTTATTAGTCTATAAAAGTGGTCCCTTAAGTGTTGAACAGTGTCAGTGTATGTACAGCTTCTTTAAAACTGGGGTATCTGATTTCCAAACTGTGAACTGATGAAATAAGTATTTACATCTGTCTAACTAAATCCTAGTTGTAATAAACCCTCATATGCATTAATTAAAGGTGCACAGTTACAGAACATCTTTGTGATACTGGAGTGGACCACCCGAGCACAGCAAATCACTTCCTGGTTGAAAAGAAATAAAATACTTTATTATGAGCTGCAGACAGTGCGTTGTGCTGTAATTTAGTCAGAAAGTGCTGCTTTTACAATATGCTCTTTGGGGAAAAACAATCTATGAATCATCTATGAAAAGAAGGCACCCCAGCTTTAATATTATTTTAATTATATATAAAATGGTTAATGTGTCGAGACTGTTTTTAAATACTCTTTTACAGACGCCCTATTTTAGATGTGTAAAACTCATGGGACCAGGCCATGTTGTACGAGTGTCAAATATTTTTTATTCGTGTCCCCTATATTGTACTAATATTTTAGTGTTTCTCAATTAGTAAGTCAAAATTTGTACTTAGAGACTTTGTAGAAGCAATGCATATGCTAAGGACTTGCCAAGATTGACTGTTGTGTGAGTCTAAATGCATTAAAGTCACTGCCATCTACCTAAAAACGTCATGATCAGTTGAATGTGTCTCTAATAAAGTGTCCAGTGGATGTATGTGTACGAGTTCGCCATGTAAATACATATAATAATTACACTAAAAGAAAAGTGCGCTGGTTTTAGTAACTTGCTATGATAATGTGAATACGTATTTGTACTTGTACTGTTCCCTTTTTTCCAAACACATTGAAGTTTAAAAGTAAAAAAAAAAATCTTCCCCCCAGAAGTAGCTCTCCATTGTAATTACAGATTGAAAGCTTGGGGGCCGTGTTGTCTTAATGTGTATGAATACAAATGTTTATCTATGGGAGATGGTCGATTTTTTTATGGATGACTCCGTGCTTGCTTGTTTTTCTTTTCTATGTTTCAAACGCAGCCTTCATTGTTCAGCAACGGAGGCCTATGGGTGGACTTCTTTTGTTTGTATCTTTTATATGTCATGATATCATATTTATATAGCTCTATAGTGGAAAACTTCATGTCATTCTTTTCCATGGTTGTGGTCTGCTTGCTGAAATGCCATACACTTTTGTGCTGTTTCGAATAAATGTGTAAAAGAGAAAAGATCTTGAGTGGTGAGTGGTTTGCTCAGCTTCCAGGTAAATTACAAACTGAATCTTATATATATAAAAAAAATACATTCAACATGCTTCAATGGTATTACTTTTAAAATATTACAGACATATTAAAGCTGGAGTAACTGATTTTCAGAGTGTAAAATGAGGAAGTAGGCTTTTAAATCGCAAGTTGTTCCTCAAACCCTTTGACACATTACCTGTGTTCACATGCACGGATTTCTTTGACCACTTCCCCAGCTTTAGAACAGCTTTTTCAGACAAAGAGAAAGAAAGCAGATCAGCTCACAAAGCATCATACAGCGCTTCTTACACAATTGCGATCTATAAAATGTGTTATAATTAGATAAAGACAACGTTTCTATAGGTCTGATTTTTGTCACAAAGTTCTGCTTTTACCATACATTTTCTGGGGGGAAAACATACAGTAATTTACTAATTTATGACCAATACGTTATATACTTCAGGTTTATATAACTTAAAGTGTCATAATAAAGCCTGGAATGCTCCACAGTATTGCATTAAATCTGTCTATCTTGCATTTAATTAGTTACACATGTTTTAATGCCAAAGGAAATAATGCATTCTTACTGTGAACAGGTCTGCCTCTCCACAGATCTGACCTGTAACTAGATAAATAGATAGTGCCATTCTGTGGAACATGCCAGGCAAAACAATAACATATTTATGGAGACAAGCAGGTGACAAACCCTCCACCGGAAAAGTTACACCATCATTGCTCTAGTACTGACTGTGCTGAAGTGCCACGACTGCATAAGACAAATGCGCCAAACACATAATAAAATAGTCAGAGAGTCAATAGTTTTAACATACTCTCAGTAGTTTTTCAGATCCACATTTAATCAGCAACACACAACATTTTACAGTATTTTCAGTGGTTGAATAAGTACAAAAATAAAACAACGAACCATAAATATGATATGCATAATACATTTTCCAGTTTCTTAATGATCAGAATTGTTCAAGCAGTGAGTCTTTTTATTTTACATTTGTCTAAGCAGGTTTTCCTTGACCGGGTTCCTCCATTTCTAGATTGATCCTCTTGTCACTCACCTCACAGGACGATGTTGCTCTTAAATCTGGATCATGATGAACTTGGATCATGAGCTCATAGATCAGAGTCCCGAGCAGCGCCCCGACACACGGAGCCACAACGGGAACCCACCACCAGCCTCCGCCCGCCCTGACAGAACAATCATTATGACAGACATCAGAAACTCAAAACTTATTATCTATTTATCCTAATTACTGTGTTTACTTATTTTAGGCTTACTATTTATGTATTTATTCCCTAGTTTCCCTAGTTTCGCTACCCATTTCTTTACTAATTTCCCCATATTTATTTATCTATTCTTTTATCCATTTTAGACTCCCCAGTGTTTTCTCTGAACCCTCTGTACCAGGAGCGGTGGTCGGCTGTGGCTCCTGGGCCCCAACTCATGGGCCCCTGGTGGAGGTTTGGTTTGGGCCTCGTCTCTCCACTGGGCCCTGAGTCTGTGTCTGTGTCTGTATCTGCAGATGACTCTCTGCTCCTGGTGCAGACGGCGCCTCTGAGTGTACTTCTTCAACTGGTTCATTTGTACTCAGCCTCATGTATCTCAGTGTATGTATGCGTGTATGCATGCGTGTGTGCGTGTGTGTATGGTGTGTATGTGTGACTGTCTGTGGGTGTGCTGTTTGGCTGGGTGGGGGAGGTTGGGTGTGAAATGGACACGTGGAACGTTTTTAATGCGCTGAAGCACTTTCTGTTACATTCTATGTATGAAAAGCACTTTAGAATTAAAGTTTGTTTTCATTTGTTGCAGAGTTGTGATCGGCAGTTCATGTGCTTTATTTGCTTCGGTTCGATACCAAGTAATACTACGGCAAGTATGGATCTAAAGCCAATGAGTTTTGAATTAAAATGCAGTGAAACAAATCATCTTTAAAGAAGTTTCCTTTATGTATAGATGCTGATTATTTTCCACCTACGTTTGAACTTATATAAAAATATATGTGCACATAAACTAAAGTATAAACAATGTATTTCAAAAAATGTATTAAAAAGTGAATAAAAACATAATTTTTTAGATACATTTTAAGCATCGCTATTTTTGCATGAGAATCGACACTTTAAATTATCCGTCTCAATATATCAATATTTTGGTATTTTTATATTGATCCACCCATCACTATCTCTAGAAGCAGCAGCACATCATACAATTTATACTTAGTACAAGATAACTTAAAAAACGTTTTTATCCATTCAACCATCTGCCTGACAATGTACTTTGATTTGTGGTCATTTTGTTTTTATCTCTCCTTCGGAAGAGGATATCGCTCTACTAAGTCCATACAATTCATTTTTAGCTTGCTTATTTCACAATAACTAAGTGTTTCTTGGTACTGGCTTTTGTAACTTATATTTATTGTTTGTTAAATGGGTTGTTTTTTAATGTTACTGTTACTGCACTTGCCAATTTTTCCCAACTGCAAATAACAATAATTAAACTAAAACAACCAAATGTTCCTCCTGGTTCAATGATCTCTTTTTCCAGGCTTAGAACTGGCACAAATAGCACACTGATGACCCTGCTTTTACACTTCTGCTTAATTAAATGCAATTAAAGTAAGGTTTATTTGCTTATTTATATTTATTCATTCAGCAAAGTGTAGATGTACTCACGTAAACACCTCTTCACCCCAACCAGCGACATACGCAAACAGCCGGGGCCCAAAGTCTCGCGCTGGGTTCAGGGCGTAGCCGCTGTTGGAGCCCATGGAGACCCCTATGACCATCACCACACCTCCCACCAGGACGGGCTGCAGGCCGGCGGGGATCGAGCCCTGCCCCGAGTCCCCGAGGGCCAGGATGCAGAGGAGCAGCGAGGCCGTGCCTATCACCTGGAAACACAAACAGGACACAAACATGCGCCTCGTGAGGGTTGTGGTGAGTGTTTCCCAGACTGAGGTCCACGGCCCGGGGGACAGGAGCTCCCAGGGGTCACAGGTGAGGCGACTGACTGTGTTTGTAAATGTGTTTCTTGTGTTTGTTAGAGCCAAGACTTTTAAAATTGTAAAATAAACAACAACAATATAGGCAATGCAAAAGGGATTTATTTTCTTTTTAAACAATGAGACGTTTTTTGAGCAACTAACTTTTATACAGTGATAGTCAGTATCTGCAAGTGAGAACAAACGCATAACAAATAATTGTAACACTTAAAAATATCTGCACTTATTTGGGCCTTAATAAAGCAAGGCTCAATTCAAAGAGAATAAATAGTTTGATAAGAATACTTTAGGCTTAATAACTACTTCATTAATACCCTAACCTTAACTTTTAAGCCAAAGTCCTAAATTAAGCAGTTACTAAGCCTGAATAATTCTTAACAAGCAATTTGTTCATAATGAATTAAGACTTTCTTCATTCTTTATTAAGTGTGGATATTATGAAGTAGAAATCCAAGTCTACAAGTGTGTGGTTATTTAACTGAATGCCTTTTCCTTCCGTTTTGGTGCGTTTTTGTTTATTTATATCATTTCATGTAGCTTTTAGAGACATTTATTATCATTGTGACTGACCTGATCCACAAAGCCTGCCCACAGACTCAGATACTCAGCGGGGAATGTGCAGAAGATCCCGGCTGTGGCTGTGGGGCCGCTCACCGTCAGCTCTCCTCCACTGTACCACCGGATGGCCTCTGAAAAAACAAAACAAAAGGTGTTATATGTAGCTTTTAAGTCATGCATAATAGTATGTGAAAACTGCTGATTATTTTGACTGTTAAATAAAATGTTCTTCGTAGAAAATTGTACATCTTTATCAATGTTTTGGAGGCTATTAAAGATTGAAGACTTTTTGGTGCTCAGTCAATTGTCATAACTTTATATCTGATTGTTGAGAACATTATAAAAAAAAACAAGACTACAAAAAGCTCTAAGCAGCAGATATTTTTAGGACATTAGCCTGATTTTACGTACGCACCATAATACTGCAGGCCTACTGTTGCTGCTCCCAAAAAAGCCCCAAAACACTGGAAGAAAACGTAAAATGGGAGTTTAACCCAGGAGTGTCGGCCCAAAGCGCACAAGCTCAGGGAAACAGCTGGATTCAGATGGGCCCCTGGAAAGACAACAACAATGAATGAAATAAGAAGGGAGATGACAACAGAGTGAGATCAAATCGAGATGGGGCCCTGCGACAATCTGCAGCTTTGGTAAGAGCTTAATTTTTTATACTTTTTGCACAGAATGACAAACACGTGCCGTCTATTTTCAGTCTCTGTCCTGTGAGTAAGTGACTATTCAACCAATCACAGTGAGGTGTGAACTCACAGAAGAATGGGATATCGCTATAATAAGCTACTAATTGTACATGGATTGTGATGAGATGAAAATGTGAACTAAGCTTAAAGAGAATTGTAATTCTTTTGCCAAATAGACACAAATAGTGATTTACTTCTATTAATTAATTCTACATTACGCCCAGATTGCAGCATTTTTGCCTCTTTTATATCAAACAGAAATGCAAAAACTTAACTGGTGCTTGTTTTTTTTACATGCTACATTATATTTCAGATTCAGAATTAATCTTAGAATGGACTTTTACTTTACAAAATATATTATTGTATTTTAACATTATTTGTATTTGTAATGACATACACTCACAACAATATGTCCAGATTCTAAAAAAAACATCCACAATTGAAGAAAGCGTACAAAACAATTAAAGTCTTACCAGAAACTCCTCGAGAAACATAAACCCCAAAAGTAACTCCCAAAGCGAAGCCCAGGTTTATGGAGAGATATTCTCCCTTCTGGTTCTGTGTGGTAGTGACCTGGGCCACTGATCCACATCCAAACATCTGTGAAGAAACAGGTCAAAATAACACATCATATCACACTTAAGAATACTGAAAAATGTTACACAATTTTGTACTAAAATCTGTTGGCTATTTTGTCAAGCATATCCAAAAAAACAGTGGCTACTTAAACACCAAAGACTGGATCAATAGTAGATTTCTGGAGTTTTCACACTATTGAAATGTTCTATAAATAATTACATTAGACTTTTTTTTATTTGTTGACACCTGTAAAAGTAAAAAAAAAAAAAAAAAAAAAAAGAATGGTAAACTTATGTGGCAAAGACAAAAATGAAAGAAAAATGACTAAAAAAGAAAAAAATTCACTAATGAGTTACTTTAAAATTCTTTGTACTTTGTCCTCCATTATCACATTTTCTTGTGCATCTAAAGACACACCAAAAATCAGATCTAATTGTATGGTTATCTGATTATTCTGGTGATCTGATATTTCATGGCACAGCTCACACAGACTATAAAGACGCAATCAAATGTTTTTTTAAAATAACTGTAACTGTGTGCCATGTCTGAACTGACAAAAGACCGTTGTCAGAAAATTAACATTAAGATTCAGCATAAACTAAATTACTAAATTACGACAAGATTATTTATTCTCCAAACTACTACATCCCACTCAACCATCCCCAACCCCATTCACTGATTTACTTTCTGACCAAAGTCCTTTTGGGTTATGCATTGTCTAATTCACTCACATTCAAAAAGCACAACGTATTTAAGCACAAAACCTCTTCTTTTTGATCTGTATAATTTGATATCACACTTTAACAAAAAACCAAAAGTATAAGACATGTGCTTTCAACTAAAATAACAAAATGTACACTTACAATAATGATGAACATGCCAAGACATTCAGCCAAACACTCCCGAACGAGCTCATTCTTGATTTGGCACTTTCTGAAAATCCTCTCCATCTTTTAGTTTCAAGATTTGTTAATTAAAGCTGTGGAACCCAAAGACTATGAAGACGCTGCAGACTTCAGTGCTCAAGAGTTTTGCCCTTTCGTACTTCAGTCGACGTCACTCGAACTTTATGACAACAACAGGACATTAAGATTATATGTCGAAGAAGGGATGGTATTTTGAGGTAAAATTACATGATTAATGGGAATTTGTGGCTTGAATTTGCAGCAAAGTGAAGCATTTCTCATTGGAGTGAAAAAAAACGAACACAACAAATGTATAAAATAAACAAAAAGCTAAAAGTTTAAATAGTTTTGTTTGTATTTTGTGACACTGGTTGGTATCTTCTAAAGGAATCTGATAAGACGAGGAGAAGTGCAACTGTGATAAACGTTTGATAAACATAATGATGTCTTTCTTTTTATAGCTTCCAGAGTAGTTCACTGGAGTAGTAAATTATATCATGAAGATTTCTAAAATAGTCCATGCAGTAAATGTCTCAGCTGGTATCTGATATCAATGGGAAGCAAATTTAACTTTTTGTCTCTCTCTGTTTCATTAAAATGCACCATTCTTTTCTTGAATTCTTATTATTTCTCTTGATCCTGACCTGTATATTCGTGGTCAGGAGTATCTAGCTGGAGGATATGATGCATGTGTATGCGTGGGCACCTAAAACAAATAGAACAAAACATCATAGTCAATAAATTAAGCATCTTTATTCAATTCGTTCACACACACATTCATTCTGACTTTTCTACAGGACTATACAAAAATATATGTGAAAATATTGTCATTTAAATGCCCCGGGTTTTGACTGTTCACATTTATGTCTAATCAGCAAATACAGAAACTTTTTATCCCTCTGCAGCAAAGGTTTTGGCAAATGAAAGCATCTTATCACACATTTTTTGGGTAAAACATAAATCATGACGATCTACAGCAGCTGCAATCAGACATTTTCAAAACTGAGAAGCCCCAAACACACCTTCAAAACGTTGGTCGATTTTGCTTGCAACGGTTTATATAAATAATTAGTTTAAACTTTGTAACACTTTCTAGGCTTGTTTATCATTATAGCTCACAGTGAAATTTATTTGAATCCACCAAAAAACTTGGAGAATAAGGAGTCGTCCCTCATGTCTGAAAAGGGCCGCGGAAGATCTGAAACTATAGAAAACAAAATTAAATCAAAGCTAGTTCATGTTATTGTAATTGTACTGTCATTGTAATTAGTCTGAAGGAGATTGCGGCCAGGAGTTCAGACCTGGTCTCGGTCTTTCTTCATGGTCTGGTCCAGAGCGAGTCACTGTGGTCTCCTCGTTCCCCTGTCCGTCTCTAACTGTGCGCCTTTCCTCTACAGTCTGTAGAGAAAAATAATAATAAATCATTAGAAAAAAGATTACCTTTTGTTTATTTTGCCTGTAGATAAGGCTGGGATTTTACGATTATCTGCACTCTTCTCTTATTTAAGTGTTGTTGTTTGTTATTCGCACTTTTTTTTGGTCTAAATATATTTTCAGTGTTTTTGTTGATTTAGAGTCGACACCCTATAGTACATATGTATAATCCATTAATTTGTCTCTTAATTGATCAACATAGCCACTACAGTACCAAACTTCAATTGTTTTTCTTCAATTGAAGAAAGTCATATCACCAATATACAAATCATCCATATAAACATATTGGTACATATTACATTAAAATCAAAAGATGTTGTCTCACCCCGTCAGGTTTGACCACTTTAGTGACAATGACAGACTGGAAGAAAGAGCGACTCCTGGGCTGTTGTGGGGTTTGACCAGCAGGAGGTGCAAGTATTTGATCCAGGCCTCCAGCTGACACAGCAGAGTCGAGATCTGAAGTAAGAAAGCCATTATTAATCTATCGAATACGTCTATAAAATGTGAGTAAATGCATTTAAAAAGAAACTTTGTCACACTGACCTCTGTCTTCTTTGGGTTCATTTTCAGGGACTCTCGGCCGCAAAATGTCACCAAACTACAATGCACATACAAAATAAACTTGAGTTTTGACAACAGAGGCAATGAGAAAGAGAAAAAATTTGGCTCTAAATACTAACAACAATCTCAAATAATTAGTTAATGTTACTTTAATACTCGCTCTTGAATAAAATGCTTTAGGTAGGATTAGATAAAAATCAGTTGTGAAATATTTGTAGTAAATTTGGAATTTTTTGAACAATGTGCTCATCTTTTCAACCAATCAGCAATTCTTACTTTAAAAAAAGGTGTCCAGCCATGAAAAGGCTCATGGGAGGGACTGGGGTTTTCTCCAGGCGGTGTAGGGTGCTGGGGTCGGGGGTCGTCTGGACTTTTGAGCATGAAATCTCTGAGAGGGTTTCCACTGGATCCTCTGCCTTCACTGGCCCCGCTGCCCGAAGGAGGGGGGGTGATCCTGGGAACGCCTTCAAAAACACACAGGACAATCATTCAAACTCCTGCTTCAGATTGATCAAAATCTGAATATATTTTTGCTATTTATTGCTTTTGTAACTGATCAGCAAAAACTAGAACCCTCTTCAGCAATATGGTGCACCATAAAACAATGAATGATAACAGTAATGTATAATCTATGATAAATAAATGCTTCAAAAATAAGTGTTACAATGCGAATAGAATTAAATACAACTACTGTTGTGATTTTGGGCTCTACAAAAACAATTTGAATTGAATTGAATATAACACAGCAATAAGTGTTCAAAAAGATATTATTAAAAAATGGTACCAAAATATCCGGGGTCCGAGTGGCCATCGATGCGCCCCATCTGTGAGAAAATCTCCTCCATCTCCTTCAGCAGCTGTCCAAACACGGGAGGCTCCTGGATCCTCATCCCGTCTGGACCAAAGCTGAAGCCAAACCTCCAGGCGCTGTCGAAGGGGTCCTGCTGCTCCCCTCCAAAACCATCATAATAAACCCCATCCTCGTCTTCATCGTCATCGTCTTCATCGTGAGTCATGGCTTCAAAGAACGGGTCCCTATGTGAAGTCAATCAAGTCATTATATTTGATTTGCCAATCCTAGTCTTGTGTGTCAAAATGTAAAAGCCAGTATTATTAAATTGTTGCTTTAATTTATCATAATGATGAACAAAATAATCTGAATTTGGCAAAACTAAAGACATTTTGTTGGTAGTTGACCACTACTCCACTAGTGTCCACTACTTAGATTAGTGGACATAGCCACATCCTGGTAACATTTGTGGCTTAATTGTCGGGTTGTTGGTAGTTATGTTTACCTGGTTTATGGTTAATATCGCTGTAATTACTGGATCTAGCCACATGAAACAAAAACTGGCACAAAGTTCAACATCTTGTCTGTCAGCACAATTTAACAAACGTGAAATTACATTTTCTCAATTACTTCAGAAAGTAGTGCCATTATTAAACCCAAAACAAATGATTGTTGTCGCTAGAAACTTTAAACCATAGGATTAATGAGACAAATTTGTGGAGCCAGTCCATAACAAAGAAACATAAGGTTCAACATTTGTGGAACATAATTACATTCTTTCAAACAGTGTTTCCTCCATAAAGTTATAAATGCCACTGCCCTCTACCTGAAACTATGACACAGCAAATAATAAAGTAAAACAAAATATTCTATCGTTCAAATAGACAAAATCTCTCAAAATGGCACCTATAAACAGGAAACTAAAAATATAGTCAAGTGGTAAAACTTTAGGGAACAGCTGACGATGCGATTCTTTCCCAATCCAATCTCGCTCACTAAATTAGGACACATCCCCCTTTCATGAATAACAGACCCCTGTGGTGGTCTTTGAAACACTATTAATCCTTGAAACATAGTAAGGCACACTTTAAAACGATGCCAAAGCACGTTAACGCTTATCAAAACATACTCTGCATATAAGTATAGTTAGCTCTTGTTAGCCGCAAAAAGACACTAATATACTCGTCTTACCTTCGGCCGTGCTGTCCTCCGGGAACCCCGAAAAACCCTCGAAACAAGTCGAAAACGCTCATTTAAGGTGGTTTCCGTCAGTAAATTTAATTAATAACAAAGACATCTAAAATAAAACCGTGCACGGTAGAAACTAACGACTACAAATGTCAACAATGTCGTAAAGTGAGTTTAGATTTTTCAGCATGACGAAATCTTACGACACTACCGTAAAACAGAGTAAAATAGCGCAGTTCAAAAGTCAAGATTTCTCTTTCTATGCACAAATGGTGGCTTGGGTTTAGGAAAGGTCATTGTTAGTTTTTAACATGTAAACAGATATTTGTATCATCGTTTCAGGTAACTTTAATGTCAGTGGTGTAAGCATCCATGAAAGTAACGCATTAAAAATAAGAATGTTAAAGAATATATATGATGAATGGTTTTCGACTGTCCAATTTAAACCCAGAGCTGGGACAGGGCCAATCCAGTTTATGACTAATGCAATGAAATAAGCATACGTTGAAAATTCAGATTGTAAAAGTTTTGTATTGCCATCTCTAAAGTACTTTTTTACAGCTGTTTACTTGTGCTGCCACGTGGATGGGTTATAGATTAAAAATCACAATTAAAATTAATGTCGGGCATAGAAGCAGACACCATTTTTAAGACCTTATGAATACTTGCACAAAATGACCACACCAAAAACTGGGCATGTGAATCAAACGTTGGAAGAAACATTGCTATATTTACAAGCCAGATGAAGAAACAAATAATGTCTTAAAGACATTCACATCCAAAAATGATGAAAATGTCTTTTTTATTGTTTATTTACTTAATATTTATATATTTTTACAAAATAAAAAAAATATATGAAACAAAAAGCTAACAAGTCTGCAAGGAATAAAGAAAGGAAAGGAGAAAGCCATTGACAAACAGGGACTACAGTACTTGTTTTTTATATATGTACAAGACAAGTTTATCTGTTTAAATTTTTAAAACGCACAGTACAAAAGAAAAACAAGTCACTGACAAAAAACATAGTACATTTCTGTTCATCAGTAATTCTTTGCAGTTTCTTTGTGTTGGGGACAGGCCGAAGAGCAGAGGTGGGGAGCTCAAACCAATGCAGGGCAGACAGGGCATACACTGGAAATCATTCTTAGCATTTCTTGCATAACAAGCAGGACCTTGAAGCAACATATTTATAATAGTTCATGGGAACATTACTGTACAAGTGTGGAATAATGAAAAACAAAAACAAATTTACACCATGAAAAATCCTGTACTCGGCAAAAACCAAGCGACAGTACACAACCACGGCCCCTTCATGTACAAACATGCACGCAATCACATGACAAACACACGGCCCACGTCTGAACCAGTGAGCTGGCTTATAGGACTTTATATATAATATATCTATATTTGGTAAAAAATAAACGCACAACTCTACCAATTTAGAGAATTGTTTCTTCAAACTTAAAACTGCATAAAAATTAACAGCAATTAAGCAAATTGAGTAGGGCCTTTCTGGGGCAGAAGGTTTTCCTCTGAAATTAAGTGGGGAATCAAGGGTGAAAAATACAAAGCCAGCCTGTCCCCCACCGTCAGGGTTCACTTCATCCCTCCCCATCGAGAAAGAAAGGGGTAGAAAGAGACACAACTGAAAAGACCATACAGGACACTCATTCTTTAGAAAACAGTTCTATGTTACATACAAGTGAAAGCAAAGGGGCGTAGGATTAACACGATACAAATTCCCAACACTCATAATTTCACCTTTAGACGGTGTTATTCGCTAAATATGTCGCTCCCCTCTCCCTCCCTCCCACCTCCCATCCATGCAAGACTACAGAGCTGCTTCTCTGAGCACAGCACCTGCTACGGTCAGGACCAGAGCTGCCAGTGCTGGGCCAAGAGACCGGGAGGACTTCTTTGTGGGAGAAAGAGGGAGTTTAGATGTGGAGACCGTTAGCAGAGGGGTAGAGCGCCCCCTGCTATTCTCTGTATGGGGCTGTGGGCAGCGGGTGTTAGTTTGCCCCCCAGTTGTAGCTGTTGTACGCAGACTTGTTGATCTGGGACTTCTGTTGGATGGTGGCATTCTGGCTGCGTTGTCCAGTGCCGCTCTGTTTCGTGGACAAAATCATGTTAAATAGATTCTAGAATAGAATAGAAGTAAACATTTTTCTTCAAAAGATGTGACTTCAAAATGCTGAATTTTAAGTTGCCCAATTATCTTTTGTCAACTACCACTGACAGTCAATTTGTACTTGCATTTGGCATTATCAAATAACTTCGGAACACAGAATATACATGCTTGTCCATTATGTTTCTGAGAATGGACTAATTGCTTGTGGAAATGCTCCATCAAGATAATTTCTACACTCATCACAATGTACAATTACGTATTGTCAGACCAGCCAAGTTTTTCCTTATGTGTGTTCTAGATATAAAAATTCAAGCAAAATTTTGATACTAAGGAAAATATTTGATACTCGATACATTGATAATAAAAGGACTGTAATTTTAACCTGTGATCTTATATTTGTTATGAAAACTCTATACCTGTCCGTCTTGCTGCAGGTGGTGGTGCAGGATTTGGGAGTGGGCTTGTTGGTGCGGTGCCAGGATGTGCATGAAGGGAGCCGGGGCATAGCCAGCCGCAGTCGGGGGGTTGATGGGTCCTCCGCTCCCCAGAGCCGAGGGCAGGCTGAATGAGGCCGCTGGAGTGCCCGCGTGGAAACCCTGCTTATCAAATGACTGCAGATGAGAGAGGAATGATATAAACACAAGCTCAAAAACGACCGAGATCTGATGTTTAGATTTAGATTTACCTGCGTCTTTGTGTAAACAGACCCTGAAATGTCTGGAACCCCCGTGTTGCTTGACGTCACAGAAACTCCTACAGAAACACAACAACAACAACAACATGGAGAATTATCAACAAAGAGACCTTCCCCTGATAATTCTTTGTTATTACTTTTACAAACATAGCTGGAGCATATTATTTTTTTGTTTCAAAATAAAAGGAACAATTTATAAGAAATAAAAAAGCTGTTACAAGTGTTGTCCATAATTCAATGCTTGAGTACATCCAAAATATTTTAATTGTGACAAAATACACCACAGAAAGCGTCGCACTCCACTGGTTTAGAGGACAAATGAGGTGTGATACAAACAGAACCAACAAAATATTTAATCTTGGTGATAAATAGCAAACATTTTTCATCTCAAAAGCTAAAAATTGTTGAGCCTAATTAGTAAAGACACAGCAAAACAAGGTCAAATCTCACCAGAAAAAAAACCAAAAGCAGACAAAACAGATAAATGAGACAACCATCCAGAGCATCTCATCCACTCGGGCCAATCAAGTATATCAAGTTTCATGTGCTTTCTGTATTCTGCACACCCTGAGGACAGATTAACTATTATAGCTTTAAATGACAACAGTTGACTGATGAGTAACTAAACTGGCACAGGGACAGTAGTGTTTACGAGGGCATCACAGAGCAGCTCAGAGAGTGAACAGCAATAGCCAGAGGACAGAGACAGTTCAGATACGGGACAGGTGCATGTGGTTTATTTGGCAGGAGGCGGGACTCACCGACTCCGGGCCCGCTGACTGAGCTGGTCGGCTTGTTTTGTGCAGAAGCTGCAGCGGCGACGGCAGTGCCGTATCCGCCTTTACAGAAATCCCCACTCCCTGAAGCTTGGCCCACATCCTCATAGCCTGCAACAGTCAACACACAGCCACAGCCCACAGCATTAGACACACCAGGAAGGGACAGAGCGGGCAAGACAGGGCCAGAAAACAAGCTCAACTGTGCACCACACGACCAGGGCTTATGAGGTTTACACATGGTTTATGAAGGTGAAGGGACTGAAAATCACATTACCCAAAATGGTTCATGTGGTGCACACTGTCATTTCAGGTCCTGCCTGAGCCCGGTCTGAGACATGGGAGGGGTGAGGGGTGTGCTGAGATGTGAAGAGTGAGTGAAAGCAGGAAGCAGAAGCTAAGAACAAAGTGTCGGATGGACCGTGAGGGTGATAAAATATTAAAATATACTTAAAAGACAGAAGAAGAGGTTCAAGTGGCACCAAAAGTGAGGTTTAATGAAAACTGAAGTGAGCGTCTGAGCGCCCTGGTTTGTACGTTAATTTATGAAATGACCAAAGCCAACTAAGCAAAATCCATAACTTTTCATATACAGACTTTTCATGAATCGTCTTCTTTAAAACATCACACTAGTTAATTTTTCCCTCCATCAGCTCCTTACCAGTGCTGTATCCATGGGAACCATAGCCACTCGCTTGTTGAAAGGGCGTGGCTGAAGCGTTGACGCCAACATTCACGCCATGTTGTTTTGACGAGGTAGGGGCCACCTGGAGAAGTAAATTATTAAGCACTAAGCAGGAAAGATCAAAGTGCCTTTTCCTGAACTTTAACCTGTAAATTGCTTTTTGAAGTCTTTGGGTTTGTTGCACAGAAATGAAAAATTCCACCATTTGTGAAAAAAGAGACTGTATGATACATTTTAAAACCCATTTTGTTAATTTAACCATAAGGCCAAGGACAGACAATTTTATCTAATTAGAGATGTTGACAAAGAGCCATATGAATAGAACATTTAGCGCTGTCATGGTCAGTTCGTTCTTGTTAAAAGCCGTCGAAAGTCACTGACTCACCGGAAAGACTGGCCCGTACTGAAAGGTGTTGGGGAGTCCAGGCATGCCGGTGTAGGCGTAGGGGAGGCTCGTGTAGCTGTATCCAGGGGGCAGACCGGGGTTTAGGAAGGGCTGCTGCGTCGTGTGGTGGGTCTGTGTCTGGTTCTGTTGTGTTTGAGCTAATGTGGTGGCAGGAGCTGGGGAAGAGGCATCACCGCGGCCAAATTTCGACAAATCTCCTGAAAAACGACAAGGACAAACAACCACAACTTTAATATAGTCAATAATCTGACATTTTTCCTGGGAAAATAGAGGTTTATAGCGACTTTTTTTCTATGTAGATTTGAACTATCGCACCTGAATAGGGGTTGTTTGTCAAGCTGCCTTCTCTACCGGTCAGTGCTGTGGTCGGTGTTGGAAATGGAATGCTGTAGTAATCCTAAAAAACAGATGAACTTTCATGTCAGAACTAATTAAACAAAAATGAGTGCAAATGAACTTTACAGGAAACAAAAGACTCACCAAGGGTATTCTTGTCTGCAGCATCTGTAGGTCGTCATAACCATACACCTGAGGCTGCAAAAAGACAAAAACAAACAGGTCAGAAGGTCTTTCAGGATTAACACAGTAAAATATTGTTTTAAATAATGGTTATATTGGTTATATAAACTCACTGGGTACGCGTGCAGTAGTCCAGGAGCCATGATGTACGGGTTGGGCAGTAGAGGGGGCACTCCAGGTGGCAGGTTCGGAGGCGCTTTTCCTGTAGAATGACAAGTTTTACAAAAAGACAGACAAGACAAAATCAAACTAAGCAACATCATCTTCTCCAAAAGCCATATTAACTAGGTCACGGCTGGAGGTGAAAAAAGAAATTCTTGGTAATCGATTAAAAGGAGGTGTGGTGTGGCACTGGCAAAAGCTTTAATAATGTTTAGTATCTCAAACAAAATTATGCATATTCATAAGTGAAAAGGTAAATTAAACTGTCCAGTCATTCCCAAAACTCCAGCTCACTCACTCCATGCTTTCTCTTTTCTGCTGTGGTCCATACAAAACCATCGAAGTCTAGTAAAATAATTAGTCGACTAATAAAACATTTGATCAAATAAAAACATGATTAACAGCCAAATTGGCTAATAGACAATACAACTGCAGCTTTAAACAACGTGACACAATTTTGTCTGTACAAGTAAAGATCAAGTTTCCTCCAAGATGAGAATGTGACTGTTCCAGGAAACGAGATAAAACCAGATTGACCGCATTATCCTCATTGATTATGAGATGGAAGCCTATTTCATATGATTCATTAAGTTAAACAAATTAAAAGTCATCATAAAATTACAATGGGTTGAAATTAGGAGGGAAATATTTTTGGGATTATCTTGATCATAATAATTCAGATTCCAGCAGACAAGAGCAAACTTCAGCAGAATTTGCATAAACGTGAATGGACACTTAAAATAATTACACCACATGTTTGTTTTACGTTTATTTTTAATGCTCTCTTTTTGTAACCTTTCGATTAGTTAGACCCTGCACTTGACATTAATTTTGCCTAACTCCAAGACAATGCACTGTTTGTAATCGATTTTTGAGCAGACAAGTTGCAATGTCTATTTTACTAATAACTCTCCCGACTCTAGATTTCACTTATGTAAACAGCCAGTCAAAATGATGAGAAATAATTGTGTTGTGGAGGAAAACTGGTTGGACGTTGTAACATAAACGCAGGATTGTTTTTTTTGAGCCTTTGTAGCTCATGTCTGACCTGAGGACGCTGCAGAGCTTCGTGCGGAAGAGGAAGCGGCCGATGACGGGAGGGAGGAGGCGACAGAAGACACCGAAACAGTAGCAGCGGCTGCAGTGGGAACGCCCATCGACCCCGTGTTGAGTCCCATGGCCAGACTGCTCACAGGACCCAGACCCGAGGGGGCAGAGACCGTAGCGGGACCCACAGAGGAGGCCTGAGGACCCCCTAACGAAACCTGGGCTGCAGCCGCTACCGAGGAAGAGGAGGGGACTGATGAAGAGGGCACAGAAGAGGGGAACGACGAGGAATGTAGGCTCGAGTCGCCGTCTACGCTGGGATGCTAAAAGGATAAAAAAGAAATATTTTACATTCATTAGTACAGTGGTTCTCAAACTTTTCAACATCAACTACCACCTAAGAAAATATTTCGCTACCACCAGATCTAAACCAGGTCTAAACCAGGACTATTCTAGGTCTAAACCAGGGGTGCCCACACTTTTTCAGCATGAGAGCTACTTATGAAATGACCAAGTCAAAATCATCTACCACCTACTATAAAAATGCAAAATATAAATTTACAAATATACTGATATACAGTGATGGGAAGAATACTTATTATATTCAGTAAAATGTATTCCATTACAGAATACTGAATACATGGTTTGAAAAGTATTGTAACACAGTGTTTTTCAACCTTTTTTGAGTTGTGGCACAAGTTTTGGGTTTAAAAGCCACCACGGCACGCAAACTACCACTAAAACATCATCAAATCAAACCATTTTGTTAAATATTGTATATAATGAGGCAAATAATGTCTGTGGCACTGTCTAGTTCTATAAATTTGGTAATAGTGATGGTTTTGCATTCTTTTTTGGTGCAAATGTTTCTCAGGACACTCCAAAAAGGTAAATTAGTCCATTAAATCCGCACGTGAATCTGTTAACTTAAACTGGACATTTTCTCAAGGCACAGCTGGCAAAATCTCAAGGCACACTAGTGTTCTTCGGCACACTGGTTGAAAATCAAGGTTTTAACATATTCCATTACTTTGCCAAATTTAGGTACTGTATTTTGAATACTTTTTCATGACAACACTCTGCTTGCTTATTCTGAAGTTTTGAAGCAAGAGCCAGTGATGAACTGTGCTCATAGGACCTGGGCCATTATATTGCACGCTGGTGGCAGGGCCAACAAACCCTGCCTCCAGCGCGTTTCCAATGTGTGTGTAACATGCACCGCGCTGTCCACAACCGCTGTGTACAGAGCGTCACCCAGAAGTTAAACTACGCTAACAATCTTTTGATTAACTGTAGTCTGTCCACACACTTCAGCGCACAGAGCATCCCGCACCTCGTGTGAGTGTGTAGATGTGCGTGTGACGCGTGTGTGTGCGTGGCATGTGCGTGTGAGTGCGTGTCGGATCACGCTCGCTGCGTGATGAACAGAGCAAGTGGATGTTTCACAGCGCTTTAAACCACGTGAGTAAAACAGAGCAAACGCTGGTAAATGGACTGTTGAACTAACTTTATGAATGAATGCGCTGTGAGAAGTGGGCGGGACCATGGCGCATCCACACGCAAAACATTTCGTGTTGTACATTTGTCCCAACAGTTTCAAGTTCCTACAAATTATTATAGGACTGATCTAGTGAAGCAAATAAGGCTTTATTAAAGACAATGGCTGTCTCTGCACTAAAACATCCAGAGCGTCATAAGCCAGGGCGCACGCGACAACATTCAACCTGTGGCGGTTCCGGATGCACTCAGACTCGCGGGGATCTCCCAGGAGGGCAAACGCGGAGTGGACTGGGGAGAAGCGGTCAAAAAAGATTCAGGATTAATCGGGGAACATCGGTACCCGGACGGATGATAGGCTGACGTCTACTTTTTTAATATTCCATGCGATCTACCCACACTACCTTTGCGATCAACCGGTAGATCACGATCGATGTAATGGGCACCCTTGGTCTAAACTATGGCTAAATGAGGTCTAAAAGAGAACTACACAATTGCTTCACTAGTTCTAAATAAGGGCAAACCCAAAAGGGGACAAAATGTGGATTAAATTGATTTTATCTTCAGCAAACATTTGGACAGCGGAGGAATAATAGTTAAAATTTCTCACCAATAAGCTTGAGTTAGACGTCCTTACTGAGGATGGTCCAAGGTTATTCTGTTGTGATGACAGGGAGCTGTGGAAGAAAGCAAGAACATTTTTATAATTATAGCTACACACTGGTGAGTTTGATTTGCAGCTATAGAAAGAAGAGGAAAAAAACCACGCACTTGTTGTGTTGAGGAGGAGGATGGGAGCTCGGAGGCATGTCGTCACTGTGGCCCAAAGCACTGAGAGACGCTTGATTGGATGACGTCAACATGGAGGCGGGCCCTGAACCGTTGTCTGTCAAAGTGCCCATGTTTGAGACCGTTGTGGGTGCAACCGAATCTGGGGTGGATTTTACCGCAGAGCCTGCTGCAGCTAGAGACAGGAAGCAATTTAAGAACAAAGGTCAAAACGTGCAAAAGTGCAAACTGCAAATGAACACTCGGACAAATAGAAATGTACCTTCCACTGATTGCGTTGCCTGAATTGAACTGAAGCCATTCTGTAAAACCAAGAATGAAGGTGAGCTCACAGGTTTCTATGGAAACAGCCCATTGACAGAAAGTTAAAGGACGCAGGGCAGAAGCCGGGTAATTATGCAAAATTGAATCAACATCAAACATTTAATTAGAAACAGGCAATAAGGACAAATATGCGTGATTTGATCCAACCTTGGGCTGCATGTCCTTCTGTGGGGAAGAGGAAACCGATGGAGGGTAGCGCCGGGACTGAGGGGGTCTCTGGTCATACATGTCCATTTGACTGGAGTTGGAAAGAGCTGCATTTGACTCACTGGAGATTTAAATGGCACAATATAAATGGCATATTTTATAACCACTTGTCAGACAAAGCTCAAACCCTGCACTCACCTGTTGGGGCTCGTGTAGAGGCTGTTCTGGACTTGATTGGCAGGTGTGCTGGTGACCGGGGTGGACTCGTAATCTGGCAGCACTGGTTCTGACCCAAACTGTAACGCCCCAAATTGAAGATTAAGCCCTGAGATGTCCGCTGACCCAGGCATCTCCACTGCCATGGCTGGAATCTGCAAAGGGTTGTGGGAAATTGGTGGTCAGCTCAATTGTCCTGATGGGTGTCGAGAATAGAAGACAAAATTATGGTTTAAACACCAAATATATCCTACCTTTGTTGAGATTGTTGCCCTTTTCTTTTGCTGTTTGATTTTATGCTGTTGCAACGGCAGTGGACTTGAACCCTGTGCATCGGAGGAACTGGGAGATACTTGTTGACCTAAAGACTGGACCGCCATCTTGGGAAGGGAGGATGCTGGGGGAGGAGCCATGTGGGGTGAGGAGGAGGTCTGGGGCAGAGATGAGGAGGTGGAAACAGAGGGAGGCAGGCCTTTGTCCTGCAGGAAAACATCCAACATGGACGAGGTCGATGTGGCAGTCTGGTACGGCTGCCGCTTCGTAAAGGGCGTGTGCACCGCAGACTCTTGAGCCTTCATATCTGAAATAGAGAAACTATTTATAGTTCACGAAAAAAAATAATGACAGAAAGAAGGACTGTAATAAATAAAGTTAGAGGAGCCGCATAAAATGGGTTGAAAAGACTGTGGTGTGTAAAAGTTTGGGGCGGCAGTGGCTCAGTATTCAGAAAGCTCAACCACCGACCTGAAGGTTAGCAGTTCAACACCTGCTTGTACTAGTGCATTCTGTTAATACTCTGCCCTTGGGCAAGACACCTCATCCACCTCACCTGTGTAAGAATGTGTGATAGACTCACAGTCTCGGCTGTAAGTGACTGTAGTAGAAATGGTCAACTTTTAGCAAATGGAAAATTGCTGTTCTTAACTGAAATGATTGTGATGTGGCTGTTAAGTGCTGCGATATTCAGCGTTTCCCCTACCATAAATAGAGAGGGCCCCCCAAAAGCGCCCTCACCCTGTCAATCAAATTATGCAGCGCTAATCATCAAACGTCAAAACGAGTCTCATCCCCGCTACGCAATGAGAAACTACTGTTATAGCCATTGTTTTCATTCATGCGTCTCCCATGCATAACTGAACCTAAGACTAAATAAAAAAAACAGAGTTTACGTCTTTCCTTCGCTCCTCTCTCTCGCGCGCGCCCGCAAAATGCAGAGAGACACGTGATTATATGATCAAACCCAATAGATCCATGGCCTAAACCCGCGGATCAAAAGACGCCCCGCACGTCCAGCAGCAGTGAACACAGCAGCATCCACGTGACAAAAACTCCCAGCTCAAACTTGAGTGTGAATGGAAAAAAAGGATCTATATTCATGCTTACTGACAGGTTGAAATTGACAAAAAGCAAATGAAACCTAGCAGTTTAAAGCCATTACTATTATTGTTTTTGTTATGTCTGGGTTGTACGAGAGATAAAGAAATAATTATGCAAATAAGAATATGACATATGAAATAAAACAAACTATAATCCTACTTACCAAAGCCCAGATTTCCAAACACATGTCTATAAGGCTTTTAAAGATGTTTAATCACTTTAAATAGCGTTAAATGACATAATAATCATAATAATTGCATTGCTATTTTTAAATTTATAAAAAAATATAACATATAGGCCTATATTACTCCCTACAGCGCGCGAGCGTATGGTCGACCACGTGCATGTACACGGCCAAACCCCCCCTCCAAAACAGGTAAAACTAGGGGAAACACTGGATATTTATATGTATTTTTTACTTAATAATTTTCGTTATATTAAAATGAACGTGATTGTGCCTTAAGTTTTTATTTTGACACATTTACAGAAAAAAATTAGACTAAATCAAGGGAAATTTTGACAAAAAGAGACTGATGAATAAAAATCTGCCCTTCTTAATCTTTGCATTTTAAAAACTGTTGGAGATGGAGGAACCCAATGTATATTTAGCGTCAATATCAAACACATAACAAACAAGTTGTGATCGTACCATACTGTCCCAGGGAGGCGTTTGTGTCCCAGGATGAGGGGTTTGTGTTGGGAGGTCCAGACTGGGAGTGCTGAGCCGCCAGTTGAGCCAGAGCCTGGGCCGTTTTATACTGCTCCAGGAACTGAGAACCGGTGGTCCCCGTGGTACCTGGTTTAGGGTCTCCCACCTCCCCAAAGCCTTTGCTCAGCATGCTCACCTGAAACATAAAGGTGACTCGTTATAGAGATGACATAGTTGCAACATATAAGATTACTTTTGACAGACCCACCATGCTGTGCTGAGAGTAAGGGGCTGTGGAGGACGTTTGGGACAGAGGACCCGCTTGTTTAGAGTTGCTGAAAACCAGTGACTGGGACAGTGAGGGGGGCTGGGGGGTTTCCATGGGCGGGTTCTCGGTCTCTGAGGACGAGGGAGCTGGAGACTTCCCGAGAAGCACTGCAAGGTCAATCCTGCGTCAAGAAGAAAATATATCAGTAAAAGGCTTACAGGATTTTCAAGGCTGACAACTAGATTTACTGCAATACGTTTCACCAGAGGCACAATGCTGAATTATGTAATGATTTAACAAGCCTTAACATTGGTTCATGCATACATTGAACTCCGGTGGTCAGATAATGTTTCACAAGCCCAGCACTGTGTAACAGTAGTTGAATTAATTAATGAGTTTATTTTGGTTGTCTATATTCAGAAAAAGACAACACATTACACAACTGTATAACTTACAAACAAAAAAGGAATGAGCTGAAGCAACTAAGCCCATCATTATCCTCATAAATGACAACAGACTATAAAATCCTACAACTAAGAATGTGTCTTGTCTCCTTTTATTCATTAAAACAATACAGATGTAATAATTTTTAAAATGTCAAAGTGTAAGGTGAGACACTCCAGGTGAATAGGAAAAAATGTTAAATTTAAAGATTTATTTGAAACATCTCTAGTTTACTCAAATATAAGAAAAACATATTACACGTTTTTTCATCATGTCATGTTTTCATGTATAAATAAGGCATTTTATGTGTAAAAATGGCCAAAAATACACATAATTAGAACATATGAACCAGGTCTAAATTTCTTGGTTCATTTTGTACACATATTAGTTACAAAAAAATTGTAATTGAAAATTGTCCTAACATTTTTTTGTTAAAACTTCGATAAATCCTTTTTAGAATTCGATTTTTAAAAATCCCTCTGTACCTTTCATCAAAATCTTGTCGAGTCCAAGATTGTAAAGCTTGGTGTGTGTGGAATCTACTTTAAGAGCTGATCCTAATCATCAAGTAGAAAACCTCAAAGTACTGCAAAGTTTTTCAAATGATTGCAATATGGCACTTAAATACTGACATAATTTCAGTTATTATATTAAAACAAAAATGCCTTAATGTAGTAGTTAAACACTGTCAAAATGAAAACTTAACAGGCAAATCTGAGGCAAAATCATGAATAAGATCAGCCGTTTTCAACATTTTTCATTTTACAACAGTAAATTTCTTTAGTGTTATCGCAATATCAATAATTGTGTTACCCAATACTGATACTTTAATGATATATTGTGCAGTCTTGATACCTCAACAAATTCTTTTAGGAACCATTAGGAACAAAGAGCTCTAGTTCCTCACCTTTGTCCTTTAGTTATGGTGACACTTTCTTGAGGAACGGGAATCGACGCCACACTGGATGCTGTGAAAATCTTTGTCTCTGAAAGCTACACAGGAAATAAAGAAACTAATCAATGACCTCATCTTATCATTGAAACCATTAGCAACATCAGTTAAAGTGCTTAGTAAGGCTAAACGCTTCAATGTGGCAAACGATGGCACTCACATCTTCATTCCAGTCTTCAGTGCCCCACTCTTCTGTCGGAGTCCTCCAGGCACCTATGAGTCAGGGAAACCATTCAGTACATTAGGTTTCAATTGGAATAAATGCATAAATCAAGGCAGATGTGAACGCAAACTTACCCGGGGTGGAGTCGAACTTGGGCTGGTAATTTGTTCCCTCTCCTGCAGAGTACTCAACTCCTAAAATCAAAGCCAACATTATTTTGATAAATAAACCATTAACAACGACATGACATGTGAACATGTCTTTCTCCAGCAGTGGCTGTGCACTCAAAATCTGATTTATATTAGATTTCTGGAGTTATAAAATTGGTTCAAATGATACGTAAACAACAATTTTATTCTGCATAAAGACTACCAACTTTGTAGTATAGATTCTTTGAAACATGTTCTGAAAAAAGAAAAACACGACTAAAAGCAACAAAAACGCTGCTAAAAGTGACAAAAAAACATCACTGAGAGCAACAAAACCATGATTAAGAGAAAAACACAAATAGAAGTGACAAAAGCGCATGTTTTATTCATTTGTCGGTTGATTTTTCAGTCTTTTCTCCTGGTTGTGTTTAAAATGTGAACTTTTAATAGAAAGCAGTCATTAAAACATAAATCGCAAATCCAATCACAATACTGGTCAGAAAAACGCAATTAGCAAATATTTTCTCTAATCCTGCAGCTGTAGTAAACGGCGAAAACATCTGATTTCTTTCTAATCATAGTCCGTCTGATTATAGGATCATATTTTGCTGTTTGCATGCTATTTAAATCATCTTAAAGGTCCAGAAATCAGATAATGATCAGATTTTGTGTGCAAATGAACAGAGCCATGAGTTTTGAGAATGAGATTATTATGACATATAATTTTAGGACTTTTGCATATTAAAAACTATATGTTTGAACTCTTATATGGAAATGTTGTGAATTTTTCGTAAGTCTGAAACCTGAAGACATTTCCAACAGTGTAAATGACCCAGAATTGAACATACTTGCGCCTTCCTCCGCCTCCATGTTGCCCGTGTTGTTCCAGGTACTGCCCCCTCCGTAGTTTTCGTCTGTCTGGGCTGGCTCAGCATAATCAGCAGGGTTAAAAGTTCTGGAAAAGATTTAGACGGATTTACAATTGACTAGATTATGGACAACTGTTTGCAAATAGCAGACTATTTCAGATATTGCAGATTAAAGCGGACACAGACAGCCAAATTTAGGTCATGTTTTTCCACTCAAGACGAAAAGGTACTGCCATCTTGAGATTTTTTTTTTTTTTGGTCCATTCATTAGCCAACTTTAATTAACAATCAAGTACTTTTGCAGTTTCTATTGAATATTTTCAAGGCAGACAATGGAATAATTGCCTCAAAAGGAAACAAATTCAAACAAGCAGCAACACACTAGCAGACCCGTTTCAGTGCTTATTTCTGTATGAAGCAAAAACAAAAGAAAAATCCCACACCAGACTGACTCACCTCTCATCTACTGCATTATCACATGAAGACGCCCTATCAATCTGGCTTTAGAGACAAAATAAATGGCAATAATTACAAAATAACACAGCCTGGCAAGCGCTTTTGCCCATTCAACAGTCCACAAGAGCAGCATAAGCTTAACTTCAATTGCCCCATGTTGACAGAAGGGCAAATGCCATTATTGAGGTCAGAAAATACATAGCAATACAGTGTTTTTAGCGTGTTTTGGAACCGCAATGCAGGTCTGTTCAAACTGGCCGAACAATGAGTTGTAATGAATCCAAAGACTAAACAACATGATATTCATACAACACTCTGTCTCCTAGAAAACCCATTCCATCACACCAAAGCCAAGCGTAAACAATCAGCTAGCAACAAGCAGAGATGCACTCAAAACTGTTGCCTAGGATTTAAATAAATGGATAACCTATTGCCATCTTCCGTTAAATAAAAAAGTGAAGACATTTACACTCCTGCCGTAAAACAATTCTACATCTACATAGTCACAAATGGCTTCAGCTTTGTATGTATAAAAAGTAAATAAAGTGCAACATTTTGACACCATGACACTAAAAGCATCAATGTACCAATATATGTAACCAATTATACGGTTAAATACAGTAGTAGTAAATTCAGTAGTTGATTATTTTTTAGATTAGTCAACTAGTCAAATGATAATTTCTACTTTCAATAGTTTTTTTAATAATTAAAGATTGAAATATGGTGGTTGAAACAGAATATTTATGAGTAAAATACATTATTAATACAAATCAGAAGTTGTTTATTCTTTTATTGACATTTTGATTTAATAATGTCACTGTCTTAGTTATGTCTTTTGGAACGTGTTAGTCTGGAACCCTGTAGTCCAGAGAAAAATTATCATTTACTAGTCGACTAGTCATGATTGTTCTGATTAAGGGATGCAGCTCAGTAGTCATGCAGTAGTATAATTAGGTAGCATTGGTAATGTCTATCCATTGTGCATGTGTTGAACTCTCCATTTTGCAGAAAATAAAAAAAATGGCATCAACATCCTTGCATTGATGTTAATATTTATGCTGTGTGCAATTCCTTTATCCCCTAATAGTCCAAAATACACTACAGTGGCATATTCTATATGTAACTGGTGCATTTTCAGCCAGACGGACTTCCTCTGTTATCACACCTCAGCACAGCCGTTACAAGCCGCTAACAAAGAAAAAACAGCAGCAGTGACCGGGAAGACAAAGTGTAGATACTTAAGAATATAGCTTCCACGCGCACCATACAGTCCAGTTGGCTCGCACATGTTCTCGTCTCCTCAGGATTAAAGCTAAACAATGGGCTTGGGTCCTGCTCTTTGGTGACCATGGCAACAGGTAAAAGTGAAACAAAAGGCCTTCTGCTTTTGGGCAACGCAGGTGTTCCCTTACCCCATGCCCTGCGCCGAAAATCTGCCTCCTCGCCGTCCGGACACTCCTGCAACCACAAAGATAGGAATGTGTTAGAAAAGTATTGTTTTTTTAATCATCATTAGGACCATTTTATATGCTTGTCTAGTCAAAGACCAAGACCAATATACGTTAAATAATATCAAAATGAGGAAGGGCCACCTTAAGGTCTTCTATTAATGGGTATCAAAATCGTATTTAACAACTTACCAACTGGCCCTCTTCCTCTGCCTCTTCCTCTCCGACCTCGCTCTGCTCCTCTTCCAGCGATTCCGGCCTTCCCATCCAAACCATTCTCCTGACCACGAACTAAACACAAAACGATTCAGGTAGACAATCAATTAAAAGATTCAAGAGAAAACAAACGATGTGAACTAGAAGCATTCTTTGTGCAGAGTGACTGAATGCAAACACACTACCAAGTAACAAAATGATAACATTTAGACTCATTCACAGCTCATAGAAAGCTTTTCCTGCCTTTCTTTGAACCAGCCCGCACTCATTAGTATATGCAAAACATGATTTGCCTACAACAAAAACAAACTTTTACACCATTCTACTACGTTTCTTTAACTGCTAAAAAGAGCACCATAACATTTTCTTATACACTGTTGTGAAATAATGGAAATGGAAATAATAGTGATGAAGAACTCAAGAGTCATTATAATTATAAAACATGTATTTGGTTGTTTTTAAAAGGCCCCACACCCTGAGTCTTGAAAACAAAAAACCTTAACAAGTTAATTTTTAAAGGTTTGCAGCAGTTCAAACGTATTCTCCACTTTCCTAATGCATTCAGAGCATCATAATTATTCACAGTGATGAGTTTATAAGCACTTTTCTAATCTTTCAGATGCCAAAGGAGTGTTTTGCTATCACTGTAACGCTAACAACAACTAGCATTGTTAATCGTGCAATTACAGGTCTGCAGAGGATAAAATTATTACATGCAAAAAGGAGTCTCATTTTGACCTCAAGCGCTGCTTTTATATAAAAGGCAAATATCTGTAGCGGTCTGGGGCTAAACAAATTTTACCTTATTACATGAAAAAGAAAGCCACTTTAATGTTATTTTGTGAAATATTGCAGAGACACAGCAGTCTACAGAAAACAGCACAGGGCTGGTTCAAAGAAGTCTCACTAATTCACTTGTTGCTCATATATTTCATTTTTGCCAAAGTGGACAAGTTAAATAAGGTTGTAGACATGAAGAGTGCCCAAGACACAAGCTTATCTGGGCACTCCTCCTTTCAAGCCTTTTAATGCAGCCTCTCCTCTTAGGAAAATGCCAGCAGTGCATTAAAGTTAAGTAGCATCTTTGCTTATCCCGTTCATTAGGACAACGTAGAAAAGATAGTAACTACTAAGCGAAAGGAATTTAAAAGAGCGAATTTAATACTACACTACTGAACTACAAATGTAAAAAGGCTGAACACAGCACAAAGACATGTATGAGCATGAATACAAGAGTCACTTAAATGCACATTAAAATTTTTTCAAAGACGACAAAATATCTGTGTTAGATTTTTACGTCAGATAGGGATTTATTGAGGACTATTTTTGACAGTTAGGTTTGAAAGCTTGCAACTAACGATTATTTTAGTAGTCAACTGGTCAGTGTCTTTTTTTTTTTTAATTAGTTGACTACTCAAATTATTATTTCTATTGCACAGTGAGAAATTTGAATACATTTTTACAAAACAAAGGTTGAAATATGGTGACTGAAGGCTCTAGATAGAGAATATGTACGCAATTTTATTTAATTATTGACCTTTATTTAACCAGGATAGTCCCAATGAGATAAACAATCTCTCTTTCAGGGGAGTCCTGGCCCCAGAGGGGAGGAGCCTATTGTACATGTTTTTAGTGGTAGGGGAACCCAGAGGAAACCTACACAAACACGGGGAGAACATGCAAACTCCACACAGAAAGGCCACGGGCCGTCCGTGTTGCGAATTAAGTGTATTATTGATAACAATCGTAAACTTTCATCTTTTTTGAGTTTTCGATTTAATAATGCCACCGTCTTAAAAGGTCTATACATAAAAGTCTATAAAAGGTGTTTTTGTGTGTGTTTTAAAGTCTGTACAGTCCAGATAATGACACAGTTAAAATAAGTTTTTTTAATGGTCGATAGTAAAAACATGGTCACTTGAAGTCTCACAAGAGTAAAAGATAAGGCACTCACACTCTCGTCCCCTGCTGGTCCCTCCACGGCCCTTGCGCGGAGCTCCACCTCGGCGACGTGCTGAGTCCCTCTCTCCGCCCTTCTCCCGGTTTTCCTTCCCTTCCTCTCCGGTCTCTGCCTGGCTGCTCTCCTTCTGACCCGACACTCCTTTCTTCTTCCCCACCATCTCCCAAGAGTCCTGCAGAGGAGCGAGAAACAGTGTTAGGCTTTGTACAAATGTACTGTGGAAATCAATATGAGAACTGTGAACTAGAGTTGTATTTTAAAATGCACCATAAAGATATTGATTTTGGAATAAAAAGTCACAAAGGGCCAGGGGCATCTCCTTCTTACAAGACAGTGCCACAATTTCACCAATAAATTAACTTTAACATTTTGTGCGCTCAAATTTCAATGATCCAGCCAACTGTCCACTCCCAATACCTCTCTGTTGTGAGAGTAAGGGCATGTACCCATTTGGTGCTGGTGCACAATTTTTTTGTGCATTGTGTGTATAGTACACTAAAAAAAAACTATTCAAATGAATAGACGAATAAAAAAAGAGCTGATTAAGTAAAACTTGGAGTGTAATCTATCAAGGTTATTAACGATAGTTTTACAGTCCATTTGTGTCTTCTGCAATACTTGTTTTGTCAATATCGCCCACAAGAAATGTCTAAAAATTGTATTATAAATAACTACCAGGTCAAGAAAACAATGCAAAAATTAAAATATTCCTTGTAGTTTTTTCAGTAATCCCTTTCAGGTTCAGAGAAGTTATACGAGTTAGCTGAGCTTCGTAACAATAAGAATAATAGCTACTTCCTCATAGAGCCCCTATCATATGTAACTAATCCAAGAAGAAACCAATTCCTTCAAAAGCTGGCATTACTCACAGTGTCTGGGCTACCCTCCAGCAAAACATTAATGGCTCTGTTGACATCTCCGTTACAATCGTGCAGAGCAATCATAGACTCATCTTGGTCCTTGCCTGTGATGTCAATCAGCTAAAAAAAATAAATGAATTAATTAAAAAAAAAAGAAAATCAAATCTCAGAAATCACAATTCAGCATTCAAGGCCATTCAGCACATATTAAATATATGTATATATATTTACAAAAGAAACATAATGGTTAATCTTAATGTTGCTGTAAAAAAAAAAAAAAAAAAAAAAGCTGAACATTTTAATAATACAGTAAACATAATTTATTCCAAAATTATGCAGGATTCCTTTCTACTGATCTCTTCAGATTGGGATTCTACTGATTTCCTCTTCGGACCGGTCACTGGTTACTGGTTACCCAGACTGGTTCACCTCGGAGCTCTTCTGCACAGTTTTTGTACAAAATTTAATCTATTGTAGCTGAATTATATTTTCCTTTATAAGGCCGATCTCAGCAGAGGGACATTTAGTTATTCCAAGTGGCGCTGTGAGACAAGAAACTACGTCCGCCTTTTCGTCAGTTTTTTTCACTATTTATTTCACTACTCTACGCCGCGTTTTATCTCTTAATGTAATGCAGTGGGTTTGGATAATGTTAGATGCATTTAACACTAAAATTTGGGGAGAAATTTTTCTTTGTTTATATTTGGTTTTTGCAGTCTGGTTTTCGAGTCTGCATTCTCTCTTATCCAATCATCTATATGTTTAGAGCTTCTTTTTAGTTAGTGAACCCGAAGCTGAAGAGCCAGAACTCTTTGGAAGATAGTTAAACGCATGGCCAGGTACGATTCACTTCAGGACACACCTATCAACTCCACAGTGAACCAATGGAACCAAGGCTATAGAAAAGAATTTGAAATGAAGCTAGTGCATTGTCTTTTAAAACTTCAATAAGATTAAATAAAACAAAATTAGGACCCAGCAGCCACTAATCTGAATACATCCAAGACAGCCAACTTGGACAAAACATTGCTTAAAATCTCTTGCAATACCTTGAAGTACAACACACTGACTCAGAGTTAAATGCATTGAACGGATGTGTTACTCACCTGTTTGACCTTTTCTTCAAAGTCTGCATCATTGTGATCTGAAATCATCTGTGCGAGTCGGATCTGCTCTGCGGTGGCCTGTAAAAACAAATGGAGTTGTTAGTGCAATTACCAAAAAACAATCAAAAATCATTGGAAAAAAAGACAAGGTATTTTGTGGTTGCTTGTAAAATTATGAATGTTGTATATCGTTGCCAATTTTTCCAATCTAATAAAGCTAATTAATAACTAAGCATGTGTCAAAGTTAGGGTAGTGTGGTCACCTGTCCCTCTTTACTTGTCCTGCACAGCAATTTATGCCCCTGTCCCCCGTTCCACTTATTTAGAGAATGTCCCACTTCTTCATTGACGTCACTTTTACTTATCTCTGTGCGTTACTATTGAGAAAAACTGAAAACCATTATAATCCATGTCCTTAAATGTCCTAACTCCTGTCCATCCCTCCACGTCCCACAACATTCAACAACTTGTCCCTCTTTTTCTACAATACAAGGTGGTCACCCTAAGTCAGGGAGTCTTTTACTAATAGGAAGTTTGGAAATTGCGAGTAGAATAAAATAAAGTAAATAAAGTATGATTATTACACCAACATAATTGTTTAAAATGATCACATTTCCAATTTGCCTATAAATTGAGACTGGTGGGTTTGATCTACAGTACTAGTAGTAGACAGGTTGTTAGTAGTAGTGGACATACAGCACATAGTTGAGTGTGCAGGTGAGAGTACCTGAGGCCTCTGCTTGTGCGGTGTCTGGGTCTGTGTTTGCCCCTGTGTTTGCTCCCAGCTGCCCCGGGCTCGGTTCCCGCCCATGGACGTCATCATTTACAGTATATACAAATAACAGTATTTACAAAGAAATAACACCTGAAAAGAAACAGACACATTTGACTTAAAACAGTGACCTACACATGTCAAGTTCATAAAGTATTTGTGGTTCATCAATTTAAGGAGCGTTTCAACGTGTGGTTCATTAGGGAAAAGTTAATGTGTAGAGGGCTAATGTTGGCCATTTTGAACCATAGAACTGAGCGGCCCGCGGGTTTTACTGAAGTGAGTGGAGATATCTCTGGCGCTGCATATTTATACAAGTCTCATTTAACAAGTGCACAAAGCAAGTGCTCATCCTCACGACACTGACTAATGCACGCTATAATGCACACTACACAACACACACTCCCGACACCGCGCAGGGATGCACAGTTTCGGTCAATATTAGGTCAACAAAACATAACCCCTAACAGTAAGATGAAACACGTCAACAATGAAATGCAAGGCACATTATACCACAGAGTATTTTTTAGCAACAAATTGCCAACCTTAACCTCGTTATGGACAACGAAACCTTAATCTCTCAAATGTTACGTAAAACTGTTTGTACTGCACCGGACAAACCAAGCCTCCAGAAAGGCCTTGACCAACAAATCTATCGCTAATTCCACTAGCAGCCACATGGCTCAGTGCTAACACAGTCCGAGGCTGAAGCCTGAACGAGCTTCCGCTTCACGGCTTCACCTCATGGCGACAGCGAGGCTAACTTCACCAGCCAAGGCTAACTAGCCAAATAAAATATTCAATATTCTGCACCAAACGATAAAAACATACAAAGCAAACCCGATCGAAAATACTCACAGTTGACTAGTAATAAACCAAGTACAGGGACTCGCTGAGTTCTCGTTATACTTGACACAAAACGCCCTTTTCCCGGTGCCACTGTTGTCAGCTAACGAGCATTAGCCGAGGGCTAACGTAACAAGCCAACGCAGTTAGCACGGTGCTTAAGGCTAGTTTGCTACTTTAGTTTAGCATCGGTACAGACTTAACAACCACATCGCGACATCACTAATCATATGGCATGTGTAAAATCGGAGAGCGGGCTTAATTACAGTACAAAGACCGAGGCGAACACAAGGCCTCCGGGCCCAAGAAATGAAAATAAATAGAGGCTCTACTGACCACAAACCGGCTCAGTTTATGCGCCGCAACAAAACCGAAAGACAAATGGCTCTGATGACGGGTGCAAAGTCGGGTTTGGGGCAGGGTAAAATACCCGAAATCGTACGTTTATATTACAAATTTAAGAAAAACAGAAGGAGCTGATTCGCTCACAATAAACGAGGCTGTAGATTTACCTGTTTCTTTTCCTCTGCTCCACTGAGAGCTGCGTCACGTGGTTCACGCAGCTTCGAGGAAACAGAGCCCAGACCACGTGACCAGTATTCCTTATTTTGCAGCATCTTTGTGTTGTGGCAGTAATGACACATGCAAGTATGGTATAGGTTTTGGGCCCATTATATGAATTACTTTACTGTAATACAAATGTGTATTTTCTATTAATTAATTGTTGTTGTGTATTGTTTAATGAGTCACAAATAACATTCTGTGTGTAGTCTAGTATAGTAAGTATAATCTGCAAATGTTAGCACCATAACTGTGTGTCATTTTCTACATCTCATCCTTTACATTTACATTTATTAATTATTTATTTATTTATTTTCTGTAGTCACTTGAAATCTCTTTTTCAAGGGTGTTCTGCATAGTTCTGTGGGTTCAATGACGTTTGATTTGTTGCACTTGTATCAGACCAGTCAGACCAGAGGACCATGGAAGTATAATAGATCCATAGAGAGGACCAGGCAAATGATAGATAGAATATATAGAAAAAGTGATGGCAAATTTGTGTGGATATTACGGTAGTTTGCTGGCATAGTCACGTGACGTCACAGCTGTCTACGCTTGGCTAGCTGTAAGCTAAAGGCTAAAGTGCGTATTTTATTTCTTTATGCAGGCGAGCCATGCCCCTGTGTAATACTGCGTTTATAACTAAATCAGTTTATAATGGAAAGCCCTCGCAAACCGCATATTCTTACTAACATTGGATAAAAGAAGGTAATTATTGATTTAACCTAATTTTAATAAGTTCACAGCTTTAGCCACAATGCTAGCTAGTGTAAACAATCCATAAATTCATAGCTTTATTTCTACACTAAAGATAACCCTACACCCGGTGGCAGCATGGCAGACTCCTCTCCTTTGTCTGGGGTGAATGTTGTCCTGGTTATGACTTATGGGAGTTTGGTAAATCAATTTAATCTTGTGATCATGTGTTGTAATAATATTTAGTGTTTACTTACATGTTACCTCTGTATACAGGTGTTTGTGTTGTTGTTCATCTTCGTCAAAAGGCAAATTATGCGTTTTGCGATGAGGTCCCGCCGCGGACCCCACGCACCTATAGGACACAATGCACCAAAGGTTTGTTTGTTTAAAATTTTCACCCATTATTGTAAAATAACTTATTAAAACAGTCCTTGACTAAATTGAATTTGCTCCCCAGGGTCTGAAAGAGGGAATAGACTCAGGACTGTCCAAGGTTCAGGAGATCTGTTTTGAACCCCGGCTTCTTTCTGAAGAAGATGACAGATTGAAACATGAATCACAACTTAGTGAGTCAAGCATGTGTAAGATATTAGGTATAGAGTGAAACAATCAAATAATCTCTATTGATTGTGTTGTCCTATTGAATGGGAATGGACTAAGTGACCTGATTACACTTTGATTACACAAAGTACATTTTGCTATTACATTGTAAACATTGTCTAAACCTAAAAAAGAAAAACATCTCTGACAATACACCATAAACCGGCAAACTAAATGATTAGTGCAAACATTCTTCATCAGGAGTGACACCAGACATTTTTGTTGGAGGGGCTAAGATCTTCCTTTTGAGAGCTCATAGAGCATGTCTAACGTGTACGCCTTCTATGTTTGTATACATATAAGTATACATGTATTAAGTCCCCTGTAGTAGTAGTGAGTTATAAACCACAATGTGGAATTTCTTGTTTTATTGTAGCCTCATATTGAACACTAAGTGGTTGCCAATTGAACATTTTTTGTTGAGAATGGATATCCTATGAAAAATTGGCAAACATCTTTGGAGGGGCTGTGGGGGTTAATCATGTTTACATTTGTCATGCTTAATCAAAGAACTTTATAATAGAATTTTAATTGTATTTCTGACCACATCACTGTCTGTGTTTGTGTATATGTCAAAGGTTGCTACAATTACTTGTACAGAATGAAAGCATTGGATGCTATTCGGGACTCAGGTGAGGGCCGGACTTTTCAGTATGTGTTGGCATTGGATTGGGTTTGAATTCTTGAGTGATCATGAGTGATCTTGTTTCAGGGATTCCTATTCTAGAGATAAGCCGGACCCCCAGTGCGCTCACCGGACGACACTTCAGGAGCTGGCTGCTAGAGCTGCGAAACTCTCACTCTCTCATTAAAAGTAGCCGCAGTGCACTTATTGATAAACTTCTTGAGGGATATGACAATGCTCGCCATGGCACAGGGGTGGGTGAAGTGAAAATGGACAAATTAAGTATTTAGTTTCACTGTAATCTAATAGTGAGCTACTCTCCTCTTGTTAGGTGTTTGGAGAAGCTGAGTTCCTTGAATACCAGCAAGCTCTGAATGAACTGGTTGATGTGTAAGTACCATGCAAGCTTTTTCTTTTGACTTTGCAATATGTCTATAACGATAGAGTGGTTCTCAACAACTGTGACTGTGGGATCCAATGTTGTCTAATTTTGGTTTATATTTATATTTAGAATGTAGAAAAGCTTAATCACTGTATATTTAGCTTCCTAATATTCTAATATAACAACCTACTTACTAACATGTTGCTCATCTGCTTGAATCACACGCAGTATTGGCTTGCTGCTTACGCAATAATCAATATCACAACAAACAAAACAATATCACTATAACACCTCGATAATCACACAGTTTGTTGTTGTTGTTTTTTTTTTTTATGGAAACGTAATATATATATATATATATATATATATATATATATATATGTGTGTGTGTGTGTATGAAATTATTGTGTTAAAAATTATATAGAAATATTAAAGTTATATTGATATTGCAGGGGACATATTATGCAAAATCAACTTTATCGACTTTTTAACTTTGATACAGTTGTGTTCATCATTAGTTTACTCAAAATTGTATTTTGATGGATTCCTGCATGTTTGAGTAAGCCTCCTTGAAGCTCCAGTGTGCAGATTTTTTTTGTTTTCACTTACCCCTTATCCTCACCCACATCCCTGTACTTCGCTGCGATTATTTGAAAAATTAAGACTTAGAGCGGTTGTAGCCACTTTTCACAATTGCAACTTGTTACAGTGTGATGTCACTATGAAGTTAGTTTTGAACAGGAAGTGAAAGAACCTGTTTCTATTATTAAGTCGTTTTAGACCAGTAATGCAATTTAAAATGAACAAAATGTAAAATGATGATCTACTTACATTGTAGTTAAATACAAAGCCTTCTAACCATATTCCAACAGTGAGCAGGCCTATTAGTATTATTAAATTCACAATTCTTTTCCCAGTGTAAAGGCCTATTCCAGCAGCACCAGTCTGGACCAGCACCACCAGTCTGCAGCCAAGGACCTGACCGGCTCTCCTGTGCGCTCTTCACCCTCCACCATCCAAGTCACATACCTGCCTTCCACCGGCCAACGCAGCAAGAGACCCAAACACTTCCTGGAACTCAAAAGCTTCAAGGACAATTATAATACCCTGGAAAGCACCCTTTAAGACACTACAGCAAAACTAACAAGTCTGTAACATTTCACTTTGTTTCAAAGGCTGTTGTCGCTGCCCTTTTCAAGATTTTCAACATCCCAACTATAGTTTAGACAAAGATGATTGTAGCCCTATGGCAGAAGTGGCATGTACTGTTAGGGCGGGGTGATATGGTGATAAAAATCTAATTGTTGTCACATCCCTGTGACGATCTGCTGTTTTGGTTGTATCGTGATTCACTATTTCTCTATTTAATGCAGCTGTCTGCTCAAACAGTCACTTTTCCCATCCAGTCTCTATAAGGTTCTGAGTGAGTGACTGCTCGTTTTAACCAATCACAGTTAAGTGTGAACTTTCAGGAGAAGATGGTTTCATTTATCTCTTAAAGGCATTATTAAAATACAAACTGTGCATGAATTGTGATAAAATTGGCTCTGGCTCCAAGAAAATTGTGATATAATTTTCTGCCATATCACCCATCCCTACGAACTAAGTAACGCCATACTTTGTTATTACTGAATGGTCCAAATGTAAAACTAACATTCAAATTGTGTTTTTGTACAGAATTATATTTATATGAATTGTTGTAATTTAAGTAATTGTGTTTGAACTGTCTTTATTTATTTATTGTGTGTATTTATTGTGTTTTTGACATAAAAGATCAACTACCATCTTTGGTTTCTCTCCTGTCCCTCCACTAGATGGCAGCACTAAGACACATGATGTCAACAATGAAGGTTATAGTTAAGATGGTTTTATTGAATATGTTAGTTTTAAATACAATGTGCATAACTTAATTTACATTGCAGAAGGCAGATATCTACAGCTATCACAGTTCTTCAAAACTATTATTCAGGATGTAACAAGAAAAAAATAAACACACCGACATCTAACACAGAAATATCCACAAAAGAATGATTTAAACCATCTCTAATACACTTCACACTGATAAAATATAGACAAAAAAGAAACACGAGAAAGTCAACTGCATTTTTGACTGTCTTTGGCAAAACAATTTGACCTTTGAACTCATTTGCTGTGTGTCAGGTCCAGGAGGCAGTAACAAGAAACGGTACAGAAAAAAACAAGGACAATCTTTGAAGTTAAATATCAAAATAAGAACTGGGTCAACATCTTTCTATGACTTACTGAAAAGGGCTTATATGTAAATTCCTACACTAGTAAAAACTATCAAATTGTGAAGTCGATCTCTCCCTAAACTAAGTGTCTGTTTCCAAGCCATTCTGTGAAACTGCAGTCTTTGTTGCTTCCATTTTTGGATTCTTTCTGCAGTCGAACCAACTCTTCTTCAGTTTGGGAAAGTTGTGCACAATCCCAACAACAGTAACTCTGAGGTATCGATAAACATGTCACCAGAGGGCCCTGTGTTATTTTTGTGACTGCATCTGTATTCAGGAGGTGTACATACATATTTACAACTTGGTCTGTTTAAATTTATGTTCATGACTTGATCTCGATGACTTTGATGAAGGGAAGAGTCTTGTTGCCTTGGTTTGTTGGTGTTAGTGGTTTGCTGAAAAAACGAGAATATTTAATTAAGTTTGATTCAACTAAGAATTTTGAATATATGTTTTATCTCATTAGTTCTCGTTGTACCTGTAAACCACCTCTGGCTTTTTCTCGTTGGTGGACAGGGGAGGAGGATCTTGACCTGCCATCAGATACTCCATGTGGTCATGCATCTCTCGGTTCTGTCATCAGAAAAGAAACCCTAATTAAAATGCTTTAATTTGATAGTTTTAGGGTTTTTTTGCTTTAATTTGTCAAACCTCAGCCTCCAGAAAAGCCACTTTTTCCTCCAGATCGCGGATGTATCTGTCTCTTTCTTGCAGGACTGTTCGTGAGTTCTGCAACTGCATGAAGGCAAGACACATTCAATTATTATAAGTGGAAAGAGTGGCAAAACTGTTCTCAGCATTTTTTCAACTTTACAACACGACTTAAATGTGCACTATTTAACATTTATAGAGTCAAACAGGTCACGCCACCAAGTTGAGTTACAAGTTATTGGTTTTTAAGGTATTTTTTTAACAACTACAACTTGTAAATGAATTAATACAAGATACAGGCAATAATATCTCCATGGAGATAAGCAGGTGGCCAACTCCCCCACCAGAAAAATTACAAAGTGCACCTTTAAGTCAACATAGCAGCAACAATCTTAAAAATAACTAATAACATTGACTTTTACTATTGATTTTTGTGGAATATAGGTTTCAGAGTGATGAAAAATTTGGTCAGTTGTCGTAGCAATTCATTGTTTTAAATAACAATTTATACTCCAGGTAAAATAAAAGTAAGATGAAAATAAAATAAAACAAAAACGAACAATTCAAAGAAAAAATATTCCATCTTTTGTAAAATGTTGCCTATAAACTGGAAGCTGAAACCCACAAATACGGCATTACTGAGAAATTTTACATAGTTTCCAAGTTTATACATGTAGGATAGCGGCTGAAATTGTTATTTATCATAATCAAACATAAGAAATAATAATTAACAGTTGCAACATAATGCAGTATAGCAGATGTAACATAACACCTTTATTACACAGTGCATTTCCACTTGGCTTCGTTTGCCACATCAGTCACCTGACGCGTCCACCTCCTCCACAAAACCTAATTTCCCTGGTAATGTCTTTCCCTGAGTTTATGGGAACCCTCATTTGCATTTTGCTTGTGTGTGTGTGTGTGTGTGTGTGTGTGTTGTGCGTGTAGGAAAATACCTGTTCAATCATATGACGCACTTTCCTCTGCTGACTTTTCAACATGTCGTCAAGGTGATGGATCTTCTCTTTTAATGTGGCCACTTCCTTCTCCAGCTCAGCACACCTGCAAACCCACACGCTAAGTAATGTCACCATGGCGATGTGAGGACAACCATTGACTTCACATAAGCGCAAACAACATAGAAATGTCAGAGCAGCGCTATTGACATTTCTATCTATAGGCGCGGACAAAAAAGGTCATATATAGGTGCCAATTTGCAGACCATACATCATCAACAGTGACAAGGAACACTTCCACGAAACACCAGTCGAAACTAAAATGCAAAGATTATGTATCGGTGTCATGGATGTTATGCACGACTTAAGCGTTGCAGACACTTTCCTTGAAAATTCTGCCCATGAAGCTGGTTTGGTGAGTTATCTAGGAGATGGTCTGTGTTGGGGAGAATACTTTAAAAATGTATTTACAGAATACTGAATATCTTCATTAATTAATGTATTTTGTAACCTATTCTGTTCTATTCTGTTCTGTTCTTCTAACAGAGTATGCTGAATACTTTTAAATTACATTGATAAGAAAGCATGAGTGCTTCTGTGGGTCGATCGAGTATAGGATCAGGTGCTCTTCATGAACACAATGAGATAAAACACTGGAGGATCAGCAAAAAGGAAAATCCGAGGGTACTCCGACTGCATTAAAAATCCTTTATTGGAAAAGGGATTAGATTTTTTTATGCAGTCAGAGTACCTCGGATTCTCCTTTTTGCTGACTTTTACATTGAGTTGCTACATTATATTATTATTTTTTTAATTACACTTCTGCTCAGAGTCAGGACTAGACATGGGAATGAGTTTTATGCAGCTAAAATCTGGAACAGTCTTCTTGAAGAAGTGAGACAGGCCTCTACAACGATACTCTCTACTCTCAGACAATGTTCAAATCCAGCCAAATTAGCTGTGCATCTGACTGACAGGGGTTTACCTGCACTTTTCTCATTTAAAGTTAAATTTATAATGATTATTTATGTTTTTATCTCCCTGTATTGTGAGTTTTATGCATCTATATGAGCAGTGTTTTCTTTTTTTCTTTCTAATACAGTACTGTTTGAAGCATAAATTGCACAAGGATTAGAAAAGAAACTATATTCAGAATATCGCCAAATGAAAAGAGTAACAGTACTGGAAAACAGTCACTCAAAATTAGTATTGTGATGTCTCATGTTTCATTAAGATTGATATAAAAATTGATCTCCCACCCACAAAAACGAAAACAAAAAACAACAACAACAAAAACTATTTTCTATACATGGTTGTTCAGTTATATGGCAGAAACAAACAATTAATAGAAATAATGTTTATTATGCTTTTATGCTTTCACATAAAAATCTAGAACTACAATAAACACCTAACCTTTTTAACTTAAACTTGCCAAGACTTGAAGATTTCTTTTATCTTTCATATGAGCCAGCTCTTTGAAGTGTCACCTCTCCCTCTCTCACCTCTGCTTGTTCTCCTGGCCTCCTTCCTTCTGGGCTTTGAGCTGCAAAAGTTCCTCCTCCCCTGCGGCCATCTTGTCTTTAAGGATCCCGCTCTCCAACTGAATATTTCCCAGAAGCCTGTGCAGCTCCTCCACCTGCTGACCCCGCTCCTCAGACCTCTCCTCTGCCTTTTGGAGCCGCTCCGACTGTTCGCTTAGACGTGCCCGGTACTTGTCGTTCTCCGCCTGGGAAAAAGCAATGCCAAAGCTGATGTAACAGAGCTATTGTTGATGCCATTGTTCCATTAGTTTGCTTTGAACGCCTTTAGTTATGTAATGTGCTGAATCAATGAAAAATATACTGCGTCCATTAGAGGGAGTGCAGAGGATGTACTCTCACTGTCCGCGTGTCTGGTGCTGTTAAACTGCGGTGTCTAAAGAAAGTCTTTCAGATTTGTTTTTTACAGCTGTCTTTTGATGTTAATATGAGATTCTCACACAAACTTCAAAGAGGCACTGCTAGATATCAAGATGAAACATATTTTTGAGTGCAGGGTTTAACTCAATAAGCATCACTGTGTTAGTCATAAACCATGTCTGACTCAGAGGAGCCTGATTAGCCTTTTTATTGTTGTGTAAAATTCAATATTTTGTCTGTGAAGTTGAATTACTGTAGAATAAAACCAAAACCAAAATAATTTTATCCATACAAGTTACAACAAGCAGGCAATTTGAAACTGGAGTCAGTGATTCACTCACTGCGCATTTATGGCCACAGCTGCCCTTAATATATTTGCAGTGCTAGTTTATTTTGTTCATACTGTGTGTTTCATATTTATATTAAAAATCTCTTAACACCTTATTTTATGCCTTCCTTAATTTGGTCATTGTTTTATGTTGTATCACATCTCCAAACTTGTAGTTTGTGAATTTTGTTCACTTACAATGGCAAAAAAAAAGAAAAATATTTGTTGTTGTTTTAATTCTGATTTGATTAGACTAATATGGCAGCTAAATCGAAACACTACAATCCACACTACCAAACTACACTGTTTAGTCTACGACCATGTGACCTTTCAGATTATTGTTGCAATTTTGGTACTAAAAAGTGAAAGGGTTTAAGACAAAAGTTTAGATATAAAGTTTGGGATTCCAATGCATACATAAAGTATTTGCAATTAAGGGTCACATTTCCCACTTGCATCAGCACATAAAAATTGGTACTAAAGTGGGATTAAACCCAAAACTAAATCTGAACTAGATCAAGACTAAATAAGGACTAGAACAGGACCAAATCAAGTCCACACCAGGATGGAAATGGGTTCAGTTTGATCCCAAAATAATGAAAAGCAACTGTCTCTTTTTTATTTTACTATTTTTAACAGTGTAAACCCTGTACAAATCCCTTCTTATCTACTCTCAAATTCAGTGATAAATCTCGGCTCCATCCATTCACCACAGCTGCCTCTGTTATTATGACAGAAGTAGCTCCAGGACATGTCAAACTCTGCCAGTGTCCCGACATGACCTTACAGATGAATGTGCAGCACTGTGGCAGCCCAAACACCAACGATCACAGGACGGAGCATGAAATCCACTGTCGGATAATGATGGTGTGAGAGCAAAGTGGGGCTCTGAGTCACTGAAACTGGTGTTATGTTTCCCGTCATCACACTCCACAGACCTGCAGCTTCTCTCGCTCCTCCTGGTGGCGTTTCTCCATCTCCTTCAGCTGGGCGTACAGTCGCTTCGTGGCTTCTCTGAGCCGCGCCGTCTCATCCTGATTATCCCCGACCTGAACGGGCAGACAGGAAGTGACATGCTCAATTAGGATTAATGCAGCAAAAAGTACTGGGGCCAAGAGAACGAGAGAGTGGAAGGGAGACAGTGGTGAGTGGCCAAAAAGCATTAAAGCTGGCTAATAGTGCTGCAGCTTAAATCAATACGATGACTATGTTTGAAGATCTTACTTAAGTTCGGAAATGGAAGTAAATCTGAGTTGGACTCAAGTATTGTCACTTTAGTACAATATTACACAAGTAGAAGTTGAAAACTGTACTTTAAACTTTTCAACATCTGATTTATGAATTAATATAATCGAACAGACAAAACATTAAACAATGCTCAGATTCTGGCAATTAGAAAGCAATCGAATAGAAATTTTAATATTAATGGATGCAATTAGTAAATTGCAAAAGCTGCAAATTTAGAAGTAGCAATATTTTCCTTCACAAACAACAATCCTGTCTTATTCTGCACATTTATCTTATTCTGGTTTAGATCTGTACAAACATGCTCTTAAATGCATTTGATTCTTGCAGTTTGTCAGTTCATATTTCAGTCTTTTTGTCAGTTCTTTCAGACGCATTTTGCTGTGCATGTTTTCCAGTGGGATTTTTAAACTACAAATAGCAAATAAACTAACTTACTAAAGTGTCAACTTTGAACAGAACCCTATAATTGAAAAATAAATCACAAATCTTATCGCATTTAGATATTTTTCACAAATCGTTCAGCACTAACTGTTACTGCACAATACTGTAAATTCGCCTACTCAAGTTGTCATTAAAGTGTGGAGCTTTTCATCTTCTCTTTTGTCTGAGCAACATCTCTCAAAGTAAAAAAAAAAAAGTGCTAAATAAAATATTGAAATTCTTGACTTTCAATGAGAAAATGTGTCCATGAGCCTTAAGTTCCGGAATATTTTGAGATGTATCAGAGTTCATGCATTTATTTTCTATCCTTGTTCACCCACAGGGGTCACACGCCTGGGAATCTGTGCCAGGAAGTGTTAAGCCAAATATGCAAATATGTTTTTCTGCTTTTCTCGTTGAGGGTTATGAATAACTACTAGGGTTATATATGGAGACAGCCTTGACAACATTTGATAATCCTATTGTCAGACTGCTTTTTATCTCACTATCCAAGAACTCTCTTAGCACGCATGTCTGGACAAAGAGGAAAAATAGTTGCCCATAGTTTATTTAATTCACCACATCCATCTTATCTTATCAAAACACATATCATTTTACTGATCTTATCCAAACAGAGCGTCCATTTTGAACAGCAGTGCATAATGCGACACCTTTCAGTCAAATAGAGGGCATTGTAACTGTATCCTAAAGGCCACACACCCCTTTTCCTTCTAATGTTACTTCCCTGGAACAAAATGGCATTGTGTGGCATGTTATGACGAGTCTAAAATAAATGAGCAGGAATAAGATACAGTGCAGTGTGTGGGCAGGGAGCTATTGTGTTAGAGGTTAATCATATTAGCAAGAATGAAAGTGAGGCATAGATGTGGTAATGATGACAGTTAGTCATGACGAAGAAGACCGTTTTATGATGCAATTGAGGATAAACCAAGAAACAGAAAGTCACAAATTGAATGACATAAGACCAATGACACACAATAAATTTAGCTTGTGTTAAGAAAAGAGTCGGGTAACAGGAAGTATAGTAGAAAGAATAATAAAGAATTGCAGTTTGCAGCAGGTACAATTTGATGGCTGCTGTATTGGTGCTAATATAAACTGTATCGGGGATGTGTTAATGTATCGGTATTGGTTAAATTGTATGCTATATATCGGGCTAAAGAACTGTATGATTACACAATATCAGTGAACGCATTATAAAATATCCATGGAAATACATTTTGTTTTAATAATGTTTTATATAGAGAAACTTCTCTGAGTGGAGTCTGCATGTCCTCCCCGTGTTACCGTGGGTTCTCTCCGGGTTCTCCGGCTTCCTCCCACCGTCCAAAGACATGACTGTGTAGGTTAATTGACAACTCTAAATTGTCCCTAGTGAATGAACGTGAGAGTGAATGGTTGTCTGTCCTTGTCTGTGTCTCTGTGTTAGCCCTGCGACGAGTTGGCCACTGTCCAGGGTGTACCCCGCCTAAGGCCCAAAGTCACTGGGATAGGCTCCAGTCACCCGCGACCCCTAACGGGACTAAGCGGTAGAAAATAAATGAATGAATGAATGAACTTAAATTTGTGAACTACAACTTTACTTAAATTTGTGTCAACAGCAAGAGAAATATTGGATATGGCTGAAAAAATACATGATAAATTTGCTATGTAGACAGACAAACTTTGTGTATCCACAAGGGAAACTACTACTCTTTCAAAACTCTTCTAATGTTCTTGGAATAGGTTTGTGTTACTCTTTTACTAATATTACAATTTTCTATTAATGTAATCCTTTTTGGATGTTCTTTTATGGCTTAAAAGATGCCCAGGATTTATAAAATGCAGCTCAAAACCACACATTTTCCAGATTGTTCTCGTTTTTGGGTTGGCATGAGTTTAGTGGAGCAGCCGTTAGCGTTTGCGAGAGGAAAAACTGTTGGAAACTTTGACATCTTTCCATTGTACAGTTATAGTTTACATTCAAATTGCTCATATTTGGTTGCGCAGAGATTTCCAATAGTTTGTTTGTTATAGCGATGATGAATAAGCAGTTTTGCGTTTGAGAAAGCTAAATGGATAATTACATTAACGTCCTCTTCGATGTGAGTGTTGCCGTTGGTGATGGTGGGCGGGACGTTTGCCAAGCTCACTCTGCAGCCATTGGTCGGATACTGATGGAAGAGAAATCAATATTAGCTTTAATGCAAGGGATGTTTTGGCTTCAAGAGGAAATATATTAGATTGATTTCTGCTTATGAGCAACTTCGGGTCTTTTAACTGTACGTTCAGCTCACACATATGAGGCTGTTACGTGATAATAAATTGCACTTTATTAAAAATGCTTGGACAAGTTTAGGCACACCTGGGACTTTTAGCTGACAGATAAAGCATGCATAAAATTGAGCAGTTTTCAAAAAGGTTGAGCTATTATATGAACCTGACTGGAAGCACAAACTTTATAAATGTGTTTTTAAATTTATCCACCAACACACAATCTACTAATACATATTTTATAGCAATATGATATAATTAATCATAATTAAAAGTAAAAACAGTATGAACCAGTAGAACAAGTATATAAACACACCCTTTCATACACAATGTACATCGACAGCTGAAGTGTCTTGCCCAAGGACACAATGGCAGTATACTTCAGTGATGGGCGATACTAGTAATTTAAAGGTAAGATTTTGAGACTATTAAACAGTCAAATGTAGTGATCTTGATGAAGTTTTGATGATTTTAGGAAAACAAAAGTGAATGAGTCGAGACTTGAACTATAAACCTTTAGGAACTACATACGACTTAAAAATCCAGTTAAGAAAATGTAGTGGAGGAGAAAGTACAGATACCTACTCTCAAAGGTAAGGTGTAAAACTAAAAGTAAAAAGTTTCCACTGTAAATTTTACTACAAAATACAGATACCTAAATACCTTCTCTTGCATATAGAGTTGATTTTGGTCCCTGGCCCAGTTTGAGCTGATTTAAAAGTGTAGTATACTATTTGTAGATAAATTAATTTTAAAAAATTAAAATTCAAGTGCAGATTTTTGAGAATCTGCCCATTGCTAGAATACATTGGCTGAAGCTATACATAAATCCTCTTCACTCTAACATAACACACTTATGAAATCAGATCTACTACTTAAAAGTATTATTTTGATAGAACATTGATAAAATGTCATTATTGGGCGTACCTTGTTGTTGTTGCAGTTCTGTCTGGCTGCCATCTGTTCCCTCAGTGTCTTCAGACAGTATCTCACCTGATCATAACACACACACATACCAGAGATGACAACGACTACACCACTAAACAAATACCATTAGAGCTCTTCATTAGTGCTGGGTTATAAAAGAACATCATAACATCACACAGACCTGTATTTAGTTGAAATGGGAGAAGGTAAAATTACTATTATTATTAAATAGTGTATGTGGGTTAAGGCTGGAGTCGACTTTTGAAATGATCACCCGCTCTGCCAATCAATTAACTGGCAAAAGCTCTCAAAACATTTCAGTATCTCTATGATTTGACTATTTATCTGACCCAATCTGCACTCACAGGATGACGACAGCACTATTTATACAGAAAAGTACAAGGAAACAATGTATTTATAATTAAAAAGGAGATTCACAATTCATAATTCACTCTCAAACTTTCAGTAAACTCCATGCATTTTCCTTTATGCTGTTGATCTGTATGTACCCTTATAATCTAAATCAGTGTTTTTGAATGGGACAGTTTTTTGGTTTAAAATATTCTGCAACTTAAATATGACCAAATCACACTTTTCAGGGAAAAAAGTATAGCAAACATGCCACTGTGTCAGGTCCTTTAAATGTGCTAATAGTCATCATTTTGTTTTGTTTTTTGCTTAAAAAAAATAATATAATAAGAAGTTCGCTCAAGACATTCCAAAAAGATAAACCATTCAATCAAATCCATGACAGCGTGGATCTGTTAATTCCAATCGGACATTATTTCAAGGCACCCTTGGTCATAGCTAAAGCCAAACTGGTTGAAAAGCAGGACTCTAAATTAACAAATTAGTCAACTAGTATACAAATTTTGTTCGACTAAAACACCATTGAGCAGTTACCCGACTAAACAATTAGAAGCCGACAACAACAACAACAACTGTCTATGAATGATCAGGTTCAACATTGTGGATTTTCCTCTATAATTTAACTATTTGAAAATGACATATAATTATCTTGTCCCCAGCTGAGCGAGTGACACCAGCACTTTCTATAATCTGAAAACAACCTCTCATCCACTCGCTCTTACAGTCGTCTGCTAATGTCACTCCTGGTGTTTAACGTCTGAACGCTGGATGCTGATTCATTGTCTGGATATGTTCTCACACTCACCTCTTGGATTTGGGACACCTCGTCGTTCAACATCCTCAGATTGTGCTGGTGGGTCTCGGCTGCGTCAGGACGGGACTCCAGGTAGACCTGAGTCACAGCAGGGTTCAGAGATAATGAAGCAATGAAGTGAGAGAGGTGAGAGTGCAGGACGCAAGGGATTAAAACAGGTGTCAATGCATGTTTCATACAACCACAATTACTTTTATTAATCATTCAAATTCAGCAAGGATTTTTAGATCATCATATCATTAAGCCGCACAGCTTTCAAACTGTCAAATTTAATTAATGCCCTTTCCTTGTTGCTAAAAGATTTGTTGTTGTATTTACAATAGATTATTAATACTTAAGAAAGGAAAATGCAAGTAACCAAAACAAAATGGTTGTTTCATTTGACAGATGAGTAAAATTATGCCAGACTCAGAAAATTAACTTATACTTTCATAATCGTATGAAAATATTATTAGTACAAACAAAATTATAGTCTAAACACAGTCTAAACCAAGTTCAGACTCATGAAAACACTACTCAAAAATGTTTTCTTTATCAGGATAAGATAAAGTGTTGATTGACATGATTTCATTCAATCAAAACAAAAATGACTGTCTGCAGCATAAATCTGAGGATGTCTTCATTGGTTTTGAAAAAGTAGGTCCAAGTATGAGTCCAAAACATCAAGCAATATGTTTAAATAGTTATACAGTAACTTAATACAAGAAAACAACAAGAAAGAAAAATCCATGGGAGCAATAGTTTAAAGTGCAACAATATACCAAGAGTTAGACTATGGAAAATATTCAAAAGTTGGCTAAAAATATCATCAGACATTTTGAGTAATATTTTCCATATTTTGCCAACAGCAACAGTAAGAATCATGACAGATTTATAAACTAAAGCTTCACAAACTTCAAGAAAGGTCAAATAAAAACAATCTTACCTTGATAACTTCAACTTTCTCTTCTCTCGCTGTGAAGTGCGTTCCTTCCTGCTCCTCGGGTTTCTGTGCCACACTGCTTTCCTGCACAAAAAGACACCATTTATAAATCAATACTTTTTCAAATGAATCATACTTAGCGCTAATTCCATACCTTACTGATGTGTTTCTCCTGGTTTTGCCTCTCTGTTTGAATCCGCCGGCATCTGTCCTGTAGGAGAGACGAGAGAAGTGACTAGAAAGAAAGCATGGGCGTTATGAGAAATGAAAGTGTCCCGTTGTGGGCGGCGCAGTCGTGGGCGTGGTTTTCCCCCCGCAGACACCGCAGAGTTTGACTGTCTCACTTAGCAACGAGCCACACTTTTCCACTGTGTCCCGAGGCCCGTGTCTGGTGACCAAATGTCGAAGCTAAAATATGAAGCGTGACCACATTAGGATTGACCCAAAATACCAAGCAGAAGATGAGTCACCTCCTGCTACATCTGTCACTATAGCAACAAAAACAAGAATAGAGGAACGGTAAGCCAAAGAGGAATTACTGGGTCAGTGAGAGTAAGCGGCGTACAGTACAGTATATTCAATTTAAAGATGCGCTATGTAACTTTTCTGGTGAAGAATCCACAGTATAGCAATAAACAAATCTATCTTGCATTATTAAAATCCAAAAACCTGTATTTCTTTTGTTCCATAAAGAGTTTGAGCTATTACCAGAGTAAAATTCAAACTCTGACAATGTAAAAGCAATAAAAACTGTGCAATATTTATTTAGATGTAGTTGTCTGACAATTTACTCTGATTTCTGTACATTATTATATCTTGTTTCCTGTTTATCTTTTATTAACCTTATTTTGTTTTCCCTTCATTCAGCCAAAATAGCATAACCAAAAGCTGTGACTAATATGATGTTATCATGATGACTGTAAGAAAAAAAAAAACCTTCAAAAGCCGTTTACTTGAAACATTTGCTGATAAAACACAAAATTATATATATATAGAGCTTTACATTATTGTCTGTTTCAATGGCGACAAGCAGGTAACGGCACAAGACCTTGCAATAAGAAGAATGCTCATGTTTTTCAACGTACTTCTGAAGAAAAAAAAAATCATAGTGTGGAACATTCCAGGCCAAGCCATAACATCTTCATGGAGACAAGCAAATAGCAGACCCTCAACCAGAAAAGTTATGCAGTGCACCGTTAAATTTGTGTAATGTTGTAAAAGAAAATGTTCTTTAGTTGCAAATTTGTTTGCAGTTTTATGCAGAAACAGCACCAAAGCAGTACAGTTCCTTCTTTAAAATATATAGAATGTTCCAATGACCCAGATTTCCCAACATTATAAAATAATGAACCCCTTCTTTCAGATTTAAAATAAAATTATGTACTCTTTCCAGTCTTCCTTCCTTACACTAACAGTGTTTTGATGAGACTAAATAATAGTACAACATGTAGCTAAAACATGGACAGATAATATTTGAATCAAGAAACCAATGTCACCTTTTCAAGCAATGTTAAAAAAGTGATTGTACAAAAAGTTCAATATGCAATGGGACGGATTATATAAGTAACATAATAATCATGCGACATACCCTGAGGAAATGATCTTTAATGTGTTTGAACTTCACCTTTCAAGTCTCTGTTCTTTTTGACAACTTGAGTGCCAGATCAGAATGTACTAAAGGGACTTCTATAGGTCTGTGACATTTCAGCCTCACCCAAAAGCAAATACTCATTTCAACGCATATAATCCCTTGTTGGCAATTCCCACGTAACTTAAAGTACCTGAAGGTACAGGTTTGAAAATGGTGTTGTTTTTGCAAAGTCAACAAGTGTTTAAGAACGACTTGGAGTATGAAAAAACATTTAGAAGAGCCCATAAAGCAGCATTATGTAACCTGCTAAAGTGACATTATCTTATCTGAAAAACTTATCAAATCCCCTCCTGCTGGGGTTTGTTGATACAGCTAAAGGTTAAATTCAAAGCTTCACACGCAAAGGCTACAGGAAGTCAAGTTGAACAAGATGCAAATGACATTTTGATTTATTTTAGAGGAAGTCAACAAAAGGCATTCAATAGGCAAATTATTTGACTGTCATTCATGATGAGACGCCCATGTAAGTTCTGTTTTGCCAGAGGTTCCCAAAGTAACTCACCCGGGAAACATCTGTCGTGTTTTTAACTTGCAAAACATAAAAAATCGGGTTCAATTGTGTTGATTTTAGTTGTTTATAAAGTTATTTGACCCAATCTCACTAAAATATACTGTTTTCAGTAAAATTACATCTTCCAAGCAATCACACAACTCAGTGCCTCACAAGATTTGATGGGGATTTGATTTGGGGGGGTGGGGTGCAGTCTGACTTGGGTAGGCGGGAGTGAGAGATATTAACAAAAATTAATATCAAGGCATTGTTTTGGCTTATTTTGATGACAATAATACGGCAACAGTGGCAATAACCCATCACAAATAAATGTGCTAAAATATGGCTGTAAATGTGTTGAGGTGTAGTTTCAAGTATCGCACAAAAAGTTGGACGAAAAAAAAATGTCCGCAAAAGTGCAGAAATATTTATGCCATATTTCATATTTATACCACACTTTTATTGATTATAGATTGAGTGAATATTAAATAAAGCCAATTATTTTCAGTGCTTCAATATATCTCCCACCTGTACTTGTAAGACAATCAAAAACAACACTGCTTTTATTTCAGATGCCCTTCTCTACAACCATCCAGGCTTGAATCAAACAAAAGTCTGTCTGTATATTACCAAACACAATTACTGTAACTTTGAGATCAAGTCAAACGACGGAATCCAAAATATAGTTTAATATTTAAGCTTTAAAAGTATTAGAAGTACTTTCCACTTTCTGTCTTCATGCGTTTCCTTCCCATGAGTTGCATTGTAAAATACCAGGTGTCTGCACCCAAGCTGAAAGTTCGCTCATAAATTTCTGGGCCCCTTTGCACGTCCGAGAGCTATTTGTCCATCACAGGCGTGACTCAGAAAGTACAGCATGGGACATCAATAAAAAGGAAACAGCTGTCATTTGAAGAATTAAGAAAAGGTTCAATACAAATCTGACATATTTGACTTGCTGTATAGTAACACCCCTTTGAACATGTGCAGTATTGAAGAGGTTGACTTCATAAAAATACATATGCTTAAAACTATTTCACAGTTTTAATAATCACCTGTCGAAACATTGTTCAGGAATGATGTCTACATACCACAACCTGTCATTATTTTTAAGTGCCAGTGTTTAAATAAGCACTTTGAGAGCATGCAAAGGCAATTTAGTACCCGTCTGCTGCTGTTATGGTCTTTGAAGAATGTTTCTGATGTTTCTGTAACTGTCCCTGTTTTATAATAAAAGTATTATTCACTCATTATTTAACCAATTGTATTTATCAGAGACAAGGTACATCTGATAAAAAAATCCATTACAAGCTTTTGATTTGTGGGTAGAAATACTGTATGGACAGTCAAAAATGTTCCATTGATTTGTAGTTGGTTTTTGTGAGATTCAGCTTAGTCTTTTCGAACCAAAAGCATCCTGATCAATGCAAAAATGTGATGTTATGCGTAGTTTGTATTGTGCTTTTGTCTCCCATCAAGGAACTGTGGAGACTGAGCCCCAAATAAACGTATTCAGACGAACAAATACAGCTAACTTTCGTTTTTATCCTTTTATCTTGCCTATTGTGAAGGCTTATGTAATTGATGCTGCCAGTGCCAAATAGTTACATTACATTTCATTCAGATGGAGCTGTGTTTTTCAACCTTTTTTGAGTTGTGGCACACTTTTAGGGGTTAAAAGCTACCACGGCTACTACAAAAAGCATTACTAAATCAGACTGTTTAATAAAAAATATAGTATATACTGAGCCAACTCATGTTTGTGCCACTGTCTGGTCTTCTAATTTGGCAATAGAGATGGTTTTGTGTTATTTTTTGGTGCAGAAGTTGCTCAGGACACTCCAAAAACGTAAAACATCCACAATTGGACATCTCTCACACCCCGGGTCCCCCCACCTCCCCCACTGGCCTTTCACTACACAGGGACAATGTAAGGAAACAGTTTCGGAAGTCCAACCCCCGGAAAGCTGCTGGACCAGACGGTGTCTCCCCCGCCACCCTGAGACACTGTGCAGATGAGCTGACTCCTGTCTTCACAGACATTTTCAACACCTCCCTGGAGTCATGCCATGTCCCAGCCTGCTTCAAGTCGTCCATCATCGTCCCTGTCCCCAAGAAGCCCCGGATCACTGGACTTAATGACTTCAGGCCTGTGGCGCTGACGCCTGTCGTCATGAAGTCCTTTGAGCGCCTGGTCCTGCCCCATCTCAAGTCCTTCACCTCCTCCGCCCTGGACCCACTGCAGTTCGCCTACAGAGCCAACAGATCTGTTGACGACGCCATCAACCTGGCCCTCCACTTCATCCTGCAGCATCTGGACTCCCCGGGAACCTACGCCAGGGTCCTGTTTGTGGACTTCAGCTCTGCATTCAACACCATCATCCCTGCTCTGCTCCAGGACAAGCTCTCTCAGCTCCACGTGCCTGACTCCATCTGCAGGTGGATCACTGACTTCCTGACGGACCGGAGGCAGTGCGTGCGGCTGGGGAAGAATGTCTCAGAGACTCGGACTATCAACACAGGAACTCCACAGGGCTGTGTACTTTCTCCTCTGCTCTTCTCCCTGTACACCAACTGCTGCAACTCCAGCAACGACTCTGTAAAACTGATCAAGTTTGCAGACGACACCACCCTCATCGGACTCATCTCGGACGGCGATGAGTCTGTTTACAGGAGGGAGGTGGATCGGCTGGTGTCCTGGTGCAGCGATAACAACCTGGAGCTCAACACCCAGAAGACAGTGGAGATGATCGTGGACTTCAGGAAAGTCTCAGCCCCCCTGCCCCCCCTCGCCCTGACAGACTCTCCCATCACCACCGTGGACTCTTTCCGCTTCCTCGGCACCACCATCACTCAGGACCTCAAGTGGGAGCCGACCATCAGCTCCATCATCAAGAAGGCCCAGCAGAGGATGTACTTCTGCTACAGCTGAGGAAAGCCAAGCTGCCGGCGCAGATGATGGTGCAGTTCTACACGGCCATCATCGAGTCCATCCTCACCTCCTCCATCACCGTGTGGTACGCTGGAGCCACAGCCAGGGACAAACAGAGACTACAGCGCATTGTGCGCTCTGCTGAGAAGGTGATCGGCTGCAGCCTTCCATCTGTGCAGGACCTGTACGTCTCCAGGACTCGGGACGAGCAGGTCGGATCACAGCTGACCCTTCTCACCCTGGACACGGACTATTTGAGCCACTCCCCTCGGGCAGGAGGCTACGGTCCATCCAGACCAGAACCTCCCGCCACAAGAACAGTTTCTTTCCCTCTGCCGTTGGACTCATGAACACTTTATAACACCCGTCACTTTAACTATATATTATATAAGGACAATCTATTTGCACTACCACATTTGCACATGGCACTGTCTGCCAACTGTACATTCTGTATATAGTCTATCTTAGTCTATTTTATTCTTAATTTTTATGCATGCCTTTTTATATATTTTTTATATTTTACTCATTGCTTTATGTTTGCACCTTCGCCGAAGCAAATTCCTATGTTTGTGAATTTCACTGACAATGGCAATAAACCGATTCTGATTCTGATTCTGATTCTGATTGTAAATCTTTTAACTTACACCGGACATTTTTTCAAGGCACACCGGGCAAAACCTCAAGGCACACTATAGTAATGGTTGAAAATCAAGTATATTGTCCGAAGAACTGTTCTTTGTTGCAGCTTGAGAAAAATGCTTAGTTTTCTGCTCCATTTCAGTGTCATTCAACAGTGGCCTGGAGTCAAAAGATTAAAACAATGATACTGTAGTTTGTTTGGGTTGTGTTAGCAAGTCACAATGCAGCGAATAGAGTTACACAGGTGCCACGGGGAAACCTCTCCTCTTGTGTCTTGCGTAACGAGGTGGTGTCTACTTTGCATGTAAAACCAACTCAACCTGCAGCTCTTTGTTTATAGAAGTCATGCCTGAAAAACCATCCAAAACCTAAGCGCTGGATCAGAGCCGGGGACAGCCTCAGGGCCCCGGGCTCCCACACGCACAGTCAAGCCGCAGGTAGACCCGCCTCCAGAGCTCGTCAGAAGTAATGCCACCTGTGTTTATACAAAGAGGAAAAACTAGGCCGTAAAGTTGGCACGGTGCACTTTAACACAATGGTACACGATGTTCTCAACAGCAGATGTGGCCAAAGTAAATGACAGTTGTGTTCTGAATTAATAATTAAGTTGAAGCAATTAAGTGAAGTGCGTATTTGTAATGAACTTAAATGACTTTTATCTGGATCACTTCCAAAGCTGCATATTTACAATGCGACTGATTCAATACTGTACCATCTATTGTTACACTTTCACACATGCAGAAAATGCCATTGATTTTGGATTTCTTTGCAACTCAAGTTTGATACATTAAACTTTTCAGGAAGTAAATTTTCTTTGGAGTTTGCTTTATTTAACTCAGAGTCAAAGAGAAGCAATAAAGCTGAAAGTCATACTACAGTATACTACTGATGTAAATAAAATGTAGTCAGACTCTGCACCACATTGCACATTGTGTCCCAAGTATTCAGCCTTTACCTAGACTACAAACTTCATCTGGACTAGGGCTGCAACGACTGATCGACTAATCACGAATGAAGACAGCATTATTTAATCACAATGTCAAAAAGGAATAAATTATTTCTGATTATCATCAATTATACACTTTATTTGTAAATATTCTCTCTCTAGAAGTTCTCAATCGTCATATTTCAACCTTTATTTAGCTGATCATGTATTTAAAAAGTCTCAGTGTGAAAAAGAAATATTCCTTTGATTAGTCTAACAGTCCTGACAGTTGATTACTCAAATAATACTTAGTTGAAGTTCTGTTCTGGACACATCTACAGTCCTCTTCATACATTCCATCCACAGAAATTGATCTTACTTTAATTGTTTTCTTTATTTTTTTCAGTTTTTAAAAAGCATATAAACAGAACAAAAAAAAAAACAAAGACAACATAACACGACAAATCCTTCCTCCTTTCATCCTTCTCCTTCAATGTTGTACTTTGATTGTTTATGTTATGGTTATGACTTTTCTTCTGAGGTGACTGTGATTGTCCTTGTGAAATTGAACAACAAAACTGTCTTGATTAATTGTGAAAGCTGCTTCCAAGTTTCCACTGTACAGAATGGAAAAATCATCCAGTTAGAGACTTGTTAAAGCAAATCACCCCAAATTGCCTGAACATATCAAAGGCATTTTCTCAAAGTTATGACGTACATAAATCACACACTAAATCAAACTATTAAATCTTCCTAAAACATCAAATAAGAATAAAGCCTCAGGTTGTGCTGCTGTTTAATAAAAAAAATTTTTTCTTCAATAACATTTAATTACTTTCAGATGCATTTTCAGGCTATGGATCTCGGCCAAACACAGAAAACTGATAAGATTAAAATCATTATTAACTCGATGGAACATTGCGTAAATGCTCTGTTGTCATTTTTAGACCTGCAAAGCCCCATGTGTGGGTTTAACGCAGTCACTCCAAATTAAAGGGACATCTGCGTGGCTGTTTATAGAGACACAACAAAGAGCTAACCTTAGCCTTAAACTCAGGGGTTAATCAGATTTACAGCTCATTTTTTTATAGTAATTTAACTTGAGCAAACATGTTGAGTAAAGTTTACTTAAATATGCCTGGTTTCATAATTACAATGACAATTTTAGTGCCACGGAAACATCTAACAAATAAATAAACAAATATGACAACCCCAAACATTTCCAGATTTGTTTTCATTCTCTAATGTGAAGCCAACCACGAGTATCCTTATATAAAAAATGAAGGAAATGTATTAAACTGACGACAACAAAGAGGGTTGCAAGTATAACAGTGTTGTAAAGTGATTCAGCAAAGGTTTTATTTAGCCACGGTGAGCATGACATGAGCCGTGGATGGATGAAATAGCGCTTTGGTGTTTAAGAGCACAAACACAGGCTGGTCCTCTGATCTGACCTTGCACCACATCAACTATTTATATGGACCCCCGCCTCCTCTTCATTTTTTCTGTCCCGTTTGAGGAAGTGGACTTGTCTTCTGTTACTGTCAGTGACCACCCACAATCAATGCACTGCAAACCATCCACTGTTTATCGAGCAGCGCCTTTCTCTGGGTCTAAACATGACGTCATAACAGTAGTGAATAATTTAAAGGAACTGTATGTAACTTGCACTCTCGATGATTTAAAAAAAGGTACTGCAACCAAATCCGTGTAGCAAGTGTTTAGAGGACACACACTAGTTTTTTCTCTTTATTTTTCTCACTGAGGCAGCACTGATTCATGCTTGGTTTAGGTAGGAATAAATAAACATTACAGAAGTAACAATCAACAGTATATGTGTTATTTTGTTATTGCCAAAAGCTATATTTGATTTGAGCATGTTTACATCATATCTGGGGACAAAATATTATCAAAATATAAAGTCATCATCTTATATACGGCTCCTTTGGGGGAAATAGCAGAAGCTTGGATTAATGTGTTGAAACTTGAAGGTGCAATTTAACTTTTTTGGACCTGACACTTGCTTGTGTTAGATGTTCTGGAATGTTCTTCTCATCTTAGTAGAGACTCAGGCTGCGACTAACGATCATTTTGGTAATAATTAGTCTAGTGATTATTCTTTCAATTAATCGATTAGTTGTTTAGAATGTGAATATATATGATTTTTACTAAATCTGACCCAGATGAAGTTAAGTTGACGCCGCTTTAGAAAGTCCTGATGAAGTATATTTACAGACAAAATAGGTTTTGATTAAAAACACTATTTGTTTACATTTTCTTTGTCATTTTAATGTAATTTCTGATCTGTCTGAATGATAAAAACCTTCTCTCAGTACATGGCATGTCTTGAAGTCTGTTTACAGTCATAACGATTAAATTATTACTAAATTAGTTGACGATTGAACTCAATAATTGATTAGTTGTGATTATTCGATTAACTTGCCGCAGTTCTAATGGAGACACAAATATGAAGCCACTGGGCCAAGTTACAAGTCAAACCTATGGAATAGAAAGCAAGCTGAAAAAACTAAAATACAAACACTAACTTCATAAATGCAATATTCATTATTAGAGTGGAGCATTCCAGTCAAAGCAATAACCATGGAGTCAAACAGGCCCTCCACCAGAAAAGTTAGTGCACTTTTTCAACGCCGTAAAGTTGTAAGAGTATATTTACTGTCCTTCACGTTTCTGAATTCCCAGCCTCGGTACTAACAAGTCATCACAACTACGTGCAAAAGCCATCCATCTTTACATCAAACATGGTCTGAACTGGCAACTTCTTCAACAACATGATAACGCCAACAGCCTCAGGAAATCACAGATTCTAAGAAGATAATATAATATGTTATAGCAATAACACACGTCTTAAATACAGTTTCTAGATTAATGCCAGTCTTGTGCGTCACAGTGGCCATAATGAGTCACTTTACATAACTGTCTGGCAACCGGAGTTTCTCACACAAACAGAAGCTCATACACTAATAAAGTTATCACGTTAGCATGGAGTACAAATTGATACAAAGGTTGCTGATGAATACATTAGTAGATAAGCATTATATCTGCTGCAAATACTATTTCTATGTTACTACAACAATCAAAACAAAGACAGCCGGTGTTTATAAGCTGTGAAGTTGTTAACATATTTGACAATTTTCTCTACAAAACGATAAAAGCAGGGTAACTAAAAGAATGTGTCAATTACAAGGCACTGCAGACAAATCTGACTTGCAGTTCACAGAAAATGTGTAGTATATTGTTACTCTGAACTACTATTAACACACAACTGCCACAATAACAAAAAAGCACAGTTCAAATACACAGTTGGCTATTTTGGAAAATGTTATACATAAAGAAATACTGCAGAATTATTTATAGAATAATTCTATAAATTATTCTATAAATAATAATTTATAGACTGATGCTATTCTATAAATTATTAGCATTCTACTAGTATTACCACAGCTGGGCAACATAGGCTTATATAAATTGTCTAAGAAATTACATTTGAATGAATTAGAATTCAAATACCCAGAATCCAATGCAGTACAGTATTTCTTACAATCCTGATGCTGCTTAATGCTACAGTGGGTTACTGCAATGGCTGCTGCTACGAGAAATAAATAAATATATACTTCTTTTGAATTAAAACAGCTGTAAATGCACAAACTATTACCTCTGAGTGGTGTCTCTCCACGCTGCCTCTGAGTGTCTCTGTGTGGGACGTCCTGTGTTCTGCTCTTTCAGGGCAGGGCTCGTGCCCCTCCCACTGCAGCCCTGCCTTGTTCTCTGCACTGTCAGTTCAATGGGAGCGTGCCAGTGCTAGCAGGCTGTTAGCTGTTAGCGGTTAGCACAGTGCCTCCCCCCTGCAGGACAACCGCGCCAAGTACACAATGCCACAAATCTTTCCTTTCACAAACCAGCAGCGGGGAGGGCAGAGACGACCGCAATTGTAAACAGAGAACACATGGAGGCAAAGGAACATTGGCAAAAGGGTTTACTACAGCCTCAAATAACACAATGTTCTCTGCTGCTGACTTGTACTTTTCAGTTTTATGTTTAGTGGAGTGTTTAAGTTAAACTTAAGCATTCATGGGTTTCAGCCTCCTGTTATTTATATATAATTACAATTCTAAAACATCTTTAGCAAGCAGAGAGTAATAATATTTTTCCTTATAAGACAGAGAAGAATGTTAGAGTCGCAAACGTATCCTTGTGTAAAAAAATGAATCGCTGAGAGAAAAAGGTTTGGAACCATTGCTTTAGTGCATCAGATTTGTCTTTTTAAACAGACTAATGAGTGGAGTTTGCATGTTTTCACTGTGTACGTTTCCTCGGAGTGCCCCAGTTTCCTCTACCAATAAAAGTAGCAGTAGTAATTCAATTCTATGGAGTTGTCAACAAGAATCAGGTTGGCGGTACAATTCCTGTGGAGGACCCACACACTGATGTCACACAAATTGCCTCCCAATGTTGCGGTAACTACTTGCAGCATTACACATGTAGTACTTGCTGTAATTGTGATGGGAAGAGCGTTCAAAATTTCAAGCAATCCTCATTTTGTGCAAATAGTAATTTTGGTGTTGCCCATTTTTAGTCAGACGATGTGTGGTCCTGGTCTATATTCTTTTCAGAGCCTCCATAAAACATTTAGTCCATGGCATGAGAAAATCCTGAACTGTGTGGCATGCAAAACATCTTACACAACAGGGCACCGGCACAGGACCCCTGGATAAACTTTGGTAGACTTCATTTACTGCTGCAGAGTGACAGCGTTGGCCAGTAGCAGTCCACTGAGGAATGTGTGGCACGACTTATGTAAGTGAGATAAATGAGACAGTTTTATATAACACTTACTGGCACGTTACTAAAGAAGACCACAAAGCAAAAATTCTGCCCAAACTATGCCCATCTGGGACAATAAAACACTCACTGCATCAAATTCACTGATTTCACAATACATACCGGATTTTTTATTCAGCAGCTGCAATAGCTTACCCAATAAAAAAATCAGTTTACAACCAATGGGAAAGCACTCAGATCACATAACAGCAGTAAAAGTGTGCTAATAAATAATATTTTATAGAGGAAAACTGGTTAATAATGCTAATGGCATTGGCTAATGATACAGAGCTTGGGATCAAACATTCTAACACTTTCAAGAACAATTATAACACAATAGTGTCAGAATATATTTGAATGAACACTATGTTTAGCATCTTAAATCTCCATCAGTTAATAACAACTAACTGAAAATTCTATGAGATGTGACGATACTGTGTGGTACAGTTTATTATTATTATTATAGTATTTACTTTTAACCTACTTTTACTCCTACTTGAGTAATATATTTGACAGCGTAACATGAGTAAACGTTTTGGCTGTTCTCATTGTGAGTAAATCTATTGTGATAAAAGCTCTACATTTACACTGACAGCATTAAATAATTTGAACATTTGTGTTTCTTGCACCGCTTTTAGCTCATCTCATTTTCATGTAATTTAGAAAATAGCCGATTTTATAAAAAAAACATTTAAGAAACAGCATTGACATTGTAACAGCACAGGTTTTGAGTATTATTTACTGTTTTGCCATTATTTATTGTTGTGCAATTATATTATCTACAAATTATATAAATCAGATGTTAAGTGCAGACTTATGAGTAGCAGCTTCCCACTTTTTTACCCGAGTAATTTCTTGAAGCACTACTTTGTTCTTCTACTTAAGTGATTTTAACGTTGTTTGACAGACATTCTAAATTACTTCTTTGGACTTTCTACTTAACCTTTAACTCCTCTTTGCAATTTTGCAAAATGTCTGTTTGTTGTGTATTGTTTGCCTGTGCACACAGTGGCTTAATTTTCTGTTGACACAAACACAACACACCACTCAACGTTTTTTTCCCACAAGTAGACTTTAAGTATCTTAAGTACAGACGGGCGCCAACAAAACCCATAACAATCCACCAAAGCGATTTTAATAATAACCTTTGCATGTCACTTTTTTGAGTCTTTTCTCATGTCATCATCGCACGCACATCAAGTCAAGTCAAGATGGATCCATTTTCATTGTGCCAAAGTGATAAGACTGAAAATGAAAGTACACAGTTCTGGAGTGTATATGATGGGTTTTTATTATTTTCTATTTTTTACTTTATTTGATGGGATAAAACCTGTTGAAAGTATACAAGTTTGTGAAGAAAAGTAAAAAAAATATGATGAGAATGACAGGAAGTAGAATTCCAAAATATAATCACACTGGGGAGATTTTATTCAAAAACTTAAAAAAATTAACTCAACAAAATCAAGCTTTTCTCACGTATTTGTCAAATAATAATTTGTTTTAGCCTAGGATATAACATGGTTGCTAGGTAACAGTTGCAGAATTTCCAAGTATGATGTCATGATTTCATCTTAAATATAATGATCTTAAATGTGTTTTTAGTAAAACGAGTAGTTCCTTGGCACTTTAAGTCATGGTTGGGGACTGCTGATGTAAATTAGCTTTGTAGCTTCAATACAGAGGTCCATTAATCCGCATTGTCTCTAAGTAAATACATCATGTTTTTGCCTTGGTTTACACCCAAGTCCCGGTTCACCTGGTTATTCTTCAAGGTGCAGTCCTGCTTGAACCTTTGTGCTGTTTTACTCCACTTTTGCTCCTTAAGCCTTAATCAAAATGTCATGTATTTCTCCTTGAAACTCATTCCTGAATGACTGCTCTGCTCTAATCTGTTTAAGTCCATTGCTCGTTGAACTGTGACACAAACAGCCCTGTCGTGTCAGCCTCATATGAATCAATAAACTTTACCATTTGACACCCAACATTTAAATGAGTTCAAGTGAATCCGTCTGGACTTGACAGCATTTTCTCACTTCCTGCCAGCTCAGATAACCTGTTGGATCATGTCGTCATGTGCCAAACCTGGTGCCATTTCATAATAACTCACTCAATGATTTTAGAGCCGGCTCGATTTTATGGAAATGTTATCTCTAAGACCAGCAGTGGCACCACCTGGCCAAGTCACAAGTCAGATCTGTGGATTGTATATGAGTTTTGTTTAGCAACAAAACACTAATAATAAGTAAATCCTAGATAACTTTAATGCAATACTGTGGGACATTCTAGGCAAAACAATAATAAGCAGATAGTGAACCTTTAAATACTGTTTTTGCTCGGTTTAGTCCAGATTTTGTACCAGTTTGGGCTTGGTTAGATCTCGTTAGACATTCAAATCTTGGGTTAGTAGTAATTTTGACAAGAATTTATTTATTTTGTAGGTCAAGATTAGATATAAATAATAGAATACATTTTTTTAAAAGTTAAGATTTAGTTAAATATACATATTTTTTGTTTTAGTCGATGAAGATGTCCTGTTAATTTAGTCTTAGTTGACTAAATCCATTCAAAAACTCATTCTGTTCAACAATTTATGTGTATCAGGGCTGTAAGTTGATGTTACCTGTCCTGCTGTTGGTGAATATGTGCTGTGTTTTTATCAAGGTACTTGTAATAGTATTGTATATATTATGTTCTTTGTTTTTCTCTTTGCTGCAAAGTTAATGTCCAAGTGGGGACACAAATAAAGTGAAGTTGAAATAAGTTGACAAAAATTTGTCTTTTAGTCATAGTTTTAATCATGATTCATTTTTATTTAGTTTTAGTCCCCAAAACTATTAAAATGACCAAAAAAATTGACCAAATAGAATGACCAAAAATTATGAAATATTTTTGACCAAACATAGTCCTAATATGTAGTATAATAATAATGTTTGCACACTTCGACTCAGATAGATAACATTAATTTAATTTAATAATACTCAAACAACAATCAAAACATTTGCTGCAGTGTGGCAGATAAGAGTTAGACCTGTGCAATGAAGGTCAGTGCTGTTACGTAACTCTCAGGTGATTCTCTAAACTGTGACCTGCTGATTGCACAGAAAAGATGTCAGATGAGCACAGAGGCTTGTTATGTGTGAAGGTTATCTCAAAGAGTCAAGAGAGCAACAACCACAGTGACACTTCAGGGGAAAGTATTGTACATTGGTAACTAGAAAAGACAAGGACACTTTCCGTCTGCACGCACAAAAGACACATAATTTAATTTAATGCTAAGTCATGTCTGTAGTCTTTGTATGTCACTTCACTGGCTCGTACAAGAAGAAAGCTGAACATTGTTAGATTTTTACACAACGCAATCTTCAGAAGTGAAGAGTTCAAATATAAAAGTATTCCAGAATCAGACATGTTTTAATTGCAACGGTCAGTGAACAAAATTCACAAAACTTGCTTCTGAAATAAGGAGCAACAAATGGCAATGTAATAATAAAAAATGTAAAAGTATAGTTATGCTAAACAGCTATACGACACCACAAGATATAATAGGTGAAGTGTTATTTACATTATTCCTAAAAACCCTGTGTCTCAGAAGTAATATTTGTATTTCCTGTACAATATGTGGCGAAAACTCACTAAAATCCATTACTATTTTGAGTTAATACTTGCAACAGTTTTGTTTAAAAGAGTTCTCAATAAAGAAAATTAACGCCAAATACACAAAAAGCCCATAAAAGGCTATGGAGACTATATTTTAAACATTAAATCTTGCTCGCAGTCAAATAAACTAAGTTGAGTTGTACAAAAGACAAGTGTAACAGCAGTATCCTGGATCTGGTTTAGTAACCCTTTCAGCTGCTGAAACTGTAGATGCTCTGGTAAAGCAATGGACCATAAGAATACAGCCTACAGTGGTGTATCCTGTATCACCATTCCCATGTGTCTTATAATTCTACCATTTATAAGAAAGTTACAGTTCAGACAAAAGCGTTTTATCAAAGTTATTATTAGAATATTTCTATGTAGCCAAACTGAACACGTGCGTAAAACCTCATGAGGCGTAAAGTGAATAATCAGTTTACTGCAGATACTGCCTCTGTGGATTGTCATAAACGACTTTTCAATCTTTTATCTAAGTTTAAATGGGACTCACAGTTGAAACGCGGTCCTGTCCAGGTCTGGTCCGTGTTACGCAGCTCTCCATCTTCACAACGCAGACAGTGGCGAAGGAAAGAGAAAAACACACAAAACCTCCCACTTAAATGATCTGTCTCTCAAAACACAGCCAATCTGTCGTCGCGCTGATGTTGTTCCACAAACAGAGGTGGCGAAACGGAGGAGACAGACACCTGGAGCGCCCTCCCTCAGTGTTGTGTGTTGTGTGCTGTGTGCTGTGTGTTGTGTGCTGTGTGTTGTGTGTTGTACGACGCGCAACAGGTAGAAGGATGAACCGTGAAGTTTTACGCACGAGTCTCAGGGCAAAGGTATGCGTTTTACCGCCGCGTAAATCAGACGGCACGATGCATAAACTGTTGCAGCAAGTATTTTTGCCTGAGAGTAAAAACACAGGGTTTGCACTAATGTAGTTTACACATAAAATCATATTTTCACTGTACAGTAATGCGTTTTGGTATAGTTTGATGGAAAGTGCTGGGAAGTTATTAAAGGTGGGAAAAGTAGTCAACAATTGTGTCAAAAAAAAGTGTAACGTTACTTCAAAATAATATTAGTCAAGTAAAAGTAAAACATAATTTGTGTTCAAGTAAGAGTAAATTGTAACTGTATGGACATAAATTGTTAAAATGTTAATGTAGTTGCAAGGGAAAAAAATAAATAAAAATAAATACATTAATAAAATGTAAAACATTTATAACATTACTAAATAAAGCTCCAAATCCGGTATTTTCAAAGAACAGACACATATGTGACAAACTAAATCATATCTGAAGGAGCAGTGCAAGAAACACACATTTTCAAATAATTTAATATTTTAAACATAAAGCTTTTGTCACCTGTAGATTTACACAAAGTGGAGAGTACCAAAACTTTTACTCAAGTAAGAGACTGTTACACATACATTATATTACTCAAGCAGGAGTAAAAGTATGCTGTCCAAAAAGTACTCTGCAATGTACTATTTCTTCAAAAAGTTACTTAAGTAAATGTAACTGAGTGCTAACCCAACTATGGAAGTTATTTTTAAAATTCAGTATTCATTGATTAATCATCAATTACTGCAGCAAGTCATTTAATACTTAATTGTTTTAGGTTTAATCACAGAGAAAAAACAAACAAAAGCAGAAAACATGAAATGTCTTTCGAGATTGTTTTATTCTTAGACTGTCTCCTTTTATTAATGTTGAAGCTTGTATATCTATAATGCTTACTGTAATGCTCATTGGAATGTTTTAACTTTATGTCATGATTGACGCAATTCAGGATTAGCCTGTAATGTTCTCTCCTGTCAAGTCAATCTTCAATTAATCTAAATCCAGAAACAATTAATGAATCGAGTGAACCTTTTACACATCAATTCAACAATGTGCTTGAGAAAAAGACAAAAGAGAAACGTTTTGACACTTCACTTCCCATTTTGCCATGAACAGAATGACTTAAAGAAACCATTCATTAAATAATTGACTCACCTGGGGCAACAGAACAGCGCCTCCTGCTGGCTGGTGACTCCTGTTGAACCACTGCACTCTGCTCTCCGTCACCTGCTTGATCTTCTTCCACATTGAGCCCTTGTTGTGATGTTTGAGTCCCACATTTTCTGTACATTTCTGCCCCATGTTTCAGTGTCTGCAGCTTCTACAGACACTGTTGCTCAAAGCGCTGGTTGCCGGCTCTGACGCTAAAGCTGTGAGGGACTGCACTTGCAAATAGGATGTAGTCGTCTTTGATGAGCGTCGCTCACATGTGACTGTCCCTGTTCAGCCTGAACCCTTTCACCTCAACACCTGCTGTGATATAAGCCACCAGACTTCACCAGGGAATTAGGATTGTAACCTATATTCATGTGCTTAAATATAACATTAACAAGTTCAATAATAATGTAGGAAATTCTCCAAACTGAGTGTAAAAACAGAACTTTAGACTATAAAACAGAACAGAACTATAAAAAAAGAACATGTAAGTTTAAGTTCCTCAGTTGTTTAGTCGATTAATCAGTCGATGGTGTCTTGGTCAACCACATTTTTATTTAACTAGTTTGGAGACTTTTGAAAGGATTTATATCTACAACAGCAGAAAAGAGAACTTGTAGTGAGATATCTTGAGATTTTGAATTTAATTTTAAGTATAATATACTTTTTTTACAGATTAATACACTGTTTACAAGTAGTTGCCTTATAAATACTATAGTTTACTTATAAATAAATAATTTTGGTGATTTCCAGTGGTCTTGTCAGTCCAGTTTGGGTCAAATCATACAGAGATACTTAATTATTTTGAGAGCTCTTGCCAGCACACATCGCCAGGTTTTAGTCGACTAATCCCTTGATTTTCAACCAGTGTACCAGAGAATACAGTGTGCCTTGAGGTGCTTAAAAAAGTTAAGCTAATAACTTGGCCTTTTTAGTTCACTACCACTGCATTTAATTGGATACTGGGGCTCTTTTTTATCTGTGAAACAAATACTGTATTTTGCCAATTCATCACTTTCCACTTTCTATATTTTGTATAAACAACATCAAAGAAATAAATTAGGCAATCTGTGTTCAAAAGTAGGGAAAAACACGACCTACTTGCAAATATGTCGTCATTATTAGCTCATCTCCTAATAAAATTAATCAAGATTATAAATAGTTTTGTGTCAAAGTTGGAGCCTGCCTTTTGAGCGCTCGTGTTGTTACTTGCTGCCGACAAAGGTGTGTCGACTGCGACCAAATCGAGCTTAATCCTCTGCAGGTTTAACCATAAGACCCAAGTATTGTATCGTCAAAATGTTTTTCCGCTCTGATGGACTTGGAGACATTTTTAGTCCTTTGTGAATCCATTTATTATTATGTAGCCTTTTGACCCCAGACACATAAAGATGTCTCTAAATAGCATCATATTGTCTGCTTTGTTAAACGTCAGGAAAGTGAATTGAGCTTCAACTGAAAAGTAATTTGAATAGATCTGAATGTTTGCCCAGTATTCATCTTCACACACCATTGAAATCATGGTTATAAAACACAGCTCAGACATCACTTTGACCACTGACAGGTGAAGTGCATAACACAGACTGTCTTCATCATTGATCATTGTTTTGAATCATGGCACCTGTCAGTGGATGGGGTAACATATGGCAGGTGATTACTTTTGCCTTGAAGTTTGTATTTGAAAAGAAGACAAATGTGTGGTGTAATACAGTATACACCACATCAAAATACTAAACTGGGACTAAATACAGAACGAAATCATGACTAGAGCAGGACTAAACCAAGACTAAACCAGGAATAGTCTCAGAACTAGGCCAAGTTTGGAAGCTTTGACAATGAATTCATTTGACCTGTAATGTTGATGCATCATTGTACTTTGTAACAGGGCATGAAATGAGTACAGTATGAGCTAGCATAGAATTGTTTTTGTTGTATTGTAGAATTTAACTAATGGAAATTCTATGTGAAACAGACAGTGTGGTGGAGTGTGCAGTGGATGTCCAAAATGCACAAAACATCCTGAAGAATTAAAATGTAGAAGATTTTTTTTATATTCAATTTCACATTGTTTTTAAAACCTCATAAGAGTGTGTGGTCCTGTGACTTTTTCTTTATTTTTATTTTTTGTCCACCATCTGGTAAAAGGAAACTATTCATTGACTTAAAAAAAACAAAAAACTTTATTACAAGTCCCTGAAACAAATTTTTAGTTAAATGAGCTTCAGCTTTGAAAGAGAAATGGTCAAAACCCAACAAATGCCTAAACGAGTGTCAATCCACCCATCCTTCAGACACCAGCTTTACTCTTCCTTTTATTTATCAAAGAAAATCTAAGTGTGATTTAAAATCAGATTTCAGATGTGCAGAGCTCTTATAGATAGGGTAAATAAGACTTGAACTGCAAAGTGTCCAACCATTTTTTTAGACTTAAAACATTCAGCAACAGATTTCAGATTGAAATGGGGCTCATTTTAGTCATGCATTTTAGGGAAAATGAGCCACAATCATAGGGAGTTTTAAACCTGAAACTATTCCAAATACCCCTGCTTGCGCACCCCAAGGTTACCCGTTCCCCTAGTTGGGGAGTACTGTACCTAACTAATATTAATGTCATGCCTGGTTTGTTCTTCAGCTGCTGTATGTAAACATAAATGGACTATAAGAATGATATTTGGATTAAAAGTAAATGTGGTTTTAGGCAAACTTTCCATCAAAAGTCCTAGAAAGAGACTATTATGCAGCTTCACTTGGTAATTTGAATGATTTCATGTGGTTCTGTTCATTTTGGACGTGGCACTGGTTATGTAACAGTTAAATATATGTTTGAGAGAGTCTTGGCTGTGCTGAAGGAGGAGGAAGAAGCGTAGACATGTTTAGATCAGTGTCTGCACTGATTACAGTAAACCAGGATTACGCACACACCACTCTGTCACTACTGGGCCATAAATAAATATAACACACCACAAAATAAAGAGGAGCAGCGTTTTAAATTCTCAAAACTATCGACTCAAATAATGTACATACAATATTGATATTTTATAACAATGGATTGAGACAAACATCAGTGTTGTACAGTATTTGCAGTAGGCTGTGTCATTTTGCATTAATCATTTGAATTAGATTTCAGCATTTAAAACTCCAAGTTATTTATTTTTAATTTTGCCAAGTCGTGTTATTTCAATTCCAAATTTTGGTCACTTTATCGAATCTCAAAGTAATTTTATTGGCTATGTATCTTGTTGTTTTAAATAATATTTGTATGTAGTTACAAAACATGAATAGATAAAAATGCTACAAGGTTAATCTATGTAAGTCTATAATTTCAAACCATGAAAAGATCATTATTGTGTGGTCTCCATTTGGATTCAAAATGTCAGTCTATTCAGCCCACCAGACAAATGTGATGCAATCTTTGTTTTGCAGTGTCTGGGGGAGCAATACCAAGTGGAAGAGACATATTTGTCTGAACACTGGCTTTTGTGTCTCTACTGTCTCGCGTTTATTTACCATCAGGACCTCAGACGATACAAAAACAACTGAACAAGGTCTATTTATGTAAAAGTTAATGCAAGTTCAACAAAGCAGTGGTTTTCAACTGGCATTACAGTCAACCAAGTTTAAATCCCTTGATCCATCTTTTTCTTTGCATTTAATGAAAAGATGAATGGCCAAATTATCTTATTTATCAAATCTTTCACAATCATTCAAACTGTTATTAAAGTAACTGTTCTTCCCTGTAAGATACTTTTGAATCTTAGTCCACAAATAGACAACCATATCGACTAAACATTGTGATGTAGACTCAATAAACATATTTTTATTTATTGTACATATACTTCAAAAATGTACATAAAATCTTTCATATTTTCTGGAAAAGCATAAAAGCAATGTACTTCATGTCAAACACAAATGCTTCATAGAATTTCCTCAGCAATAATTGTTTGAATACATTTTCAAAGTGACCAGTTTAAAATGTTCTGACATTATCAAAACATTAATATAGGAGTTATATATAATAATAACAATCAAATAGCCAAGTGCAACAGGTTTTTGAAAGCCACCAAATGAGCTAATGATTCTGTCAACAGGAATGTACAGTGGATGCAAGCACGGGCGAGCAAAAACACTATCAACAAGCAATTATAACAGCAGCATCAACAAAACATAACCACAAAATGCGTATGCTACAGGAAAACAATTAAACCAATAATTGTAAGGCATTTTCAGTGATAACATGCATGGGTGGGGCCCGTGGTTCTCAACTGGTGCTTTGGAAACTAAACATCGGCAACGGGAAGATCAAAGATATCACTTATAATTTTAGGCTGAACATCAAATCTGGGACTCAACGCTGGGGTATCTGACTTTTTTTGGGTAAATTTGTACATTATGTGTTTTCCACCAAAGAGTATCTTGTAAAAGCAGGAGTTTGTATCAAAAATTAGACTGTCGTGCCCTGTCTGCATATAATAAGTATTTTATTTCTTGTCAAACCGGAAGTTTCACATGTGAATATTAACAATGTGCCAAAGGGTTTTTGAGAGCTAACCCTTAAATACATCTTTCCTCCTTTGCAGTGTTAAAATCAGGTACTCCCGCTTTAACTGCAAGGGGCTCATCCTGCACCAGACAATAATAGGTTGCGTTCACTCTTGCCCTGGTTTAACGCTGATTTAATCCTGGTTTGATCCCTGTTTTGTCTTGCTATAGACTTGGTTTTGTCCTGGTCTAGTTCAGGTTAGGTGTGTCTTAGGGTGCATTTACACTTACAAATTCAACACATCAAAACTGGGTAAAAACCAAGACAAAACTAAACCTGAGCTAAATCAGGAATAAACAAGAATGACCAAACATCAGGACTAAAGCGGGTTCAAACCATGGCATGTGTGACTAGTAACACACTTTTAAATTATGTGTGCCATCATTGTAATAGTTAAATTAATTCATTTGTTTAACGGATTAGTGAAACAACAACATTAGTGCATCCTCATTAAACATTAGGTCCCTCAGTCCAGTTCAGAACCACAAAGCTAAACACAGTGACAATGACCATAAATATACAGTACACGTAGTTATAAAAGTAGAAAATTTCAATAAGAAGACTGATTGAAAATATACAGCTTTTTGGATTCGATTGTCTTGAACAGTAGCTAATACAATGTAAAATACGGGCTCAGTCTCACGTAGCCCAGTAGTGTCACATTCAACGGTAAAAACTTCACTTTTAACACGATAAAACACAAACACTTAAAGCTGCTAAAACACTGGCAGATGTAAATCCATGCGAAAACACAAGTATAGTCAACAAACAGTACAAATATTTTTTAAAACATTATTTTTTGGTCTCAAATAGTTTAAAATCTGGTCTTGGTCTCAATGCAAACTTCAGTAAACCATGCACAAGTGTTTCATCAATACAAGTCAAAAACAAAACAGCATTTATGTCAAGTAGTCGCGTTAGAGAGGGGTGAAAAAAGTGTTTCAATAAAGTAAGTAGCACCTCTAAATTTTTTTGTCATGGAAATGTGTAGATGCTAACTTAAATGAATATAGATTTGAGGCCACTTGAAACATCTATATCTTATTTACTGCGAGATAGAGCCCCTGCAGAGGTCTATGCGCCGAGTGCTTTTTTTAAATGTCTTTCTATTTAAAAAAAAAAAGAAAAAAAGTTAGCATGTGTAGGCTACAAGCAGTGGATGGTACTCAATTTTGATACTCAAGCAAAAGTACAGATAAAGGAGCAAAAAAATAGTCAAGTTTAAGTGGAAGTATAACACGGAAAAATCTAAAAGTATGGAAGTACCTGTTTAAAAAAGTACTTTTAGAGGAAATAGTATATCAGACATATTTTGAGAACTATAAAACATTAAAAGTAGTGATCTGGATTTAAAATAAAAGTTCCAGAAACAACTAAATCGATTTCCAAATGTTTCCAGCTGTTATTAATTAATATTTGTGTTTAGTCACAGTTAGAACATTTATTCAAACTATGAACGCGCCAAAAATAACCTATGGGCCATCTCAGGCAATAGAAGTAAAAAGCAGTACAGATACCTCAAAAGTTTACTCAGTTTGTTTACTTTTGTACTTCGTCAGTTTCCACCACTGGCTTCAAGTAATGCACGTTCCTTTGCCAGTAAGAAAACAAACATGACTTTTGCACAGTATCTTGTAAAAAGTTTGTAATATAATGTAATGTTTTCGTCATCTTCATACAAGTGAGTGTTTAGAGTATTTTTGGGGGTTGTGGGGTATTATATAAATGTTACTTTTTCTTCAGCAGTTGGAGGTTTGGAGGTGACTTTCGGTCAAGATGGCGGAGAGGCTGGTGTCATAGAAACCGTCTTCATCCTCTGAGCTCAAAGTGGAGCCTATTGTGGAGCGATGGCTTGAAAGTCCTTTCCGCCTGCAGAGAGATTTGAATCAGTGAGGGCTTATAATTAAAGGCAGGAGATAGAGTGCCACCTGCTGGACTGAAGTTACTTGGGGTAGAACTACTTGAGTCTCATTTAGGCCTATCATTAAACAAACTCTGAAGCAAAATGATAATATTTTAAGTACTGTATGCCAATGAAACAGCAACCACACAAGAAATATCCCAGTAAATAATTTTTAAAAATACAAATAGCATATAAATGAAACAATAACAAATATTTATTCAACAATCTACTGCTCAAATCTTGTTGTACCAAAGAAATAACCAAATTGTTGAACAATAGCTCCTTATAGTAATTATCGTCTAGTCCAGCCATTCCCAAACTCTGCAACAACCCGACCCCTTATCAACCCGATGATCCCTTGGGGACTGCCAATAATAATTTGCTCTATATTCTAAAGAAATTTTAATATTTTTCCTTTTTAATTTACAAATAAACGTAGAAATGGTAATGTATGTAGGCTTAATATTGATTTAGACTAGCACATATAAGCAAATGTATTATGTAAAGTGGTTTTCAAGCTCAATTTTCATTCATGCTTTTTATGTGGACAAGCTTTAGGGGCCCTCCTGCAGAGCCTCCAGGGGGCCCCAGACCCCACTCTCTGGTGCAGTGGAAGAAAACTGGGACACTGACCAAAAAGTGGTTAGGATTCACAACAGAGTCAAAGTTTTAGAAGGGTTGTAAATACTAGAGGTCAAACTAATGACAGCTTTATGGGGCTTTGCAGGGACTTGTTGACTGAGGGAAAGGAAAGGTTACAGGGATACAAGTTCAGTATCCACAATAACAAATCATTTTTTTGGCACGTAAGATGCTTGTTGCATTCTGCTCATTGATCTAAACAGAATTCCTATAATGACCTTTATGAGTGTAAGTATTTATTTTCCACTTTTAAATGAATACAGAACATAACTAATCTCCGAATTATATTTGATTACAGATCAAGACAGACCTGGAATAAATAAAATCCTATAATACAGTACATACATAGGTAAACTGATGATTCCAGTAAAATAATAAGATGCAAAATGTTGTGTCTTGAGTCTTTTAAATCTAAATCAAGCACCAGGTAAGTTCACCATTTCTAACATTAGTAAAAAGTATAAAACAATCTTGAGGTCAGCTTTGTACAATACACAAAATCTACATTGAGGTTAATGGAAGAAGTCAATTAAATGATCTTGCTGTGTCACAAATCTGTTAAAATGCAGTATTCTTACTTGAGCTCTGACTCCATCGCTGACACCTTTGCCTGCAGCGCCTCCTGGAGTTCCTGTTGTTCCTCTAAATCTCGGAGCACTTTCCGTCTTACGCCCTCCAAACGCTCCACCTCCAGCTCGCTCTCGTCCACCTGCCGCTTCAGAGCCTTCACTCTCAGGGTCAGCTGTGGCACAGAGAGGGACAGGCCGGGGTTAGAGGGGTTAGAGGGGCAGAGTGAAGGGTCAAGAGGGGTCAGAGTGGGGTCATGCTAAGGTCAATTATGGGAGAATATAGGTTCAATTTAATTTAGGAATGAAGGTTAAGGAGAGATCTGGGTTGGTGAGGGATATCGCTACAATTAGTAGTGACAAATGTAAAGAATAGTTAAAGCAATGACAACAATAATGGTTCTCAAATTGTGGTGCCTCCTTAAAGGTGCTCATTAAATTCATTAAATGTGCATGGCTTTAGAACAGCGTGTTTTAGCACAGAGAGGTGAAACTGGGATGGTCCGCTGAAGAACAGCCAATCAGAGCACTGCTTTCATCTCTTACTTCTGGACTGACAAGAGATAAAATACTTTATTATTAGTTGCAGACCGTGCGCAGCAGTCTGATTTGGTTACAAAATGCTGCTTTTACAATATATTCTTTGGTGGAAAACCTCAAATTTACTCATTTACAAAACAAGTTGTCACACTTTATAACAACTTCACTTTTAACAGCCTTATTAATAAATCATGAACAAAAACTTAATTCATAATGAACAAATTGTTTATTACGAATGATTCAGGTTTAGTAACTACTTATTTACTACCTCAGAATTAAGTAGTTACTAAACCTGAATCATTCTTAGTAAACTAACTGTTTATTATGAAAGTCTTTGTTCATGATTTATTAAGATAAAGTTAGTACAATGTGGATTATTAATTATTAATTCATTACTTTAAACATACCTTTTAAATATATTTTTCTAATCTTTGTTTTTATAGCATGCACTCTTTGCTAACTATCTACATTCTATTGTAAATTAAGAGTTGTAACAAGTACATTTCTTCTCAGTGAAATCTATGATGTTGTATGTTATCTTAAGCCAATTTCATCGATCATAAAAGGTACTTGAAAAGCCTGAATACAGTTTATACAAGGTTCTCAGATAGATGAGTTTGGAACCACTGGGCAACAACAGTGAAAATGAATGATGATCTCAGTTGTACCTGGTCTCTCTGCTCCACATGCTGAGTCCTCTCCTGGTCCAGCGTTGCATTGAGCTCTTTTAGCTTCCTCTCCGTTCGTCTTTGAGAGGCCAAAATGCTGGCCTTTTCTCTGAGAGCAGAAAGTTCACAGTAAACAAACATTCATTTATTATTCATACAATATTTGAATTTGAAAACTGCAGTAACTTCAGTTGTTTTTTAAGTGGGTTTATTTACAGTCTTCTTTATTTCTTAGAACTTTTCTGTTATGCTTATGTTTTAAATGTTTACAAAAAGGTAACAGTTTGAAGTGTTTTTTCCAAGATCTGTGACATATTTGTATTTTTGTTGAGCTTACTAGATTTTTCCCACTAGTATCTCAACTCTTTTCCTGTTATGTAAAGCACTTTGAATGACCTTGTACGAATTGTGTTCAACAAATATACTTTATGCCTTTATTCTCAAACTGGAACAATCAAACTTTTTATTACCCGTTAAGCCGTTTTATAATCTTAATCGTTGTCCTATTTTCTTTCAGTATTTGATTGTGCTGAGAGCACGTTTATATCTGTGTCCTGTACCTCTCTTCGCTGTGGAGTCGCTCCTCTAACTCCTGGATCTTGCTCTCCATCAAAGCCAGGCCAGCTGTGGGTCGACTCTGCCCCTCCATGTCGGCCACACGGGTCCTCAGCTCTTTTATCTGTCAGATCAGAAGTGAAATGTACAGTCAATTTAAATATTGATGGAGAAGCATCTTTATAGTCTGATAAGATTGACATTTCAAAGTGCATCACAAAACCAAACAAACAAAGATAGAACTCCTATAGAAAAAGTGTGACAAAAATATATATATCTATGTGCACATTCCCAGAACAACAACGCTCGCTACTAGTGCAGGAGTATAAAGAATAAGAAGAAACTGTTTATATATATATATATATATATATATATATATATATATATATATATATATATATATATATATATATATATATATATATAGCACTTTTCATAAATAGAAATCAAAAAGTGCTCCATACAAATAAATGGGAATAAAGTGAATAATTATTTGAAATAAACAAATGTAAACAAAAACAAACAACCTCAAAGCACAGACAGAGGATGAAAAATAGCCAATATCTCGTGAACATGTTACTTAATCATAACACAGCTCCTTCTTGAAATCAAATAAGGGTTCATTTAAAAAGTAAGGACTTTAAAAATCACCATTGCCTCACGGTTTAAACTCAATATAACAGTACATTGGCCAAGCATATTTTCAAATGTGTGTGTGGGTGAGTAAAGATTATAATGTACTGTTTATACTTTTTCATTCTACCTGTCTTTCGAGTGCACTTTTGTCCATCTCCAGATCGTGTCTTGCTGAGCGCTCCTGCATCAGCTCTGAGCGCAGTTGGTCCACCTTAAAGCGATAGAGGCAGAGACGTCATATGGACGAAATGACCCTGGTTTTACATGTTATTCAAATATTTCTGTGGGTGATTCTTCTCACCTGATCCCTGCTGCGTGTGATGCGGTCGTTTAGGAGCTCCACGCCGCTCTTCTCCTCGTCCAACTCGATTTCTAAAGTCTTAATTTTATCCTGAAACACAACCAGAGAAACAAAAATAGTGAGCTTGGTTTGACCTTTGTAGAACAATTGTAGTAGTAATAGTGAAGCAATAAAAAGTAAGCCTACCCAATGAAAAGTAATTTTATTTTTGTACAGCATATGCTCGGAATCTGACTTTCTACTAATATAACTATTATCTCTGTTGTTGTTAACTATTGTTACTGCCATTTAAATAAAAAAACTACTCCTACTACTATCACTTTTTCAAATACTACTACATAAACTGGTATTAGTACGCTGCCACTTCCTTTACAACCAATTATAATATTGGTGTTATAAACTTAACCACTGAAATTTAAATGATGACCATGTTGCATCCAGTGGTTGATATGTGTAGTTTTTTTTCTAATCTATGAATCTTTCAGTCATTTGGCCCTCACCTCGAGCCCGCGGATCTCCCTGGAGCGGTCTGTCTGGGAGCTCTTCTCGGTATCCAGTTCACTCTCTAAATGTTTGAGGCGGTTGTTGAGGAGGTCCCTCTCGAGCTGAGCGCTGTCTCTCTCCTCGCTGCACGTTAACAAGTCCTTCTTTAGACGAGAAACCTGGAAACACAAACTATTCTATTATGATTGACCAAATGATTTCATTTTAGGTTTAGATTTGTTGATAATATCAGTTGATTAGAGACGTTGTCAGAAATCAGTTAGTCAGAGATAGATAAGAGCAATAAGAATATCCAGGGTTTGGTAGAAAAGGTTCCAAAGGTTATGTTCAATGCACACCAAAATCTGATTGTTATCTGATTTCTTGATCTTTATGATAATGTTAATGACATGCAAACTGCAACATCTGGAGCGAATAATCAGACGGACCATGATCAGAGAGAAATCAGTGTGATTTACATGTAATTTTAATAATTTTAAAACTCCAAAAATCTGATAATCAAATGTTGCATGCACATGTAATCACAGCCAATGTTTTCATCATCCTGAAGTCATTATCAGTCTTGAAAAGACACATGTTGGGGTTCCTGTGCACAGATTTCAGTTTCCACATTAGCTGTGAAGGTTAAGCCTCACTTTATATTATATAGGGAAATCTGTCCACTGCTTTTGACCCATCCTTCAATGCCCCTTGTGTACCCTGTCAGGAGCAGTGGGAGCTAAAGTACAGCGTTTGGCTCCATTTCCAGATCTTGAGCTTGGCTTGGTCAGGACCTTAGCTGGGGGATATTTAGCTATGATGATGGTGATAGGGGAAACCGGAGCCCGGAGTAAACCCACCCACACAGAATGACAGAATGACATGTAAACAGCAAAATCTGAATCACATAATCTGACTTCTTTTTGATCATGGTCCCTCTGATTACTCACATCAGATTTTGCAATTTGCATGTCATTTAAATAATCTCAACAGTTCAGAAACCAGATAATAATCCCATTTTGGTGAACAGGTTAACATGGCCACTGTGATAACTCAAAACCAACAACAAAAGAATCAATTACACTGTTTTAAAACCTAAGTCACTCTTGTCTCCTTCTACAGAATAAAGGCTGACTACTACAACAAAAAGGATATTTTCAATCAACCAATACTGCTAGAAGGTCTTTTTCAATGTTTATGTGTGGATAAATAATTCAAATCTTACTGAGACTTCCTGACATCTCATTTCCATTTTAGTCATTAAGTGTGTTTTGTGCTGACCTCCTCCTGCTGAGACTTGAGGTTGCCCTGAGCTCGCTGCAGCTCGGCCAGTCGGTCTTTGCTGTTTCTCTGGGCCTCCTGCAGGTCCTTCCGGGAGCGCTCCCTGTACTCCTCCAGCTGGAACTGCAGCGCCGCCACCGACTGACGCGAGTCGCCCATCATCAGCTCCATCTGACAAACAAACAGCAAGAGTCAAGTCAGGCCAGGGAAGGGTTTTGATTTTTTTTTTTTTTTTTGCTCATTTAGATTTTTCTCAAGTTTTAACATTTTTACTTCAGTGCACTATGTAACTTTTCTGGTAGGAGGTTTGCTGCTTGCTGAGATGTTATTGCTTTGTCTGAAAAATTCACAATTAAAAGTAGACATAATATGCTTTTCACGTACTAGTAAGCACTGTAAACCGCAATATTGATCGCTAAGGCAACTAACAATCATTTTGCTAATTGATTAGTCTAGTGATTATTCTTTTGATTAATCGATTAGTTGTTCAGAATGCAAAAATCTGAAAGATGCATGTCATTTGAGGATCCTGATGAAGAACATGTAGGAACATAAGAGTGTTTCTCACATATGTACATGTTTTCCATGTAATTTTTATGCAATTGCAGCTCATTTTGAGTTATAAAGCTTCTTTCCTCAGTTCATGGCCTGGTTTTAAACCTATAAACGATTGTTAACGATTATTCGATTCCTAAATTGGTTGACAATTATTTCAGTAATTAGTTTAGTTGCAATTAATTGATTAACTTACTCCAGCCCTATATTGATCTAAAACAACATAATAATAGAAACCGGTCCAATGGCTTCAAAACTGCAGAACTGATAAGCCCCCGTCTCTTTTGGTCCAAAAAAATGGGAACCTTTTTGACTGAAGCACTGTTAATTTTTTTTAGAGTGATTTGGACATTTTGGTCATTTTCATTATCTCTAGCACTGAAAAGACACACCTCCCATCCTCCCATAAATCTTCATGTCGAGGCTTTACATAATTTTCACCTCTTTGTTGATCTTGTCCAGCGCTCGGTCCAGGAGCCTCTTCTGTTCTTCTAGGTCGTTCTTGCCCCTCTTCAGTGCGTCCCGTTCCAGGTCTCTCTCCTCCAGCCGCCTGTTCAGCTCTTCCCGTTCTTTTGTGAGGCGTGTCGTGGCCCTCTTTGCCTCGTCCAGCTGGGACTTCAGGGATCGATTCTCGTCCTCTAAAGCCTCCACTGCCTCCTCGGTCTCTGCGCTTCGGGGGGAAGAGTGCAGCCTGGTCTGGAGAACAGGACACGAAACGTTACAGTGCCTTTTAACTCGGGAGAATTCAAAGAAGTTTATCTGTTTTACAACCACATAAATGTCCATCTGTCAATATTTATGGTTACATTTGATTTACAAATCATCTTACAAATATGATAAATTCTCTTTAATTTGTCATTATTTATATTTAAAGAATGTGGCTTGCTTTCTGTATTGTTATGTAATAAGAAAAAACATAAAATAGCATTTAACTGATACAAAAACCATTACCTCTCAAGCGGCATGTGTTTTGTGTAACTATTTTATGCATGGACATAAAATGATGTATTATGCATTTTGATATTTGCATTTAAAGTCTATATGATAAGTTCTCATGTTTTATCCCTTAATTTGGTGGGAGGGCACCTGTGGTAAATTTTACATCAAGTGAAGTTGCAGTTTGGGAAGACATTTTTATAAATAAAAGTTTAAAAATACAGGAGGTAGCAGTGAGATTTAAAGATTTTTAATGTCATCGTGGAACAATTTACAGCAACTGACACACATGACACTATAAACTAATACAAAATAAAAGCGTATTAGGTATTTTTTATTGTCAATTTCTAACTATTGTGTATTTTATATTGGTTGCTAGTTAACAGTTGCTGCCCATGTCTGACCAGGAAGTAACATTACAGACTTCCCAAAAACTGTAAAACTGGGGACAAATAGGCAAAATGTTGAGTAAAATCTTAAATATAATCATGTTCATTATGTTTTAGAGAAATGTGTAGTCTGACCTGTTGTATGCACTTTAAACAGGTTTATATATGACAATTCACAAATAAATATCTAATGAAACCTCTTCTGTTATGTGTCGTCATTACCTATACAGTAATTAAACATGGCTATGCTGCTTCCATTGTAAAAATGTAAATAAAGCAGGCAAAAAATGAATTACATTTACGCACAGTTGCTCCGTTTCCTATAGAAAATATGCAAATGTATCTGTGGGGATTATTTTGTGTTGGAGTGATTGCTTGGTTTTTAATTTGGCATGGCCCCGTTGAAAATAGAGAATGCGTAGGCGACCATTCATGATTCCTTATGCTGCTTGTCTTTTTGAGCGTTTGGAAAAAGGTGGGTGTTTTTGTGTTTGAACATCTGTTTTGGGTAGTTTTTTGTTTTCTGTACCATTCGGGCCAGTCGCTCTCGGAGACGTGTGTTTGCTTCTTGAAGCTCAGTGTTGCAGCCATAGTCCACCACGGTTTTTCCACTTCCAGCAGACTGTAAAGAAATTTATTTATTACTTACTACATATTATGTTGGAATATGCTTTCTTTGAGGTTGATTTATTTAGAAAAATCCAAACATTATATTGTAGCAATATAATTTTTATTCAAAGACATTAGACAATACAAAAAAAAATAGGGGTATTATATTATCAAATAAACTGTCAAGCCTCGGGGGATTAATTTTTCAATTAACAAAATATAAAATTATGACCTACATGTGTTATAGTGTATTACAAAGTACTAGAAAAAAGCATATTATGTCTTATGTTTAAACCAAATGGTTTAAAGAAAAGTAAAAAAGTAAGTTTGGGGATTTAAAAAAGAAGAACATTCAACTACAACATAGGTTTGTAAAAAAAAAAAGGGCAAAAACATATAGATACCGTGAGATCAATCACTACCAAAACTAGAATCAAAATAAGTATAAATTTTGAATAAAATTACATAAACAGTACAAAATTGGATGTTTCCTGAACAGTTTTATTTCAGATCTATTTTAGAACCAGTATAAAACCCACACGTTAGTATTTAATAACAAGTGAAAATTACAGTATATGGCTTAAGAAAAGAAGTGTTTTTAGTATCACTGATGTATCAAAATTGGTATTGAGCATCAAGCCTTTTACTCAGTATTGAAATCAAGTACTTATAACGGTTCCAACAAATAGTTCCTTCAATTGTCATCATCACTGTCTGTCATTATCTATAAACATCACCTCTTTGATTCTCTCCGATTCGCCTTTGTCCTTTTGCTCTTTTAAGTTCTTGATCTCCTCCTGCAGCTCGGCCTCCTTCGCTGCGCTGCTTTTCCTCAGAGCAAGAAGTGCCTCAGTTTTTTCGTTCATTTCGCTCTTTTGTTTGTCAAGATCGGCCCGAGCCCTCTTCAGGTCCTCATGGCAACGGCGCAGCTCCTTAAACACAATCAGTAATCAGTGCAAGAGAGGAGACGATGAGATGAATAAAAAGGGGAAAGTGCGGGGGCGCTAATAGAGCTATCAAGTGAAGATATGTTTCTGTGTGTGCCGCGGGAAAATGAATAAGATTACATGAGGCAGAACGATATCTATTATGGTGAAGGAAAGGATTAAATTAAACAGAAGGCTAAGGGAACGAGAGAGCATCAAAATGGATGTAGAACAACTTTGCCGTTCAGTTTATGTTGTAAACACATTAGGTATATTTGAATAATAAAAACTGTATTAAGTTGTTTATCCATTTTATATTTTGTCAAACATACTATTTAATATGGGAGGACTTGTTGTTTTTTGTTGTTTTTTTTCTCCTAAATATAGGATGTTGTTGTTCTGTTTGCATAGTCTTTCCTCCACCCAAAAAGTTTCAGGTTTCCTTCACAAACACCAAAACATTTACATAAAAGGCCAACATAAGAAAAAGATAAGTATTCTCTATGGGACTATCCAGTTAGATGGTTTGATTGTACAGAGAAAAGGTGCACAAAAGGAAAATATTTAGGCTAAGGCATTTGAACATTTAAACCGTAAGTATTACCTCGGCCAAACCGCTCAGATCTGATCCTGGACTTTGTTTCTTCATGGACTCCTTGAGACTCCTGACTTCCCTTTCAAAGCCCTCCTTTTCCAAAGAGGTTTTTGCCAACCTGTAAATGCACAATTAGATAAGATTAGAATGTAATGTAAACAATGTATTTTCTATGTAAAACTTATTGATCAAACTATTATATAAAATGCTTAACACAAATCTATTGAATGCTCTTCAAACATCATACACCAGGCAAAACATTATGATTCAGGTGATACAGTTAGATAACTTTCTGCTTTGTTTTATGCCGCTCCCAAAATAAGCAGGTAGCTATAGTAACCTTTCACAATAGTCAAGATAAAAATACCAATTACGTCCTCGTCAAACTCACTTGAAAACTAATTTCACCTTTAAATACCATCGACTTTAAGAATGCATATGTATACCCGTCATTAGAGGTGGGCAATATATAAAAATTATTAATAATATTGGGAATTTTGTTATGAAATTATGCAGAATTTGAACATTGCAAATACTATTCAATCTCAAAATGCTGAAAAAATTAACAAACCTATAATATTAAAAGGATGTAAATGATATTTCTGCATTTTTTGGGGTAATTTCATTGTAATTTCACATTTGTCTTCTATTTAAAGCTCAAATTACACATTAAAAAACATGTTCTTGCCGTTTCTGTTGGTATGCAAAGATATCTTCGAAATACAGTTGCTGGGATACAAAAAAAAGATCAAGATCCCAACCTGTCATTGTTTATAATGTTGTACCTGGTCAGTCATTAAACTCTAGCACATCACAACATCAAATATTTTTATAAATCAAGATCAAATCAATCCAGATATGTGTAGTTGATTGGATGATTCAAACACAAAATATTAGTAGGATTTCGATTGGATTTGGCCTGTGTAACGTTCATCACACATATCTCTCGTTCAGACTTGGTGATTTGAACGTAGACTACAATCTACTCAAATCAAGGCAAAAGTCATTCTCAAGTCTCACTTTTGGCTGCCGCAGTGCCTCTCCGTCCTGATGAGTGAAAAGTCAAGTGAAAGAAAGACGCATGCATTAAAAATAACTCAGGAGAAACTTATCGTAGCTTAAAATGATCTCAAACGCTGGATGAGAAAATGATGTAAGAGATGTAATAAATCACTAAGACACTACATGAGCCAAGACCTTTTGTAACATCTTTGAAAACAGTTCAAAGTAATGACGTGTAGTCTGTGGTTTCGAAATTTAACAAATACATTTTTTAATAGCCTCAAGTGAAAGATGTTATAATGTTTTTGGAGATTCGATCAGTATTTAAACTGTGCTGAATTAGGTGTATTTCTTGTTTTTATTCTTGATTCAATAAGATAAGATTTGTCAGCTCTTAAAGGCACACTATGTAACTTTTCTTGAAGAGGGTCAGCCACTTGCTTGTCTATTTGGAAATGTTACTGATTTGCCTGGAATACTCCACAGTATGGCAATAAACAAATCAATTTCCACAAAGTCAAGCAAAATGCAAGTAAGCAATAAAAGCACTTGTGATGGAATAAATGCGAGATGTGCAAGTTTTACGTCATACACTGGAACATTCCCGACAAAGCAATAAAATCCCCATGGAAACAAGACAGGAGATGGACCCCCCCCCAACCAGAAAAGTTAAATAGAGCATCTTTAATAAGCAATAAAGAGAAGGTGGTAAAAATAGATGTGTGCGTGCGATGAAAGTGAGTGAGTAAATTGATTGTGTTTGTTCTTGTTTTGAGAATGAATGTGTTCTTGATTGATAAACCTAGTAAAATCTCATATAAATATAGAAAATAAGAAAAATATATATGTTTTTGTTTTGCCATATATTAAGTTATAGAGTTAAAGTAGTGTATTCAATCTTTAGGGGCAACTATGTACTGTAAATATTATTGAAACTTATTTACAACATTCTTATTTAAGGTGTTCTGCGCCTGTGTCCTTAACAAAGATGAAAAAGATGAATGTATGCATGTATGTGATATGTAGCAACAGTGCAGTGTTTTTCAACCTTTTTTAATCCATGGCACACTTTTTTTTTGGCTAAAGAGATTCCACAGCAAACTATTTCTGATCCTTTCTATTTTGCAAAGAAAATTGCTCTGGTTCAGAATTTGCGCAGGACACTCCAAAAAGGTGAATTGATTAATGAAATTTGAACAATATAACATATATTCAGCAGTTCCCTTGACTTTAAAAGACCTAACATTTTCACTTGAATATACATCTTAAATATGTAAATACAGTTGACTGGTTTGGGTAAATTTGACACGTACTGGTCTCTGGTGCTGTTGAGCTCTTGGTTGGTGGAGTCCAGTTGTTTTCTGCACTCTTCTCCTTCGACTCGGCTTCTTTCCAGCTCGTCCTCCAGCGTTAGCACGGAGGCGTTCACTCGCTCCCGCTCCTCCTCGATCTGCTCCTGGGACTGAACCAAGACAACGCACAAAACAAACAGCTGAATTAGGGTTTGTTTACAAGTACAAGGACAGGCAGCTATGTGCAGTTTGAATGCTAACCTTTCATCTATTAGTAATGCCTCTTTGATTTTGAGTAGTATTATCTGGGGAATTATGGTGTGTTTTTGATCTCAAAGCACTTAAATAAACCTTCTGCACTTAAATAAACATTAAACTATGAATTATAGCCAGTATTACAATGCTTTATGTACATAGAAAATAACAAACATATTAGTTTATTCACAGTTTCCATCATTTTTCTTTTTAGTAATTATACCTTTGCCAATTCATGTTTTTGAACCAAACTTACACACTATTGCACTGTATCTAGTACAAATCAGTGGACAAACTGGACACCAAAAACATGTATAATGACTCATAATGTTTTTTCCTGGGCTTAGTTAATGTTTGTCTCTTTTGCAAATTCCCACTCATCAATAAGAGCAACTGGTGTTCTGCATTTGGAGTTTGGATACTTAATGATTGAAATCTTTTTTATCTCGAGGGGTAATTTGACAACAATATAGAAATACAATACAATGATCCAATAAGAAGAAAATAACTGATTTAAATAGCCAATAGCACCAGGAATTTAGGGCGTTCATATGTCAGACTTTCTGCTGATGTAGTACTATTAATACTGTAATGAAATTATTCATTCATTCATTCATTTTCTACCGCTTATTCCCGTTAGGGGTCGCGGGTGACTGGAGCCTATCCCAGTGACTTTGGGCCTTAGGCGGGGTACACCCTGGACAGTGGCCAACTCGTCGCAGGGCTGACACAGAGAGACAGACAAGGACAGACAACCATTCACTCTCACATTCATTCACTAGGGGCAATTTAGAGTTCTCAATTAACCTACACAGTCATGTCTTTGGACGGTGGGAGGAAGCCGGAGAACCCGGAGAGAACCCACGGTAACACGGGGAGGACATGCAGACTCCACCCAGAGAGATCGTGTGATGTTAGGGTGGTTCAGAATTCGAAACCACGATGTTGGGGTGGTGCGGGATTCGAACCCACGATCTCCTTATTGAGAGGCAGAAGCTCTAACCGCTCTGCCACCGTGCTGTAATGAAATTAAATGTTTAAATTTTTACAACCAATGACCAATTTGGACACTACTGAGATCAATTTAACATCCTCTGACAACAATATTGCAAGTCTATCATTACATAAAGGAGAGGAAGCACCTTGTACATGCACACTTCACAGTTTTAACTTTTAAATTACAGCTGGAAACGAAAATCAGCCACAACATATCCGTGAAGACAGAGCATGAGTCAGTTAAATCCGCTCATCAAAGACACTGTCAGTCTGTCACTTCCTGCTCTCTCCAGCTGCACTTTTCCCTGACACTGCTGTTACTTTTCCTCATAATGATCCCTCAGACATGCAGACATTCAGATCACATCCCACCACAGAAATAACCCGCCAAAGAGTGGAGAAACTTTCGCTTTTTAATTTATTTTTTACTTAGTTTTGCCTGGTTTATGTTCAGTCCTGGTTAAGTACTGGCTTTGACTTGGTTTAGTACTGGTTTAGTTCCAGCTTCAGTTTCAGACCTACTCTTGTTATTGATTTAGTGCAGGTTAAATTTTGTTAAGTCCATGTTTAGATTGTCAAGTCCTAATTACTTTATCGGAGTTTAGTGGCCTACACTGGAAAAATACAAACTTAAATAAGATAATGAAGTAAGTTCAAAAAACAGAATTCAGCAGTTTTTTTTCTTGATTTGAATCCATTTTGACCGTCTTAAAATAAGATTTGCCAATAGTACATGTAACTTTTGTTCTTTCTTCTAGTGCAATAGCATTCAAATCAAGTTAGAAATTCTTGTCTTTTTCTTATTTTAAGTAAAACAAGATATTTTATGCTTATTCTATTGGCAATCATATTTAAAGACAGTCAAAATAACCAACATAAATTCTCCTTAATTCCAGCACTTATTAACTTCAGACGGCCATTTTTCCAGTGTTAAGTCAGATTTAGACATTGTTAAGACCCAGTTCAGTCCTGGTTTAATCCAATTCGGATTTAGTTGGGTCCTAAAGTAGATGAAGGCGCGTTCCCACTTATTACAACACCATAACCTAAATGGGACTATGCAGTGACTAAACCCAGAACTAAACCTGGACTAGAACAGGCCCTAACTACATTCTGATTAAAATGGGCAAACCAAGACCAAATCAGGACCTTCCAAGACTTTCTTTAGACCCCGTACATTCATTCATAACTGCTCCATAACACATGCCTCTCCATAAATAGCCTCCTGCTAAAAACGGAAAAACACATTTGAATTTTTGTGTTTTGCTTCACGCCAGTCCTCTTTTTCCTTATTTCAGTTTATTTGACCTCATGAAACCTGGAGTCAAAACTTTTCACTTAAATATGCTGACACATTGAAACCAGAGTGACGAGACAAAGCCAGGATGAGTAATTGGCGGATACGACTTCAAAGGACAAACGTTATCATAATAAAATATTCACTGCAGCACATTACAGGCTGTCAGGTGAAGCCCCAACACTCCAACTAAATCCTACAGTGGGACACAGTGAGTTAGGATTAGGAGTGTAGTGATCAGAAAATACACAATATTCAGTTCGCACAAGTTTGTACAATGCATAATGTATGAGCGGAGACATGGAGAAAAGACTGTTTTCCTATTAGCTGTCATTTTAGAGGAAAAAAGTTTACTAATTTAAATATTAGGTCCAATAAAAGAATAAACAATGGTTTGAATCTAAATATAGTATCTGGGGCACCGTACAACATTTTAAAGTTTTGTCTTTTTTTCAGTTAAACATTTAAGTTTAATTTTAGTCAACAGATGTATAGTTAATTAAATAGTTAATTAAACTCAACCCTCTGTAGGTAATTCTTTGGTTAAATCCAGATTTATTCTTTTTTAAAGCTGCTTATGTCTTAAATCAGATTAGTTTCTCTGTTGTTAGCCTAAAACACTGATTGTTCAAATAAGATTACATGACACAACAAAATTATTGATAATATGATATTGATAACATAATTGATACTTTACTTTGAATTTTAAAAAATGGTTTAAGCTTGATCATAGGCTCTGTGCATAGAAAATCAGTTGGGCTGTTTATATTTTAAATTGTTATGCTTTACCGTTAGCCTTGACACACAAACACATCCTTTATACACACACACGTGCTTCGATGAAGTATTCACTTGTTTTATAAAGTCTTTAACATATTGTCAGAGACATCCAGCACAGCTCACTGTTCACTGCTCGATCCTATAGCATTTTGGACTGACTTGGTGAAAACCCCAGAGAAATGAACTCAACAAGTATTCAGTAGTACAATGTTTGCCAACTGACATCCCATGCACAGAGCCCATTGTCCATGTTTTGCTGGTTCTGGTCGTACCTGTGTGACCTGCTCCATGGTCCTCCTCAGGTTCTCCATGTCCACACTGTACTGTTCCCTCAGAGTCTCCATCTCACGGTCGTGACACTCCACCTCCTCCTTTAGCGCCCCCTTCAGGGCAGTGAGCTCACGCTCTCTCTGTTTGAGCGTCTCCTCCTGGCGATGACGCAGCATCGTGGCTTCAGCCAACTCGGCCTGAAGAGCCACAAAGTCCTATAGATGAACAAATGGCAGATGGTCAATATGGATTTTTGTCAACCTAAATCCAATATTTGGCTTGCTGCTGTGCCCGATATTGATACTGATATTTGGATAATTCGATTTTTAAATGTATAACAAGTCTCACAAATCTATCTTCTATCTGAAATCTAGCTATCTAACTGAAGTAAAGATCAACTTTAACTTTCCATTTTAGTAAACTATATAATGTATTTATCCAGAATAATAATTTGTGTCATGATTGTGTAAACATACAGCCATATTTTTTGCCTCATTTCTGTTCAAGTTCCATTTTTACTCATTACTCTGTTCAAAAAGTCCCTCTCTGGGATTTATCGCCCATCCCTACAACAAATGCAGGTAATGGTCAATGAATCAGAACTTGTACAAAATACAAATGATCTAACAATCTTTTATTTGAACAAAATCTAGTTCTATTTGAGCTGTAAGTACCGTCTGAATGGAGTCTGATGGAGGGGCGAGTTCAGAGACCCTCCTGAGCTCCTCCTGCAGCCCGGCCAGCTGATCCTCCTGAAGACGCAGTCGGGACTCTGCCGCTTCACGGGACATCCGCTCCACCGCAAGTCTGAACACAGGAGGAAGAAACCAAGAGTTTAGTGTGAGTACTTGGAAGGTAGTGCTTTTCTTGTACTTTACCCATAATAGCAAGAGTTGTATTAAACAAAATGGAAAAGGGAACAGAAAGTCTCCCGGAAACATCTTCCACACCTTGTATTATTGTGAGATTATATTTTACAAAACATGCAGTCATTATAACAAAGCGGTCAGTCCTCATTACATTCCCAGAGCAAATCAAACAAAAGCGAACGAAAAACATGCAGCTATTCAAACAAATAAATCATTGCATAAAGCGTCTCCCGTTTTAGGACAGGTCTGACAGGATGTTTGACGAGAAAACATTGCTCTGTCAAATCCGTCTTGTTCAGGTTTAAGCTGGATAAGATACTTACAACTTATTATCTTTTACAACATGCTGACAGGCACAGATGTAGAATCATTCATTATTTTTGCATAATATATCTGTTTTTGCATGCCAATTGGGCCAGCTGCTGCTAAAAAAATCTCCTGTCACTGGTAGGTATAGAAAACATCAGATGGAATACTATAAATGTCTGTGGCTTAAAACTGTTTTTTGGTAATTACAAAAATATACGTTATTTTTTGACATTGGTAAAAACGACAACAGAAATGGCAGGTCTTTTGTTGTGCATTTCTTGTGGCTTATGATGCTTGCAGTGCTGCTGATGCATTTCTCAGTCCATTAGAGATTCAAACCAAGGGAAGAATATATCAATACATTATAGCTGATGTGGTGCTTATGTAAAGAGTGTCAATCAAGCTTTATTAAAATGACAAATAGCCACAGAAGATACAACAGGAAATGTACCGAAGTTGAAGATTTTCTGTAACAGGATTCAGAGCAGGATTCACAATGGAAATCAGGATTCAACAAGTCCACAATAAAACTAATCAATTTAAATGAGAAATCGCCTGCAGATCACTTATTTATTGTTCAGACCAGGGTTGTCCGAATGTTTTTTTTTTTTTGTCAAAGGCCACATATCTAAACAAAGACCAAGCAGACGGTCAGTGGTAAATATTGTGAATCGTTAAAAAGTTGTATTTATCTGAGATTGAAAGTGCCACAACATTAATTCAGTCTCAAAACTTTAATATTAGGTCTGTCTTACACCTAAATGTTAGTTATTGAGGCTGTAATGGTATAGGATTCTAAATTTGCAGTAAGAACTGTATCTCCAGATAATAAATGTTGGTCGAAAGCAAACCAGTCATGCACCCATAGATTTCCTTTTACCCAGAGCTCTGTCAACTTCTGATGGTTGTTTTAACTGCAAATAGTCTCTGTTTTCTCTGTAATGTCTAAGATGTGTTGATATACAATGTGTTTTGTAAGTTATGTCTGTTGTTGTCTAATTGAACTGAATGTTTAATATTTTTACATGCCTTAGGACAATGGATGAAATTTAGCTATCGTGCTAACTCCGGCATATTTATGTTGAAGCTGCTGCTGACAAAATGATTAACAAGCACTGTCCTAATTCAAATAAAGGGATGAATAAAATGAAATAAATAAATGTGGGCCAATTTCTCCAGGAAACTTGTAAATTTGAGGGTTTGAACATCCCTGGTTTAGTCTGTCAAGTCAGGGATGTTGTAGTCTTGATTTGGTCTTAAGTCCCAGATTGGGCCTGCTTTTACCCCAAAGGTTTAGTCCTGATTAAGACTTGCATCTGTCTAGTCAGTGCAAGTGAATTTCTTTTAGCTGTTCTTATTTAAACTCAAACATCCAGAAACCCAAATGTTTTCTTTTTTAAACAAAATACTTACTCATCATGCGCTTGTTGCAAATCTCTCTTGAATCGACTGAGCTGCTCTTGGAGATCTTCGAGTGAGTCCTTTTTCAGGCTTCCCTCAGTCGCTCCTCTCTGTTCACAAACACAAGCCACAAAAACAGACAGGCACGATTTGAAACTTTAGTGCTACATAGTGTCAGCTCAAATATGCATTATGCTGTCTGTACTAAAACACACCATGGATTTCTTTGGCCTAGTTTTTGTTTCAGTCAGAAATATTTGAGAAAACTGGCTCTAAACCAACAGCAAACCATCAGAAAAGCTCACAAAATCTCCATAAACAACTTTTTGTGACAGGCTGCAGGGGAGCCGCTTCTCCAGTCGCCCACTTCACCAGCTCATCGTCAGAGCTTTAAGTTTTACAAAGAATAAAGAGGTAGAGAAGCTGTGCCTCTCATCCTCCTACATGACAATTACTGCAATGCAAAGCTACCGCAGAGAAGACAAAGAAATGGACAGAACTGTACTTGTAGATTTCTTTGAAGTTGACATTAATCCTCTACATAATTACTAGCTACACTTCCATACTTATACATGCTGTGTTAATAGGTCAACATTTTTTTTTACATTGTTCATCTACAATCCAGACACACTGAATGCAAATCTATAGTGTTACAGTTCTTCTGCCAGTTCTGAGATGGTAAAATGGGCAGTAGTGACAGATGAAGCATAAAGAAACATTACAAAGGGTACTTTTGTGAAGTAGTGAAGTTCATTCAAAGGATTAGTGGATGGAATAGGTAAAAGTTAAAGTATGCAAGGTCTAGACAAGGTTTGCACACATTACAAACCTTTTTATTTTTGTAATCACAGTCTACAAACAATAAAAATTAGCAAAAACATTAACTTCTTTAGTGTTGAATCATTTGAATGACACTGTGTGTCTAATGTTGCACTTCTAAAACTGGAAAATAAGGGACACATAAATGTGACACCGAGGTCATGTCCAGCAGGTACAATAAAGAGATGAATGAGGGTATTAGGGTGCTCCTCAAAGACATTTTTCTACAAAAGAGGTGCCGTTAGCTGCATTTTGGTGGGTTTTAGATTTTTTCCCACCAAAAAAACACCAAGTGCTCTTTGTATTGTGATGATGGCAGTAGCAGGCTGCTACCCTTTCTTTTCTTTCTTTTTAAGCATTTTTTTTTTGGCCTGTAGGCTTTATCTGACAGGACAGTACAGCATGAAATGGGGATAAGACCAGGGAATGACATGCAATAAATGGTTGGAGCCGGATTCACAACCTTTCGGCCTGCCCTACACAACAAGCACGTGTACATGGGTTGAGACATTTTCAAGGAGAAAATATATTTTCCAGGATATCTGGGTTTTTGTTTCATTTTCCCAGAGTTTTCCATGTCTGGGAAACAGGCCAATTATTTTCTCAAGTTTTCCACAAGTTCCAGGTAAGAGATAATTCAAAAGAATAAACTACTTTCAGTTTAGTTCAAGACCAGGCTTAAAATGGTTTTATTCTCGGTGCACTCTCTCTATTTAAATATACCTTTATCAATTCTGAATCATATTTTACCATTTAATGTTTTGGAATTTGAAATATTTTACCTTATGTGATAAATATCTGTAGTTTTGCGCGATATAAATGAACATGCCTTTACAGCGTAATCTAAACTGCAATATTTTTTAGATCACTGAAGAACAGACACTTTCTTAAACCTGTAAAAATGTGAAGAGAAACCTGTCAAAGCTTAACTTGTGTTGCTGTGTTTCTGATAACCTCATGCTCGAGCGACACACAGCGAGGCCAGAGTCAAGTTACTGGGCACTTCACGTCTCCTCAATTAACCAAAGAGAACAAACAGTGTCGGTGCATTATCTTCATTATCCTCCCACTAACACACATTAACATCAACAACACTACAGCCAACGAGACAACAGACATTTACTAAGACACATAAAGGTAAATGTACCTGACCTTACAGTGTTTCAGGTTTAAAGTAGTTATCCTGAAAGTTTACATTTGTACTTATGCTACTGCATTTACTTACTTTAAAACACTATTTGCAGAGACAATAAGCAGCAGAAGTAATGTTGGCTTTTAGATTTTGCAGAACATTGTCATAATTTTGAATAACATTGTGTCCAATTGGGAAAAAAATGACTGTTAAAAAACATGGGCAAGAATATTACTACTTGTTATAACTGAGAAGAAAATTACTAAGGGTGTTGCCATAGTGATGGGTTTGGTTTGTTTGTATGTTTGTATGTCTGTAGGTTTTTTGTGTTAATGAAATTAGGCTTTTATTTTCTTCTGTTGATGCCTATTTTCTGTTTGTTTTAATAGTAATAATAAAAAAACAAACATGATTTGAACATATTTTGCTGTAAATTCTGCTGATAGGAACTTAATAGGTTACTAAGGATAACAAGTTACGGTTTATTTATTGTATTTGTGACCAGAGATGTAACGATTATTCGTTTAAACATTAAACTGTATTATTTAGGTCACAACATAACCATGAAAATGATTTTCAAAGCAAAACTAAGTCACTTTATTTCAATTTAAGCTCCAAAAAAACGAATAGAATGTTGGCTATATACATTGCTTTACTTTATCTTTCAGAAACTTCAATCGTTATGTTTCTTCTCACAGGAATCTAAAATCTGATATTGTGACATTTGTGAAATCTTGCCGGAAACTATTTGGAGGGTGGCAGTGATGACATAACACAAAACCAATGCAACAATATGAATATGCATTTAAGGTATTCAGAAGATTTTCTGTTGTGACGGCAGATGGAAAAATCTTAAAGCCTGGGTATGAATCCTAAAATCACAACAGAAGTAAAATGACAGCACTTTCTGTACATGCACAACTGGAAAACGCCAAGACTGGATAAAGTCTGAAATAACAACTTAAAAACACATTGTCTGACAGTGTAGATCTTATGTTTTGGGACAAGAACACATCTCTGAGGGAGAACCAGTGTGTAAACAGCCTTAGGGGGAAACATCTCACAACATTCTGCCTGTGTCTCAAGATGTGCCTGTTGTTTTTCGTAAGAGTTTGATACGGCTATTAGAAACCCACTTCAAATCTACCAAATTGAACCAGTTTCTAATGCAGCTTTGTGTATAAGGACCCATATAAGAAGGATATTCCCCTGCCTAAGCCTTATACCACCAGCTGGCTACAGGTTTCCAGTCCAACTCAATTATTGATGGCTCTCAGTGACTGCGCCCTCATCCTTACGGGACGGCCCACTGCGGTTCTCCTCTCTATGGGTGCAACGTTGCCATGATACAAGGCGGGCAAATGACGGCTACTCTGCAACTACGCAACCACAAAAGCACTACGGGTTCATGCATAGTCAAGTGGAGATGTAAGGGAGCATCTTTGGCACAGAGAAAAATGCAAAATGATGCAAATTCCGAGGGAGTAGTCGTCAGTTTCATGTTAAAATGCAAGGTTTTAATAAGGTGTCTAAGGGGCAGGTATGGCACCGCAAAGACAGTGTGGCTTTTAATTATTTCAGACCCCGACGAGGAACATGATACCGCAGAGACAAAGTAAGTGAATTTGAAACTTCATATCCCAATAACGAGGCCGCCCACCATCTGTCAGCTTCATTACATCAACGAGAAGAGAAGAGTTGACCCTTAACCCTTTTGTATAGCCAACATTATAACACGCACAGTGCACAAACTAATTACCTATGGGGCATTCAGCTATTTATAAACCTTAATATAGTTTCACCCAACTCTCGCTACATCATTCGTCGTTGGAGCGCTTCAAAATACCATAACATAGTATTATTATTATTCTTATTATTATTGTTCATGTCATTTCATTTTGTTTATATCATTTTTTTCAAAACTAAACAAAAAAAACAAACCAAAACAAACAAACAAAGCCAAAAAAATAGTCCTAAATACATATCTCAACTAACTAGATCATTTTTTCCATCAACAAAAGGAACAGGAAGGAGATAAATCTTCCCTGCTCTTTTCAAAAATCATTAAAATCATTCTTTTTTAAACTATCGATACCAATCTTTCCTCTCCCCTACATTACCAAGTTACCAAATAACCATATGCGATGGTAAAAAATCTTTTAAAGGTTTATATTTCTTTGACTTAATTACATTTCTTATTTACGTAGTCTTTCATTAATTTGACAGACTTTGGACCAAATGGTACATTTACACTGGACAATGTGCCTTTTTTCTTGTTTACACTCTGGTCATGTTCTGTTTTAAATATTTATAATATATATATAATATATATAACTGGTGCTTTATAAATGTCCCTATGGTTTGCATGGACGACTATGTAAAGCCTGATTCGACAAATTTACCCAAACACTACTTGATTCAACTGCTCCTTTATACACTCACAGCAATATATTAATGAATGTATTTTCTAACAAACAAGTACACATTTAATTACACAAATTACAAAACTTTCTCTCCACAGCAAGTGATCTGCCTCCCATCATGCAGTCATTTGAAAAACACTTTGCAACTCCTACCATGGACACATTAAATGGATACGTTTGGAGTATAATTCTTGCTGCAAGAAGAAAGCCATCACAAAAAAAATGGATGACGCACACTGAACCAATTATCAAAGACTGGATTGACAGAGTAATTGGCAATAGAAAAATTTACATTCAGACTTAATTGGAAAACCGACTCACTTGACAAACTTTAAACTAGATTGGACGTTTATGTTGGATAATATTGGCTTCCTCGGATGTCTTTTCTGCTTTTTTTTTCGTTTGTTCTCTCATTGTGCTGTGTTGTGTGTTCTCTGTGTGTTTTTTGTTTTGTTTATACATAAAAAAATATATATACTGTATATATAGCCCTCTCTTTGAATGTCATTCTAATAAAAAAGTTGTTAAGCAAACTAGATATTGAATACCTATCGTGCATGTGTATTGTTGTGCAATATCTGACTCAGCAATAATTATACCTTGCCTGTTTTAAAGTTTATAATCATAACAGCACTCCTACCTTTATGCTTTTTGTTGTCTCATAAACAGTATTGGCTTTTCTTCTGAGCACCATTTCACTTTCACTGGATCTATAGGAGAAATTAACGTAATTGAGAAAAATGGAGCAGCAATTCAGGTATTCAGGTATTGTTTGACTCACCCTTCTTTAAGTATGTTGAGAATTGCCTGCTTGAGCTGGGCTTCTTCTCCATCTGTGCTGAAACTCCTTGGCAGAATCTCCTTCAGAAACGATGACAAAAGTTAAGCAAAAGTAACATATTGAAGGCTAAATTTAGCTCCAATAGACACTTACTGGCTTTTTAGATATGGCTGGCGGCGTGTCCTTGGCAACAAACTTCTCTTGCGGTTTAAAGCTTGGTTTTGGGGGCTCGAGTGCACTCACCTTAGCAACAGTTGGAGATATCCTATCAAGGCCATTATTACTTGATATAGAGTTAGTAGAAGAGGAGAGCGGTGGACCATAGGGATTCACAGTGGGAGATGTGGGTGACATAATTTCAGATTTCATTTCTTTTCTGGCATCGAGACTTCTTGACCGGCGCCGTTCGTCAAATTTCAATCTCTGCCTTGCCCCGGTGCGGCCCCTAGTTTGCTGCACACTACCTGACGTTGAATTAAACTTACTAATCAGTTTGTTTATGGGCGCTAAAGAGTTTGTGTCAATAGCTGCGACTGGGGCTTCCTCGTCTAACTTGGGAGGGTCCGGAAATGTGTCCAGGGAAGAATTTAGTTTATTTTGTGAGAAACTAGAGCTTTTAACCCCTTTTGGTCCAAGTCCGTTTGGTCTGACTGGTTTTAGTCCAGCTTCATTGTACTTTTCTTCACTTGTTTGATCTTTGTTCGCCTCTTTGGCTTTAATCTCGACTTTTGTGTGGTCCTCTGGCTTCTTACTGGCTGCTACCTCATCTTCACCCTGTGTCCCGGCTTGACCGTCTCCCGGAGGTCTCCTAAGAGGGCTCCCAAAAATCTCGCCTATCTCCTCCTCAGCGGGCGACACAGGGGAGGGAGTAGTGTTGACATTTGGACCATAAGGGTTTACAAAATCCGGGGATTCTTTGTTTTTTGGTAGAGTGTTATATGGTGAAGGCGGCCCGGAGCTGGGAGTGGGAGTGGGGGTGTTAAGTTGTACGCCGTATGAGTCTCCTTTCTCTCCATCTTTTAGGACAACATAAGGCTGACCGGAGATGCCCTGAACCCGGACAGCGACTCCGTACTTGCTGGCAGGGGCAGAGGCGGGCTGGGCTTTAGTCTTGTCTGGGAGACCTCCGCCGGCGTCATGGAGGTCTTTGATGAAACGGATCTGAACGCCGTAGTCCACAAGCGGCTTCCTGTCACTGGAAACGCTGCTCATGTTTGTACCCTGGCTTCAAAGATAGCCACCTAGAAAGTAAATAAAGAGAAGAATAAAATAAAATTATATGATAAGATTTGTAGTTCTTTATAGGACTGTCTCAAACAGTTATTTTAGTGGTTGAGTAGTCAAGGATTAGATTCAAATTTATTGTCATACACTTACAAATACAGTGCGATTCAATTAGTCACAGTTCAATTGGTTGACTAGTCAGACAATTATTTCTATTGTACATTTAGACTTAAAACAACCAACCAAATAAAAGTCCAAATATGGCGACTATAGGGTTCTAGACAGAGAATATCCATGAATAAAGTGTATTATTGATTAAATCTGTAGTATTACTGATATTTTTGACATTATGATTTATACATGTCACCGTCTTCGTTATGTAAAAGGTATTGTCATTACAAATATCAAAATACTATTACAATTTATTTAAAGATTTTCCCTCAATGTAGGTTTCAGACACACATCACCTTAAAGCAAAGGTTAGAAAAAGTAGCAACATTTTACTGTGTTTGTTGTTTTATTGTGGGGCCAGGAAATTACAACATTCCGTCAACTGGTTACGTTTTTAGAGCATGTTTTTCCCCTCATCCAAGTCTTTTGCTTTTTATTCTCATAGCTTGTAAAAAATGATGTATGTGACTGTGTTCATTCCACTCAAATAATGTGTCTGATCCTTGAATAAAATTTAATGACAGCTGATGTTAAACCAGTCACAAAACATAGAGGCATAATTATTTTTGACTACATTTTAAAAACCTGAATCGTCACTAGTGTAAATCACACAACACTTCTGCACTTAAAAATAACAAATAGTCAAAGTAAACAACAAAATGTAACCTAATACGATTACAGATGACAAAACAAGACATGAGTCAAAACACAAATCAATTGACCCAGATAAGGAAAGAACTTTTCTCTGAATTTCTGTGAATATTATTTCCTCCATTTCATCTGTGAAATACTTGACTATAATCATATCTCAGCCTTAGAGTCATTCAGTGTGAACCACCTGCGTGTTTCCAGGTAAAGTCACGATGACGGGGCTAAAATGTCAGCTCACAGGTATATCTTGATCAAACTGTCATCTTCCCACATCCAGAATGCATTGTTTTCATGCCAGGCCCAAAATGCCACTGAGAACCTCTTTGTGCAGCTCGAAGCCTGAAACTTTTGTATTCAGGGGTCAGAGAAGAAGAGCGAGATGCATGAGGGAAATCCCATGTAGTTTCTATTTCATTTTTTATGATTTCTATGAAGAATTTGATCTACACAAAGATGGCAAATATTTAAATTACATGAAACTATTCTGTTTTATTGATCTTCCAGTCAACTAAATGTTTTCCATATCAGGTGTACATGAATGGCTGTGGCAAGTATTTTGTGAAATATTAACTAAAGCCCAACTATAATGCAAAACGAGCTGCTAGTTGGAGGTCAGACTCTGATGGGACAGATGTCAATATATTTGCACTACACAGTTGCCACAGTGACCCTTTTCAGTCAATAAATGGATCAATTCATCAAATTGGGGCTTCCTGAAAAGGACATGCAAAATATAACGCTGTCCCAAATGAGTTACAGTATGGATCTCAAGATTTTTTCAGTTAATCGATTGTGAGAATTGTAGGAAGCAACAATGAGTAATTTCAGTTCAATCTATACTGTTTATGTGACAATATCATTACTTTTCCATTCAGAAAGTTTGTTTTATTATGCTAGAGAGGAATGGTGATATATTAAACTTGTTAATGAAAGTGAATTAAGGATTTCACTGTTGAGTTTCTTATTTCTTGTATCAGACTAGTGTAAGTCTGATAGAAGAAATTATAAAATCTATTATCAGAGAATCCGCATGAACCTTTTCGTAGAGTTTTTCTTTTGTTTGATCAGAGAATAATCGTTACATCTTGATGTTTCTTCTCACATTAATCAAAACATTAAAATTTGATATTGTGACGTCCCTGAATAATACAAATAAATGGGAGTATTTTGACCTAATTGCAATTGCATGGTAAAACTAACAACATGTAATGCCAGCTTAGAGATAGAGGATGTATTATTAAGTTGAGTAAGCCAATACCAAATTTGTGTCTCTTTTATAGACTCCTCAAAGCTGAAGTCATTAATAAATTTAATATGTGCAGCTGATGAGTTGGAGGGCAGCGATGGGGCTTTGGGACGGTGAATACTCGTGCTTTTGTCCTGGGTCTGTGGTGCATTAAACAGCAGGGCCCATGTCAGGACTGGGCCTCTCCTCTGGCTCTCTCCAGACTCCAGACTTCAGAGAGGACTCACTCAGGCGTACACTGTTTACTTTGAGATGTGGCGCCCCGCTATAAACTAACTCCAGCTAAGGCATCCGCACGTCAAAATACACCCGTCATCCATCTAATAAGCAATGCATACTAAAATGAGAAAACACAACTCATATTTGTGCAGATTCTTGTTTACATCCCGGGTTTTCTTTTGAGGTGTTCTCCAAAGATACACTTTTCACTCATGAATGAATCATATACTTAAGCTAGTTTTAGAAGATTTCTTTTGAACAATTGCAGGGAAATGTTTATAGACTATGATGTGCTTCAAGTTAGTATTTTTCTCTGTTCTTTCTTGATTCTTTCTTATATATTTTTGCATAGTCTTTAAAATGGTGTTAATGGTGCACTACGTAACTTTTCAGGTGGGGAATTCATCACTAGCCTGTCTTCATAGAGAGGGACTGAGGTATTGCGTTGCCTATGTTCCACAGTATGGCATTAAACGCACCCATCTTATTTATCCAGTTTTTATCGCAAAAAATACCTTAAAAGTAAAACATTTTGAGCTGGCCTGCCTCTCCACAGATCTGACTTATAAATTGGCCTAGTGGTGTCACCTGCTTGTCTCCATGGAGATGGAAGTTTAATGCCATATCGCCGAACATTCAAGGTCTAAAAATAACACAAAGCAAGCAGTGGACCCACAGCAAGAAATTACATAGTGCTCCTTTAAATCATTCTGAACATATTATTTTTCATTTTGTCGAGTTCCCCTGTGTGTTTTGAAACATCCACTCGATTTTCCCAGTCAGCTGAATTAAACTGTAACTAGCTCTATGTGCTCAGTGGTTATAGTGTAACACACGCATGGCCGTTTGACTAGTAATGAGGTTAGATTAGTGAATCAAAGTCAGCCTTTGTCTTTGTCAAAAACATTCCCCGGATTCCAGACGTTTGCCGTAAACTCTGCATTGCGCGTGGTTTGCATTTGTAAAATAAGAGCAGATTAAAGCAGAGGAAGAAGTGGGGCGGCTCAACATAAAGCCTAGACGGTACTGTCAGTTTAGGCTCATTGTACACAAGAATGGAGGGGATTAATACACAGGATGCTGTATGAAGACTAAAAATAGTGCATTAATTCTGTTAAGCAAATAATAACAATCATGATGCTTGCAGTGTGTCCAAATAGATTCAAAGATGTTCACTATTGGGTTATTTGATCTATTATTATTATAATCTAACATAAAAATAAAGCCATAAGTAGAAGGGTTATGTTTAAGGTATACTTTATTGTCCTTGTCGTGAAATTTGTTCTCTGCATTTGACCCATCCTCCAGGAGCAGGGGAGGTCCGACCTGGGGGTCAAACCCAGAACCCTCTTACTGTGAGGCCCCATGCTCTTACTTTTACTTAATATACAATTAAATTCAACAACGTATATAAAGAATTTTTCAGACTAATAAATGGACTATTAATGCCACTTTGAAAAAAAATGTCATTATTTCTGATAGTTCATATGATATAACGAATAAGCTACACTATTATTTCAAAGTATTGTGCTGGGTTTCAGCAAAAAATATTTTCCAATGGTTATAAAAACTAGATAAGATCCAGTCGTCAAGGAGGCTGGCCCCTTAGCGACTGCTCACTCACAGCTCCCAGGTGTAAACATGTTCCTTAGGTAAATACAGATTCCAACAATAGCCCAGTTGTACTCTGATATCGCTGCAACACCATCAGACCATAGACAGGAGTTTAGAGATATCCATCATGCTGAGACACAGGTTATAAAGATGAATCGATTAAACAATAAATATGAATGAAAATGTCACAAATAACATACTCCATGATGTTTTGTGGTCTTATTTTAGTTCTGATATATTAAAAACTATCTAAAACTATTCAGAAAAGGTTCATCTCTGTGTCATGTGATCTAGTTTTAATAATATTTTTATTATTGATTACTAATAAGTATTGTTTATTGTGGATCCCCATTAGTGCAGTCAAGCTGTCGCTATTCTTCCTGGGGTCCATTAAAATAATCTCATTAAGAAGTCTATACATAATTAAAAGTTGTACATTTTCTTCAACTCAGTTCAAAGTAATCATAAACATCAAAGTCAAACTCCTTACCATAGAGATGAAGCCCCACAGCATAATACAACCAATGTTTCAAACTAAAAAATGTACATTGTGACATCCCTACTTTGGACCCACTTTAGTCCTGGGTTTGTCCTGGTTTAATTTCAGTTTTTTAACTTGTTTTATCTTGATTTAATTCTGGTTTAGTCTAATCTCAGTTTAGACCTGGTAAAATCTGGCATTAGTCCTGGTGTGGATCTGGAATCAATCATTATGTCTGCATTTGTATTACAGCTTTACCCCTTATCCTCTTTCAGTCCGTCATGAGAAATGTCTATGTCAACAGAGACAGGAATGCCACCAAACGGGACGGTCCGCTGCTGCCACTCTTCCTTTTCATCTAAACTCCATTTCATCCTTACAGAAACAACTCCTCCTTATGCACATTTACAACTTACCAACGCAACAGCACGTGTCAACATTCCTATTGCCTTTGGACATAGAAAGAGAAATACTTTGATTTTGGATGAATCTATGGCAGCCTGTCATGGATAAAAGTGGTGCAAAGAGGAGTAAACTTTCACTGGATTGCTTTATAAATGTCACAAAGTAGGCTATTATTTGTCTAACAACATTGTGAAACCTTATCCTCCTATCCAATATCCAAACATGCTTAACTAACAGCTCGACAGGATAATGCAGGACCATATCTTGTTTGCCACTATTGTTGATAACAGGTAAAAAACAGATCATTTTATATTGCATTGCTTAGTTTTGTATTGCTGTACCAATTTGCTTAGTCTGATCACCTCAAATTGCAGAAAAAGAGGCATGGCATGTGGACATGGACTCGGGGAAATAGCTCATACAACTGCAATATCACAATATGCTTTTTAAAATCAATTGTAACAAATAAAGACAGCACAGCATAGCATTAGGTATCAACATTTACAATCCTGAAAGCCAGCCCAGTACACAAAAAAGTCCTGATGTCTTTGTATATTGGCTACTGTCTTGTTTTCTACCTAAAAATCACTTTTCATACTATTCATGTGGCTTCAATGGAGGTGGTCAATCTACATTTGCTGAGGCGGACTGTGGAGTGTGTTTTGAATGGTGTTCCAAAATCTCAAGATCCTATCACTACATTCATTGGCTATTTATATCAAAATATATGCCCCAAAATAATTCACAAACCAAGCTCTGTTGTGTAAATCAGTAACAACATAACAACAGTGGTCTTTCAATTTCTCATTGAAGAGTTTGTTTACATGGATACCTTGAAGTGTGTAGCCTCAAGGACACATGTTAGGTTACAACTATTTCTGGAGCAAGCCAATGTAAATGTAAGCATAAGCACCTTTCATCTTGTTTAATAGCCATGACTCTTTATTTTTCATAATTGGAAGAACAATGCCTCAAAAGTGATTTAGTACTTGGGTAAATTAGAGACATGCTGCTGCCACGAGAGCGGAGTATCCCAGTGCACCTGCCTGTCCTGCTCCCTGGATCTGTTGCGTCACACCCACCTATCCGGTAAAGTCAGTATCGGTGCGCGTCGAAACCACCGGGGTTTGTTTACACGCGCCCGCGAGCCTCTGACTGTCCAGTCCACGGCAACAAGTCCAGCCACAGGTCTAAAATAGCCCGCCTGCCCGCCTTAGTCACAACGAGACGCCGTCGCATCTGATTGGAAGTGTTTACCTGCGAGAATAACCTCCAATATCCTCTTTACGCACCGCCGTCTCATCCAATTATAGGAAGCGGACGAGCAGTGTATCCAAACCCGTGAATCCTGCGCGACAAGGCGGGCTTCGACGCGTGTGTTTGACAGGAGATGATAGGCTTTAATACACCTGCCAAGTGCTATCACAAAGTCACAAGTGTTCGTTTTAGACCAGTGATATCTAATCTAATGTCCGCTCAGCAAAACACGGCTTACAGTAGACATGAGGACACTTTCCCACTGTGCACTTCAAATCCCAACTCCCAGCTGTGTCAATAGACTACTCACTTGTTTCACTGCACCTGCGAAGACCGCAACAACCCCCAGTTTGGATGCGCTTCCCTTTTCTCTTGTCAAACCTGTGCGTCTGGCCGCTGCGCCAGCCCCTCGGCGCGCTCCTGGTGGGATGAAAAGATGGTCCTCAGAACTGCATGAACTACACACATCGCTGCTCAGTGCAACCTGTTGCCAGAACGGGGCAGACACGATCCCGCCTCAGCACCGACTCCATTGGTGGCAGGTTCCGCGTGGGCGTGGCTTCTCTGGATTGAGCGCTGTATGTGGAAAGGGCTTTTGATGGAGACGTACACAGCTCCCCGCTCATGTTTTGAGCATTAATGTATCTCTCATTATGCTCATTTAATAAGTACAAATATGACGCTCTAATCAGTGAATAAAATGTAAATCTGTTCTGCCACTGTATTTTCTAATTAAAAAAAAAAAGCTGCGGAAGACTCACAATCAAAAATAGACTAAAATGCTTGTGTGTAACTGGCTAATATTCCTTACAGATTAAAACAAGGTGTAAAGCTAGCAGTAAAATATGCATTCAGAATCCAGTAACCAAAAAGGACAACTTACTGATAAAATGTTGTCAATAAATTTGGTCAGATTTGTCTCAATAATGCATTCTACATAATCACAAACCAAGTACACTTGGTTGATCCGGTTTCAATCAATGATCATTTGGAGTAAAATGTCTACGCTGCGATAATACCTGAATGATGCAAATACTCTACATGGACAAAACAGTATAATAATTAATTACCAAACCACTGAACACAATTAGGCATTGATTAAACAGCATTACGAATAAAAAAGAAAAAAAGACTTGTACCACACAAATACAAAAATCTGTTTTTACTTCAAAGTTCAGTACCTTTCCCTTCCCCACCCGGTGTGGGATCTGCTGTCTCCACCAGGAGGCGCCAAAGTGGAGCAAGAGCACAGCACAAATGCCAGTACAAAATCAGGAAAAGCAGAGATAAAGAAAAGCAAAGGCAACTTGGACATCGAATAGAGGAAAAACAAGAGGATAGTTACAAACACCTTTAGTCTGACAGAAATATGAAATTGTTCTTTAGTTATTTGGTCTACTTCAAGGCCTGCTGCTGAGGCCAGAACATAAACAGACAGTTACTGCATTGGTTTTCATGCACCCCCTCCCATTTGTACGAAAAGGACTAAGCACATCTGATATGACTTGATGCCACTACTTGCTATGCCAACACCCAAAAGCACTGTGTTCACAATTCATGAGTAGGCTACTGCAGATAAAAAGAAACGGAATTGTATAAAACCCAAATGTCTTAATAGTTTACACCCAAAACACAACTAATTTTGTTCATTGGTCAGTTCTGCATCATGTTCACAAATGATAATGTCCCATTTGAATATTTACAACTATTTTGATGGCAAATTTGGTTTGAGGTAATCAGTCAGAACAGGGCCAAAGAAAAGCGTAAAGCAGAGTGTGATGTTTCACGTACTGTATGAATAAGGATATTTTTTCAGAGAATGAGCTACTGTTGTTTCACAATAAACATTTTATACACACAAACTGTCAAATTATAGTTCAAGGCCCTTTTGACTTTAGGCACTGATAGTATAACTTTAAGAATTTGACTTTGTTAACCAATGTAATCAGACATTTGGGGCTTAGTTAATGTACAGGTACAGTGGTGTGTACCCCCCTTCAGTGAATGGGTATGTTCATGTTTATTTTAAATATCCTCACACTCTTGTAGTGCACGAGTCTCAGTGGATCACAGTCAGTGCGAGTGCGTCCATGCCAGTCAAAACTGTGCGAGGTAGTGTGTTGGTGTCAGTGCTTTGCTGGTTGGCAGACTGGATTTTCGAAGGGCTCTTTGAAGTTACGACATTCATCATGATTCAATTCATTTAAGGGGGACAAAAATGATTGGAGACACTCAAAGTGCTGTTTACAAGCATGAAAGTCAATGAGTGTTGTCTCTGTAGTGAATAAAGGGCTAGTCAAGAGAAAGTTAAGTAGCAGTTATGGTCATTTAAAGCCAACCAAAGACTGCCTCTGTCTGAATGAACTTGTACATTGCTCCGTCTCCTCAGCTCTCGTTGGCTGCCACGAGCTGACCTAAGCCCTGGCGCACAAACACGGCCTGGATGTCCTTGGTCTTGATACAGAAGTCGCAAGCCCAAACGGCAGCGCTCTCCCGGGTTAGCAGCCCGTAGGCCGGCTCCGTCAGTCCAGTGCAGTCACGGTGGAACCAACGCTGGCAGGACGCTTCACACAGGATGGCATCCTGGTCATCGTGCACCTCTGCCAAACACAGGCCACATGGAAACACCATACCAGGACCCCCAGGCTTCCCAGGGCCAGACCCAGGACCAGCAGGGGCTGGAGCAGGACCGGCAGGCAGAGGAGACTGTGTGTTTGGGGTAGAGGTGGAGTTTGAAGGAGGATTTGGGTTGCTACCAGGAGTATTGCCCCCATTGTTGTTGGTCATGTTGTTCTGACCAGAGTTGGGGGCTGCGTTAGACATCGGGCCCCCGCTGCCAGGGGTGTTGTTCTGCTGGCTGTAGGGGGTTCCACCTGGAGTAGAGTGGGGCGGTGTGGATTGTGGCTGCTGGTTAGAGTTATTAGAGTTCGGGGTGTTTGTGTTGCTGGCACCGTGCAACTGACCCGGCGCAGGGTGTGGGGGCTGTCCGGACCCATTTAAGGGTCCTGTAGGAGAAGAGTTGGGGTTTGACTGTGGAGGTGCAGAGGGCGGCTGGCCAGGGGTGTTGGCGTTGGCCTGTTGGACATCGTGTCCTGGAAAGCCTCCACCGGGCTGCGGTGGCCCAGAGTTGGACGGGGGTCCTGGTGTGGTGTTATTTGGGGGCGGGCCATTGGGATTTAAGTTCATTTGTTGTTGCTGCGGTCCGGGCTGTGGCCCGGCTCCAAAGTTCTTTCCTTCCTCATTTCCAGGTCCCGGTGGACTGGGCCCAGGATACGGTCCATCCTGTGAAGGCGGGAACTGTCCTTGAGGAGGCAGACCTGGCAGCCCTCCCACCATGTTACCTCCGGGTCCACCTCCCATGCCACCCATCATGTTCATACCAGGACCCATGCCCCCCATTGAGTTAATGGGACCGTGAGAAGGTCCTCTCGGTCCACCTGCACCAGGTAATGGGGGACTGTTGAAAGGGTGTCCTCCCTGGCCGTGCTGCTGCTGTGGCGGCATGCCAAATCTTGGGTGTGGAGGCCCACCCCCACCAGGACCTCCCATGCCTCCAGGAGAAAGCATAGGACTGAATCCTGGTCCTGGATGCATAGGCGGACTAAAGTTTGGAGGCATGTTGAACTGTGAAGGGCCACCAGGTGGAAATCCTCCTCCTCCCCCACCACCTCCTCCTCCGCCACCACCTCCAAACCCTGGCATGCCACCAAATCCTAGCTGGTGGTGAGGGCCAGCGTTCGATGGAGGGCCAAATGGTGGTCTTCGCCCAGGGGGGCCACCGCCTGGTCCTCCCGGGCCGCCCATGAAGCCCATGCCTCCACCCATCCTCCCGCCTCCACCGTAGCCACCTCCTCCGCCTGCACCCGGACTGGGAAGAAAGGGTGCACCGCCGGGACCACCTGCCCCTGCAGGTCGAGATGGGGGTCCAAAGTCATCATCAAAAGGGTTGGACGCCACCAGATGATCCACCATAGGAGTGGGAGGGGGCGCAAACTCAGTGAGATGGGAAAACCCCGTTGACTGAAACAGAATAAAATATGTCCAGAAGTCTATTGTCTTACTGTTGTTGTTTTTTTTTTTTCGTTTTTTTTTTTAAACCCTTACCTGAGCTGTGGATTTTCTTTGTTTCTTCTTCTCTGGGCTCTTCATCTGTGAAGCTGAAAGTAGAGAAATATGCAATTATTTGTTTTTCATCATTTAATTTGGATAAGTGGTCTACCAAGAGAAAATCCCATTTGGATTGGCCAATACCCCTTAGTGACAGACAGGCAGCTTTTAAACCTAGGGCCTTCTTTTCAAGTCCAACAGTTGAGATGGGTTCAATGATGGGACAAAGACTGGCATGAGGACAAGATGCTGTACATCCAGGCGTTATCATCACCAGGTTATGATGCCTTGAACCGCAAATGACCAAGGCAAACCAAATGACCCAGGCAAGGGAAAGAGACCGCATACAGAGGCAGAGTAAGGTAAGGTCAATGAGGGACAGGAGAAGACGGACATGAGAACGAGGAAACGTAGTTGAAGATACATTCATAGCGAAAGACATGGCTCCGTGCACAGATTGAGTCTGTGAGGAGCAGCCACCACCGGAGACAGTCGTGAAGTTTACACATGGGGTTTGCTAGCACCAGTGCAGCCCTTTGCAGCGCAGTAATGGATGAATCCGATCGGATCGGGAGATGGGTGAAAATAAATCCTACCTTTGCTTCGCTTTCCTTGTCCCGCCAGTAGTCTCCCCGATTCGGCAGCCATTAGCTAAAATGACTGTCGGTGAAGTGGCATTTCACCGTTCATATGCAAGAAAAAAAGTTAAAAATGAAGACGTCTGGAAGGCTAACGCCGAGAAGAAATGTCTACTTTCAGGTCATATTTACTAGTGTGTGGTTATAATTTAAAGTAATGGCTAAGCCAAATTAAAAATCAATGGCCCAGGTCTGCAAACTCCTTTCCAGCTGCAAAGGTGTCCCACGGTGTCTGTCACGCCGGGATTTGGTCACCAAATAGCGTAAGATAAAAAGCACCGGTGCACGTTATTTTGCTAAACCTTACTGTGACACTGTTGCCATTTTAAGTGGAAAATATCGCGGTTACCTGGCCTGGCTGCCAGTGTAAGCAATTTAGCAAGCACCCCTCCCTCTCTAAAATGATTACTTACAGATGTGGAGCTAAGTTGTAGCTAATGCAAGCTAACTTGTTAGCCACGCTATCCAATGTGGCTAGTTACCAATATTTCAGGCTTCATTCAGTAGCTCTAAACTTCAGACATAAACCCTTAAGTGCGCCTTATGTTTACATGATTGACCGAATACATCAGACTGGGTGCATCCCATTTTTGTGAAAGCAACCGCACACGCAATGAAAGCTCTTGTTTACTATGCTAACGTTAGCTGGTTAGCTAATGTTAGCATGCTAATGAAGAAAGCTAGCCATCTTGCAGACTGTCTTGGAAGCAAACTGTACCCTTTCTCCGTTGCTCTGCTGTCCTTTAAAACGAAATTCTCTTGTGTGTCATTGCCAGCAAACCAGTCCCCACTCGGCGTTTGCTTGTTGATCCACCATTCATTTATAATTCATTCAAAAACGCAAATTTCCCCATAATTATAATGGCCTCTGTCGCAACCGGACAAAGAGGGACGAGCAGAGCATCGCGCAGCCTGGAAGATACCAACTACAGACGGAGCGGGGGACTGCACTTTGGTAAGAAACTGATGAATGTGTTATAATGGTTATAATGCACCTCAAACAACATATGATTTTTATTATATACATTTAAAACCATAATACATACAATTTCAAACAGTTTAATATCGAGATGGACTTTGTTAAAATAAACTATTAGAATCAGGATGATGAATCATAATCTAAAATTACTTATTTTCACTTTTACTGTGCAATTTTTCCTTAAAAAAATAAATAAATGTATGGACAAAATGTAGGCTATTAGTTTATCATCATGTAGGCCATTGTTTATAGATATATAATTGAAATTGAAATAGAAAAGTGGCCGAGAAATTTTTGGGAGTTAATACTTTAATAAATCAAGATTAGAACTGTAAATCTATGGATACAAATTTATTCAATTAAACTCATTAGGTGAACTTTTGTTTTGGGCTACAATTAGATGTACAATTTACTTTAGTAAAAAAAAAAAATCGGTAAATAGTCTTTCAGTACAATGTTTAATCTGTTTGTTGCACATCTAGTACTTGCTAATGATAAAATGATTTCACAGCATCAGGGTCACAACTTTTTTTTTCATAAGAGGCAGTTATCACAGAAAGTTTGACAACTTCAGGGTCTTTCCACTTTGCATGTTATCACCGCCCACTGCTCCTGCCCATTCTCAACTTCTGATCCCCTCCTTTCTCTGCAGCTACTCCAGTCAGGAGCCTCAGTGCTATAGAGAAGTCTTGTCAAAGTCCACTCTGGGAATGGGACCAAAGACCTTCAGCAGGAGCAACCTGTTCTACTTTTGGGATTTCCCTCTAAAAAGACACTTCTTCACTCCAGGGGAATAATCTCAACAGAGGAAACAGGTGGGACAGCAAATTACACATGGGATAAAAGAGTTGGTGACACTTGTGAATTGCCATCCTGCAACATTTTTGTGGCTTTAATGAATAGAGTCTAGATTGATTGGGTGCTTTATGACATGGTTTAAAGTGAGGTGGAGATCCTACAGTATACAAACCTGTATCGGGGCATAAAGCAGCGGAAGTCTTTGACAAAAGGCTGTGATTTGTAAAGGAGCGTCTCTGGGGCCCTGGTGTATGGCGCTGGACGGTGTTGAGGCAGACACACAACTGTTCCTGTATCCATTTGGTTCACAATGGCAAAGTGGTTCAAGGAGTTCCCCATGAACCTAAAAAATGGTACTGACAGGATCCGATCTGCCTCTGAGTCCGGAGCCCAGCCGAGACCCAACAAAGCCGGACTTGTGCCCAGCATCGGTACCAAAACATCCAAAACTCGCAAGACCTCCTCCTCTGACAGCCCTGGAGGAGTTGGATCTCTGCTGTCGGGAAGAAACAGGAAAAATTCAGATTTAAACAGAAGTGGTGGCAGCTCTCCACAGAAGGATGGCAAAGTCTGGGACAACCTGCTCTCGAGGAAAATGTGCAAAAACTCCAAAGCCGACCAATCTGTTTTCGAGGAACAACATCGGCCTCTGAAGATCTCCTCTTCTGCCAATGCTTACATCAGCAGACTGATCCGAGTGGACAAGCTGGACAAAAGCCCCAACTTCAACAGTGCTGCCATCAACAATCAAGTGCCCGAAGTTGAGAAACCAGCCACTCAGCCAGGCAAAACAGAGACGGTAAGCCATTGACAATATATCATTTACATATAACTTGAAACAACTTCATAAACTAAAAAACTGCGCCTGTGTGTTGTAAATAGAATGTGTTTTCCTTATGCTTTTTATGTGTCACACTCAAAGGTTCATTTTTCACAAACATTGCATCATATGAAACCTAAAACCTACTGAACAAGATACATTTAACACAACTTGGCAAGTCATAAATCATATTCCAGTTCCTACTTATAACCCTCCACATGTTGTTTTACGTTTTTGTTGTTGTTGTTATTGTTATTTTTTGTAATTTATTTAACTGAGAAAATACATTTTAAGGTATGACACTCAGTGGCAGCATAGAACAAGACAACACCGCTGACAAAGAAGTAACCGGGATCTAGTCCAAGCGGTGAAAAATGATATTGTTTCATTTTCTTTCTTTGTCTTGCTCCCCATTGTGTCCAGTTCTCCCCTGCCTTCCTCCTATCTCTCCTTCACTTCCTCTCCACCCCTCACCCGGCTGACTCCCACCGTTTTCCCCCACCTACGGCACAAAGCCACAGTGGTCAATCCTGCTTGGTGTTCCCCTCCTCTCTGTCCCTCTTTCAGTGGATTTGGGCCCCCTGGTGAAGGTTATCAAGTTATAAAAAAGCGAGGTGATACTTGACACTCGGGCGCTAACCCAAGTCCCTTCCAGCGCTGACTTTGAAAAAAATGAAAAAGAGGGAGGTGATAGAAGAGAGATGGTGAGAAAAACGACAGATAAAAGACAGCAAGAATAAAACAGGGGTGTAACGTTTCAACAGGGTGTAAATCGCTTTTATTTTTTGGTTACAGTAGCGGCAGCCTTAAGGTTCGATAGCTGAGAGTTTAGTTAATACACTTTTATGTCAAAGTTGTGATAATACAGTTAACTAAAGGTTTTAATTTTTCCATCAGTGGTTGCCATCTGTTCCTCTCAACTTTATTGGCCTCCTGAAAAGCCTGTAAAACCAAATCCAAATGGCAACAAATGTCAGAATTGTTTTTGGCAAGCGAGCCTGACAGGAAGTGATTGAAGAAAGACAACTACATTTTACGACTGGCCCATTGTCTGCCTTCTGGTTAATGGTTTTTCCAATAAACAATAAATTCTAAGACTGATAAGACAATAACAATAAAAAGGATAGCCAATATTAACAGCAGTATTAGGCTTAAATTAATGACTGGCTGTTGTGAAAATGATTTATTTGCTAGTGACAAACAGTTTACCCTAATAATGTCATATTGTGAACAAATATCTTTCCACAGTTTATTGAATAATCTGAAAATAATAAACAAGACGAGATTGCGACTACAACTCTACATGACAACATTTACTTTTCTCACGAAAGAAAGACGACCCAACTTTGTTTAGAGACTAGTTCTTTTGATTATGCAAATCACAAATTTCTTAGTGAACTAGGTTGAGGTCAAGCCTGGAATTCACGTGCAATCCAAACAAAAACAATGTACTAAATCAATTTACTTTGGTTTGTCTGAATGTTTTCGTTCAGGTGATCATCCTTGAAGACTATGCCGACCCGTTTGACGCTCAGAAGACCAGAGAGCAGCGTGAGGCGGAGAGAGTCGGGGAGAACGACGGATACATGGAGCCCTATGACGCTCAGCAGATGATCACAGGTACAACTGCTACAGCTGACAAACGATCTTTGTGTGAAAATATATTATGATTTCAAAGTGGAGATTATAAAGCAACACTATGTAACTTTCTGGAGGCTTGTTATCTGCATAATTCCATAGGAATCGAAAGATAAAAGCATACTTTTGAACGTTCTCCTTGGAGATAGACGTTTTATGCCATATTGTGGAATATTATAACTAAAGGAACAACATTTCAATGGGAACAAGCAGGGGAAGGCTGCAGGCCAAGTTTGAGTCAGTTTCGTGGAGAGGCAACCCCACTCACAGTAAGGATACTTCTTTTTCAGTGCAATAAAACATCTAAAATGAAAAATATAGTTTTTTTAATTTTAGTCTCTTAGAGCAAAAAGTGATGTACTGGGGCTTCAAGTTCGTAAAATGATGAACTGATTCATACCTTTAACCAAACTCAGCTACAGACAGTCTTAATTTTTTCAAAATAATTTTAATTTCATTGATGATTATCCTGACGGACAGAATAAATATGTACCAAGGTCTGAAGCGGTAATATATATTTCTCATATCCATCCAATATGTCAACAAAATGAAATGTGAACCTGGCTCTATCCATTTTCAGACGTATATATCCCAAATATGAGAAAATGTATCAAATTTTACACATAAAATACCTTGATTTTTAGATTAACACAGATTCTCAAAAAAATAAATTGACGTTTATAATTACAAATAATTGCTGAACTCTATCGGCCTGAAGTGCAGAGAATGGAGACAAAATAACAGATTTTGTGTGGTTGGATCAACAGAGACAGGACCTTGTCATTAATCTACATCAACACGTCCAACATTTCAGATATTTCCAACAAAAACAAGCCCAAAGATAAAAGTGTGACATCCTTGTCAACAGGAGTATTTGTTTTCACTTGAGACAGGTGACATTTTACTGCTTACACAAGTGCGAACAACACAATTCACATTTCCAGTCTCTGCACGGCGGCTCGGACGTGAACCCTCTCCCCTGGAGCTCGCGGCCCCCCTGAGAGTTACCACGGCAACACTGGACAATGGGTGCAGCTTCCTGATCCTGCTTCCCATTTCCTGTCTCTGTTTCCTGGTTCTATTCTCCGTAAAGGAAGCCCCCCTGCCCTCCTCTCTCTACTCCACTACTCTGCGTTTCCCCCTATATGGACCTGTTTCGAATATTTATCAAAACTTCCCAGCATCCAGGAAGACTGCCACTCTGTCGTCCAATCACACGCTGGCCTGACCTTTCATGCCATCGCTCTATTGTTTGAACTAAAAGGGTAACACAATGCCCTGCTGTGTCTGCGAACATGTTTTATGGCAGGGAGTTAGATTGTAGTAGCTTCAGTCGCTGCGTACGTTACTTCCAGATCTGGTCCACAGGAGTTCACAGAGGATGTTGACGATGTGACCCGCTCAGTTTATGGCTCTTTAATCATTCGAAGGAAACAGGAGCGGATCTGGAGTCACACTGATTCAGAGCTGTGAGGTGTAGGAGTTTTCATTCACTAAACCTCATGATAGTTTATGTTGGAGTTGTCAGAAAAATCGACACCCAGATTTGAATTGATCCTAAAACGAGTATTGAAAAGATATTTGAACAAGTATCAATGAAAAACCATATACAGGGCAAAGAGGAACAATTCCTGAAGAAGTTTAGAATGGATCTTAATCTGTTTAAGACCATATGGTATTACTTGAGAAACTCAAACTAATTATTTTGTATTTACATTCTATTCATTTGATTGTGTAAAAAAATAATGTTTCTCAATTATAATTTGGGGTGTTGAGTATTGAATTTGTTTCCTTAATATTGAATTGAAGTTGTGACATTTTAGCATCTTGACTTCATTTAGCTGAACAATAAGATTAGCAACATAATTGGACTTTATGCACCTTCATGTATAATGTTGCCTTTTAATTCATTTGAACAAATATTGAGTAATACATTTACAAAAAACCCTCTAATGCATTATTGGTTGGACAAGTCTCAAGGCAATTTCTAAATTAGGGCTGCAACAATTAATCAGAATAATTGTGACTAGCCAACTGTTAAAATAATCATAATCATATATGGATAGTAAATAATTGGTATCTTGGCTGTAAAACACACGCAAAAAGATGTTTTATAAAAAAACTGTGGAATTATTCAATCAAGATGTCAAAAAGAAGAAACAATTTCAGATTTTCGTGAAAAATACTATTATTCAAAGTCTATAAGCCTTCTCTACGTCTCTACATTTCAACCTTTATTTGTTTATCTTCACTTGCAGCACTTCTAAATACGCCTTTATTGACTGCATTTGTAGCACACTATTCAGGCTGTGCTGTTGTTTATATAAAAAAGTTAATAACTGTGTATTTATTGATTCTGGAGTATCTTGAATTATTCGGTTATTTACATCAGTGCACCCTTAATCAGTATGTGTTATGTTTACTCCTCTGAATAGTGAAAAAGAGTTACTAAAAATGTATGATGATGCCTCTTTTACTTAAACATGGGCCTTTTTCTATTTTCTTTTGCCAGAGATCAGGCGTCGTGGCTCGAAGGACTTGCTGAGGGTTTGTGTGTTGATGGAGAGCAATGAAGTGTCTAAAGAAGACCTGCTCGTTCCTCAGATCTATGACGTCCCGTACGAGGGGAACACGGAGAAGAGCGAGAAGAGTCCCGGGACAAGGCATGAGCTCGACCTCCGACCCCTGACAGAGTATGAACTGCCCTGGGAGTGGAAGAAGGAGCGCATCGTCCGGTCTCTGTCAGGTATTACAGCGTAACTACAAATCTAAAAAAAAGCATATCTAACAGGGCTGTGATGATTAATTGAATGATCGTAATATAAAGAACAATCAGAGTCATATTTTGATGAACATAATCGTTATCGGAACTTTACAGACTCTACAACGCATATGAAAATACCTTTTTTTTTTTTTTTTTAATAAAGAAGACAGCAGGGTTATTAAACTTATTATTATTAAACTATTAAAATGTCAAAAAAGAATAAAACCTTTCTAATTGTCCTCAATAAAACACTTTATTTGTAAATGTTCTCTATCCAGAAGCCTTCATTTACAAAATTTCAACCTTTGCTTAGTTAGAAATGTATTTAAAAAAGTATCATAAACAAAAGAAATAACTGTTTGACTAGTTGACTGATTGAAAAAATGACCACTGACTAATTGTTAGTTACAAACCTAATATCTTATACTTAAGATAGGTGGAAGGTGGTGGCCCCACCTGCTTGTCACCGTGGAGATGGATCATTTTAATGCCTTACTGTGGATCATTCTTGGCAAAGCAGTAGCATCTCTATGGAGACAAGCAGGTGGTGGAGCTGGTCTTTACATTTTCGCGTAACAAGATCTCAAGAGAAAAGTTACAAAGCACCTTTAAAATATTTATTTTGTTGATATTTTTTCAACAACTCTTTCATACAAAGTGCCAGTGTACTCCACAATAAAAAGTATACTTTGATATGAATTAGCTGTATGAAAGTTGAAGCATTGTTTCAACCCCCTTTATTTATTTATTTCAGATTTTCTCTTGAGAGGCATCATCTCTTTTTCAAGGGGTGATTTTATTTGAACATTTTGTCAATCTAAACTTTCACATGATTTTGCTTTCACCAAAATATCTCATAATGTCTTGTTTCGTAATTTCTGTGCTGTATTTATTCTTGTTCTCAGCAGGCTTCCACCACCAAACACAGACAAAGTCATAACAATCTAACTGACTCTGCACATTTCCTCTTCACATTGTTGAAGTTATTCTCTCATCCCACCAAGCCTTTTCTCTGTGTTGGATCAATATAAAAGTACTTTTGAAAAAGCGCCTCTCATGTATATTTTATAGGTTGCACAGACCAGCGGCATACTGAACACCATCTCGCATGAAACATCAAAGTCCCGGCATGCACTTTCCAAATCTGGCAGCCACAGTTGTTTTTGGGCACTTATTTACGTACCTCTTGTTGGCTCTTTCCTCTCCTCAGCGCAGTTCGACAGCTCCGAGCGGCAGCACAAAGATGAAACGCCTCACCTCACGCTCACCAGGCAACCGCAGCATCCCCCGGCGCAGCATCAGCACCATCGGCAGAAGAGCTGGACTCAGAAGATGCTCAAGTCGTCCTCGTCCAACTCCTCCAGCTCCGACAGTGAAAGCAACTGCGTCGACCCCACGCTGCCCCTCGAAAGACAAAGGTGAGGAAGAAAAACAAGGATGTACAGTGACTCTGTAATCTTAGGTCAAGGCAAGGTAAGTTTATTTGTAGAGCACAATTCATGTAAGTTTATTTATTCATTGATTTCATTCATAACATATAAAAGCATAGTAAAAATGAATGAAAAGGAGCAGAAAGAAGAACATTCTTATGTTATTTGCCCTCTTTTTTGACTTGTCCTCAAGACTGATGGTTTAAAACACTTTACACCATACACTTGCATTTCATAACATACAAAAATACATTGCAAACAGATATCCGCCCCTTTAACCGCAACAACCGAATACATTTTTTTCATATTTACATATTAAGATAGCATTTTTGTATTTCTTAAATACCATATTGTTCTTGATTCTTTGATTTCTTTGCCAAGATCATTTGATAAATTAACTCCATTCACAGTAATGCTTCGTTCCATTATGTTGGTTCTGAATTAAAAAAAAAAAAAAAAAAGTTCTTTTTAGATGATAAAGTTTACAGGTATTCCGTATTCAGAACTTTTGGTATACATAAACCTGCAATATCAGGCATTTTCAAGACTTTAAGTTGGACAAATAATTAGATTTAGGTTAATTAGATTTAGGTTTAGATTAGGTTAGAATACATTTTGATTGTATTTATGTTTTACATGTTGATCCCCACAGTGTGTCAATTAATTCAATGGGTTGATGGGTTCAGTCCCTGACCTAAAATACAAACTTTAGCCTCTGTGCTGGCCGTAGTGTTGTCCGATTGATTCACTGCTTTAACAGTTTGCTCAATGTCTCTCCTCTCTCCCCCTTTTCTGTAATACTGTCATCTTATAAATCTTCCAGGTCAAAAAACAAAACAATAACAGGAACCTTGACAAAAATAAAATGTATATGGATTTAGCTTGCGCTCACTTATTTATCGTTATTTGATTCTAAATTGAGCCCATTTAGTCCTGGTGTAGACTTGTTTGGTTCTGTTCTAGTCCTTGTTTAGTCCTGATCTAGTCCAGGTTTAGTTTCAGTTTTAGTCCCTATTTTGATGTGTTGAATGTGCAAGTGTGAACGCGCCTAACGTCTTCATTTCATTACACAACATATTTATTGTGTTGTCTCTAAATGTTGGTCCAATGTAAAACTGCCTAGATCTGATTTTATGGAAGAAATAAAACTTTTCAAATTTCATACTAAAAACGGAACTTTCAGAGCCAATCTTATTGACTGTTTAGATGAGTTTTGTGAGCATATTTCTGAGGAAAAACATCTAATATTTATTTTTCCCCTCAGCTGGTACCATGGCTGTGTAACTCGCCAGGAGGCAGAGTTTCAGCTCCAGTCCTGTAAAGAAGCCAGTTTCTTGGTCAGGAACAGTGAGTCCGACAACAGCAAGTACTCCATCGCCCTCAAGTGAGTAAAACGTGGAACTGCATCTGAGTGTGGCCCCTGGAACTTTTCATCTCTGTATCAGCAACTTGATCCAAAAAGAAAAAAAGGGCAGCCAAATATCATGTATGCAGCAGACTATTCCAACAGATATAAACTAAATCTACTGTAAATGTAAATCGAATTATATTGAAGATATTTTGTGATGTGTTGGAATTCTCAATTTCATAAATATGTATTTTACATGAATTAATAATGTAACCCTGAGGCTAGTTCTAGTACATTTATACAAATATAGATTTATAAATAAAATATTGCTTAAAAATATCAGCTCTGATAAACTGATGTTATGGTGTAAATGCATACAGATACATCTGAACGTATTAAAGTTATTTATTCAGTCAAAACAATCAATCAATCAAACAATCTCTACAGACATATTCCTTTGTGAACTTGTAGATTATGGAGTCTAATGCATATGTTTAACATTACATTTTATAGGAATTCTTATTGTTACATTCAATAATCTTTCAACAAAGTGTTTCACAAAGACTTTTACCCAATTGTTAAAAGAATGTGTTCTAAAGTGGGTGGCCTTGAGATGAAATCAACATTCATTTGCAAAACCAAAGCAAGCAGATCAAAATCTCACATTTTCACTCCACAAAGTCTGATTACAGAAATGGCAAATGCTAAGCATGTTTTCCCTTTTTTTTTTTTTCAGGACGAGCCAAGGCTGTGTGCACATTATCGTGGCCCAAACCAAAGAGAACGGCTTCACTTTGGACCAGAGCAGCTGCGTTTTCCCGAGTATCCCTGAAGTGGTCCATCATTACTGCTCACAGCGACTGCCTTTCAACGGGGCCGAACACATGACCCTGATGCATCCTGTGCCCCGCATCCACTGAACCAAAAAACTTTTATCCAAACTCAAATGTATGACTCCAGAACATGAATTATTATGAAAGTGGACTAGAATTGTTATCTGTTTGTGTGTATTTTTTTTTTTACTTTGTCAGTTTCTGAATGAATTCCTCTGTTTTGACTTGATGCAAAACACGCAGGCTACTGTTTTGCATGACTTATGGAGGAAGCGTGTTACATCAGGCACTTTTTAAATATTAAAATGCGTCTTGTAGATGAATTTGGAAGATATCCACATTAAGTTTTCATAACATTACCACCTGCTGTGCCTCTACAGACTCCAGTGCCTTTAAGATGAAGTAGATCTGTGTTTTTCTTTGACGTTGCGTCCTCTTGTGGACATTCTGGTACATTACAAGCCCCCAAACAAACCACCATTCATTCTGAAAAGCCGGTAAGAATTACTCAATGACACGCCACATCAAACCAAAATGTCCTTATCTGTGTTTTGTGGCAGAACTGGAAAACCTTTAGAATTTTCCGAGACCACAGCGCCTGGAGGATTCGCTCTGTTTAACTGAATGAGGGTGTTGTCTTCACTGTGAAGCGCTGAGTGATTCAGATGGATGCAATGTGCTTCAGAGGGGCCAGACAAGAGAGCAAAACTGAATCTGAACAAGTGATAAAGTATATGTTAAAGGTGCTCTATCTATGTAACTTTTCTGGTGGAGGGTAACGTACGCCACCTGCTTGTCTCCGTGGAGATGTGATTGTTTTGACTGCATTGTTCACATAATGAGATTAAATTAGTTTATCTTTCATTTGTTGTGTTTTTATTGGTGAGAAAACTTTGAAAACCATTGTTATTGTGAGTGGTCTCGTCTCTCCACAGATCTGACCTGTAACTTGTCCTAGTCTCGTCACCTGCTTGTCTCAATGGAGATCGATAACTTTAATGCCATACTATGGAACTAGTATGGCATTAAACTAGCAATGACAATCTATGGAGAAAAGCAGAGAGACCCTCTACCAGAAACACCAGACACAGTGCACCTTTATGGCTCTATATTCTCTTTATTATAAACTACTTATGTCCAAGATGTAACAATGGATTTTAACATGTCTTCTAGTCTGTTGTTTCCCCCTTTTTGCCCATCTGTAGGACTGTGTTGAACGTTTAAAGTAACAAATATTATTTAACAGAATTGTAAGTCCTTTAAATGGGCCCAAATGCTGTGTTGAAATCCAAAATGAGTTATAAAGTTGATACATAATTGAGGCCACAACTGTACATTTGAACATTTGTGCTCATAATTCCAACTGAAAGCTACTCTACCTAAAATAAATAAAATCTAGTGATTCTTTATTAGGGCCTTCACTAAAAAGTACCTCATAGTTTTTTTTTTTAAGTTTTATGTGAAAGTAAAATATTGTTTTAATTATTAGACTCCACACTGTCCTCCATTCCTTCTTTGTTCTTTTTATTGTTTTAATGTAAAACCAACGAAGACAAAATAAAAACAAACAGAGGAAACGAAGAATAACATGACAAAAACAAAAATATTAGTCTGTAGAAAATCATTGGTTTAGACTTATGTCCAAACCAATGTTCAAAATAAAGAAAAACAAACAAAGTCAGTGTGGTATGTCCCTCTTCCGGTAAATTGACTGAAAAAGTTAGTCTTTCCATTTTATAAATATCCAATGTTGTTTCAGTCCAGTCCTTGACCATCTGTCTGTCTTGTTATTGCTTTTTTGCTGCAGCCAAAAGTACATGCCACAGGTATCCATCTGTTGTTTCCATTGTTGGATGCATGGTTTTAAATGGAAAGGAAATGTCGATGTTGAAGACAGTACCCTTCTCTGTCCCCCATTTCTACATCTGAATATCTAAATTGCATAGATAAGGTATGATGACAGTACTTAATAATTCACATACCATATGTAGCTTAGAGTAATAAACATAATGTATAATCCATTTATTTAAAGATTATTTACAAAAATGATAACATGAGAATACATTTTGGACCTAATTCCTCCAGTTGAGAGGCCCAATGTAAATCTATAAGACTTATTTTTATATGAAATCCACAGAGAAATATTAAATGTATGCTTGGATGTCTTTGGTCCCATTGGGTTAACCTGCCGTCCCTGCCGTCCCTGTCGTGTCTCTCACAGCTGTTTGTCCTCAGTGTTGAATGCCCTCTGGTGCTAGGAGACCGAAAAGCAAGCCAAAGGAGTGACCGTTATTCCTTTTTACTGCCAAGAGTCTTTTTTTCGTAACACATGTGTAATCCAATTGTATCCAAAACATTTATCTAAAAAGTCCTCTCTGGTCGGCTCACTATGACATATTGTTTCTTTGGAGGCCTGCCTTTTCCTAATCAAACATTTTGGGAAGGGTCTGTGTTCTTTGGCTGAAGGCGCTGGCGCAAAGACACACCTGCTTTGCATTTTTTCATGCCTTTTTGATTTGTGGAAGACATATTGTAACTCCCAGAATGCATACCTCCACTAAAAGCCATCCATCAATCGCACAATATCTATGAATTCCTTTCTTTTGGAGGGCTGAAAACGTGTGTGAGTTCAGAGTGAGTTCTGTAGCTTTGTGGAAGACTTAGAAGATAAACAAAAGGGGGGTTGATGGGCGACCTCCTTATCGTTTGTAAAAAATGTCAAAGTGAGAAGATTCCCACAAGGCTCTTTTCTTTGATCTGAATAAATCACTGCAACAACACAAACAGCTTGAGTGTGTTTCTGTCAAATGTAGATGCTCAAAGTTAAAAGCGATTGTTGTAATTTACAAGAACAAAACCAGTAAGCCAACTAAAATACTTTGCATCAGAAAATCTGTGGTAATTTGGAATAACTACACCGTGATTAGTCTTAATGAAGCATGAACAAAGACTTAACTCACAATGAGCAATTAGTTTATGAAGATTAAGGCTTTGTAACTATGTAATTAATTATAAAACTAAATCCTTCTTAATCAAATGTGTTCATGATGATTTAAGTCTTTGTTCATGTTGTTCAAGGAAAACATCTTCAATTTAAAGAGATTAATACTGAAAATTGGCCTAAAATTCAAATTTCACCTCTTTTTTTTCCGTAACACATGTGAAATCCAATTGTATCTAAAATATTTATCTAAAAATTCTCTCTGGTCGGCTCACTATGACATATTGTTTCTTTGGAGGCCTGCCTTTTTCTAATCAAACATTTTGGGAAGGGTTTGTGGGTGTCCTGGTTCATTTTGTACACATTTAATTACAACAAATTTTACAGAGGGGATTTGGGATTTTTTTCTTTTTTTTTTTCTTCTTTTTTTTAACTGAAAACTGGCCTAAAAATCCTTTATGTCTGTTGAAATCTTGTTTATTTGAGATTTTTTGGTGTGTAGGTGCCTCTTTAAGGGCTGGTCTCTATGTCGAAAAATGCCTTTTGAGAAAACAGCCATTGAAGTTACAGTGTCCCAGAGAACTCTACGGATGAACTGGATTAAAGAATAAAACGTCTGTAGGAGCAGACGGTTCAAGATCCTAAATAAGTTTAAGGATCCTAAATAAATAAATAAATAAATAAAGGATGGTGTTTCCACATGAAAACCTATATGTTAAGAGAGCAAACTGACCAAAAAAACTGAAATTTGCCTACAGTGTCTTGCCAAGTGTAGTTATTGCAACGTGCTACCGATATTTTTTTAATGTAGCAATATTATTCCACTTGGTTTGTTTTCAGTAATTTGTATCGAGGTTGCTTGATTTCATTTTCATTATATTTATTTATTTGAGCAACATACAAGTTCTGTTACATTTTACTGCTGTGGTGTATTTGTGCTCACATCTTCTACAACAAATGGTAATAGAGCTTTTCAAGTTTGGGTCCTAATTAGTATAAAAGCTCCAAACGGGTTGCATAAAGTTTGAGAAGCTTTAAAAGCAGCACAATGGAACTTTTTCTGGTGGAATAATGTTGCAAAACACATGCTTTAAAATTGGTGTTGAAATATTAGAACAGATCAGGGTCTTATAATCAGTGTTAAAACTCTATCATTTTCCTTTTGAGCATCATAAACTCTTAAACTCCATAGTGTATTTTTAATTGTTTATTGCATTTTTTATCTTTTCTGCAATCAGTATGAATAGACGCTCACATACATAAATAGTTTTCATTTATACTTCTACACGTGCAACAAACTTCACACATTGTTCATTCTTCTGACACCTTTCCATCAGGAGTAACTGCCTCCACTGCGTTTATGCATCACTGGCACTGCTGCGGTTACATTCTTGGATCGCTTTTACAGACGACCCACTGCAGATTAAGAAAGCACACAAGAGCTGCAGTTTTGGAAAAGCTCTGAACCTGTCCATCACTATCTGTCCACAAAGATCACATCCAATCCCTCTCACACACATCAAAACATTCACGTGCTGCCTGATTTCCACTGAGCTGCAATGACAAGATAAACTGCAGAGGATGATTTACATGACCTACTGTTGAGAATATGAATCTTGATTTTAGTCATTTTGACTAAGTTAGATGTAACTGATTGTTTGGACAAAGGTAAGACGTTTTCAGCTGATGTCAAAGATAATTTAGCTTGAAATAAAAAAATTAAAAAATACCAATGACTCAAATGGACTGTTGGGTTGGAGAGGAGGATGTTGTCTAAAATCTTGATTATTCTGGACTTTCCCTCCCACTCGCTCCATATTGTGCTGGTCGGCTGCAAGAGCTCGTTCAGCAGCTGTTACTGCTGCTGCTCCACCGAGAGTCAGAGGAAATCATTCTCCTCCTGAACTCAGGGCTGAAAATGCACTTTATAAATCATTGTGCAATTGTCAGTTCAGTTTATTGTGCAATATCAAGTACACTTGTTCAAACTGTACATGATCAAGTGAATATGTAAACAGGTCGTGAAGTTTAGTAAATGTAAATTGTTTGGTCATACTTGGGATTTAGTTAATTAAACAGATACTTTATGAGTTAAGCTAAAATGTAAATTGTTTGTTAATACCAGGGGTTTGAGCAAATGATGCAACTAAAAGAACTAGAAAAAAAATTCTGACTCTGACAGTTCTTAAAATCTGTCTGAAATCCTTGTACTTTTTACTCTAAAAACACATTTTCAAAAGGGTACTTCAATACTTTACTTTGAGTAGAGTTTTTCATACTTTCACTTTACTTTATTGTAATCATTTTTGCTCATCTGTATTTTTACTAAAGTAAAAATATTGAGTACTTCTTCCACCACTGCAAAACAATAACATCTCCATGGATGCAAGCAAGTAGCAGAAAGTAAGACAGCTCACCTTTATCTAATCAATACAATGTGGTTTGTAATATAGTTGGTAGCTCTGATGTTTGATTTTAGTCATTTGGGTTTTAGTTAAAAAGGAAAGGTTCATTGAGGAGACTGAGGTTTGGGAGAGGATCACGTTGAGGACAGACAGTTTGCATGAGGTAAACGGTGCACTTTTAAACAGACAAACAGTAAGAGTCGTATCATTACACTTCACGTCAAGGACACTTAAATCAGAAGGGGAAAAAAGTCGCAACTGACACCGTCCATCTCCCCTTCCACGGTTCTCCTCTCTTTTACAAACCCAAACGCTCCAAATGTTACCTGAGGATCACAGTCCGTCTATCACCTTGACTTTTTGGATAGGACGCTGTCACAAGTCGCTTCTGCCAAGATACCTTTAATTTATGGAGGGACAGAGTTGTGTTTCGTGATCTAAGACTGTGTAACAGAAGGTGAGATTCAGTGGTGATATGGTTAAGGATTGGGTCAAAGCTTTTCATCGCAGTGATAGATTGTGGGTGACCTGCACAGCACCTTCTGCATAAACATATCAAAGAATGGTTGTAATTCATATGTCAATCGTGACCGTTATTTGGCAGTGGATAATCCCATGCGGTCACCTGTCAAGATGGATTTCAAACTCTTCTCAAGTTCAACACAAGAAGACACCTGGACACGGATTAATTATCAGATCATATAAACACAGAGCGAGCCCCCACATGCTACTGTATACTTTAATAAATAATTTCATTTTGTTCTCGTGTTGTGCGGCTATCCTAAACTCGCTCGCTGCACCTTTGACACGGTCTGGACTGGATGTGATGTGCAGAGTTTGACATTTGGGTGTCGCTTGACTTGACCCAGGCGGTAACCCAAGTGTTGGCCGCCTCCTTATCGTGGGCAACAGAGCAGAGAGAGCGGAGACAGGGTGACTCGGTGTCCAGAGCATCTCCACAGACAAACAAACAGGGACTGATACAGAGAAGCCTCCTAAGGAGGACAGACAGGTGAACTCTGACCCGAGACACGAGTGCCGCAGTCAAAACATGTTTGCTTACTTTGAAATGACAAGAATTCACAACATTAAAGGTGCACTATGACTTTTTTTAGGGTCCGTTACCTGATTTTCTCATAAAATTGTTTTTGGGTTGCCTGGTAGGTTCCACAGTATGGTATAAACTCATTTATCTTTCATTTGTCCAGTTTGTCCAGTTTTTATTGTCCCAAACATTTTTTTCTGCTTGTCTTCAGGAGATTGGTTTTTAATCCATCTCCATGAAGAATATGTTTAACATGTTAAAACCCACCGTCCCTGATCAGGGACACTTTCGTAGTTTTTACATACATGCGTCATTCATTAAAAACAAATGTTTTCAATACAGACATGTTATATGTCATTTGAAAGCTTAGAGTCACCACTAAACGCCTAAAATGTTCAATCCACGCTAAAACTCCTCCCAAAAAACTTGTAAACTATCACACTGTAACATAACCAAACTGTTCATCTCTCATTTCTTACCTTTCCTTGGCTCCTCCAGACGCAAACAAAATCCAATCCAGAAGTGTGTGCACTCTTTCTGCCCATCACAGTCCACAAAATAAGAATATCCAGTTGTTTTTTCAAATAATATAATCCATTTGTTGATATCCACCCGTAAACGCATATTCTTCATTTGACAGTAACGCAAAAGCAATAAAAACATAACTTTTGCGCATCACTTTGTGAAGATTACGTCGGCTTCCGCAGTTCGGCTTGGGTATGTTCGTTTTCCTCTCAGTCTTGTCTTCAAAACGAGCCTATCCGTGCACTTTTCCGTCGAGTACTTCCAGAGGGAGAGCCCTTTGAACAAAGCGAACGCATCCATTTTGACACGCGAGGAGCGTCAGCTCCGCGTGCGTAATGGCGTCACAGCCTGCAATGCCATTGGTGATTCAGTAAGTCAATCACAGATTCTTCTAGCCAATCACCAGAGCTTTCAGATGAGGGGCGGGACTTGCAGGTTCATTGAGTACCGGAGCTGGTTTTTCCGTGCGTAAAGAGGCGAAGACACCATTTTACGCATCATTTACGCAGCGGAACGTCTTTACGCACGACCTGCCTTTGATTTGAGGAAATTTATGAAAAAAATCATCTATAATATATATTTATAATCACCAAAATGACCAAATGTGGTTTTTCAGGGCCATTAGAGTAGCAAAGTGCATGTAAAGCAGTTTGGCACATTTGGCACAGAGAAGGACCTCTTGTTCGGATTAGGGTTATTACATACAAAAAGCTGCTCAACATCAGAATGGTTGTATCTAGAAGTCTGAAATTTCACACAGTTGTTGTCAACAAGGTGGACAACTGCTGTGGGGAGTTTCAATAGCACAGCATTAAGTATGTCTTCAGGAAGACATTTTAATTTTCTCTTTTTTTTTTCGAGACCAAAAAAACAACTTTTGGGGTGTGTTTGAACAGGTGTATGGCAGGTTGTGTTTCACTCAGACAAATCTAATGCTCAGCTTCTGAAACTAGAAGGTCTTAGCTTTCAAATGACACATCATACAAGCATATAGACTGTAAGTTAGCCATGCAATAAGCTTTTTCATTTGGGTATGTACTTTTCGAGAAAAACTGCCAAAATGAGGTGGGTCTTATCCTCCACCAGCAAACTACATTTAGACAGTGCTGATCAATGAACATACAATGTAAATATGCCAGTTTGCTTCTTTCCATCTGTAGACTGAAATAACATTTAACATTTTACAAACATTTACTGCAAGTGACATCAGAATAAAATAACACCTGGTATCTCTTGAGCCAGCATTAGTGCCCTTTAATTTGGAACTTAAATAATAATAATAACAATAATAATAATTATAATAATAATAATACATAATATGTATATAGCGCTATTCAGGACACTCAAAGATGCTACACATTGCATTATTCATTCACTCCACACTCGATGGTGGTAAACTACTATTGTAGCCACAGCTGCCCTGGGGCATACTGACATAGACGAGGCTTCCAATCTGCAGCATCAGCCCCAACCACCACCAACCATTCACACACACCACTCTCAAGAAGTGTCTTGCCTAAAGACACAATGACCTTTCTTACTCTAGCGCCCCCCTGTGGCACTTGGCGTTCCAGCTCTAATATTTAAAAACCCTATTCAAAACTGACTTATGCACTTCACATAACGTTATAATGTTTCTAAAAGTATAAACAAGTATTTTATTGCTCCCATATTAATGTGGTGACCACAATCCCATCTGTGGCATGGGAATACTCTGCTTTGTGTGGGTTTTTATAATCTATTCATGGCTCTGTATTACATGCAACATTTAGTGGACTTTTATCCATTCAAAATAGATTTTAATCGCTATGGCAAGAGTCCTTATTAGTTAACTTCAGTGCTTAAACTTTGAGAAAATGAAACATGTTTACTAGCTTTCTGCAAAATGAAAAGGAAAAGTAGTTTGTAAAGCATGAATAATGAACAATATTGGCAATCTTAATCTTAAAAGTCATAAATATCAGCTTTATATCAGCCACAAAGGAGGAAAATTGCACTTAAAATCAGACACACACATCTCACAGCAGTTATACCTTTTATCCACAGAATGGCTTTGTACTCACAGAAGTCCAGGTTCATAGATTTAATAAATGCAGACTTAATGTTTTGTTCAAAAGCTTTTAATAATGATACAGTCTATTGAATTCATGAGCTCTTTGTCTGTGCTCACCTGCAGAGTCCAGGTGTGGCTTGGCAGTTTGTCCTCCTGTTTGTCTTTGAAATGACAGTCACATGATCGGCGTAGCTGTTCTCTTATAATACACACTTTATTCAGTCCAATGTTCAGTTGAATAGAAACAATTTGATCAAATATTTAGACAAGAGAAACTATTTCCCCCCACAGTTGTAGCCCAAATCCCATTTATCACTCTTTTGTTACGATTGCATAGTTTATGGCACACTGATCAACTCTGTTCATTCATGTATTTTCCTTTGCAACAGTCTTATTTTGGAGGGAGTCGGAGCCCTTCCCAGCAGCTTTTGGTGTGAGGTGTCAGCCACAAATTACAGTTAATGGCTTGAATTACATCGATACAAGATACACAGTTTAATCCAACGGTTCAACTAATTTATCTACTCTGGTGGTGTAAAATGTAATCAATTGAAGCGACGTAATTACAGTGAATATTCTTACTGCATTTAAAAGGTCAATTACCACTATAACTTACTTTATTTAATCATCCAAACCATTTAAAATTTTAGTATTGAAGTATATTTTTGTAAAAAATGCATTACAATTTGGTTTAGTTTAGTTACCTTGTGTTTTATCTTGTTATTTGTTTCTCTGTTTTAGACATATATGACACAGAACATGACACACAGAGAGGAAGAAAATACACATCCAGTGAAACTGAGTTGTCCAGCATATAAGTCCCTTTTTGTACAAAGTCATTTGCACCTTCTTATTTAGAACAAAAATGTCTGAATATAGCCATGCTGCTAATTTTTATATTAAAATACTTCAATTCTCACTGTTACCACCAAAGGGCATCAGGGACCCAAAAGGCAAATTCCGACATGTGTTGATAAAAATGATTCAACAATAAAAAGGCAAAATAGAACATATTCCAGACTCTATGCAGTTGACCTAAGCGTCATCAAATGGATTCATCAGATGGATTCATCAGATGGATTCCCAGTGCAAAAAATTTGCTGAATGTCCCTCCCACCCCCATTTCACACTACAGTCTCCTGTGTGATAAAGACTACAGGCCAGAAAATCCTTAGACAATAAATACCTAAAAAGTCATATGTCAATCTCAAGCTTTGTGAGTTTGACAACATAAGCAAAAGCACTTACAACAACAAACACAATTTCACGGTAGTAGAAGAAATGAGTGGACAAAATGTCGAAATTATATTGTGAATGTTGTTTTTAAGGTATGCAAACTTTGACTGAGTATGTGTTCATAGTAAAATCAAATGCTACAAAATGAGCTGATTAGAATAAATATGAAGTTAGAAAAGTTATGTTTAAACTTTCAAATATCATGGTGAAACTTCTGCAGTTTTTTGATTCGTTTTACATTCACATTTGTTTGATAATTAAACCTCATAATAATTTGATCTGACTACCATTAACAGGATACTTCAAAAAATGTTGAGATATTCTTTCCTGTCACTATCACTCCCCCTATAGTGGGAGATTTATGCATTCTTCCCAAACTGCCTAAGCTCTCTCGTGCTTACATTTGACTTGTTTTGCCCTGTTTTGCAGTTGCATGTCCTCTCTGGCCTGAGCAACATGAACACACTCGAATGTGTCTTTCTCTGAAGGCGAAGCTACAGGGTTAACTGTCGCACCTCTCTGTTTTCATCTGTTTACCTGGATCTGAGCGCAAACATTCAAACGCACCAATCAAAATGAATGAAGTCACCGTCGAGCATTCGAAGGACAGACCTGGCCCCGCCCCTAAACCTGTTCATAAAGAGTAATCATCAGGAGGAGCCTAATTCAAACCATAATAGTTGTTTATACAAGGAGCAGCAGTAATTTAGTTGGACTTGAGTAAACGTTTATGAATGAAAATGTCATAGTTTATTATACTTTATACTATAATATTATTCAAGATTGCAGTTCTCTAACCTAAGTACAGAATATACTTCTTCTTAAAAATACTGTCATAAAAAAAAAACAGAAATATGCTGTTAACATTAAATGATGCTACTTGCAGGTTTTCATTTGCCATTGTAGTAACCATTTTAAAGTTATACATTTGTCAATTCTGCAAAACTCTTTGGCCCAAAACAACACACAAACACAAAAGCTGAAGGGAAAGTTTTAAATGAAAAAACTGGGAAAGTGAATAAAATAAATAAACACAGACACATGACCTGAGAACCAAAGACAAAATAAAACATGAAACCTACAAAACAAAGGATAAAATAATGCACCCTTTTACTGTATTTTTAGTTTAATTCTTATAACTCTTATGCACCGACCCTGCACAATCTCTACTAATCCTAGATCAGATATCCAAACCAACACTCACTGTCTTTCCCACCATTAACTTCCACTTCCACTCATTTGAAATAATTAAAAATAACAATAATGTGTTGTACAATTTCCGGGCTACACCTTTAGTTTATTCAAAAGTGTATGATGCAATGGCTTCCCTTTGTCATGGTTTGAAAGTGATAGGCAGCCGTGAAAGCCAATGAGGTGGAAGGCGGCGAACATGTTGATTTACGGCTCGGGTTCAACTATGCACCGCTGAAGCATTCCTGTCTGATTATACAGCTGCCTTCCAACTTACATACTTCTCTGATGCATTCTGCAGTTTTGGATGCTCTCCTCGACCATCCATATTGTTCCCATAGACACATTTATTCAGACTCCTCTCTCATCCTCACGCCCTTTCAGTCTCTTCCCTTTTTGAAGGTTTCCGCGTGGATCCAAGGCAAACATCTGGGTCAGCTTATATCTAGTGGAACAAGACTTGCAGGATATTGTTGGCAGGATGTGTGCGCCGAGCTGGAGCGGTTTACTCAGTGGGATTCCCCAATAGACACGCTCACACAAAGACAATAACTCACACTCCCCCATTCAAAATAAAGGGACGGCAATTGAAACCAAATTTGAGGAGGTGGTTGAGTCACATACTCGCTGACATTTACTTGCAACTAGTGTTGTAACATTCATCTTTTGACTATAGTTTAGTTGGTTGACTGTCACCTTTGATCGATTTGCTAATGGGATTTATTCTCGGAAAAAGATTTGTAGATTTCTGAGGTTGCTCCAAATAAATGGCACGATTTAACATGTACTTACTCTAATCTATGAGACTTTGCCTAAGAAAGTCCCACTGTATGGCATTAAACTCAACTATCTCCATGGAAACAAGCAGATGACACCACCAGGTCAAGTTATAGGTCAGATCTATGGAAGTGTAGATCTGTGTAGAACTGAATAAATACAAGATAATTAAGATTAATGCCAGACTGTGGAACATGTACGGAAACAAGCAGGTGGCAAAACCCCACCCAGAAAAAATACATAATGCACCTTTAAAGGAAAATACTATTTTTTGGAAACAAGAATGGCTACTCACTCTAGGAAATGAACAAACAAGATTTTGGTTAAATACCACGTTTAATGTTTTTCCAGTATGCATTATGGTTATTATTACCAAAATAGATTACAAAAGAAAGGGGATACAATACTTCTTTCTTGAACACTTTTTAAGTACATAATATAATCAGAACTAGCTTGATATAATAACAGATTCACGTGCAAGAATTTCTCGAACATCCTCTACTTCCTGTTTCCACTGCTTCATTCAAAACATACCAGAAAGTGTCACATCATTTGGAGAAAAGGAAAGAGGATCCTATTGGTAGTGTTGGGACAGGACTCCGGATATGCTTTGGTATGAAAAACAAGAAAGAAAAACACACTTGCATCTCTCCATGAAAAGCTAAACTTGGAGACTGCCCTCTTCAGCAATGCAAGTAATTGTGTGTAGTTTACAAATTGCTTAAGACAATTGTGAATCTTTCCCTATAATTTACAATACCTCTTCCTATCCCACATCTCCACATGCAAATGAATCCTTCATGCCTTGCCCTCCCCTGCGGGCTTTTCGTCTGTCTTGTACTCAAGGAAGAAGTCGTTGCAGGCGACCGTGAGCGCCCCCATGAGGATGATGAACTCGGTGAAGTCCACCTCGCCATCGTTGTTGGAGTCTAGATCGTTCATGACCTTCTCCACAGCTTCGTTATCCTTGGAGTTCTGTAGTTTTGTGAATGGAGAAAGAGAAGAGGAGATTACACACATTTAATTAACTAAATCTTTATCTCAACATTTGACTTAAAGTTGAAGTAACCTACTCTGCATGTTGTCTAGTATAGTATAGTATAGTATTGTTCCTGATGTTCTATCTGTCACAGCCAACAACATACAATGACCATAGTACAGAATGTGTAATTTATTCTATGTTCAGAGAGGGAATTGTGTTTGAATGTTGTTTATTTTCATTGTGCCCTTAATGCTCAAGACAAATTTCTCCATTGACAATAAAGACTTATCTTATTGGAACCCACAGCCACTTCGATCAAGCAATCCCTTAATGTCGCATCAATCATTTAATGCTTACAGTTTGCATTTTATTCAGATTTTTATTCTTGATTAGATCATACTAAAGTATAACATGATTGTTCTGTTTCCTTATAGTTGAATATAAAGTAACAATAGCCCTACTTTTAACTCTTTCTGTTGGTGAAGAAAAGGCAGCTTAAGAATGGGGCATACATCGGCAGGCCTGTCTCTACTTGTGCACAGTGCATACCTCCACTCATGTGTCAGAGGATTTTCTCAACTCGTTTGTGAAAAGTATGCGTGTGAACCTCGTCGTTATCTGTTGCCATGCTTACCCCTAAGTAAGTCCCCAGCTCCTCTATTAGCAGCTCCTTCAGCTCGCCTCGGCTCAGCGTGTATTTGTCGCCCTCTTTGCCCGAATACTTGTGGAAGGTTTTGATGAGCATTTGCATGGCACTCTCCAGGTTGGAAGAGGGTTCCTTGGACATGCTGTGTGGGGAAGATTGAGGTTGATAGGTCAGTGTCTGCAACAAAACGCCCGCTCCATCCCTTGGACTTGCATGCGTGCGGTCGCATAGCAATCAAGGGTGAAGCCGCCAATAAGACTTAAGTGATAGCTGGACAGGCAGACGGATTGATGAGAAGGTTGACCCAAGAGTAAAGATCAGATAACACACCTGTAAGAGGCTAGCGTAGAGCCTAATTTAGGTGTATTAGTTGCTACTAGAGCGTGCGGTACCTTACTGTCTTAGATGATAGAGGTTGGGATGGAAAGTTGGAAAAGATCTGTTGGAGAAGTTTTTCTTTTGTACAATCTTACACACATTGTGTCGGGCATCTTGGCAGTCGGTGTGTTGGGCTCGTAGGGAGACTGTGTACAGATAGACTCAGGTCACTGTCAATGAGGAAGATTACGTTAAAGCATCAAAAACATTGTGCAAAAAACATCAAATCAAGTTATGACAAGCTTTCTCATAATGTTTTGCGTGTCCTTCGATGATCCCGTGTAACTCAAGTCACCATTATTCAAACAGAAACCAGAAGTGAAACGTAAAACTGGTTTGCTAATCACATTGAGAAACGCAGTAACACTAAACTTGTGCACGCATAACCCACAAACAGGTGAGCTCCTTCATTTCTACGCTCGCTTAGCCCTGTCCCATTAAACTTTCAGGCTTGTTTCGGTCAGGGGCCCTGCGTTGACCCCCCTATATAGAGTCTGTCAAAAAATATCCACTAATCCTTGACGGACTTTGAGCAATCATGCATTTTTCTTGTGCATGATTTATAAACCATTGATTACTGCAGGGTGTCGTAAGGCGGGACGGAGTGGAGCGGTCAGTCCAGTGGGAGGCTCGGACAAAGGAGGAGGAGGCCAATGGACACCAAAGCCACCTTAAATGGAAAATCTATAGGGGTCATCGGTCTCAGTGGCTAACACAGGACAAAGGGAAACCATGGCGACCAGAGTGCTAGCCGTAACACTATATTGAGTATGCTAATAGTGCGTATATGACTTTGTATTGTTGGAAAGAGGATGACCTATGACCTTACAGTGTATGCTCATATTCTCGGACCACTAACTGCTAAATTCTGTCTTCTTTAACTGTTTACTGTTTAAATGCATTCAAACTATTCACTAAAATCATCCATAATTACAAAATAGTTTGAAAAAGAATAATGAAAAAGAACAAATTACCTTTCAATTGTAAAAAAAAAGTGTGAAAAATGTTTAGTTTTTAAATAATGCGTAAAAAGTCACAATACATTTTAAAACAAACATGAAAATTGAGACTTCAAATTGAAATTCAGGTCAGGTAGTGCAGTACAAATCTCTTTAAAAATATCAAATGCATTTGTCAACAATAAATAAAGTAGATAAAAGCACATAAGTATGTGTAGTGTGTCTTACCTGAGCGTTGATGGAGGGCCTCCTTAGTGTGAATGAAAAGATGCAGGGGACAGAGCCAAAGCAGAGATGGATGCAGAGCCAGAGTCCAGTGGCTTAAATATCACCTGTTCCTCCTCCCTTTCCTCCCCCCAAAACACCTTCACCCACTAACGGGCCAGCATCACTCACTTCACACACACCCCTTCGATTCAGAGGCACTTATACGTAACACCTGTTACGTATTTTGGTGCATGTTAAGACATCAACAAGCAGCACACGTGGAAGGATCACTGATGGACACTCAAGTACAAGTTTTGTTTCTTTGAAATAAACATTTATTACTGCAGGATTTTGAGTGTACATTTCAATTATGATAGGCTACCAAAACTTTCTGAATGTATTACTTCTTTGCAGCATTTCTTGCTGCTGGTTTTCTGCCTGTAAGTCTCTGTGGTCAGTAACAATGGCACAGTGCCTGCAAGGTGTGTACAATCTTGTTCAACATTACACTCAGTTACACGCAAGTACATGTACTCAAGTAGATTCACATGGGTAACTTTTCAATGAAATAGCCCTTTTCAATTAAACTACTTCTCTATGTAGTTATTTCTTCTTTGTTACTCTTTCCACTGTGAGTAAGTGTTAGGTACAAAGATTTATAGTGACAATTTTAAATGATTTGAATATTTCATTCCTCAGCTTTTTATTTGATGCTTTAAAAATTACCATATTGTGTGCATCATATAAACATTTGTGCTTCCAATTATTTCCCTTTAAATTATAAATCATATGTCACTTTTCCAATTACTCTCATTTGTGTAGTAGTTTCAACAATAACTTTTCCCCTTTTATTCAACTTAAAGGCCTTGATCTGCCCTTAATAAAAGGGCAGATCAAGGCCTTTAAGTGGGCCCCTCAGGGCCTGGGGGCCCGGTGCACCTGCCCTGTCTGATGTTATGCCTCTGGCTATTACCACATCAAAATCATCACACTTGTATATATTGTCACAGTTTTATTCAATATTAGCTAGTACATGTTACATAGATTAAGCAAAATTATACAGCATTACAAGTTTGAAATACAATTAATGTTTACAAGACATTGCAATGAACTTTAAATTTGGCAGGAAATAAAAATACAATAGGGACCCCAGAACATCCGCACATGCGCTGGAAATTTAATCTCTGGAACATAAGACGTATTGTGTGGTAATAAAAGTGTGGCCATAAACACTCCCTGCTGCAAATGTTTCTAATCAACATTAAGGATGGGTGGAGTTTTCACTACGGGACAGCTTACATTATTACAGCCAGACATTTCAAAAGCCTCCATGAAAAGACGCCCCTTAAGTCACTAGATTTATGCAACGTATTATCACTATCATTTAAGAGGTTAAAAGCTAATAGCTGCATTAAAAGAATTTGCACATAATATCTAATTTGGACAGGAATGTATTGGCATTGGTCCAGTTTTATGTGGATGCAGTGCAAGTTCTACTTGATTTGACACACTTATTCCATTGATTTTGAAAGAGCGAGAAGAAAGACGATTGCAAAATGAAACCACTGGCCCATTGGGATCTCAAAAGTATGCAGCTTGCTGGTGTGGTCTGTATGTACAAGATGCGAGTTTTAGCCCTTGTAAATGTTTTAAAGGTTTGATATGTTTCCAATATTCACAAGAAGTACCATAACATTTAACATACAAAACAATATATGTTTATACAAATTATTAGGGATGGGACAAGATCTCCTGAGGAGCTGTAGTTCCAAAAAGCAATGCTACAATGACAGTAAACATTTTAAACAAAATAAATTGTTAACTGAACCGCACAAGTTATTTCTTGTGAACAACCAATCTCCAATCTCGTCCCATCCCTGAAAAATATTGTTTAAAAGCCCACATGTCTAATAAAATGGTTGTTAGTCTGTAAAAAGCATGCAGGAAATAGTAAGGAAAAGGCTGAGTAGTGTATAAGGCCGTTGTATTTACAATGGGAGTGTCCCATAGACGCAGGGATACAGGGATACAGCTCATGACTGTATTTGTCTTGCTGTTTAGCGGTTTGAAGCGCCAGATGCTGCAGTGACAGAGCTAAGAGCACACACAGGCCACGTAAACCTACTATGGCATAGTATAGCAAAGGGAGCCGCTTTCACAAGGATGGATTATTAATGAGAGAACGATTTGAAAAAGATACAATTGTAATTGCATGTAATGGGGTAAAGCATTTTCAAGTGATATCCATAGTGGTCCAATGAGAAGATAAATACAATATGGTAGGAGAACCTGCATACATGAAGCAATGGCCATAGTAATACAATAGTAATAAACAAAATAGATTTTGAGCATGCAATGTTTTACACTGGCGTAAAAAAAGCACATAGGTTCATGTTGATGGCTCAGTATTTTATTCAACACATCATAAATCTACTACCAGCTTGTCTGATCGGCGCATCCCTGAAGCCCAGGATTACTTTCATGTAATTGTTTGTTTCCTTGGGCGTGTTACCACCAGATGCTTAATCCACACTATCCCAATGCTCGGGACATAAGGATCCAGTTGCAGGTCAAACAGGGTTTTTAACTGTACTAGGGCGTGGCCAGCAAAGACAATAAACACAGGCCTGGACAAGTGAAAACAACAGCCTCAGAAAACAATGGGACATTTCTATATGGACTCTCCTCATTACTGCTGCTGGGCCCAAAGCTCATAGACCTGAGGACTGAACCAGGCACATATTCTCTGATCTAGCACCAGTGACACCTGTCGTGTCTGACACTCTGTAGTCTTTAGTTAGTGTAGCTATGGCCAGATCTAATCCTCAGGATTAGGTTGCATGAGCGAACACCTTCCTGACCTGCAGCTCGCTCCCAATGGACGACACAAACCTCCTTTGAACCAGAAGGCCCTTCGGTGTGCTTTCCATCTCGGACACTTAATTATTTAACTACTGGCCAACTCTGCTGTCCACCTTGTAACTCCAAGTGAAAATAATCTTTTTGGGGGATCCCAGAGCTAGGGACAATAGGGTTTGCGGTAACAAGAAACTCTAAGAGTAAAGGGTCTGATAGGGACACTAAAATGAGCAAAACGTCTTGTTTATTGTCATGATAAACTGCTCAGGTATAACAGAAAGTTGAAAGTTGTTGACACTTGCTACAGCCCTGAGGCTGCTTCAATAGAGAGAAGGGAAGCATTGGCTCTAGTGGTTTGTCAAGTGGCACACTTTTCACAGGGATTGACACATAGGATCATATATCATATGAGGTAAATGTGTTAGATAAGGGGATGCACATGCTGTACATATGGACATAATAAGTAGTAGTACAAAGTCATATTCAACTGCAATCTACATGGGGTATCAAATATAAAGGCATATACTTTTTATATTTTTTAATTTGATTTTAGTGTTTTACCAGAGTTAATTATTTCAGGCTTTGTGTAGTGTTTTACAAAATCAGGAGTTTGTTGCCACCTGAGAGTGGCAAGCCTCTGTGTAGTGTGAAGTTTGGGTCAGTACTGTCCTTTATGAAGTCGTCTCCTCTTTCTTCTCCTCAACCGCTGGGGCCTCTTCTACTTTTACTATCTCCTTCACCTCCTCCTTCACCTCCTCCATCACCTCCGTCACCTTCTTCACCTCGGTGACCTCCGAGACCTCTCCGTTGACCACTTCTGTCACCACTGTCGTTGTTGTCGTTGTGACCACCATCTCATTGGTTTCTTTTGGGACCTCTGCTTCGACCTTCACTTCTCCCATTGCTTTGGCCTTTGGAGCCTCTACATTGAGGTCTACAGCGGCAACTGCTGCTGCTGCTGCTGTGGCTGCCACATCCGTCACCCCTGCTTTAGGCTCAGCCTTGACCTCTGCCTTGACCTCTGAGTTGGCCTCTGCTTTGGCCTCTGCGTTGGCCTCGGTCTTCTCCTCCTTCTCTGGGCTGCTCTGAGCCACTTGCCCTGTGGCGTTTTGGTTAGACTCCAGTGCGCGCTGTTCACTCAGGGACACAGCCAAATATCCGATCAACTTCATGTACTCCGGGAAGCCCAATTTACCATCCTGGTTCTCATCCAGACCAGCGGCCATGTTGTTGACCGCCTCCTTACTGTCCGTGTCCTATAGAGCACAATGACAGGAGACACGATGATGAGCAGTGAGTAATTTGATCTGGACTCTCACCAAGAGCAAATGACCCTCTTATCAGCACCTCCATTTACATTAAAATACGCATGTATATCACATTACTTCTCCTATTCACATGTCGTACATATAACCTCAGCATTTGTCAGAGCAGACAGGTTCAAACAGCTCGCTCTGTCTGCAAAACTACTTGGCACTTTTTATAGAGTGATTACATAAGAATCAACAGCGTGGGAGACAGTTTCATAAGAAATGTTTCTAACCGAGAGGATGTTGCTGAGCTGGCTTTTGACGAGGTTCTGGAAGTCCTTCTTTCCCAGGTTTTCTTTTCCTTTGCTGGACTTCAGGTAGACCTTCACCAGGGTTTGAATAGCAGCCTCCATGACTCCTCTGCAGATGAAAGGTCAAAGGTCAAGATAAAGAAACAAAAATACAAAACATTCTTTCAACAAACATCACTATTTTAGATAATAGAAAAATCATAATTATTTTATGTTGAAGCAGCACCAGTGTGTTTTTAAACTGTGATAGACATCCAGTGGAAAATGCACTTGCTAATCTCCTGTGAGGAGCTGAAGGAGAGACAGTGACGTGAAGAGGCTGAGAGCGAGTCTGATTGAGATACAAGCTCATGACAAAGGCAGCTCTGATCTTTGATAGGTCACCCAATCTACTCGAGCTGCCAGCAGGACCAGTGTAGGGTTTCCTAAGGGATTACCTATGACATATCTGCAGCTGCCTCTCCTCTGCCACCCGTCCCTGGGCCCATCTAAAATATATGTGTCGATAGACTGGCATGAACTACTTCCCATAGTGTGTCAACATGCTGTATTTTTGTCTTCTCAACCATTAACCCTAATCACATTGTTGCTGCATGTAATTACAGCTTTACATTTGCCACCTGTTCAAGGCTTGTATTACACAATAGGGAATATCTACAAAAGTAAAATCCCCTGGGTGACTGAAATCATTATCAAATTTATAATGAAAAATACCTTTAAAATGACCCAAGCATATCATTAACAAATAGAAGTGACAGAATCTAGATCTCGATTAAAATGCTTTGAAATGTTTTAAGTCTTGGCTTTACTTATGAATGCTGGGACGTTGTATTTTGTATGTATAACAGTAAACAAGCAGTTTTGCATTTTAATTTCATGATTGCTTTTGATTAAACTCTTTTCGTTTTACCAAAACTACATACACTGACTCAGATTAAAATGAAAACCCTATTCTCTTATAGGCTGATAATGATTTGGGAAAAATATTACTAATTGCAATTATGATTGCAATTTAGGGTTTGATAGTAGATTCTGTGCTAAGTTCACATTTTAAACACTTATGGTGCATTGGTGCAAGAGAAGACTGAAATATGAACTCTTAAACTAATACGAGATGTTTGTTCTTGGTTTGCATTTTTCTATACTCAATAAAACAGAAACATTTAGTGTTTGCAAAGAAAAATATGTGGCTTAGATAGCAGTCTTTGCCATTTGATAATTACGACCATTCAAACTGCAACTGCGATTTGATCGCGATACTTCTTAGATCTAGTCTTTAAACTAAAGCCCATAATTTGACGTCATGTCTGCAATGTTCTGTCCAAAGAATAGTGATCAGAAGGAATACTATGAATGCCAGCTATTCCAACCAGTTGCCCACCCACTCCCGTTGAGACACAGAGATGATTGAACGACTGCGATGCAGATTAAGATCAACGCATAGCTAAGACGCTACAAGTGTAAAACGTGCTGTAGGTGACACATCCTGGCAGGAATTCCATTCATTGCTGTCTGCGAAGATCACTTAGACAGGAATTTACAGGCCAACAACTCCGAGATGGTAGTTTGCCCCAGAGCGGAGGGCCGAGAAGAGGGGACTATGAGTTTTAAAGGACTGTACTCATCTGTCATCTTAGTTATTCACATACTACTGCACAAATAACACAGGCTATGACAGTTTCAACCCGGTGACAACAGGCAACTTGTCCCGACAGGATGTAGTGCTTTTAAACGCACCAGTAACCAGCTCGAGTGGTCCTCCTGGCCTCTTTGAGTATGTGCGTGTGTCTACTGTTCTGTCTACATGGCAAATTATATTCTAATTTACTAAAAGTGCATGTCACACTCAAGTACCCACCGAGGAGCAAACACAATTTCTCTGTGAGCATATGTGACCAATTAGGACACGTTCCTGTTAGCGTCATTAGGAGATAGAGAGAGCTGTGACAGACGACACAGCCATTAAAATCTACTCTTTCACGTTGACCTACTGATCCCATACTGGAGACTTGGCTTGCTCCATAAAGCAACTATTAAGTTTGCCTCAAGTATGTAATGCACACATAATGGAGATAGATCAAATAAGTTACAAGTCATCATTAATTATAACTCTATCGAGACTGATTCACATCCAAGGACTTGGCCACAAGTTTGAATTTGCACATAACCTATAAAATGTAAAGTAGGCATAGTAAAGTAAATATAAATATACTACTCTTACAAACTTAACCTACTATCATCAAGTGACCACTTTGTCATGCAATAATATGAGGAACTGTAGAATAGTTAAGGAGCATACATCAATGTATAGTAAAGTAAAATTAATTCAAAGCAAACAGACATGCACAAAAAAGAAAATTAAAATCATAATGGAGCTTTTAAAATGATATATGCTTTGTTGTATTGTTAAACTATATTAGATGGACTATGTCAAACAATAATAAGTCAAATTTTAAAACATACTACATACTACAAATACAACTAACTAATAACGAATCACACTATACTATTATTCCTTTTCATTCATTAGGCATTTGAGATTTGAGAACCTTCACACTTGACTTGAATAGTGAAGCATGATGACAAAATGTGAAACACATACGTTTTGTAGTTGACTAATGACATGAACTGTGCTTTGGTGTGGTACTTTTTAGGCTCTCAGACAAAACCCACTGGAGAAATGATTAAACTGCATATTTATAAGTGAAATGGCAGATTAAACTGTCCAGTCACTCCCAAAACTCCAGTTAACTCACTCTATGCTTTCTCATTTCTGCTGTGGTCCATACAAATCCTCACAATCCAATAAAATGATTGATCCACAAATGAAAAACTACTAAGACACTATCGACCAATTAACCAACTAAGCGACTACAACCCTATAAATAACATTGTATTGTTTAAAAAGATGCATTAGACTGGTTTAACTGTGTAGTAGTAGGAACTAGGGGACTTCTGCCTGCAGTGACACACCCTCCTCAGCCACACTCAGTCTCCACTTCACACTTGCTGCTGTCCAAAAACATATTGTTCTATTCTTAGACGCTCTCTTGTCTATTCTCACATATATTATTTACATTCAGACTGGTCTTGAAGTCTCTCTTGGATTTCCAACACTTGCTTTAGTTTCAACAAATGACCCCAGGACAACACCCACGTCACGGCCGCATCTCGTCCCACGGGGAGAACGAACTAATCCGCGTTATTTGTCTTAAAAGCCCCCCTAAAAACCTGCACTAATAATTAAATTTACAGGCCTAGGCTACTACCACAGGTCTCCCGTTTCTCGTCGCAGAGCCCAAAGGAGATTGAGTGTAGCGTTTCCAAATAGGCGAATGCGATACGGTATGTGCGCAGAGTAATGACAATACTACCGCTCGTGTGCCATCAAATATTAACAGAGGAACAAGTCAGGTTGTGGCTGTAAATTGCGGTGAGCAGACGGGACACTGGCTGCCTTTCATGCCAGTGCCTTGGCTTCGGTTTTGGCCATAACAGACGGGTATAGGGTTTGAGCGCGGCTGTCAACACGCCTTCAGTTTCGCCAATACGCAACACCAGACTCAGCCAAACATCTAAACTCCTCTCTGAGAGTGAAGGCATCCCACAGCAGCATATGTTACCAAACGCACCCAAGTAGCATATAAGTGGCGGCAAAGTATGCGCAAAATGCTGATTTAACGCGTAAGCCGCATCACAACACGCACACTTTGGCCTGTTTGATGCTGTCTGGTGCTCTGCTTGCACTGCACTTCAATTTTTGATAGCCTATTTTCAGCTGATAGGCAACTTGACAACTGATCTACATCAAAATATCAGATATCCTTCCAACAGAGGGGTAACAGAGACGCGGTGAAATGTCATCTAGCGCTGATGAACTCAGCAAACCCGCACAATTAAAAGAAAAGAGTGTTTTAGACGCACATCGTTTTCTGCGTAAAAGTAGAGCGGGCTGCAGTCAATGAATCCGTCAGGGGATGGCTCTTGACTGTAACGAAACGTGGCAAAACCAGAATCAAATGCAGTGCTTATACTGCGGAAAAACTTCCTAAAGTCCCCGAAAAAGAAACTTTGAACTCACCGTTTAGCGTCTGCGGGACAGGAGAAGTGTACTAACGTGCGTAAAACTCAGATAGTGCCCCGTTCCCCGCCTTTCTACGCCGCTTTGAGCCGCACAGAACTTGCCAAACTAGTAGGACTGCAGAATCTCTTCCGCGATTCCGTGATTTTTTTTCTTTCCTTAAAACTTTTCCCCCTGACAAGTCAAAAGGGCGTGTACCTGGAAGAGGGAGGAAGATATGGGAATGTGAACGACAACGCTGGTATAGTAGTGAGAGGAAGGAAGAAAGCTGCAAAAGTGTTGAAAGTTTGGTTTTTAAATGCTCTTGTGCGTTTTGTCCAGATGTTTCGCGTCAGGTTTGGTTTACAAAGTTTTATTACTAAAGCTTGTGGCTCGGAGCTGCTGCTTTGGGCTGCAGGGACGAGGGGACAGGCGGGATTACTTCATCTTCAGTTTAAACTAAAGTTATGCAGGTTTAACTCAAATCAAAGTCAGAACGAGACTGAAAATATGTCCCACATCTGTATGGCACATGTCCCAGATGTGTTCAAGAAATCTAAAAGGCTGCGTTGCATCACCGAAAGTTACACACACAAACTGTCAAATAGAAAAAGGCAGCGCGTTCCTTATGGCAGCTGAACAGAATGAATATTTGGCAAACTTTTAAGGGAAAGTTTCATTGTAGATAAAGATAATATGAAACAAACATTCTAGTGGAAGTCGTGGGTTAAAGATTGAGGTGGGAGAACATCATTAAAAGTCACAAATCATTTAGTGCATAGTTTGTGAATGTTTTTGTTGCCTTAATCTTAAAACACTTATCTGTTTATTTCTCTCAAGGTGACAATAGTGGCTACTTTTGGTGTGAGGAGGTGGACTTGGTGCACACTTGGAGAGCTATCATCATGTTATAATCACAGCAGACAAAATTGGCACTTAAGAGTAACGTTACTTCGAAATATTATTACTCAAGTTAAAGTAGCAGTACAATAAATGATTCAAGTAAGAGTATAAAGTATGGAAATATATATTATATATTATAGATTATATAATATAAAGTAGGAAACTACTTAGTGTAATTGTATAGGCTTTATGATATGAAGCTGATTTAATTAAAAAGACAAAACGTTAATGCTGCACAAAATGTGGTATTTTCACAGGATACGTACAAAAATGAGGACAACATAAATGCAATCAAAAGTGCAAAACGCTCTAATCTTTTACTACTGTCAACGTGAAGCTTTTGGCACTTGTAGACTCACTCACTGTGGAAAAAGTAAACAAAAACTTTAGGTGTAGCACTACTGTTGCTTCCCTCCTGTGCGTTTCCATTCATTTGAAGCAATTTTGCAAAGTCACCAGTTCTGTCACACACATAAATCTTACCCTTGTGTGAAATCTATTACTCATTCTTCACATATAAAAGCAGAACAATCGCTGAAGTCAAATATTGCTGTGTGTATCTCTATCAGATCTTTATTACACACTCATACACCATTACTCCACTATTGTGCCAAGCCAAACCTGACTCACCGCGCTTGGCCCTGCCCACATTGGCACCACTGCCTGTGTCACCGAGATACAAAGGTCAAATTTACTTTTCTGTTGAAACATTTGCATCTTAAAGCGATACACTCACACTACACCTTTACTTTCAGACAAAACCCAACTAAAGGGCCGGGCTGCATAACTCTGTCTAGACACAAGAATTAGTGAATGTAATACCCCTTGCAAAGTAAACGAATGACAAAATGATTACATGTATTTTGTAGGTCTTCATATAATTGCCGTGTAATAGCATCACCACGACTTCACGCTTGGTTGGACATCTTTGTACAGGCATTATGAAGCTCTATGGAACTAGATATGCTTTAGACAGTGCAGAGGATGGGATAATCTTACAAGCCCCTAAATCAAGGATGTAATATGCCCCTGGTGTTGTGTGGGCGTCTCATATAAAGCGGTGAATGAATGACAGGCAATGTGTGTGAGAGACAATAATGGCTTTATTCCAAATTTCCATAAAATCATCAATGAATAACTTAATAATACAGGAAGTGAGCTAGCTGAGGCCTCCTTGCTTGCTGGCCAGCTTTCCAAGAAGTTGCCAAAATTCAGAAAAAGTCAGTTCTCCGTCGTTGTTCTCGTCCAGGGAGCTCATGAGCTGGTCGATTGCCCCGGGATCTGAGCTGAGCTGTGGGTGTGAACAGAAAGGAGAGACAATGATGAGTTAAAAAATAGCTGGGGGTGCAAAATACTGTTTAGACTGCCCTGCCATCTGTTGGTCAAGAGCCGCAATGGTGAAAAAGGGAGATGAGAAGTTAATAGTGGGCAGGACATTTTATAAAGACAAAAAGTATATAGAGGTTGTGCAGAGGACATGACAGCGTTCTGAATTTTAGCAGTGACTGTCAATGGTTCTCTTTAGGAGCTCAAAACACGACTAAAATGTGAAAGAGCTGCTACAGTCTGATAACAGTTATAAAGGTCTACAACGCTGGATAATTAGTTTGTACCTGACACCTAAAAGAAGAACATCAAATAAACAGTTGTAGAAATCCAGATAAACAACAGGAACACCACAGCTACGTTCTTTTTTACCACTGATACAGATTTTTGTGATCAAAGTAATAGTTGTGAGACGAGTTGAAATGCCATTAGCAAACTAGCTAACAAAGCTCTGCACAGTCAGAGCAACAACGGAGAAACTACTTTCATTTTCCCGTATATAGGTAATTTGAGCAAAACAACAGCTCCATGCACAAAAACTGGCCAGAAAAAGTAAAGAAACACGTCAGTTGTGCTACCCATAGTTCTGCCATCAGTCAGAATGTTGAAGAGCATTTTTCTTTCTTTTTTTGTCCCGTATGCTTCATTAAACAGGATAGTATTTGCGTCAAATGGGATAAGAGATGTGAGGACATGCAGCAAAGTGTTTTGAACTCACTATGCTGGGGCTGGCTGCACAGAAAATGGCATAATGTCCATGCTGTCAGTTTGTATACTCTGCCGCTATAATCATAAGATAAAAACACTATGAAACATGTGTACAAAAGAAGCCTACCATGTTTGTCAAATGAACAAAAAGAATAACAAACAGAAGAACAAATCTACTACATGTGCCCGTCCTGTGTTGATTTTGTTGTACCTCTAAGCTGTTTACTGTGGGATTCTCTCAGCCACTTCAAAAAGAGCCTGCGTCGACATTTAGCTAACAAATATAACTTGTACTTTGTTGATTGTGTTGTGCCGCCATATTGACATTTACATAACGTTTGATGTCTGCAAAAACCTAAAACCAGTTATGGAAGAAGTACTCCATTTTGATCCTTAAAGAGTGTCTGGCGCTCCAGTTTTTAGGACTTTCTAGTTTTGACTTTATTTGGTGGAATAAAACCTGTTGTAAATATTTATGATAACTTTACACCAACAAAGCATCAGTTTGTGAAGAAAAGTTAAAAAATATGTTGAAATTTACGGGAAGTAGAGCAGAGTTCCAAAACACAATGACGTCACAGTAGGGAGACACACCAGGGACAATTTACAACCAAGAAAAACATTTTTCTGATCCTTTAAACATTAATTCAAGAAAATTTAGGAGTTCCCATATATTTTTATTTGTCAAATAATACTTTCTGTGACATTAGATTAGTTTTGTGTGTTTTGCAGTGTATAACATGGTTGCTAAGTGACAGTAACAGAATTTCCATTTTTTGTGATGTCATGATTTACAACCAGGAAGAAAAATTTGAAACCTAAAAAATTACCAAACTGGGATCATTTTTTTTTTTTTTTTTTAGCAGAATCTTAATAATAATAATAATTATCTTAACTGTGTTTTAGTAAAATTAGTATTTAAATCTGTCATAGGCACTTTAAGTAAAAGAACAGATACATTCTCATGTTAAAGAAAAGTAACACTGAAGTGAAGTACCTTTTATGGCAAAAACGGAGAAACATTTCACAAATGTTGAAAACATCAAATGTTCAAATGTTCATAGGATGTTCTTAATAATAATAAAAAAATTTTGGTCAAAGAACTGAATCAATACATTTATTTATCATTTTTATATTTTTGTCAAAATCCAGTTTTTAACTCAAAGCAGGATTTCATCATCAAACCTGACTTTAATCCCTCTGTATGTAAGTATGTATGTAAGTATTACCATAAAATGCAGGGACAATTTACACACGACTGACACACTTTTAACACACTGTTTAAAATATCTTTCAACAAAATAAAGGTGTTATCAGGTATTATCATTATTCATATATTCATGTTATCAGATCATAAGTATTGTTTAATTCTTGGATGGATGGATTTTGGCCCATTTTACAGTATGGTTTCTAGGTAACAATTATGTCACATCTGCTGCTCGTGTCCACCTGTACTAATGATGTACTTCACCAAAATTGTCAAACAGGGCAAATATTTGAAATATAATCCTTTTTGCTATGTTTGTGTGAAATGTGAAGTCTAAATTATCTTATAGACATTTTACTTGAGTACAGTACTTTTGTACTTTGTACTTTGTTACTTTCAACCAGTGCCTAAAACTAAAGGCTAATGCATATATGGTCATAAAAAAGTTGATTATAGACATAAATATGTATTTTTAAAAAGTATGTAAAACTTAGCAGTACCTTGACAAAGTTTGGCAGATGAGTGGTGACCAGGTTTTGAAACTCCTCTTTGCTCAGAGTACTCGCCGAGCCATCCTTCCCAGCACAATCCTTGAACTTAGACACCAGCGTGGAGATAGCAGCTTCCATGGTGGACCGTGACGCAAATATGCTGATCTGAAAGTATAACAGACATTAGATTACGACAATGGATTCACAAATAATGCACCATTACTGTTGAGACCTCACCTGTAAATGTGATGCTTATCCCTGCAGCTTCATCATCATGTGTTTTATACCCTTATTATGTAGCATCAGCGGAAAATACTTCAGTTGAACCTTATCGGATTTCGAATAAAGATAAATATCTCAGACCTAAACACAATACAAACCAGTATGATGTAATGACCAACCCGTCCTTCAAATGTTCAGCAGCAAAACAGGAGAAACACAAGCTGGTTCATCTAACATGTTTGACTTATACAGATATAAAACATATCAGGACACCAACTGTTTTCTGCCTGTTTAATTGAAAGGATGTAATTTGTGCTTCTGAGACTGCACCAACCTCCCCCTTCAAGAAAAACCTCAAGACCCAACTATTTAGAATGGCTCATGAGCTTTAATAAATTTTTCTCAATGTGATTCACTGCTTTTATCTAAATCACATAATTTGTTCGCTTAATCTTCTTTAAATCGACTATTTTATTATTGTTGTGTCCTGAGAAACGCTATGTAAATAAAATGTGTTAAAATTGTGCTATGGACCGTGAATTAATTTTTAAAAATTGATTGTTAAATCAAGGGTGCACGGTGGCAGAGCGGCTAGAGCTTCTGCCTCTCAATAAGGAGATCGTGGGTTCGAATCCCAGACTACCCCAACATTGTGGTTTCGAATTCCGAACCACCCTAACATCACACGATCTCTCTGGGTGGAGTCTGCATGTCCTCCCCGTGTTACCGTGGGTTCTCTCCGGGTTCTCCGGCTTCCTCCCACCGTCCAAAGACATGACTGTGTAGGTTAATTGAGAACTCTAAATTGTCCCTAGTGTATGAATGTGAGAGTGACCCCTAACGGGAATAAGCGGTAGAAAATGAATGAATGAATGATTGTTAAATTTTGGGACAGGAACGCGACTATACACCTAACATCAAAATAAACGCGCTTTAATACAAGACAATCATATAATGTTGTCTCCAAGCCACTCAATCAGTAATCAAATGAGTACTTTATCAATATTTATCTCCATTTTTCTGATCACTATTTCAAATGTATTCAAGGAACCAATTAAGAACAGTTTTTTTTTTTTATGACCTTGAATGCTGTGAGCATAAAGGCCCAGTCTGTTTACAAGTCCTCACAATCCACAGATATCATCTCAGCCAGTCCACTCTAATCAAGTGGGTGAATCATGCACATGTAAGCTCTAATTAGTTTATACAAAACATGAGTCATGACAGAGCGGAGCAGGCACAGCTCAGACTGCAGTGAACTCAGGTGACACTGTGGCAGAATGTAGAGGCGGCCTCTCGTTGCTTACATTCTTGGTCATCTGTGCATTCATCGCATCAGGGTTTGAGAGTCTGCTTCACGCAGGAGAGAAACGTATCTGTGCATGTGGAGGTGTGCACTCTTACCAGGAGAGCTTTAATCTGAGGTAAATACTTCAGCTCTGCATCATAAATGTGTGATAAAAACATGCCTGTCGTTCCAATGCACCCACTTCCTTCTACAGTGGAACAGTGCTGCATATTTAGAGGTATCACTGAAGCAAACTTTATGTACAGTTTGCCTACTTTCCACTACACATTATAGCCTACATGATAATTTATTATAATAGAATTTCCACAAATGTATGCACAGTACAGAGCACATTTATTGTTGAAAAAGTTTAATGAACATAACACTGACTAAAAGGGGACACTACAGGTGAAAGAAAAGACTACAATGAACTTGTTCAGGGGTCAAATACATGCACTTTTTACACGGTGCATAAATAAAAGCTGAAAGCTTTAGCCCTGGTGTTGTCCAACAAAATTTAAAAAATTTAAATATGTTCATTTTGGCATTCTCTCCCAATCCCTTTGGTCTAAATTAACTTAAAGTTTTTCTCAGAACACACAGCAAAGAAGACATTTTCAACACAAATTTTGACATCTAAAGTGTAAACCGTGACATTCACTCTGCCAAACAGCAGTACCATTTCATGTGAAAAGCACATTACTGATATTTGAAACTCAAGATTTCTCATATATACTGTATTATAGAGCCATAATTTAAAGGCACATAAGCATGAGCTGGCAAACTATGTCCAGAAAACCATTTTCACATTCAATGTGTATGGAGTCTACAAACGTGGTTCTTTAAGAAAAAGACAAAATTCAACATGAGAATAAATTAACACAAACGTTTAACTTCATTGAACAATTTCAAGGTTCAACCACAGACGTATTATTTCTCTCTATCTAGACTAGACCATGGCAACATAAAGAAAACATAAACCAAACTTATATGGAGTTCCTTCATCAGGTTGTCAAAGCTACAACTAATACTAGAAAATCAACAATGTGCACAACATACAGAATCAATAAAATACTGTTTGTAGCCTATCTCATGAAGATGAATTTAAAATCTATAGAAAGAATCTGTCCCATAGACTCTAGTATTTGACTTGAAGCTCCTGGGATACCCAGTAAATGTACATTATGTGCTGCAGATTCCCATGGCTACATTATGAAACAAGCATCAGGAATATAAGTAAACAAGTGTAAGCAAAAAACATAATCAAAGTGATCAAATCTAAGGGAGCTCAGACCGTTGTCACATCCTGTAGTGTTTCATAGCATCTCAAACCGGTTACTGCTTCAGCACATCGACAGGTACAGACGCCGAGATGGGAAAATCAAACGCTCGGGGCTTTTTAACCGTGGCAGCTCGTTCCAAACTCAGAAAGAGCGCGCACTGTAAACTTGTCAAACCTGAAATGGTCTCCACACCAGGACCTGTGGGATCAGCCTGCTGCAGCCACTGCTCGCTGCTGGGATAACACTTAAACCTGCCTCAGGACTAGTATTTGTTCAAACCTGCTGCAGACCGCAATGCAACTCAGAAAGAAACAGTGGTAGACACACAGTCAAGAAAAATATGGTTTTCTTGCAATTAACGGCATAAAATAAAACAAAAGGAAACTATTGTCTCAATTTCTTTCTCATTAAAAAACAAACCCGGGTGTATTTAATTATTCTATAAACTGTGACATGCATTTGTTATTGAGAAAACACCATCGCCTAAAGCTGAGGAAAATCTACACAACACATATGAGTGACCTGATGGAGGTAGGCAATAACAGCTAAATCCAAAACGACAAGCACAAGTCTAGCTTATTTTTTAATAACAGACTCTGAAGGATATATTTATCTCTTTTTTCAAATAATTACAACTCTGAAAAGCAGAGGGTAGGCAATAGTGTCCTTAGATTAGCCCCCAGTTGATTTGAATACATTAGTGTTTAGGCTGTGGCTGCAAACTTCCAGAGCGCTTCTCTTTCAAACTCCTCCATCTGTTCCTCCAGCGAATTGTTGTCTTTATGCCCCTCTAAAATATCGACAGCATCCTCCAAAATGTCCGCCACTTCCTCTGCAAAGTCACTGAAGCGCATCCGATCATGAATAAAGACCCCGTTCTCGAAAAACTGCGCTGTCAGCTTACGGATTTTATCTTTGCCACTGGAAGATGAGTCGTCGTGCAGTTTGCTCAAGTAGCCCTCCAGTAGCTCCTCAAATTCAGACAACTCGACCGGATAGAGCCCCTCTTTGGCAGCGCAGTCCTCCACATTTCTACACCCGAGCTGTGGGCGGATGTTTCGGTTCAGTTTCTGTTCTTGGTCCTTCCAAAAATCCTGCTGGTGTGGCTTTTGTTTATGGCTGTGATGAGAGCTTTCTTGGTTTTTCTTATTGGATTTGTTATGCCATGGTTTCTCCTTCCGCCGATCCTCTCTGTCCATCCTCCGCTCCCCCTTTTTCCTCTCCCACTCGTCCTGGTTCTTCCTCCAAGCCTCTTTGTGGGAGTTGTATTTTGATTTCACCTCTTTTTCATTTTCATCATTTTTGTATTTCTCCTTCTTGCCCTTTTCTACTTTCCACTCTTTCTTTTCCTCCTTCTTCCACTGTTTTTTATCTTTATCTCCTTTCCACCTGGACTCCTCGGGCTTCTTCTTGCCCCACTTCTCCACCTTATCCGAGAGCTGCTTTTGAATTTCAGCCAAATTATCCCTGACGTGTTTGCGGTCGCCGCCATCTTTATCTTTCATTGTCTCCAGTCGCTTCCTGCTTTCCTCCAGAAGTTTCTTTTGTCTTTTGAGTTCCTCTTTGACGTGAGCTTCGTTTGGAGGGTTCTTCCTCACAGGAGCGGATGGCTTTAAGTTTGTCGGACCATCGCTGACCTCAGGCTCCGAGGGTGAAGGAGCTGGGACAACTGCCTGTGGAGCTGTGGACATAAAGTCAGTTAAAAAGGTGGTTAATATACGATGTGGCATTTGTATTTTATTTGATTACAAATGAATAATTCAGTACATATTGCTGAACATTGAAACATAAGTGAGATCAGAGCCAACTATTTTTCTAAGGAATATTGCAATGTCATAGGATTTTCACTGATCTTGTCACGGAAAAAAACGGCTGATATCTGGAAGCAATATTGTGCCATTCCCTGATTCAGTGCATGCAATTTGTCTTTTTGAACAGACTTATGAGTAAAAATGGAAATAGAAGGCTTCAAATATGTCAGTCATGCAACTAATGATTTGATAAAAAGGTAATAAGTTTTTTTATGAACTTTACTTAAGGGTATAATGTGACTGCATACAACATATCGTACCATCCCTGCTACTTTCCATATCCAATCCTTCAGCAGGTACATAAATGTAATGTTACAAAAATAACTACATCAGAAATCAGTTGAATACAACTTGTGCTCTAAAACTATGGGTAATCAGGCTGAATTTTCAAACACTATTAAAAGTTATTGTGGAGGCTAATAGGAACATGAGTAAAATCATGCCCCAAATGTATTAAAAAAAAACAACAACAAAAAAAACATTGCAAAGTAATCTGGGCTTTTGCTATAGGTTTTAATGTTTTAATTTCTGGTATTTTGTGCAATAAAAGCAACCACAATTAAATGAATGGTATTCACCTTATTCCGCCTCACCCACTTTTGCCTCTTTTTATGTCTATGATCCACACTCTTGTAGTAAAGGGACGCTTTGACGCTAACGGTGTTCGCGCAAATGGCGAACGAGGAAAGTCTCTCGATAAAACATTATATAAAGTAGATTGCTTTGTCTAAAATGTTTAATGTACACGTGCAAAAACAAGTCAGCAATGCACCGATTTCCTGGGCGGCCTGAAAACGGCTTTTTAGCCTGCTTCATGTAAACAACAACGGAAAAAGATGGCGGCGCGTACAGGAACTTCCGGAATAAGGTGAATATAGATTTAATGCTATACTGTGGAACATTCCAGGAAAATGAATAACATCTCAATGAAGACAAGCAGGTGGTAGACCCTACACCAGGCAACTTACCTGTATAGCTCAGAACTATTTCCACTAAAACAATTATGATTTTTATTGCACTAAAATTGTACTCCTGGGTCAAACACAGAGTAATATTAAACCTGTTCTGATGTGTACAACGGCTACAGCTTTAAATCTGTGTCATCACCTGAGAGCGCACTAAGCTCCGTCACTCGGACTCTCAAAGTCTCCAGCTCCGTCCTCAGCTCGGGCAGCACCAACAGCTCATCTTTCAACTTTGCATTTTCGGTTTCCAAATCGGCCCTCTTCTGCTCGTCACCGCTCACCGCCACCGCCTTCAGCGCCACATCTAGCTCTTCTTTCTGAGCCTGAGAACGCAAGCAAACAAATCAAGTTAACCTAAATTATGTGCTGGAGTGCCAAATAAAATAACGTCTATTAGAAACGCTGCTTTATAATGTTTGAAAAGGGCAAACAACATCATTAGCATCAATAAGTCTGCGACACTGACCTTTAGCTGAGCCTCAAGCTGAGCAATTTGTTGGTTTTCTTGTGTAAGTTTATCCAGTAGCTCTTTCATTTCCTTTGGATCGCCACTAAGCCACTCCTGGATGAAAACAAATCAGCAAACAAATAAGACATTTAAAATCACCACACCTTTTTAGTTGTTTGACATTTTTTGTATAACATAAAGATAGTTATTGAGTAATGAGGATAAAGAAAGGGGAACAGACCTGGCTTTGTTCACCCTCAGTACCTTCGGGGCCGTCAATGTCACCTGTCACACGAGAAAATAACAGCTTGAAACAACAGTGAAACAACAAACTGGAACAACAGTGAAAGATGCAACTATTGTGAAACGCTTGGGTATTAGCAGTTTGTTGAACTTTAGGACTTTTCTTGAACTGAGGATTAGTGACAAAAATTGGCAGTCATTTTCAAAATAACAGGAATAATATTGACTTTCTCCTGTGGGTTTAGTAGTAACACATTTTTCAGATTTTAAAGTCAAGATAAGATATGAAAGACCTTTGTTGATTCCACAATGGAGAATACTGTTCATTTGTGGTATTTTTCGGTATATACAAAACCCAAAGAAGAAATATTGTATGAAAAATACCAGTAAATATAACAATAAAGTTTAGAAATAAATGAAATAATTGTTTGTTGTTTTGAAATTCAGTTGCTTATTGTATGTTATTGCTTACATGAATAAAAGGGGAAAATTGTAACAAAATGCCAGTGTCCACCTCCATGTTATGTAACTTTTCTGAAGATGGGAGATGTTATTCAGTGCCCGAAATGTTCCATAGTATTGTATTGTTTTATTTATTCAATTACAGGTGGCTTATTCCCAAATCTTGCTTTTCTCCATGGAGATAGATACGTTTAATAACATACTGCAGAACATTCCAGGCAAATTAATAAAATATCCATCACAAGGAGACAATAAGGTCCACCAAAAAGGTTACTTATTGCACTTTTAACAACTTTTTTCCTGTCCAACTTTAATATTCTGATTGTATTTATGTTGTTCTCTTACACTATTAAAGGGAGGCACACTTTCCAGTCTGTAAGGTGTTTTTGTGCTGATGCTGCGTCAAGCCTGGGTCAGATTAGTGTTGGGACAAGCTGTTAAGTGTTGGTCTGAGAGCTCGAGGCTTACACAGCTGCCTTATCTCCAACACGGACGGGACCTGCCATTATTAAGGCCACGGACGATACTTCAACACAGTCACAACCACACACCATGTAGAGATAAGGCTCTGTCTATTGATTCTAAAACGGGGGTCCAGAAAACAAAATACATTTATAGGGGCACTAGTCTAAACATTCAGCTTTGAAAGGGTAAATAATGGGATGTATGAAATGAAAGGTGGTTCAATTATGATCGAGTTAAACAGGACAAGAAAAAGAAATAAAAGAAAGTGTATAATACTGTAAAAATAAAATACGTTCCTATTCATGATTTGAAGGATTTGACATGGCAACAATCCCTCGTTGTCATAGCAATGGCGCAATTCAAATCAAAATATTATCTCTTTTGAATGGATAAGGGTCCTCACGGAAGAAGGTGTAATTTGCCTGAAAACCATAAATAATAGTGGGCGACTGTTGAGAACAAATACTATATATGAATCAGTAATCTAAATATAATGTCAGGTATGCTGTAATAAAACACACTTAAACTTATCTATATGTGACCATTGTTTGGTCAGATGGGATTTGTAAAAAGGAAAACAATGGTTGGTCATTGGACTTTAAAATGTAGATAATATCGTGAAGGTTGTTTTGAAGACGAGCAAAATGTTAATATTGAGTATATTGTTAAAAGTAAAATGCGGTGTATGTTGTAAACTTTCATACAGTATAAGGGTATATAATGTGATATTTCTACACATGTGTGATTAATTATAAATTTTATATTTTACTGATAATTAAACTTAAACTAATACATTTAAAGTATAAATATGTTTTAACACATTTCTATTGGATTGACATTATATCGTCTGTTATCAGGATACTCCATAAAAATGTAGATTTTCTTTTTTTGTCAAGGCATATTTTTCACATAAAATTAGGTAAGGAGAGGCAAAGCAGCATAAATATGAGTTGAATGAAAGTTGAGAATAGAGAGAGCTGTTGGACCATCATTGTCCAGATCAAAGTGGGCTGCGTAATGGAGGTCCATGCTTCATTTAATCATAGTTTATTATCTAAATGCCCATATATATATATATATATATATATATATATATATATATAATTCGTAATCATAACATATAAACAAACTTGTACACACTACATAGAATTGATGAGGTATGAAGGAAATATAAAGCACAACCTGTTTTTGCAAAAGGAGAAGTTCTGTTCAGACTGAAGAGGAACTCACCTGAGAGGAACAGTGAACCCAGGAACAGCAGGACCAGACCCGCAACAATGCACTTGTTCGCAGAGAGCCATGGCTTGTTGTCTTTCTTCTCTTCAATTTTGAACTCTACTTCTTCCTCCTCCTCGTCCTCATCTTCATCGGACGTCCTGGGTCTTGGCGCGTCAAAAGGTGGCAAATTTCTCCTCCTCAGTCCATCATCGAAGCCACCGGCATCACCAGACTCTAAAGGATAGGATGGCTCTGCATCAGGAAGCAAAATGACAGGATATTTAATTAGAATGACAAATGCCAAAGTTAAAATACCAAATATACAACCAGGGAAACTAAGTGTAAACAGTTTGTAAAAATGTCTGCCCCTGCGCTCCTGGAAATGCATGACATTTTCCTTCTAAATTACGACAACAGTAATTTCACGCCTGGCTGTTTCTCATTTTCTCGATGGGGAGCGCGCGTCTCTGTCGCTCCAATAAATCACGTTTGAGTTTTCAGCATGCCACGGATATGAGACGTGATTAACAATCCTACCACAAGGGGGCTCTCATTTCCTCCCACTATCTACAAGTGGTAATTAAAGGAGCTAGAAACCAACACTTCATTTAGACCATGTTAAGCAGAGGCAAAGTGGGAAGGAAAAGTGCTTTATAATTATTATTATATTTCATTTGATTTGTGTGAACATTGAACTATGACTTGAAGAAAAATAGGTTGCATGTAGTGATTAAGGCCACCATAGCCTGTTCTGGGTAATACTTAAGAATGGTGCGAGGTTCCAGTCAACATATCTACAAATGTATATTGTATACAAGGACTACAATTAACTATTATTTTAATTCTAATAGTAATCAATCTGTATATAAGAAGATCAAATTTTAAATCAAACATAAAAAAGAGAAAAATTGTATGTATTTGTAGTTCTGTGGCCTTAAAAAATTAGTTACCGGCATTTAATTTCTAGAATTATTATTTATAATTTTAAAAAGTGTATCTGTGTCCATGATTAACTATATATAACACAGAGTATACTGTTGATAGTAAAAATGCTATAAAAAAGATGAATATAAATACAAATGAAAAAATGTTACATTGTAATCTATCAAATACTGGTATGTGGTGGTATTTATGCACTGTTGGGATTAATTTTACAGATATTGCAAATTTGTCTAATAGTTAAAGACAACAAATTTAAATTTCTTGGTTCTGTGGCCTTAAAACATGACATCAATTAGCATTTTTCTATGAATCTATAAAATACATTTTCTCCTCAATACATGTGCTATTTATATTTATATGCATTGTCACTTCTGTCCATTCTGAATGAAATCTAAATTATATTATGTTGAGAAAAGAACCTTTGTGACTCTCCTTTGTTTCCCAAAAGCTGCATCACAGTTGTCTACAGCATAAAATCTAAATGAAACCCCTTCTAAAACATACCTGGTTCATTTTCCACCTCCTCGTCCTGGGTTAGTGCCTCTGGGGCCTCCTCAGTCTCCTCTTTTTCTACATTTGAGTCACTCGTTTCTGCGACTGGAGCTGGACCTTCAGTGTCTTCAACCTCGACCTCAGCGGGACAATATGGCTCCTCGCTCACCTCTGGCACTGCGCTGGGCTCCACTTTGCTCTCCTCCTCTGTCGAGCTGTCATCATGTGTGACAGGCAGCAAGGGTTCAGTGCCTTCTGCTGCCGTAAGGGTCTCTAAAGGGACAGCCACTTTTGATTCTTCTTCTTCTTCTGGAGGACTTGGACTCTCCTCTTCCTGTGTCTCACTAATTGGACCGACGTCGGCGGGTTTGTCAAACACTGGCACAGCATAGACGGGGTTGTCAGTGGCACAGCACACCTCCGTGTCGTCCTGGAGCAGATCAGAGGTGGGGATCTCCAGAGGGGTCCCCAAATCCAAATTAGTGACAAACGGGACGGAGCTGAGGTTGTCGTTGTCACTAGGAGAGCTGGTTACGATGTCGTGGATCACAGGAGGCTGGCTCTCTGGGTCTTCCTCTGAGGGGCAGAAGGAGTGAGAGGGGAGCGGGCTGATCCGGGACGGGCTTGAGGGGATGGGACCTTCGCTCGGTTCTGGAGTGGTCTCCTGACAGATCTAGACAATAAAAGGAATACATTTTAAAATGTATCATTGTGTTATAGTATTTTATAGTGCTACCTACAAGTACATATTCCATTTCAGTGCATGTATATGGGATTTTTCCACAAATATTATGCATTATTTGTATAATTTTTGGTCTGACCATGCTCTTCAGTAATTCTTCTTTATCATCTTGTGTTTTAGAAATTAAAATAATGTATATACTGAAAGCACACACTATGTTATTTCAAGGTAAGGTGTTCCCTTATTAGGATTGGTGTACTACTGGCAGCAGGAGGGAATTGCCATGGGAAATAAACATGCTTATATTTAGTGCAACCTGATTGTTCTTAAATATCTGAGAAATATTACCCAGCTGTTCTCATGAAGTAAACAAATTTGAATTAGATTTTTATAGTTAAAATGTGTAATATTGATTTATTCACAAAGTGCAATATTGACATCCAATCAGAAAGCAGAATGTGCCCCTCATTTTGGGTTGGCAGATCCCAGGACTAAGCCTGACCTGTCCTCAATATACAACACCTAATAACGTCAAGTTAAGTTGCAATTGTATTGACATTTTAAACCAGACGGAGTGATTGTTACTGCTATTACCTCTAAACTTTTGGCTCATCTCTTCTACTTACTTTACTGATACTTGATTCATTGTGGCCTACGTGTTTACAACTAGTATTATAAGAACAAACAACATTCACTTTAAATGCATTTTAGATTAAGATTCTGATTTTAGCTCATTGATACATATAGCATCTGTGTCTAATAATGAATATCCCTATTGTTTATTGTACCAACCTGGTGGCCCTCTTCAGACAGGACAGTCTCTATTGGAATGTCAATGTGTTTGAACTCTGCAGCGGCTCCTGTAATAAAACACACACAATGAGGCAATAGGTCAGAGGAATAACCACTTCTGCGCTAACCACTGCTTCACACAGACCTGCCAGCTCCTCTGACAGACTGGGGACATCTCCCAGACTCTCAGTGCCGTCATCCACCGGCCCCACGCTCTCCACAGCTGCTTCCTGTGGCACAGAGAACAACAATATGGCAATAAAACAAGACTCTTTAGTTAACCTTGTTTTGGTCTTTCCCATTTAGGGACAATCCTTGACTCAATTACATGGGCTTAGTGTAGGAGGACACCAAAACAATACAACATGGAAAATTATCTCAAGATGACCATGATGCTGATATGTTTAATCATATTTAAAAATGAAAAGAAAGTAATTGTTTTAGTAGACAATTGTTGACAGTTTGTGGTCTTTCTTGTCTGCTTTGAACCCCTAAAACGGTCCAGTACAGTTAATTTAAGACAGCGGAAACAGTTTCAGGCTGTACTGATTTTCTCCATCCCTTACAGTTCATGTACAATTTGATTTTACAATGACTAAAATGTAAAAAATGTGATTTGAGTTCAGGCCTACTTTTTAATGCAATTTTTCTCATTATAGAACAAAATAATGTTTTGTTATCTTTGCTTATTGTTCAAGGGTCTGTTTTGCAATTAGAGTAAGAAGAACAAGTTTCTTTTGCAAATATCCATAGTCAATACTCTGCAAACACTTTGACTATTCATACAGTATAAGCCTTATTTGCATTTGGCAAATTGGTGAGTCATGACTTGGCAGTTCTGATCTTACAGATGCATGTGTAAACTTGCAGTGTTTGGCCTGTATCATGGGACAGGAGCATAACAAAATCTTCTAAATAACCTCCAGTCTCACACAGGGCTCTGGGCAGAGTTTCCTGAGACAGTTTTGTGGTCTTACCTCGGGGGAGAGGAGGGTCCAGCTGTTGGTGGAGGAGCCAGTGCTGCCGGTGCTGTTGCTGTGGTCAGACATCGCCCTCTGCAGGCTCAACGCGGCACAGCACGGGAGGGATCAGCTTTATTCACGTTTCTGCAGACGACGACAAAAACAAAACGCATCTTTAGCGAGAGAGGCGTGATGCTGCGGAGTTTTTGCACGTGTCGAATCACCGTGATGTGAAATAACAATACGTATGTTTAGCAAGATTGCAAGTCTGACGCAGCTAGGCTAACAGCTAGTTTGGATTATAATCACTAAAATGTTAGATCTCTGTAACATTTCATGAAACCAACACATCAATAAGACAAAATCCCCGAAGTCGAAAGTCAGAGCTACAAACATGACATTGCTTTTTACACATAATGCACGGTCCATTCTGGATAAAAGGGCAGATTGTAGCTGATGATGCATTATGTAACTCCAGAGGCATCCATAACAAACTGCGTTCACACAAGGGCTTTAGACGCAAATATCATGATTTCACTCAACTTTTCCCAGCTAAACCTACACAGCAATTTCTCCAAGCCATTGCATTGAATCACAACCCATTCGTACCGCGGCTGAATGCCCAAAAATGGTCAAACCTATCACACAGAGGCAAATCTTTGGATCGCACTGAATTAAACAATGGGGAGATTAATACTTACTTATCCGCTTGCACGAATGCGACTCGTTTCTGCTTTAAATGTATTGCTGAAGTTAATTAGTAGGCTGTGACTGTTGTAAGAACCACATCCAAGGTTCACCCATGAAGGTAAACAAAGGGATATGGTCGCTTTATGCAGACTGTTCCCACTCTTCCGCGTTCTCACACAGGGCTCTCCCCTTGCTAGCTTCTCCAAAACACGCCCAGAAGTAGAAAAGCACGAACTGAAATGCGATAACTACCAAATCACTTACACTTCAGTTGTTGGTGGTTTTATTTCTTCATAAATCTGGTTGAAATCGCCGTGCACAGTGCAGCACTCTTCCCGTGAACTTGGGAACTTTGGGAATTCCAGGCTGCGTCACGTCAACCAACGCGCCTCTCGTCCAATCGGAATCTGGGAAGAGACTTTGAGCCCGCCCTCGAACCCGCGCTGGACCAATCACGTTAGAGTGTCGTGTCCGAATGGTCCAAGTTGGTTTCTGCTTGATTGACGCTCGCAGGTGACAGTGGCAGGTGATGGACGCAGTAATAATACAACTTCATGTGTCAGTCTACACCCGCAGATACATGTATATATCCAGGCCGAGAGGACCAGCCACACACTGACACGTCTGCCTAACTATATTTGACTGGGACTTACCCCTGGACAACCCCCTTCTTGCCTCTTTGTGCTCAGTCATTTCATCAGCTGTTCAGCTATTTCCATACCTAGTCCTTTAACTGTCACATTTTTCACATTTACAGGCTCCCTTTGGCATATTTGTAACAAGAGCTTACCAAAACAGTTGTAACTGTTTCCATAGTGGTTTAATACATTATGATTTTTTTCACGTTAGTACTGAAATATAACAGGATCATTTTGTTAATTGTAAAATGCATAACTCATGCACATGGTCCATTAATTTCCTGTTCAAAACATCAAAACTGATTGGCATTTTCAATAAAGAAAGCAACAGGTTTTCATTTGTGTTTTATTTTTGTAAAAAAAAAAAAATCCTAACTAAATACAGGAATGTGCATTGTGAATGTTACATTTTTAAAGCACTAACGCACAAGCCTTGAATACAGGACACTGCAGGATTACTCAAATATTCATAAATCAAATAAAATACAACTCTGACTAAACAACATAATGAGAGTTATAAACACGGTTATAAACACAGTTAAAAGGCCATTCAAGTTTATTTTTGCATGATAGATTTCCTTTAATTGCTTTCCTTCTCAAGTTAAAGTCAACAACATGTATTGATCTTCATAAGGCAGTTATAACTGGGTTATAATATATTATGAATTGCTTTCCTTGGGCAAAAGTTTTCAGCAGTTATAGGCAATTGAACTGTCGTTTGCCTTTTGATAAAACAGAAGGCTAGACACTAGTAGTTTTTAATGTTGCTATTAACTTTATTAAATTATTGCTATTGTTTTTATGTTTTACAAAAGGGTTCAATGAGTTATACATAACTCTGTATTCTGGAGCTATTGTATCAGTGACATAAAAATGTTTCAATGTAATCATTTATTGTGATATTTTCGTAATGGATTGTGCTTCAAAGTGTGGTATTGTGACAGGCTATAGGTCTATTTTGTTTGCTTGAGGTTGCGTTGACACATTCACGACTAATAATCATCATCTAATTTAGTAATTGAATAATTGTTATTTGGACAGGACAGACTTCAAAAGATGCCATGGGAAAAGAGGTTTTATGGCTCAGAGAAAGCAAGAATTTCATCAAAATGACACAAAGTTTTTCTCATGAAAAATCTGTTTTGTCTGCGCATACTTGATCAAGATGTTCGCAAGCATTACTTTATCGGGACCAGGAGAAGAGTGGATGCACCCTTACACACTTTTGGAGACAGAAGAGCATCTTTGTAAAATGTAAAAATGTATTTTGATTCTTGAAAATTCATTAATTTTAATTTCTAAGTTTGAATAGTTAATATGATGATATTATATTTCTCTATTTATGACACAAGGAATTAATTAAACATCCATAGCATAGGCCTAGGCCAGGTTACATAGGAACTAACTGAGAATGAGGCTTGTGCGAGAACGCTTAGGGAGGGTCAGTGGTGGGAGAGAAGCTGTGACTGAGCAGTGGGTTCATTTTTGCACATCTACAACAGTTTTGAGTTTTGGCATTTATGCTTTGCTTTCCTCACTGTTTTTTTTTTTGTTTTTTTTTTGTAGTACAGTATTAAAATTCAAAAGTTAGAACATATTTCAATCAGAAAAAAACAACAAAATTTTCAAGCTCTCAACACATAGCAACTGCTTTTTGTCTTGAAGAAAAGCATGATGATTGCACAGGCTAGTTTAGGCTATAACAGGGGTGGGCAATTATTTTGACGCAAGGGCCACTTTGGACGTTTACACTTGCCTGGGGGCCGGACCATTTTACACACATACTACTACACATAGACGTAATGCCTAAAATACACAAAATCGACAACAGAAGAGCAGAAATCATGACCTTTATTTAGTGGGAACAGTGTCGTTGGTCACTCTTTTTATCCAAAGCATCAAAGTCTGGTGTTATTCTAGTGGTGGCTTTTCTTAAAACTGATCTTAAATGATCAAACAGCTGCTCAGGCAACTATAAAATGACAAATGCGTCATACTTAACTCATACAATTTTTGCTTTGTGGGCCGGATCAAAATGCCAAAAGGGCCACATGTGGCCCCCGGGCCTTAGTTTGCCCCCCTCTGGGCTATAATCTTCTCTGGCTCACTTATCCATCCACTAAAGCTTCTATTCAATCTGTTTCAGTTACATTACATTACAGGAGCACTACATGAGTGAGTCCATTGTTTGACAGCGAGAGAGAGAACTGTAATACTACCTATATAATAATCTTTGTTAATCTGTAGTTATGCAATAACAACACGAATCTGTGTCATGTTTATTGTACTAATCCTGTACCAGGACTTTTTTCCCCTCGCCACTTTCACACTGACCAATCAAATGTTAGTTTAGTATTCCGTCAACTACATGCGACAAGTCTACGGATGTGTCTCATTTCTACTCACTTTCCTCTTCAAATCTAAAAATCGTACAACTTTTTATTATCAGTCACGATTCAAAAAAGAAACGGCAATAGAGAATACCAGCAAATTGTTTGTAATGTGTTTTTTTCCCCCCAGTAGGCAGAATTTACAGCTAAGGAAACGAGGCAAGACTACGAGGAGGCAAGGGAGCAGAAATGAGACGTAACCGATCTTTCAGCCAATAGGACGAGAGTTCCGTGGCTCGATCTACCAATGGGAGGAGGCGAGGCTTTTTTGAACGGTGAAAAGCGGTTTCACTAACATTCGAGAGGGAAACAGCGACGTGAACACTTTGCTCCTTTTGGCGTCACGTAATTGGAATAATCTTCACATTTGTGTAAGTCACTGGCAAACATTTAGAAGACATATTACCAGTACATTATCGTGTTTTGATGAGAAATGTTGTTAATAGCAGTGGTGTAGTTGTTAATTGCCTGAGCTAGTTTTGAATGACATTTAAAACGCAGCGTGATCGAACGTGCATTTACCTTTTTTTACTCTCTAATTTTAGGATTTCATCATGTCACACAAACAGATCTACTACTCTGACAAATACGACGACGACAAATATGAGTACAGGTGCGTATGTCATGTTTAAGTGGGTCAAAGTGGCGTGGTCCGTTTGAGTCACATGTTTGTTTAGAAGCAGAAGTAGTTTGAGAGGTAACATTGGTTTGTATGAATTTTAGCCTTTTTCTATTCAAATACATTGTCTGAGATGTATTCGTTAAGTTTGAAATATCTGTATTTTAGTATTCAATCCAATGATCTTTGTCCTGTTATTTTGTAAACATTTCTAGAGAAACAAAAATGTATGTACTTGAGTAAAATCTTTATAAAAGATTATAAAGATTAGTTTTCAGACTACATACTTTTACCTCAACTTGAGTTATATTTTGTAACAAGTAACAACAAAAGTATTGTAAATCAGATACTCAAATATCGAAACAAGATACTCATTTAAGCAATTATCAATACTAAAATCACTGAACAGTCTAGTATAAGACGACATAGTAAGAAAGTACTATTAAAATTTTATGCTATCAAAATCCGTATCGACTATATCCTTGGTATTAAAATTGAATTTTCATTTTAATTTAAAAAAACATTTTAACAACACTACTTAAACAATTTAAACATTTCTGGATCTTTCATCTTTCCTAATATGATTATCAGTTATTCTAATTTTTGTGGTCTATACTCTTTCAAATTTTCAGAGTTTCTGTCTAATTAAATCGACTTCAAATTGTAAATCTGATATTTTGTCAAGAAAATTACTCTTGCTTGAGTAATTTCTTCGACTACTACTTTTACTGTAGTATTATTATTTTGAGTAAAATTTTTGGCTGCCTTTTCCTTTTTAAAATGCTCTGAACATTAATTCTAAATGTGTTTAAAGAATTGACTAAAAATTAACTTAATCATGTACATTATGTTTGTTTCTTTCTTTAGACATGTTATGCTCCCGAAAGACATTGCCAAGCGCGTCCCCAAAACTCATCTCATGTCTGAATCTGAGTGGAGAAACCTGGGAGTGCAGCAGAGCCAGGGATGGGTTCACTACATGATCCACCAACCAGGTATAGTTTCACAAAACATTTATTAGCCTAAAATATTACTATAAAAAGAGGATTCATGTTTGAAGTCTGGCTTTTTTGCACAGAGGACAAAGTCAAAGCAAAGTGAAAATTGTGGGTTGATTCTGTATTTTATACAAGCGCAATATTACACTGTGCCACTGAATGACAGTAATTTTTGTCTAGCACAAAATGTAAGCTTGCTCGTTGCTTAAAAGCAGACTATGTAACTTTTCAGATGGATGTTCTGCTACCTTCTAGTTTCGATGCAGATGTTAGTACTTTTTTACTTAACTGTTCCACAGTATAAACATTAAACCTATCTTTCTCCATGGAGACAAATGGGGCATGTCATCTGAAAAAGTTACGGGTTAGATCTGTAGAGAGGCGAGCTATATTGTAATAATGTTTATAATTCAAGTTATTTTCCAGGTTTTTATGGCATTTATTATTTTCAAAAAATAAAAACAAATGTATTTAATTCTATACTATGGACTATTCCAGGTCAAACGATAACATATCCAAGGAAACAAGCAGGTCTTGGACCCCTGACCAGTTAGATTAAGTTACAGAATGGAGGACTTTTTAATTGGCTGTGGATTTTCATTTAAATTAAGTTGCAACTTGAAATTCCTGAGTCAGATTCCTGATACCAGTAGCTTGAGACACACGCGATACTCCCATTAGTTTCTAAAATGTAGCTTGGTTGTCTGATGTTAATTACCATAACCGTTTAACCAGGTGGGATGTGTATTTAGGAGGGGCGTGCTTTGTACTATTTGAAGATGACGGTCTAACAACAATACCTGCCAAACACTGAAACTAGTGTCTTTGACCTTCAGGCAGTGATTTGCAGTAAACATGTCAGAGATTTGTTATTCACAACCATATGGTGAGCTGGACCTCACCACACCCTCTTTTGAATACAGGTCACTGGTGTCGGACCCTCCCAAAACTCAAAGCATCACAGCTGTCCTTGGCTTTAAATGACACGCCCTTGTAGAGACGTTGTATAGACTGATAACATGGATGGCGAAGTTAATAACCAAATAGTGCAATATTAGACTTATCAAATATATAATTTGTAATAAATAAAACCATAAAAGGCTCAAAAAGACAGAAACTTGCCCCTAAGAAGGGTAAAAGGCGATACATCATCACTTTTATGTTTATTTTACAATCAATTAGGGCTATTACAATATGAAATAATCAAAATTATTATTTTTTATATATAATATATACATGCTCAAACAACAGTGACATCCTTAGTTTACTTTCATCCTCATTGTTTAATAGATTCAGTCTTTATTTTATGAAATTGTTTTTGCTTTATGTAAATGCGGAGTATTGGTAAAGTTGATAAGACATAAACGGCCAGATGGGGAAAAAAAGGACTTTTTTACTTTAATTCATTAACCTTGAAAGTCCTTTTAACTTTTTGTGAGAATTGAACCTCAGTCAAGACATTTACAACTGTGCACGTTTTTGGAACATTTCTCAAGGATTCTGCACTTGAAAATCCCCAAAGCATACACATGTATTCAATTTTGTCACTATTTTTCAACTCTTCGTCAGAGCCCCACATCCTGCTCTTCAGACGCCCCCTCTCCACACAGAAGTAAAGATCAAATGGGTCCTTGGTCGTCCTGAAAATCTGAGGATCTCATCATGCTGTAAGAACCTGCTCATGGACTGATCCTGGACCGAGAAGTGAACTATTATGAACTATCATTGTTGATACATGAAGCACGTCTTGAAGGGAACTCCATCTCCTTTTCACCCAAACAAGATTTCTACATGTTTAACGCTGTCCACAGAACCTTTCGTCAAACTTGCACTGTGACTTGTGATGTATGTCCTGTTTTGCTCGGCCTGCTTGGATATGCCAGCTTTTAAAAACAAATTATAAGATGTGGGGACTGAGGGGAAACGTATTTTGAGATCTTAAAATGCTAACTTGGTGAGGCTCCGATCATCTTTAGACTCCGAACGATCAACCTGCAGTTTGAAATTGACATGTTGCTGCTCTGTTAAATTGTCAATTGGCATTTAACTTTACTTATCATGTTGTTTTACGATCTGCGATGATGAGTTTCGGCTGTTTTCAATGCGAAATACTGTGTGTTGGCCTCTTAAAAACTTGCATTATTTCTTGAGTACCAGTGAGCAGCTCAGTATTTATGAATGTGTTGCCCTTTCTGAAATAAATGTAATTTTCTTATCCTTTTTCACTAGTGCTTTGCGTTTTTTATCTTGCTACTTTGAAAAGTCTTTCAGCATTCAAAAGTGGGTCAAAGGAAGGTTACATACTATAAATGCTATTTTTGCCTCATGAAAGTAGGAGTAAATGTAACAGTGTAGTGTTATTAATGTTCCATAAGTTTTAGGGGTTAGATATAAGTCAAGATGAAAAGGTTTTTCCATAAAGTTCAATTCAAGCTTTGAAAACACATAATCTCCATCTCAGGTTGCTGCACAAAATTAGGTCTTGGGTCGGCTATTATGTCAAATTAATTATTTTTGGAGAATTTAATTACGTTTTGTTTTGTGCAAAGAGATGTATTAATTTCTAACCTGAGCCATAAACGGCTGCTTTCTTCATCGTAGCAATTATTAGAGCAAGTATTTTATAAACGAGACCATGAATTTAAGTCAATAACCGTAATTCTGACTTTGTTTCTTCCTTTGGACAGTAGGGGGCACTGTAACACAAGTTTGATTATGTTGCACACATTCAATGGCTGCTATCCATCCTTTTGATTCAACTGGACAAAGCTCTGACATAATTGAACCCTAAACTCTGAAAGTACCTTTTATCGTAGGCATATTTCTAAAACTGTTTTGAATCTAGAGGCTTCTGACATAAAGATGTGTGAAGATGGTCTGCAAAGAAAAACTTGCCCTCTGCCCACTCATCCGAGCTTCTCCACACCCCGGGTAGTAACTGCAACACTTTGAAAACTGCAGGTAATGGAAGATAAGAAATGTTTTTGAATTGCAGGGGAAGACTTTTTTCTTCCCTTTCTCTTAGGGCGATTTTGGTGAAATTTTGCAATCATAATCACTGTGCTGTCGGCCTGCAATCAGGACATCCAGCTGAGAAAGTGTAGAGGAAAAGAGCTTTCGCCAAAGGTTTTGGTGAATCAGGCTGAAAAATAGATACAGTTTCAACCGCAAATTGTAATCTACAACTGAATTTACAGCAAAGATGCTTTCAGCAAAATAAGATGATGATGTCAGCTTTGCTATTAAAGCATTTGATGGCCCCTGCAGAGAGAGAGAGAGAGAGCGCCATATTTTTGCTTCAATGGTGAAATCCAGCTTACTTTTTGCACAGCGGTAACTGACAATAATCAACCAAATATATGAAATCCTGCCACGGTTGTTTATCTCGGTTTTGAATTATCTTTTAGAGAGTAGCAGGTTTAACTTTGATGTTGCCTAATTTCTAAACAGGCTAAATCAGCGATAATATGTCAACGATGATTCTTAATACTGCAGTATCAGAATTAACAATAGATTGGAATAATAGAATTAAGCACCACATCATTTTATCTTGATTGTTTGGACTTGTTATTGTCCTTTTGTCGTTACATATTTATTTCATGTATAGGTTGGTTTTCATTCATGTGAGTCATAAAATTCTAGTGGACAATAATATAAAAGCTGCTGAACTGCTGGTGGATATATATTTTGTATGGATGTCGCAATATTAAATCTTAGGGTTACAATTATTTTGAGAAAACACATCACGATTTAACAGTTATTCACAATTACTGAGAACATAACCAATGATAAAAAAAATCTTTAATTTTCTTTAGTTCCCACTGTCTAACTTTAAATTTGAGATCACTTTTGTGAAATCAAAGTCCCTGAATAATAAAATAATGCAAATGTGAGAAAAACAAGCTTTTCCTTTAGATGTATTTTTTTGGACGATAGATTGAATTAAAAATAATTTTGCTTATCGATAACAAAATAATCTTGACATCCCGAGGCAAGAGGAAAGGCTAGAATTTTATGAAATGAAACAAAAATGGGCACAAAGTTCAACATCTTCTCTGTCAGCAGCAATAAATAAAAGTGATAATTTTACTTTATGCACAATAGCTTCAGGAAGTTGCGCTGTTATTAAACCCCAAACATGTGATAGTTGTCTGTTGAAAGGACCAAAATTATGTTAATATGGCATTTTTTGGTGCCAATCCCCGACAGTTAATAAGGTTTCTAATAATAATAATGTGATGATGACATGATGTTTTTTTAATGTTTGTCACGAAACATTTTCCGCTGTTTTTCATCTTCACTGGTTATAGACACGTGGGTCAATGATCAACAAATGAGATTTCTAATTCACGCCCAACCCAAAGAGAAAGTGTCCTTCAAAACAAGAATGAATGGCTTCAACTCATTATTTATCATATTTAGCTCTATAACCTTTTTTAACAGTTTATAAGATGTCTGTTCATTTGCAGAGTAATGGTATCATGAACTTTTCTTAAACAGAAAAGAGATAAGGTATGAGACCTCTGCAGTTTTCGAAGGTTGAGCAGAGTGGGAATAATTTGACAAAGAAATGATTCGCAGAAAAAGTGCAAGTGAATATGTTAAAGGTTTAAGGCCAGGGCAGGTGAACAGACTGTACAGAAGACGAGGTGAGAAAGATACAAAGAATAGCTGCGATCGGAGCTTGGGTTTTGCTCTGACGATGTGAATAGACGAGGAATACAAAAAGGATGAAGCGTGAGGACAGGAAGAAGGTCAGGCTGCAAAGATGGAGAGTGCTCTTCCAAGACGGCTATTTATGCGCAGTGTCGTAGCTCAGCGGGACGCCTGCTAAAAGGGGCCAAGTTGAATTCGGAGAAGTGAAGGATAGGCAAATGAAAAAAGCTATTGTTTAATCGAAAGGCGGATAGAACAAAAGCTCCCAAATTGCTTCCATTAACCAAGAATCTTGACAAAAAAACGTGAATTTCTGACAAAATTATTCATGAACTAATCTGTCAAAGTATACAAAAAATGTCGGTTCATCTCGAGGTTAATTTTCTGTAAAACAACAAACCGCCTGTGAAAAATTAATATCTGAATAATACATTTGGTTAAATGTATAATTCAGCTCGTATGATTTACCAATTTGCTTCATTCTACATAGAAAGGAAATGAGAATTTGAAATTTAATAGGCAAGATACAAGGGCACCAGGACAATCTTTCAAAAAGTAATAGCACATATTTAATTAAAGGCTTGAATGAAAGTGGCTGGAGGCTATGCTGTAAAACTGTGGACAATGCCAAAAAGTTCCAAAATTAAAGTCAGATTTTAAAATAAAGTGAATGAAAGAACTAATTCTTGTTGTTGATATATTTTAGCAATTGTGAACTGCACCGAAATATGTATGTGTATGTAAGTAATTTTAACAGGACTGTGGTCCTCTTAACCTCTTAAGAGATTAATCAGTCAGGGCTGCTGCAACAACTGCCAAACAGGCAAAGTTTGAAAGCTCACAACAGAGGATATATTTTATGTGTTTAACATATTTTCTGACACTTTATACGAGTTGAAAAGATATTTAGGTTTTAGGTTTTAAATACGTTCATAATTTACGTCTAATTTACTTTTAGTTAACACAGTCATAACAATATTAGAGGTTGAAAATAGCATTCCATGGAAAGTCATGGCAACAGTCACCAAGACAATGACTCACATGTGACCATAGAGTTACTTTAGTTCAACTCTAATAATAAAAGTAAAGTTAGTTTCATTGTTCAAAACATCACCAAAACTAAAATGAAAAGGGACACAGAAAATCGCAGTCGCAGAACCATTTCTTCACACAGTGAGCATTGATCAGTCTGTTACTGAACCTGCTCTCCAGAGCGACACAGACAGGTCCTACAGGGGGCGACACTCATGCTCCAGAGCAGACAGGTCCTGCAGGGGGCGACACTCATGCTCCAGAGCAGACAGGTCCTGCAGGGGGCGACACTCACGCTCCAGAGCAGACAGGGCGTCCTGCAGGGGGCAACACTCATGCTCCAGAGCAGACAGGTCCTGCAGGGGGCGACACTCATGCTCCAGAGCAGACAGGGCATCCTGCAGGGGGCGACACTCACGCTCCAGAGCAGACAGGGCGTCCTGCAGGGGGCGACACTCATGCTCCAGAGCAGACAGGGCGTCCTGCAGGGGGCGACACTCATGCTCCAGAGCAGACAGGACGTCTGCAGGGGGCGACACTCATGCTCCCAAGCAGACAGGTCCTGCAGGGGGCGACACTCATGGTCCAGAGCAGACAAGTCCTGCAGGGGGTGACACTCATGCCAGCATAGATGTGAGTTTAGCAAGGACCCTTCTGTCCTCCATCTTCTGCACTGAGTCCAGGGCACAGTCCAGGACGGAGCTGGACTTCTTGATGACCTCGTCCAGCTTCTTCCAGTCCAACTGATGTGAGTCCAGTTTGTTGAACTCCCAGGTTGTATGAGTCCACTCTCTCAGTGTCCTTTCCAATGTTCATTGGTGAGTGGGCAGAAGAGCGACATCTGCAGAAGTCCACCACCCTCTTCTTGGTCCCCCATTGAAGAAAGCAAAAGGGCGTGAGGACGGTTCCCCGGGGTAGCCCCCACACTGAAGGTCAGGAGGTCAGCCACACAGACCATTTCATAAACTGGGGCTGGCTTGTGAGGTAGTCCAGGATCCACTCTGTCAGGTCGCAGTCCACACAGTAGTCTCCAGCTTGTGTGTCAGAAGCAGCAGCTGGATGGTGTTGAAGGTGCTGGAGAAATCCAAAGAACAGTATTCTCACTGGGCTGCTGGGGCTCTCCAGGTGTGGAACAGGAAGATAACAGTGCCCTCCACTTCGATGCCAGGACGGTACTCAAACAGGATCAATGTTGAGCTCATGGTGGAGCGGAGGTGACCCAGGATCAGTTTCTCTAATGTCTTCACCATCAGCTTTACTAGACTATGATTATGGTCCTTAAAAGTTGATTGACTGTAAGATTTTCAGTCCATAAATAACTCAATTCAACAGGAGCAGCAGGGGTCAAGATGCCTGTTATTACGTAAATCAAACTTTCATTTGTTTCTCTGTAGTACCTGACCTGACTCACACCTGATTGATATGTGTATCACTTTGAATTTAGTTCTACACATTATCAATCTGGACAGGCTCTCACCGAAAGCCGTCATTTGAACTGATTGGTCGCAGCATCGCAAAAGCAGAACAAGCAGAGAAATCAAGAAATCCAGAGAAAAGCACAGACTTCTTCCTTGTCCTCAAATGCACAAAGCACTTCTATGTGCACGTTTTCAAAAGCAAAATAGTTCATAAATGTGTTGAAATGGGCCAAAGTACGTCAGTCTGGGTCGCCATGTTTGTTTTCGTTTGTCCTTTTGACTTTTCCAAACCACAATGCAGCGCTGTGATTGGTTCAGCACAGAGCGACCGGCTCAAACTCAACAGCGAGAGAGTGTCCAGATGGATTCTCAAGAGTTTGTGAACGCACAAATATGGCAAGAATTCATATGGCAGGGCCAGGTTATATAGTACCAGCTTTGACAACAAAATAACCCAAGTATAACAGATATAATGCTTTAAATGGGATCAGTTGACCGAGTCATGTATTTTCAAGAGCTCATTCATGTCACTTATAAATCGGGCTGTGTGCTCCATCTTGATTTCAACCTTGGCAGTTCCTTTTGAACAGTTTAAACACCTTTTGAGCTTTTAAATATTATATTTCTGAACAGCCTTTTTCATACAGAATCTGAATCTTTGACATCTTGTTAATGGACCATCTTGAACTGTTAACCTGTTGCTGTCAAGTCCCTGTACTGTAAGAAAGATATAAATCTGACTACTACGACTGATGGAAATTTTCTTTTGAATTCTAATCAATTTAATAGATGACTGTATAATTATTAAATGTTATAGTTTATTAGCATATACTCAAAGAAAATCTGACATTTTGAGTACTGTCAAAGGACCTCAAATGCCACTTAAATTAAAAGTATTTTCTTATAAGCAGAATTTGTAATTTGTCTTTGTAGAATTGGGATTTCGATATTTTTTGTGAAAGTTACATTTATATTTTTTAATTGTTATGAGTGCGTATCCTTTTATCTTTGAGGCAAGATTTAGCCACAACTGTAAGTAATTTAATAGATAACGGCTGACATAGAAACACCATTTGAAGGGAAACTGCAGTTGTGTTTTTTTAACTTTTAAAGCGTTGACATTTTAAGATATCTTTACAGCTATTTCTTCTGTAGGCCTACTTGATGGCAACAGACATTTCCAGCTGGATCTTGAATGGACTTTGATATGTGAGACAGCCTGCAGACTCTCTTATTGATCCCTGTGTCCACTCCAGTGCAGCCTCTCCATCCTGGGCTTGGAACGACAGCGTGCTGCACTCCCAAAACGACTGTAATCAATGGAAATGGTTAAATGACCCGGCCCCGCTCACACCACTCAAAAGATATGAATGGCCTCGACGGTACAGATTTATCTTGACGCTTCATGGACTGTCTCTCTTATTGGCCTCTGTGAGAATACTTATCCTGCCTCAAGATGGATACAGTGTCAATGTCCAGATGTCTTCATTAAGTTTGCCAATGCCGGTGGTAGTCAGAATAGACCCGGCTCCAGACAGTTTATATTATTGTTCTGTTCTTGGGCAAAATACTTCATCCAAATTGGCTAGAGTATGTGTAAGTGCTTATGGTGCTCAGACAGGCCAATTGCGAACGCGTATAAAATGTGAACTTTGAACAGAATTCCATTATTTAAACATAAATTGCAAATCTAATCTCAATACTGGTCAGAAAAATTGCAATTAGATATTTTTCCCAAATTGTGCAGCTCTTGTCTGCTAATTTACTGGCAGTACTCTCCAATTCTTGTGCCAACAGTGGCGGACAGAGTCATTTGGGGGCCCAAGGCTAAATGAAGTCCAGGCCCCTTCTCTTGATCAAGTGTGATTTTTCAGTCGTGTATTTTGAATTGTTCTTTAAGGAAGCTATCTGTTTTTTGTTGTCTCAGTTCTGTGTGAGGTTCATAAATCTGGGGTGGTAATTTCAGGTCCTTCCCCAGAAAAACATTTAAGAAATCAGACCATTTTTTCTGAATGTTGGTGCATTTTAACACATGTTGACTCTGATTTCAACACATAGTTTATATTTGTAATTGTATAATGTTATATTTTTATTTAATATTTAGCTTTATATGTACAAAATAGTAACATTTGACAATCCCAGACTATTGTGTTGGTCTTTTTCACTGCACACTGCACTACTTTACTGTGATATTGAGTGAAAAGCAGCAGTTTCCTCGCATCCGTGGTGATCGGGGGCATCTTATTGGGGGCCCCTTCAGGCTGGGGGCCCAAAGCAAGTGTTGCCTAATGGTAAGTCCGCCACTGCGTACCAGTTCCAGGGTTTTCTCCCCAAAGTTCTTAGAAACGAGACAGTGTAATTCCTCATTCGTCCATGATAGAAAAGGTTTCAAAAGGTAGTCATGTGAACACTGTTTTTGAAATCGAGTGCTTTGAAAACACCTCTCATCACTTTCCAGGCAAAGCAAGAACATCTCCATGGAGACAAACTGGTGGCAGAGTCAGACCCTCCATCAGAAAAGTTACAAGACATGTCAAGCCCCTTCATAGCAAGGGTTGATGTTTTTCAACAACAGTGTGCAATAAAAACACCTAAATGCCTTTATTTCAGTCTATTTTTGGTGGGGCTTCAAAGAACAATGTGTCTCGCACCAAGGTCAGATGTAACTATGCCCGATGTGACCATTTTCCTCTCCGCCTTCTCCAAATTTGCCTTTTTGCGATAGAAAGAGACCACACAAAGCATTTTCCCTATTTCACTCCTGCTGCTTGTAATACAAACACATTTTTGAGTGCGATGCTCGTCAAACGGCAGCGGGTAATCAGACAGACAAAAATGAATAATGCATCGCAATATGTCTGGCCATCATTGTGTTGATTATTTTTTAGGATGATCTACCACACGCCATGTTCACAATGAAAAGGCATTTAACTTGACTCGGGCTGTAAAAATAGAGTCGTTTTTGAAGTTATAACAACCCAAAAGTGTCATATCTTTGCTCAGGAGACAAGCAGGTATCATCAAGTCCTCGCTCACTTCATTTCAGGCCTGGCTAGTGAAGACACATCGACAAACAGCGTAACACACAATTGAGATTGATTTCACCGTGGAGAGACAGTAATGTAGCCATCGACACAAGAATCCACAATTAACGACAACAGAACCAGACTGCAAAATAAAGTTTTCAGGAGGAAGGGTGGAAAACAATTTGAGTTCTTCTCGGAGGCTATTTTGATTCATTAGAAAGGCTGATGTGGTGAGTTTCTAAAGCACGACTTCTCACATGGACTAAAGTGACAATGACACACACCACGACACACTGAGAGGAAGTAATTGTGAAAAATGTCAGCGGCAATTAGCAACTGTTTGACATCTGAGCCACAAGCTAAGGACCAAGGAAATTAAATATGTGATTTCAATGGCCTTTAATATGAGCAACATGTTTGAAGTTTTTAATAACTGAAGGTCTACTGAGTAACTTTCCTGGTGGGGTGCTGGCACGTGCTTGTCTCCATGGAGATGTTATTGTTTTGCCTGGAATGTTTCACATTATGGCCTTAAACATATCTTGCATTTATTCAATTACTGTTGTTTTATTGCTCAAAAATGGAAAAACATGCATTCAAAGGTATCAGAACATTGTAATCCATAGAGCTCCTCAGGGTTTTTAAAGACTATACACTTTCACCAGACAATTTCATTGTTCAAATAGCATCTAATGCACAGTTTAGCATTTCTGACAATAGAACTTTGAAACTGACCTTTTTTACACTTACTTTCTTGCACGGAATTAAAAAACAACTGTATTTTAACAGGACCCTGTAGATTTTACAGATTGAAAATTAAAACACTGTATTTTAACAACCTCAACAACCTCATATTCTGTCAACTCATATTTTTGCTTTATTGGAGATAAAAAAAAAAAAAAAATCAGTACAAATAAATAATTCAAATACAAAAATGCAAAAAAAGCTTTAAGGTATAAAAACACAAAATAACCTTCATACTATTATATGTTGGGGTGCAACTAGAGCTCCTGCCTCCCAAAAAGGAGGTTGTGGGTTTGAATCTCGGACCAGACCAACATCACACAATCTCTGGGTGGAGTCTGGATGTCCCCCCTGTGTTACCGTGGGTTCTCTCCGGGTTCTCTGGCTTCCTCCCACCGTCCAAACACATGCATGTTGGTCAATTGACAACTCTAAATTGCCCGTAGTGGATGAATGTGAGAATAAATGGTTATTTGTCCATGTCTCTGTGTTAACCCTGATGAGCTGGCCCCTGTCCAGGGTGTACCCCGCCTAAGGCCCAAAGTCACTGGGATAGGCTCCAATCACCCGTGAGCCCTAACGGGAACAAGCGAGAGAAAATAATTAAATTAACTATTGTGTAAAAACATTACCATTATCAACCATTACAAGAAAGAAAACATGCCAACTCCTGACACAAGGGGTCAGCAAAGGAACAATTATTCACTGAACTCGAGAATGCAATGAACATTTGTCCCAGAGATAAAGTTAGCCATTGCAAGAAAGGGCCAACGCCTTTGACTAGGTCTGCTAAGTGACTGCTTTTTGTTGTTATTCTGTCACGTGTGCACTTACCGACTCACATATTACATTAAGCGCAAAGAGCTAATTGCAGCACTTACCACCATTCAACATCAGAGCCACAGGAATTGAATTGTTTCTCGACTTTGTATAAATCAAAGACGAATTTATGTGTTACAAAAAAGCCCGGATATGCATGTTTGAAAATCCTCACAAAACTGTAATCTTTTCTCTGCACATTTTCATTTTCTGACAAGCCCCCTCTCTGCTTCTTTTCTTCCCCCAGCGCCTTAACACTTTTAGCCGCACTTTCTGAATTAGCTGTCAGCCGCCGCGGTCTCCCTCTCAATGCTTCTCCTCTCTGCCTGGCTCGAATGACTGCATTAGGCTCTACCTTTAAAGATAATTGCTTAATTGGGGTCTTTTCATATGCTGACGCTCGCCGCGGTCCTGAGAGCAGCTCTGATAACTCCGCAATTACGTGCCGGCCCGAAGATACACGCATTTACAGCTGTGAAGAATGAGCTGACATCTTCAGTGCTTTTAACTCCTCAAAATAGTCTGTCTTGCATTAGGGTGCTTTTGTATATAAGTATGTCTCTATCTGACTGGATTCATAATGGCCGACTGCTTTTTACAGCCCGTCTCGTGTTTGAAAGGTGGGAGAAGAAGAAGACTATTACACGCTACATCTTCTTCCATACAGCAAAGAGTCAGATGAAGTCTATTTAGCCGTGATGTTCAGAGATGTGGACAGCAGCTCTCACCTTGTTATACTCAAGCCCCAGTCTTCATTTGAAGCCGGCAATGTGTCCACCAGTCAAATCCAGGTCTAAAGTGTATAAAGTGCTCACTCAACGCACAGTAGATATGGCTAATGCTGAAGAAGATAAAACAGTGTGTCTTAAACTGTGGTACAAGCTTCTTCTGGTGTGTTTGCTTCATTTAGAGTACATTTTATTGAAATTTTAGCACAGTTTTAGGTCATTTCTTGGTTAAAACTACTGTGGCAATGGTGTATTCCTACTTAAAAGCTGGTTTAGACTTGGAATAGTCTTGTTATAGTCCTGATTTAGATCTGGTGGTATTCGGAAAGCCACATTTTTTCTTTGGTGGTACTTACTTAAATTGAAAACCACTGACATTAAACATTCATTTTAGATCAGCGATGTCCGAATGCCAGTGCGCCACAAACTTAATGGCTACAGTTGTGTATTTATATCAGCATGATAAAAATTCACTAGCAAGGACCACAACCTTGCGGCTTGAATGCGAAATGTTTATTGACACATGAGAAACAGAAAAAGACACGTACGAGGAAAGAAGATTAGAAGATTATTTACGAATGCTGGTGTGTGTGACCTGGATGCGTAGTGTGACCACTGAAAGGAGCGTGGATGAGGTGTGGCCCTGCTCCCGAACGTAAAGTGAGACACTGCAGGTGAATAGGAAAACATCTACAATTACAGGTTTTTCATCATGTAATGTTTTTCTAAAGAAAAAAGACATTTTGTGTAAAAACTGCCAAAACTATAAATATTTTGGATATTTATATCTGAAAAATGGACAGAACCAGATTTAAATTTCTTGGTTCATTTTGTACACGTAAGTTACAAAAAACTTTACTGGATCTTATTTAGTTTTTGAATAAACTAGATCTAACTGAAAATTGTCATAAAAATTCAAATTTCGCTCAAAAACTTAAATCTTAGAATTAGATGGGCTAAGAATAACATATGCACAAACCCTTCTGTATGTTTGGTCAAACGATTGTTGAGTCCAAGATTGTACAGATTGGTCGAGATCTTTATGTCTCTTTGGGAGAAAAATGCATTTTAAGAAAATGACCTTCGATGTTTCAATGTCCCAGAGAAATCTATGGATGAAGTGGATTAAATGCAATAATAAAACATCTTTAGGAGGATGATTGGACAAGTTTGTTGTTTCCACCTGAAAGCCTGTATGTTGAGAGAGCAAACTGACCAAAAAAAAAAGACTTTTGCCTGTAGTGTCTCGCCTTAAGATAACAAACTCATCTTCATTAAAAGTAAAATATACATATAGTCCAAAAGAGATCATCTGTGGAGGTAAATGTGTTTAATTTCAATGGGACCTCACAACGATTAACTAAAAGCGATTTGGCACATACCAGCTGTGGGCAACAGGTGAAAAGAACTTGCCCATGAACGGTATACTGAGATTAGAACCATCGACGCTCCATCTAATGGCCAAATGCTTAAAGTGGTTCATCACTGCTTTTCTCCATGGAAACTTATTGCTTTAATGGAATGTTCCACAGGACAGCATTAAACTCATTTATCTTGCATGTATTCAATTACAGTTGTTTCTATTGATCAAAAATACTTTGTACATTGTGAATTCTTACTGTGAGCTGTAAGGCTCGTGGCAGGGGATGTTTTAGGCTGTTTTTATGCCCGATTTGCCTCTCTGAGAGTTCAGGGAGACATAACCCAAGAAGTGCTGAAGGTGAGCGATTATTTGTCGTAGCACTCCTCATGTCTTTGGGGTCAGTCCATTTCTAGCACTATTTGTCGGGTCGCAGCTCCAAAACCTCAAATCTTTCTGTTTCATTTTGGCTCTAAATAGGAGCACATGGAAAGTCAGCTCACATCTCTAGCCTCACATCTAAATGTATTTGTTTTCATAGACACCCCATTCACTCACATGACACTTTCATAGTCCTACCCAGCTGTCGTTCATGTGATTGCCAGACAAATAATTGTTGCAAAATGTCCTTATGATCTTATAAAATCGCGGAAGGTCCTCCAGTGTACAGCCGACCTAAGTTGCCTTGGTCACTTGCCACTCTCATAGGAGATACATATGTTTAATGCCATGTTGTGGACAGTATGACAGTAATAGTGACAGTAACTGAATACATACCGGAAGTACATAATCTGAATACTAATTCTGAGTTACTGTGTTCCGATGCAGTTATTTTTTCTTTTGGTAGTGTTCAGAACAGTACAGTACTTTTCCAAAATCAGAGGAATACATTCTACTTCGAGCTGCAATGAAATGGAGCGAGTAGAAATTGCAGTTCTCATAGTGAGTGCATGTGGAATTTCTCCTCTAATTAATAAGTGATTAAAAAAATGCATACCAAATAGTGAAACAAAAAGATAGATCTGTTTTAATCTTGTTGTGTTTTCACACACATTATGCAACTTAATATGAAAGTATTCTAAGTTTTCAAAAATACAGTATACTTGGATTAGACCAAGTAACGTTACAAATATATTTTAATTGAATCCACTGACTGTGGCACATTCCATGCAAAACAATAGTTTTCCATCCGTCAGAAAAGTTCCGTAGTGCACCTTTAACCCTTCCACTCTTTTAGTCTTTGTCAGTTATAGTAACACATTAGTCCAGTTGATCCAGTTCTTAATCTATCAGACACCTGCCTCAGACCTGGCAGTGAAACTCCACCTCAGACACAGCAGCAGCAGTAAATACAGTTACTCCCGGTGTGAATAACGTTGTGTGTCAAGATCCAGGAGGAAGTGGAGAAAAACCTACAAGAGTCGACACACGAGGGGCCAGGCAGGACCACAGAGCGAGAGAGAGAGCGCGCGAGAGTGGAGGAGATTAGTTTTGCTCTGGTAACGGCAGATCATAAAAAGCAGAGGGGAGGAGAGAGCAGATGAAAAAGAGAGGAGTGTGCGCAGGATTAGTGCCACTTCAGGAATGACAGAACACCAGGGACGGACTGACTGCGACCGGAGAAGGGAGGAATCCGGGGAGTTTTAGCTTGGATTAGTTTTGCTCCAGGGATCCGGGATTGAATAAGGGAAAGAAGAAAGAGTGATCTGGCTGGCGTCACCAAAACAAAACCTCTTATCAATCAACTGTTGACAAAGAGAAAGCTGAAATAATAGTTTTTCTACGCATATTTGGGGTGTGTGTATTTGCTGGATGCGATTGGCGTGAAGTAATAATGTGGTGCTGAATGCAAACTGTCATTTTTGATTTACCCGCCTTAGCTGCTCCCATGACTCACAGTTACATCGGCCCCAGGAGGAAACTTGAAGCGGAAGGAAAAGGGCTGTACAAGTTATTGAAACAACAAATAAAAGTGACAACCTTTTACTGGTATCTTTTCCCTTGATGTCAATAAAGCCAGATTGGTCATTACTAAGAAAATTGACATGTGTTTTCATGTAAATGTTGACGATCCAACACCTGTTTGTCTCCATGGAGATGTTATCACATTGATTGAAGTCTTTATTTAGAATTTATCTTTACAAAGATGCTGAGTTAAAAAAACAAACAAACTTATTTCTGTTTCTAATTACAGAATATAATATAAATATAATGACCCTTCTTATTATCAGAATCAGATAAAAGTTTATTGGCAGTGAACAAATTCACAACAAAATTCACAAACATGCTCCGGCGATAGGTGCAAACAACGACTAATACAATTTAAACTAGATTAAATGATATAAGATAATAGAATCTTTATTTGTCCCACAGTAGGGAAATTCCACTGTTGCAATGCATAAATCAAGAACAACAGAACATGCAAAAAGAAAGCAAAAAAGATAAATGACTTTACAGATAAAGTTATAGGGAATGCACAAAGGAGTTAACTAGAATATAATTGAACATAATATAAGAAAAATATATCTGTTTTCATTCGAAATGTAAAAAAGTACATCTCATTTCACATACACAAAATGCATTTTGGATTTACATGCATGGAAAAAGTAGATTCAAGTTGTTCATTCGTCTCCAATACATCTGCAGAAATCAAAATCTGTAAAATTTTTTAACAATTGATTTAGATTCACAATTTCCCTACATTTTAATTTCTGCCATTATCAGTCTTCTATTTGTTCAATTAAAGATGTTTAAAACAAAAACATTTTGAAAAACATACTAGGCCTGCAACTAACGATTATTTTGGCAATCGATTAGTCTAACGATTATTCTGTCGATTAATCAATTCGTTGTTTAGAACATGAAGTGCCCATGAATACGATTTTTACTGAATTTGACCCAGATGACTAAGATGATGTCGTTTTGGGACATCCTGATGTTTTTGTTTTTTTTAACAGACAAAATAGTTTTTTTACGTGCTTGTCAAGTCGGCTTCTTTATAGTGACTTTGGGCTTCTTTTGTGGAAAGTTGCTTGCAAATTTTAAGAGCTGCAGGTTGCAGATTATTGGGCCTGCTTCTGAGCAGCACTTTCACGTCACAAAAAGAGCTATTTTTTAGCCTTTTTTCAGTTCTTTTTCATGTTAATAGATGCAATGACGACTGAAATACAGAACTACAGAACTAGTTGCTTATTTTCTTGTCTTACTTTTTATGGATCTTGGTTCGGTTGTTGTAGGCTGTTTTTCACAGGCTTGGTCGCTTGTTGCCCTCTGAAAATCTGCCATTTGATCAAAAACACTAAATAATCACATTTTCTTTGTCATTTTATTGTAATTCCTGACCTGTCCTAGTGACAAAACCTCATTTCTGAACACATGACCTGCTTTGAAATCTGTGCATAATCCAGATAACGATTCATGGATTACTAAATTAGCTGATGGTTATCTCAATAAGCGATTAGTTGCAATTAATCGATTAACTTGTTTGAGCCCTAAAACATACATTCTTACTGTGAGCGGGATCGCCTTTCCACAGATCTTACCCGAAACCAGACCTAGCATTATCACCGACTTGTGTTCATGGAGATAGATCTGTTTAATGCCGTACTGCGGACCATCAGAAATGTTAAACAGTGCACCTTTAAATAGCAGTATATTTTGTATTTTCAATATATTTTGCTAAACTTTCTTTGCCCCTTGAACTGATTTATTATTTCCAACAATAATTAACCAATATGTTCAAATAATGAAAGGCAACTAAATTATGTTTAAATCATAAACTTTTCTTGTTAAAAATAGCACATGATTGAGAATATCTCCACCATATTGACGTGTTTAGTACATTTTGTTATTTGGAGTCCTTCCATCCTTAAAAATCTTTCTAATTACCTCCATCAGTCAAAACCACAGACCAGTTTACTGCTCATGAATGTGAACGAGCCTCTACAGCTGTTGTGTTTTTGGCCCAAGCCTGCCGTTCCTCCTTTTTCTGACTGGAAAATAAATGATTTGTTTGTGAGTTATCCATCGGCTTTTATCGCAGCCAAAGGGGAGGTTTTAACAAAGAAAAACTACTCACTGCAGCGTGCCTTTTCCCAGTAGTAAAGTAAAGGAGGATATGAAAATGATGCAAGAACAAGATGTTGGTGCGGCGTTTCAAAGAGAGGGGCAGATAACATGAAGTATTCCTCACAAGCAAAACACTGACACAAACTGAGCTTAAAGGGAATTTTGTGTTTCTCGATTTATCAACCTTTTGGAAAGATTTCTAACATATTTCTTATAAAACAGACTTTCCTTTGAGAGTGGGGGGATTTCAGAGTGGTGACAGGAGATTTAGCGTCTTGCCCTTTGTCCAAAAGATGGTTTTATTCCCACTCGTCCTGTGCTTAAGTTGTACTCTGGGTTTCTTTTGTTGCAAGGGCATTCAAGTTCTCCGACAACTACAAATATTTTTTAAGGCTGAGGTTTAAGAGGCTTTAACCAGTGAAGTCACAGTGTTGTCGTGAGTGGGCAGGTGTTAGCGTTTCCAGTAGCAACCAGTGCATGATACTGAAGGCCATAAATTTACTTTTGCATTCAGTATTGGAATTATACTGTAAAATGTATGTTCTAATCTATGACATCTATGACAGCATTGTCTAATTTTGAACATTTTAAACTGCGATATTGATCTAAACGAGTTCATAAAAAAACAAGAAAGTTTACTCCCGGGTTGAAAACGGCATGCTGATTTTTGCTGGCTCCTAGAGAACAGAGGATTATTTTTTCATTTGTGTCAAAATGGATACATAATGCTGCCGAATCCTACATGTGTCACTGTTTAAGAAAATAAAATGACAGAACAAAGTAAGAACCATCAGCGGGAGTGTAGCAATGGGGAACATGGGGATTGTCGCAGGAGAATAAAGATGGTAAATGGTATATGTTTACATTTTTATACATCACTTTTCCACCTTCAAGGCACTCAAGATTACTCATACGTGCATGAATCACTCTAATTACAACTCTGAGTGGTTTAACGAGATGTGGAAACAATTATAATATGACTAAAAGCTCCTGAAAGTCGATTTCGCACAACAGGACTCCTTTAAAATTGCTCTTTTTTTCTCTTTTTCAAGTTTAACCTGGGCCTTGTGGGATTAAAAAAAGTTTCTTCTTCCCTCTCCTTTTTGGGCAATTGTGACTTTTTTGTTGTTGTTATTATATGTGTGGTTTCACAACATCAACTGCCAACAAAAGTAAAAAAAAAAAAAAGCCCATAATAAATCCATCCATCCATCCATCTTCTTCCGCTTATCCGGGGCCGGGTCGCGGGGGCAGCAGTCTAAGCAGGGACTCCCAGACTTCCTCACCCCAGACACTTCCTCCAGCTCCTCCGGGGGGATCCCGAGGCGTTCCCAGGCCAGCCGAGAGACATAGTCCCTCCAGCGTGTCCTGGGTCTACCCCGGGGCCGCCTCCCGGTGGGACATGCCCAGAACACCTCCCGAGGGAGGCGTCCAGGAGGCATCCGGAACAGATGCCCGAGCCACCTCAGCTGGCTCCTCTCGACGTGGAGGAGCAGCGGCTCTACTCTGAGCTCCTCCCGTGTGACTGAGCTCCTCACCCTATCTCTAAGGGAGCGCCCAGCCACCCGGCGGAGGAAGCTCATTTCGACCGCTTGTATCCGCGATCTTGTCCTTTCGGTCATTACCCAAAGCTCATGACCATAGGTGAGGGTAGGAACGTAGATTGACCGGTAAATCGAGAGCTTCGTCTTTCGACTCAGCTCTTTCTTTACCACAACGGTTCGATACAACGCCCGCATCACTGCAGACGCTGCACCGATCCGCCTGTCAATCTCACGCTCCATCCTTCCCTCACTCGTGAACAAGACCCCGAGATACTTAAACTCCTCCACTTGAGGCAAGGACTCCCCACCCACCCGGAGAGGGCAAGCCACCTTTTTCCGGTCGAGAACCATGGCCTCGGATTTGGAGGTGCTGATCCTCATCCCAGCCGCTTCACACTCGGCTGCAAACCGTCCCAGTGCATGTTGCAGGTCCCGATTTGAGGAAGCCATCAGGACGACATCATCTGCAAACAGCAGAGATGAGATCCTGTGGTTCCCAAACCGGACACCCTCCACGCCCTGACTGCGCCTAGAAATTCTGTCCATAAAAATTATGAACAGAACCGGTGACAAAGGGCAGCCCTGGCGGAGTCCAACATGCACTGGGAACAGGTCTGACTTACTGCCGGCAATGCGAACGCTCCGGTCGTACAAGGGCCGGACAGCCCTTAGCAAAGGGCCCCGGACCCCATACTCCCGGAGCACCCCCCACAAGGCGCCCAGGGGCACACGGTCAAACGCCTTCTCTAGATTCACAAAGCACATGTGGACTGGTTGGGCAAACTCCCATGAACCCTCGAGCACCCGATGGAGAGTATAGAGCTGGTCCAGTGTTCCACGACCAGGACGAAAACCACACTGCTCCTCCTGAATCCGAGGTTCGACTATCGGTCAGATTCTCCTCTCCAGTACCCTGGAATAGACCTTACCGGGGAGGCTGAGGAGTGTGATCCCCCTGTGGTTGGAACACACCCTCCGGTCCCCCTTCTTATACAGAGGGACCACCACCCCGGTCTGCCAGTCCAGAGGTACCGTCCCCGACCGCCACGCGATGTTGCAGAGACGTGTCAACCAAGACAGTCCCACAACATCCAGAGACTTAAGATACTCAGGGCGGATCTCATCCACCCCCGGAGCCTTGCCACCAAGGAGCTTGCCAACCACCTCAGTGACTTCAGCCAGGGTGATGGACGAGTCCGCCTCCAAGATCTCAGCCTCTGCTTCCTCCTCGGAAGACGTGACAGTGGGATTGAGGAGATCCTCAAAGTATTCCTTCCACCTTCCGACAACATCCCCAGTCGAGGTCAACAGCTCTCCACCCGCACCGTAAACGGTGTTGGTGAAGCACTGCTTCCCCCTCCTGAGGCGTCGGATGGTTTGCCAGAATTTCTTTGAGGCCGACCGATAGTCCTCCTCCATGGCCTCCCCGAACTCCTCCCAATCCCGAGTTTTTGCCTCTGCGACAGCCCGGGCTGCAGTACGCTTGGCCTGCCGGTACCTGTCAGCTGCTTCAGGAGTCCCACGAGCCAGCAAGGCCCGATAGGACTCCTTCTTCAGCCTGACGGCATCCCTTACTTCCGGTGTCCACCACCGGGTTCGGGGATTGCCGCCGCGACAGGCACCAGAGACCTTGCGACCACAGCTACGAGCTGCTGCATCGACAATGGAAGTGGAGAACATGGTCCACTCAGACTCAATGTCTCCAACCTCCCCCGGGATCTGGGAGAAGTTCTCCCGGAGGTGTGAGTTGAAGACCCTGCCGACAGAGGGCTCTGCCAGCCGTTCCCAGCAGACCCTCACGATACGCTTGGGCCTGCCGAGTCTGTCCGGCTTCCTCCCCCGCCAGCGGATCCAACTCACCACCAGGTGGTGATCGGTTGACAGCTCCGCCCCTCTCTTCACCCGAGTGTCCAAGACACGCGGCCGAAGGTCAGATGACACGACAACAAAGTCGATCATCGACCTCCGGCCTAGGGTGTCCTGGTGCCACGTGCACTGATGGACACCCTTGTGCTTGAACATGGTGTTCGTTATGGACAAGCTGTGACTAGCACAGAAGTCCAATAACTGAACACCGCTCGGGTTCAGATCGGGGGGGCCGTTCCTCCCGATTACCCCTCTCCAGGTGTCACTGTCGTTGCCCACGTGGGCGTTGAAGTCCCCCAGTAGAACAACGGAGTCCCCAGGCGGTGCAACGTCCAGTACCCCTCCCAGGGACTCCAAGAAGGTCTGGTACTCTGCACCGTTGTTCGGCCCGTAGGCCGACACAACCTGTCCCCCACCCGAAGGCGGAGGGACGCGACCCTCTCGTTCACTGGGGTAAACTCCAACACGTGGCGGCTGAGCTGTGGGGCTATGAGCAAGCCCACACCAGCCCGCCGCCTCTCCCCGCGGGCAACGCCAGAGAAATGGAGCGTCCAGCCCCTCTCGAGGAGACGGGTTCCAGAGCCCAGGCTGTGCGTGGAGGCGAGGCCGACTATATCTAGTCGGAAACGCTCGACCTCCCGCACAAGCTCAGGCTCCTTCCCCCCCAGCGAGGTGACATTCCATGTCCCCAGAGCTAGTTTCTGTGTCCGGAGATCTGGTCGTCGAGGTCCCCGCCTTCGACTGCCTCCCAGATCTCTCTGCACCGGCCCCTTATGGATCCTCCTGCGGGTGGTGGGTCCACGGGAGGACGGCCCCACGTCGCTCGTTCGGGCTGGGCCCGGCCGGGCCCCGTGGGGAAAGGCCCGGCCACCAGGCGCTCGCCTTCGAGCACCCACCCCAGGCCTGGCTCCAGGGTGGGGCCCCGGTGACGCCAATCCGGGTGACGTAACTGGCCTTGATTGTTTACTATTCATAAACCATAATAAATGAATACATAAAAATCGTGGACTCAGCGCACATCATGAACAAACAATTACACATTTGTACACACAAAAGATAGCAGGGGATAAATAAAGGACTACATTTAAAAGCATAGACAGCATTCTCATATTTCTCCTTAAAGAAAACAGCTCACACAGTTTCAGTTCAGTCTTGTGTTTACTCTCTCTTTATTTACCTGTGAACTCCAAAGCTGCTGATTGTCATTTCACATTACAGTTCATGCAGTGAGTCATTATTTTGTAACGTGTAGAGGTCACATTTGACCAGTGCAGTCATGTATTCCGTCCATGACAACAGCCTGACAGGAAGCGAAGAGCGAGAAAGGCCAGAGTCCGCAGTAACCATGACTGGCCCATTAGCGCTGCTGCTGTCAGAGCTCGGACTGTGGGCAAAGCCTGGACTCTGAGGGGAGCGTTGTTAAAGAAGAGCAGCTCTGTCAGATTGGGACGTCCTGCTAAAATGTACATGGGCCGGGGGTCGGGAGGGGCACTGCTGCTTAACACCGGCGCGAGAGACCAACACGCCAACCGCTTTGTAGAGACTGACTGTGAAGGACCGTCCCTGTGTGCATATCAAACCTCCACCATGACAAATAGGCAAAAAGGGAGGACCAGAAGAGGTAGAACTGACTCGAGCAGGTTGTAGCGGCAGATGAAGCGAGGTGACAGAGCAGACAGAGAGAGAAAAGGGTTGGTGTTTAATTAGCTACCCTGGAGAGTGTCTTGGTCGAGGCGAAGAGGAACATAATTGGCCTTGCACTGCCGAGGAGGAGAGACGAGGCAGGAGAGAGGAGGAAGGGGAACGAAGAGCAATGACTGGACTTGAGTCTGCATCACTGCACATGTGCGGAGCAGCCTGTTGTGTGTGTGCAGAGGTTACTGTGCTCTGCGGTGATCACTGCAAAGATTTCACTGTGTCATGTAGAGCTCGAGTTTGCATTTGTTTGTTCAGTTTTATATGTGTTGTAGAAAATCGCCGTGGCGTGCTCTGTATAGTATGTACATTTGGTATTGAGCATGATATGTTTTAGAAGCAGAAATAGTTCCAACTTTTTTAGGATTTAGCTTTCTATTAGATTTGAATAACCAAAGCCACTTTTTGTGTTTAGGCCTTTGTCACTTCACACTGAAAACTATTTGACACAAAGGGATAAAGAAATGAGTGTAGCGTATGCTTATATATATATATATATATATATATATATATATATATATATATATATATATATATATATTTTTTTTTTTTTTTTTTTTTTTTCCTAGCTTTATTAGACAAGAAAGCCGTAGCATTAAATGGGGGGAGAGAAAGTATATCATGGACACACGTTATCACACATAAATTAAGATGCATCTAAATGATTCTCCCATGAGAGAGAATCCACCAAAAAACCAGGACACCACGTGCGTCCCCCTTCAAACAAACTAGGCTTACAAAACAACGGCGTTCCCAAAAGAACGTAACAAACTCTGGCACACGCAAATTACCAAATTGTCCCAAAATGCGAACTGAATTTTGACGAGCCCCCAATCTGTCATGATCTGGCTCTGCTTCGACAGAAAATACGCTAAAACAACAAAAGCAAAGTTAAACAAACTAACCAGTTTCATGGACTCGTGTGCGTGTGCTGGATCAGGATGTATGCATGTGCTGTGTTGTATGATGCAATTAAAGAAAATATGAAAAGGGGTGCAGGACGCGCAGGTGACGGCAAGGACCAGGATGAGTGAGCACGAACGAGCGGCATTCACGAGTTTTTGAAGGCGCAGGACGTCGCAAGACCACATCTCCAGTCGCACACAAAACAACACTAATACCACACCGCGATAACATGGTGGAGCAAATAGTCGAGGTTGGTGGTAGCAACTACATATGTGCAACGCCTTAAACTACTGACCCTTGACGAACACTAAATCATTAATATACAAGACAAAAAACACATTTTCCAAAGTGCTGCGCAGGGACATAGTAACAGTAAAACAGTAAAAGGAACAAATGCTCAATTTAATTCTAGTCCTAAGACAATAAGATCAGTAAAACAGCATTGAAATACTAATAAAATTTAGTTTTATTATTACATCTACATGTGTTCTTTGTGAATGTGATATTTAAACTGACAATCCTCTGGTTTCTGGGCGCTTCCTGACTGTGCCACTTCAGTTCCATCTGTATATGCTTTGGGGAAAACCTTGCAAATAGTGAACTTACTGCAACGACTCCCCAATATTGTGCGCGTGGACCTTTCAGTGTCAAAGGGTCAAGGAGAAACTGAACAGAGAGGACAGAGGGGAGAAAGCTCTGAGGATATGAATACAAGACCAGCGGTGATGGATGAGGAGAGAGAGCAGAGGCAGGACACAGACAGAGATGGATGTAGTGAGGAGTGTGGCTGTACAGGGGCGTCGGTATACACAGAAAGACAATCCACATATATGCACACGGGAGATCTGGGAGAGAGCAGAAAATGACAAGTCAAGAAGTTGGGAGAGGCGGGATAATGAGGGGAGACAGAGGGAGGAGGGGCGTGCAAGAGGGAGATGAGCGAGGGAAAAATCCAAAAGTTTTGTGGAGAATTTTGAGAGGTGTGTGCACAAATGAAATGCAAAAATAGGAATATCTCAGGAAATGGTGACAGTAAGGGAGAATGTGGGGAGAGAGAAAGCGAAACTATATGAAAAGTTATTATTTGTGGTAAAAAATGGAAGTCGACATTCAAATAATTACTCAAGGGAAACTAGAAATAGACATATATTCATGGGTTTCAGCTTTCTGTTATATGGTGCCATTGTGAGGACAATTGACCATTCAAAGATATAATATTTCGTTTTAATTCTTCTTTGCTGTCCTAACTAACAGTCCTAACTTTTCATCATTTTGAAACCTTAATTAAACAACACTTTTTTCATCTTGTATTTTATTGTGTATAGTACTGTAGATCACTGTATTGTCTATTATCAACACAACCAGAGGAACAATCCATTTTATGAAATTATTAATTTATGTTTTATATGGCAAGATACAGTATACATTTTATTGTTATATGGCAACAAGCATTCTGTCAGATTTTTTTCTTTTCTTTTTTATAACGTGTGATTGTGCTGTGCTGAAAGATTATAAATAGCTAGAGCTACAGTATACCATGTTCATATGTAGGTGTTTATAGCTAAAGTTAAATTGCCGAATCAACGGCAGGATTACGGCGTTTTAGGGAAACTCGGTAAAGGGGTATTTGGACAGGTGCTTCACTGTCTCAAGCTCGAAATATCATGAAAGTTTTCAAGGCAGACGGCCAGTCTTCTTGCAGAGAGAGGTTAAAATGGTCCACCACATCCAACAGCTGTAGCTCCACACTCTGAGAAGAGTAACATCATCAAATTTATTGACAATATTGTGTGGAAAGATTTCAAATGCATGGTGTTTGAAATGCTGAATTGCAGCTCGAAAGACTTTTTGAGACAGCGGAATAAAAGTGTGACTCTGAATGAGATCAGAGTAAGGACAAACCAGCTTCTGTTGACTTTTGAAGCACTCAAGGAGCTGCAAATAGTACACAATGATCTGAAGCTGGATAATGTGATACTGGTCAGTCGCAAATATCAGCCTCTGAAGGTGAAGCTGATAGACTTTGGCCAGGCACACCTGAAGTCGGAGCAGGCGCTGGGATCCTTTCATCAGTCACATGCATTTCGGGTTCCAGAGGTCAACCGGGGTCTAACTTTGACTGAAGCCCTGGACATGTGGTCCCTGGGCATCTGCCTTGTCGTGCTTTCCCTGGGCCCTTTCTGCCACACCTCGCCCTGCAACAACCTGAGGACCATTAGCGGTGTGCTCGGAGCTCCATCCACGAGCTTCTGGTCTGAGGAATATACACCAGAAGATACTATTCCAAGACGAATGATGGATGAAGATTTAAAGCACCAGATGAGTACACGATTCTCAGATGGTGCCACATGACACCCTCAGCCCACTAAAAGGTCCAGATCTGGATGAGGCTATTTGATCACACCCACCAGAAATTATGTTCCCGGAATGGGGTTTTTGAACCTGGTGAGAAAACTCCTTCACCTCGACTGCTCAAAGAGAATAACCCCAAGTGAGGTTCTAGAACATGAGTTTGTAATCATCGGCTACTTAATGAGAACAACACAGACTACATAAAATAGGCAAGAGACATTATGGGCCTGGTTCAAAGGAAAGCAGAACCCCCCCACTGAAGGGATCCCACATCCAACAACATCAATCAGGAGGTCCAGGAGGACAAGGACCAGTCTGAGGAGGTTGAGAAGGACAAGCCCGAGAACTGCTGGATAAAAATTCACGATCGAATCGAAGGTAATTTTCCGGAGACCTGGACCTTTAGAGAAATGTGACCGTATGAAGACAGTAAATATTATTTGAAGCAATTATTTTCACTCTTTTTATGTTTTTTGTTAGATAAATTTGTTAAGAAGTATATAATCTGGGGTGATCATGATGGGTACACCAAAATAGCAAACAAAACATATTCTCATGAGACTTGTTAGAAAGGCGCCTGGATTATAATCAGCAGAACGTTTTAAATTAAGGTTTATTAGTAAACTATTTTTTAACTAGTTATTGTTCATAAGAACTTAGACACGTTCTAGCTTTTGTAAATAGTTTATAGTAATAAGATGTAACAAAAATGTGTTAATAAACCATGTGCAAAACGTTTGTTAGAGCATTGATAAGCTCCTTTAATATGGTTTTCAATAAAAGAGCGATAAATGCTGGTAAATAGCCTGCCTTATAAGTGCTTACAAACAAATAAGTACTTATTACAGCATTATAAACACCTCACTAAGGAACCTTGTTTCAAAGCATCCCCCAAAATATGGTGTGATCTGTGTAATCTTTCAGTCCCAAATTAATAAAGTGAGTCAATCAAGTTAAATACAAATGTTACACTCGTTGAAGTCAAATCTATTTAGAAAGTAAACATACCTCATTACCTGCCTCCTTTGCGAGTCAGCACTTCGTTTTCATTTAGCGCGTTAAGTTGGCAGCATTATTCTAAGCATAGGCGCGGTCGATGTGTGTGACAGAGTATCGGTGATCAGTCAAAGTGCCAAGGCTGAATTGATCATGCTCAGTCAAATGTGACATAAACAAGGCCTGGCGATCGATGTGATGTAAGTGCACTGGGCTCCAACACAAACACGCTGTATCTCAATTAACTGCTCATTTCGCCACTGTATGCTTTGATAAAGAGCGCCATTTATGCAAGTCTGAACCACAGCTACAGTGAAGGATGAGGTCTGAGGACGGCGAAACACAATGCATTTACATTGATCATAACAACGCGCGGGGCTAGTTCAGCGTGCGACGGGTTCAAATATAATTGCATCTCATATACATTAATACTCAACTTTATCTCAATACTTTAATCATTATAGCTAGCTCAAATGGACGATTTGAAAATGTATTAATTGATTGCTACATTTTTGCTCCATAAATTTCCACACAAATGTTCGCAGTGATTGCTTTAAACAATACACTTACATCTGCAACTTTAATTGTTATATTTTTTTCAAAACTATGCATGAATCATGTGTTGTCTTTTGCTCATTTTTTTTTGTCTCCTTAAACTGATTTTTAACGTCGGCTTTGTATAATTGAATGAATGAAAGTTTTTTGCTTTTCCCACCTTTTTTCCCATGTGTTTTATTTCAGCTGCAAATGGCAAATAAACTGAAACATGAGCTACGCAACTATATCCAGCTACAAAACTTGATGTTATTCTGAGATGCAAATTCTACTCTGTCAATGTCAGTTTCACAATAAGATGTATAACAACAAAGTTTGAAAGAAGAGATGCAGGAAAAGGAACTCCACAAAGAGACAATTACCTCAAAGAAGGTCAATTATTATTTTTGAAGAGACAATTTGGTCCACTTTCAATTTGTGTCTACTGAAGAAATGGAAAATGCACTTTTAACTTTCACTACTTAGTTTTTCCCAATTAGTCCACAATTGCATCGTACACAAATATGTACTGTCCATTGATGAGCTTTTCCTCTGGCATGTTGTTTGTTTTGATGATGTGTCGAGGGAACTACAATAGAGCCTAAACACGCGTAATCAAACACAAAAGTATTTAAGCTGGGTCCTTTCAACTAGATCAGCAAAAGTGAAAAAAAAAACATCATTTAGTTTGGTCTCTTCAAAGTTAATAACAGGGTGCACACAGCAAAACAATCAGATAGTGTGGAGCCACATCAGGCGCCTTAATTATAGGTGGGAGCTAATTATGTGAGATTGAAGTTCTGCTCGTTGCGCACATGTCAAAATATAATGAGACATGAGAGAAGCCGGGGTCACAAAGTACGGCGCGATGCTCTGTCTGTGTCGGGTCAAACCAACATGGCTCCCAACTGTTCATTAAAGCTGTAATAATGGCCCATTGGATGTAAATGAGGCCTAAAGATCGATCTTCCGACACACGGTTTGGTCCAATAAAGGAAAGACTGATGGCCGTGTATAGTTATAGCTGTGTTGCATTGCATTATGTGTAACCTCTGCTCGCCCTACGTACATGCCACACCTGCAATTAAATGTACTAATTGGAGAAAAGACCAAGCAACGATGAACGCAGCACAGAGCGCCTGCTTGTGAATGGATTAGCATTAGCCACAAAGTAGAAAAGATAAAGGTGTTTTAGTAAATGACAAGTAGGTATGTTTTCAATCCAGCTTCATTTGTACCGACCATTTTCACCAGCACAAATTCTGCAAAGTGCTGCACAGAGTGAACACAACATCAGTTATTACACACACTGCATAAAATATAGCATGGCAAATAAATAAACAATTGGTTAAATATGTGATAGAAAACTATAGAAAATAAAATCCATAAAAGACAGTTAGAGGACCACACATTTCTCATGCTGGGTGAAATACCACAGAGTGAAAGCGTGTTTTTTAAACAAGATTTAATAGCATCAACTGAAGGGGCTGTGTTTATGTGAGGGGGGAAGGGGTTCAAAGTTCGGGACCAAGAAGCAGGTCCGGTCTCTTTTTAGTCTTGTTTTTGGGATGACAACTTGGAGCTGGCCTGCAGACCACAGCGAGTGAAGGATTTTGGAGTGTAGCGAACAATGAGATCAAAGATTTACGTTTGGGCCAGTCCATGAAGTGCTTTAAAAACAAACAATACAATTTTAGAATCAACTCAATAAGGATAAAATTGGTGGGCTGTGATAGTACCGGTTAAAAGATTAGAGAATTTTAAATGTGACAGATTTGTCATGTCTAATACCAGCATACAGAGCATTACGGTAGTCAAAAAGTGAAGAGATAAAAGCATGGATCACTCCCTCCAAATCACTAAGGGATTAAACCGTTTTGAGCATAGATAAAAGCTGAAGAAAAGTGGATTTAACCGCAGCATTTACTTACTTGTTAAACTCAACCAAGGTTGGGGGCTTTAGGCTTGATGCAGGAACACACACAAACAAATAGACTAGGTGAAGTATCTAGCCTGAGGACACATCAGCAAAACCACAAGGAAACCCCTGAGTTAAAGGAGTTTACCATCTTTAAAATTCAAAAAACAGGACTAGGTAATTTAAAACCTTTTACAGTGCTCCAATTCTCTGCAGTGTTCCTCACTTTCTAAACACATTCCTTGCATCAAAATTACACCGAATGCACGACGATGATTTATGAGTATGTTTCACAACTTCCAGAAGCTACGTTTACCACCACTTCTATTTTGCTAACAGTGCACCAACGCTACTTATGCGTTTGCAATTGATGAAACTGCTGCATAATTAGATGCATTTACATCTGCATGGAAAAAAGGGGATACAGCCCTTTTAATCGCACACCACAGTGCTCTAATGGTTACTATTCCATCTACAGATTTCTTTATCTTGTTAACAGGACATTGTGAAATATAGTAAAGGTTTATTTTTACCATTATCATTATCGGTTCCTATTGAACCACCAGAAAGCAGTTACACAGAGATAACGCTATGCACTTCCAGGTTTGATTTCCGATCCCAGAGAAGTGCAACACGTTATCAAGTTGTAACTATTAAACATTTGATGTAAACAAGGCTTAAAACAATCAATACTTTAACAGTCTATTAAAGGATATGCATCGCGCTGGGAAAACACTGTGTCTTTGCGTTAAGGATAACCCGGCTCACCCTGCGCACCTGCTACACCTGCAATTAAACCATCATATCTCTGGGGAACAGCCGAAGCTAAATGATACGACCGCTGACCAGGGTGTAACTAGCGGCGCCGCGATGGGAGCTATTCCAGAGCTAATGCACCATAATGATATCGACCCCAACAACCAACTGCCCCTTCTGTTACTCCTGAACCTCCAACCCCCCGTACCATGCAACCACTGGTCCTGCTTTCGCGGCACAACACACGCAGCAATCTTATTTCGATGAGGTTTGATGAATAAGAAGCCTGAGGAGAAAGCATTGTGGGTAAATTGAGCGGATTACTGAGACTAATTGGGCCAATCTGGGAGCGCGGGCGTGATACAGTGTGCGGGGAGATAAGGTAGCATGCTAAACCTGCGCAACTGTATCAATGACATGAGCTTTGCGTGCACAAAAGATAGGGAAAACAACTTGCCTGGTCTGCCAAGAAAACACTTTTCCTGTGTATGAGATGTGTCGTCTGGAAAAGTGTCAGAGAAACGCAAGGTCCAAGTGTATCACAACAACAATTTCCTTTTACGAGGAAGAAAGGGGAAAAAAACAAACAAACAACAAAACGCAGAGAACTGTAGATGACCATTGAGCTCTTCAGTTGTCTTTGTGTCACAGAAATCAAACCTGATTGCACGTCTCTCTGAGTTTGACCTGAAAGAAAATACAGAGAGAAGCAGTTTGGAGGCTAGTAGTAGGAGTAGTAGTAGTAGTAGTAGTAGTAGGAGCAGTAGGAGCAGTAGGAGTAGTAGTAGTAGTAGTAGTAGTAGTAGTAGGAGCAGTAGGAGCAGTAGGAGTAGTAGTAGTAGTAGTAGTAGTAGTAGTAGTAGTAGTAGTAGCTGGTTTCATTGGATTCTTTTAGATTACTTTTGAAAGAACACTTAACTAAGTTAACAATCTGCAAGTGCTTTATTTAAGATTGTCACTTTATGTTGATTTCCCGTGAGTGTGTAATGCTGTCACCCTGAGATTTTTAATCTCAATGAGTTTTTATCCTGGTTAAATAAAGGTTAACAAAAAAAAAACATAGTAGTAAGGCAAGACAAGTTTATTTGTAGAGCACAATTCATACACAAGGCAATTGCTTGTGCTTTACACAACAGAATAAAAATACATAAAAAATCACAAAACAGATTAAGACATACAAAATCATTATCAAAATATGTTAAGAGAAGAGAGCAGATAAATCAGGTTGTGTAAATGGTCCTTTAATCTTCTTTCTCTTCTTTTTGCTTCCTTTCTGCAGCTGCTTTTTCACATATTTCTAAACATTCAAAATGCCTTTTATTTCAGTTATTTGTTTTGTTTGCACTGTCTTAGTAGTAGCGGTAGTCAAGGGAGTACAGGGGGGATAAAAGTGTCAATTGTTCCAGGCCCCAGGGTTTTAAAGGCCTAGAATTGGTCCTTCTTTCTATTCATTTGTATTAGAGGGGGCCCCTGTCAGGCTTCTTGTACTGGGCCACCAAATTTCTGTTGACGGCCCTGGTAGCAGTAATAGTATTAGTTGTAAAAAAAAAAAAAGAAAAAAAGAAAAACAATTGTTGGCTAGCAAGCTGTGAAAGACAAAATATTGAAAAATGTTAAGAGAAAAAAATGCTGCTGTTGGTATACAATGCCAGATGATCAATACAGAAATAATAGTTTACTAAACATTGATTCCAACATTAGGTATTTCTGGTGTAAGTTAAAGAATAGTAACAATCAAATAGTGAAGTAAAAATGAATGGGAAGTGAAACAGTGAAATTGGTGAAGATAATCTTAATTGGTCCTGTTTTGTGGATTTAAATCAACAGAATACTACTTTTAAGACTTCAATTGTCTCTTGTGGAAATTACACAATGTAACAGTTTGTTTTTGTGGTGCAAAGTACATGACGCTTTGATGAATATTGTTTGTACTTATTTCTTCTCTCATTTCTACACCAGATGAACAAAAATCTAGCATTTCCTAAGACATATTTTGAGGGGAACTCAGAAATGACAGATGGAAAGTGACTGGTTTTCTCTCAAACTCCTCCATCGCTCCAGCTCCCTTCAGTCCACAGGCTGTCCCTCCATCACAGGGTGAGAGGGGGGAACAGACAGCGCCCCCCGAAGCCAGCAGAGCGGTAGAGCGAGCACCAGTGAGAAGGAGAGAGAAAACCTTGACCGTGGGGAGAAGAACTGGAGCAGCAGCAAGAAGAGAGCATGCAAGACGACAAATAATGAACAATATAAAAGTATTTGCAGGAACCGAGTAACTGGACATTATAGAACAGTTATTGTGCCCCCTCTTGCTCCTATTATAGCTCTATGTTTTATGTTGCTTTAATATAAGTAAATATTAAAAGATTATAGAGTACCTCACTTTGAGTGAATGTTGTGTCTTCCCCAAAAACATAAAACGAAAGCAGGACTTTGTCACAAAAATAAGGCCGCAGCGCACTTTCTGCATGTAGTAAAAATCACACTATTTCTCATCGAGTCAGAAGTAAAGAGTCGAATGCAGTGCTCTGATTGGCTGTGTTTGGGTGGTCCACCCCTGCTTCACTTCATCATCTGGAGAAGATCTTTTAAAACTGTGCAAGCGACTAAAAAGTATGCATATGAATATGAACGATATGTCCAAAGGTTTGTGAGACATCAGAGATAAAACATATAACACAGGGGGCCACAGTAAGAGCACTGGTGGCAAAGCAAGGTGAGGCAAGTATATTTGTAGAGCACAATTCATACACAAAGTAATTCAAAGTGTTTTACATAACAGAAAAATTGCATACACAATTATAAAACAGTTAAAAACATAAATAATCATTATTAAAAAATACCTTAAAAAGGGAGAGTGCTGATAAAATCCTTTGAGAATGAAAACTAGCCAGGGCACTGTGGTGCAGATTTGCAGCTACAACAAAGTATTACAGTAACATCTCACCCCCACAGGGGCCGAGTGCATGAAGAGTGCAATGTAAAGCATCTTTGAGTTTCCACAAAGTACTATACACTGTATGTGAAAACTGAATCCCAAAAAAGGTCTTAATTTCACTCTTTCTTAATCTACATCTAAGCAATAATTAAGTAATAATGACTAGCGTTGTCAAAAGTATCAAAAATCAGATACTAATCACTGCTGAAAATCGTGTCAAAACTAAATACTCATTTGAGGAAGTGTCTATGTTTTAAAAAATCACTACAAAATTTGATCTTTCGTGAACAGTTTTAGAGGGATCTTGAGCTTTATCAGAGCTGGTATAAGACCACAATGTTTAATGAAGAAAGTACAATTATATTCAGTCTATTGTTTAAAACGTTTACCTAAACAATAGCATTTGTAATTATACTTGTGGTTTCGACATTGGTGTTGAGGATTTTGTATATTTCTTAGTATCTAATCGAATCTGTAATTTTAGTATTGTGACAACATTAGTAGAGACTAGAAAGAAGAAAGAAAGAATCAAGTAAGAAGATTAGTTAGAGAAATTGTTGAACTTATGCCACATAAAAACTACCACCAATCCACTTTGAAACTTTGAACTTTTTTGCTATTGAAACTGTGCCCTTGATCAACAAATTAAACTGTCTACTTTTCTAGTTGTCTGAGCCTTGTCCTGGTATCATTTTTATCACAAAATACATTTTTATATCAGTATCAAACCTCAACTGTATCTGGATGTATGAAGCATGTAGCAATGAACTCTGAAAATCCCAATAAAGTTAAAGTGAATGCAAATGTACCTCTCCTCCACCTCTGACCGCTGGAGTGCTGCCCACAGAAGATGTCCTCCTCCGGTTCACGCGCCGTCTGTTTCTCCGTCCCGCTGACTTCTTCAGGGCTTCTGGCTCCATGACCTGCGTGTCGGTTGCCATTTTTCAGCCCGGGGCCTGTCATCGGGCGCACGGAGCATAGACTGGAGCCTGAAGTGTCGTCAGCAGAGCCTGAACCTCACAGCGGTGTTGTAAGACAGAGCAGAGATGGACGGGGCGTAACAGCCGAGTGGACGACCTCTGACCCCAGGAGCACAGACAACAGAGGAAAAAAAACAACCACACAAATGAAATGGATTAAATGCCACGACACAATGGAGCAGGTACAGTTTAAATACTGCATTATATGGGGCAAAAATAATATTAAATGTTTAATGACGTTCAAACAAGCCCAAAAACCACAACTGTAAAATAAACACACAAATAAATAAAGAATTACCTCTGTCTAACTACTTGACATTCGGTTAGATCATTCTTTTCAATCTATCTTGCGGTAAAAAGGATGCTGTTTTTACTCAGCAAAGTTTCTAATTTCACTTTTACCAAACTGATGCACTGACAGGATCTAGACGCACATAACAGAGGATATAATCAAAGTACCAGACATATCTTACAAGAAAATACCAGCTCTACATGTGATAAATTGTCTGTTTTCTAAATGGCAGATACCAAGATACAAACCTCCCACATAAACAGCTTTCAGGAAACCATTGTCTTTTCCCCGAAACATCTGTTTTTCTTCTAACTTTCAGAGAGAATGTCTTCATTATTGTTTAATAATGCTGGAACATATGGAAACTCAAATTTTCCACAATCCAATCAGCTTCACATGTGTCTGTAATATATTCACTGATGTCCTTGAAGATCCTTCTGACAGTAAACTAATCGTCTAAAGTTATAAAGTTACAATAGTACATAATGCAGCCTGTGTGCATGTACTTCTGGCTAAATGTTTCAACATAATCAGACATAGATAGAAGATCAAAGCAGAAAAGTGAACACATCTACTAATAATACCTGAGATTCCTTTTTATCAAATGACAGGAGTATTTTTTCTTTTGACACTTCTTTCCCAAGTGACTTTATTGTCCATAATCAGTCAGTCAGACCACCTTGAGACTGAGAAAGCCTGATGTCATCTGATCCCAGAAGCTAAGCAGGATTAGGCCTGGTTTGAGAGACCACTGGGAAAACCAAATGCCACAGTGGGGCTGCAATGGCTCTGGACTGTTGTGTCCATGGGCAAGACACTTCACCCACCTTGCCTTGTGTGAATGTGATGGGTGTGTGAGAGAGAAAGGGCAGCTTTGGCTACAAATACCAGCAAGTTTGGAGTGAATGAATAGTACACAAAATCCCAAAGTGGTTTTGAGCGTCTGGAAAAGCACCAATATTATACATAAATATTATTATTATTGAATTAAATGAATTGTAAAAGGGTTAGATTAGCATAATAACACAAACACACATACAAATCTACCTCCATGGGACTTTTTGTTTTTAATCAAATAAGCAATGATGCATTTTTCCCCCTTTTTTGCCAAGTGACTTTATTGTTCATAATCTTTTACCATTCACATGCTGGAGAACTTCAGAAGCTACTGATAAAAAAGTATACAAAAGGGTTAGAAGCCTCTTAACATCTTAACATTTCCTGTTACACACTGCAAATAATAATAATAATCACGAGTCCCAGCATCAGTGAAGGACCCTTTATCTATCAACAATCAGTGCAAGAGTTTTTCACACTATACTTCACTGGCTAAAGTTTGAATGTTACAAATGTAAAAGCCTGTATGTAAATGAGCCGGTTGTTCAGGTAAAGTCCTGTACAGCAGCAGTTTTCAGCCCTGGAGGCGTCTCAGGCTCAGCTCCACTGCTCTGTCCTCATGTCACTGTCACTCTCATGTTTTACCATCTGTTCAATACGTGCCACCTTCTCCGCTCAGATGTGCTTTGTAATCAGCCCCGGGGCTATTTTTCTAGTGGTACCCATTTGCCAATAATGTATTGAACACCATTACTTTTCTTAAAGCTACAGAAACCACTTTGTCATGCCCTTGTACCAAAAATAACCAACAGAACAACAACCCACCATCATTTGTCTCTGCAAAATCCAGCAGACACAAACGCAGCCTGGCCAGCATCTTGTTCAGTTCACATGAATGTCGTCACATGTTGAAAGAGTTCTTATCCTCGAGAATCCTTGCTGCAAAGATAAACTCTCTTTTTTTTAACCTTGGGCCTTTGAGAGGAATGTGTCATGATACTCGATTTCGATACTAAGGAACAGACCCGATACTCTGTACAGATTTCAATACCTCAGCGATTATAAAAAAGTTTAATTTTCAAAACAAAATAATAGCATAATAATTTTTTCCATACTAGTTCTGATAAAGCTCAAGGTCATTCAAAAACTGTCCAGGAAATGTCCAATTTTATGTGATTTGTTGTGGATTTTCTTAACACACTGTCAAAACCAAAGAAGTGAAACGGCGCTTTGCCTCTTTCAATTGATCAAGTAATTTATTTGCATGTGCACAAGTAAGAGGATTGTCCCTAACAAAACAGATCTTTTTCCTTCACGAGCCCAAAAGCAAAACATGTAACAAGGCCGAAGGGATTCAGACTATGATAAAGATTAGCCCCAAAGATAACTTTAACATCCGAGGCACATCTTAACACATTCTCAAGAAAAGATTAAGGAAAAAAGACAATGTTCACTTTTTTATCTGGGATATGTTTTGGCAGTGACACATAAATGACAATTCAATGACCAGCACATAATTATATGACATTTTTCCTCAACAGATGTTTTTTTAGATGTGTTTTAATATTGATTGATATCTGATTTTTGATACTTTTGAAACCCGAGTTGATTGCCCTAGATGAAGACTGATGCAAAGTTTAACATAATCTTATAATGCTTTAGTTTCATTATTTGCCCTTTAAAATCTAAACCTTAAAAAGTAAATGTAACACTCCACAATGCCCTTTTTTCATACATTAGACTAATTTTCAAAACAAAATAATAGTACTTTCCTTATTTACCATGTCTATTTACTAGTTCTAATAAAACTAAAACTTATAGCCTGTAGTTTTAATATCACTTGATACCTGATTTTCGATACTTTTGAAACCCTTGAGAGTCCAAGTAGAAGAGCTTAAACAAGAGTTTAAACAAGGATAACATCTTCCTGGTTTTATTAATGCTTTAGTTTCATTATTTGCCCTTTCAAGTCCAACAAAGTAAATGCAAGAATCCACACTGTTCTTACTTGCAGAAAACCAGTTCTCCTCTGAGAGCCCTCTGTGCCCATCCGCCCTGCTCTCCTCAATGCACGGACACACACTTTCTATCTGCATTTCTCTCTTCTTCCTCCCCCTCGCTCTCTTTTCCTGTCTTTCTTCCTCCTGGTGTGCTCCTTCGACTGGTGCGGCGGCTTTCAAGACTTCACAGCCCCCTCTGACGTTTCTATATCTTTTTTTTTTCAATTCTTAGCTCCAAAGTGGGCCACATAGGGCTCAGTGCTGAGAGTAAAAAGCTCTTCTTAGACTCAAAGACATGTAATTGTTAAATAAAAGCGAGATATTGCCGTAATTATCAAGGAAGATGGCTGCCCTCAGTGGACACTTTAATAACCCCAGGGCAGAAAGAGAAAGAGAAAAAGTGACGAACGTTTGAAAAGACACTAATCCACATTCCCCTTAACCTCGCTCTTCATATTTCTGCTGTTAATAATAGCAGGGATGTGTGAGCTCCTAGTCTTTAATCTCATCACTTCTAAAATGTAATAAAATTAGGTGTATTATATCTCAAATACCTGCACAAAGAAAGAGCAGTCATTTTAGAGACTATTAGCCTGGAAGTGTGAACCAATTTAGCTCACAATTCAATGTGGGAATTGTGTTAGCAAAGTGTGAATAGATGTTGTAGACTCATTTCAAACAACCAAGATGATGACATAAACACAAAACTTTGTGACAGTTTTCGATAAAAGTTGATTTATTGAGCGTTTTTAACCTATAAAGAGTGTAGGATAGTGACCTAATGGTTAAACTCTTGCCTCGTAGCAAGTAGGTCCTGAGTCCACTTCCTGAACTGTTTGCATGTTCTCCGTAGGTGTCGTGCTTTGGTTTCATCTGCCAGAAAAACATTTGGGTCAATATATGGCTCAAGAGCTCAAGTCAGGAATAATCCTGCAACTAAGCAACGCTATTCTGTTGTGCAATTTGTGATAAAAGTAGCACATACAATAAGAGAGAAACGTTAAGCAACACCTGCCCAAACACACTAACTGACACATAAAAAAAAACTTGCACCGCTACTCTCTAAATGAAATACTAATAAATAAATACATATAGTAATATTCATGGAATTGTAGCCCTCGTTCCAGTTGTGTGATTTTTGCACAGACCCACTGATCTCAACAGCAAATTAGTTCCATATAGACTAAGCCATTTTCAAATCATACAGAGAAACAGAGCACTCTTGTTGATGCACATTGAATATTTTACACACATCAACTTTACATAATATTTAAGCAGCGAGACTTATTTCCAGTTCACCATTTAAATGATTGGAATCCCCTCCTGAACCTGAAATGCCAAAAAAACTGAAGTGCCGATCTGCAGCAGTTGTAAAAGTGGACGACTTGAAAAAATTGTGAAAAATCGATTATTAGTCATTAGATTTATGGTGCGCCTTTCAAGACACCCAAATCGCTTTACTGAGCATAATAGGTTGTGTTCACGTCAGCCATTAATATTTTTTGTTGTAATACGACGAGTTCTTAAATATAATCGCAAAGAGAAATCATCAGGTTCCACATTTCTGAATTTACCTTTTAGTTATTTCATGGCAACGTCAAATGCATTCAATGGGGACAAGTGGTTCCATGCCCTCCGTCTAAGGTTATGACATCATTACATTCTAGCACCAGCAATGTGGGTGAAGTGTCTTGCCTCAGGTCACAACAACAGCCCGGCATCTGGTGTTCTGCTGGTCTCCCATCCGAGTTCTGACCAGGCCCCGACCTGCTTAGCATCTTAGATCAAACTGACAAGCACTGACAAGGCGGTAAGGCCATTAACTTATTATTTATGTATCTTAAATAATTTCAAGTTGTCAAATACAATTTTACTTGACAAAATGTATGGTACTTTTAGTTTTAAATCATTACCAACACATACCTCGGGAATAATGTTCTTTCGTCGACATACTGTGCTATTTCAAGTTACGCATTTGCTCAATGACACACAAATGCAGGACCAAAGTTATTTTTAGACTTGCTTGGTTCTCATGAGTATTTTTAGCTTCACAAAACATAATTGAAACGCTCTGCTTTTTTCATCAATAGCATACTCTTCCATGTTTACAGGCTCCCAAAACCCCTCCCAGTCCTCGTACGCATGTCCCATTGTCAACCGCGTCACTTTGTACTTACTATACAATCACTACTATCCGCATCCAAACTCCTGTGTGAGATTGGGGGATTTGACAGTAATGTATTCGTGCCTCGGTGGACCTAGCTCTCCTCCTGCGCCTCGGCCTCCAGGGAGCGCCTTGATGCTGTTGCTCCAGCTCACCCACCTCTCCTTTCATAATGCGTTTGCTCCCCAGTTGATGCTGCCTCCCTGCTTTTATTATGGGTTAATGTCTTCTCTGGCACAAACACGGAGGACGGCGTCGCACTGGGGAGGAGAGAATAATGAAGCCTTAAATAAACGCGGAGCCAAATTACAAGCTTTCAGCAGAAATTCAATTATATGACAAAAGCGTGATGTGGATTAGGAATAACTGAAAGGATTTGGTAATGCTTTTTCATTATCGTGCTGCATCTAAACATCTTACATATAAATATCATTACTTTAATCTACTGCGAGGGTTGAAATGTAACAATATGCAGAACTCATCTTGAAAGATATTAACCTCATTCATTCTTCCATTCTTGGAGGTTTAGAGTTGTAGAACAGCATTTTCAATCTTTAAAAAGTACACACAAGTGCTATTACTGCCTTAATATAGTAGTACAAGTCTTTAATAATAGTGTTTGCTTCTTGCCGACACTTAAACGCAGAGAATGATTGTTTCTCTTTAACTTTGGCTTCAAGAAAATATGCATCTCAAACCCAGGAGAATTTCATTCTAATATAACTTCTGAGACTGCAATATACAATATATTGTCAAAAGCCAATTATTATATCCCTAAATGAAGTGGATCTGTGGATCAGTGTGATCTCAAAAGACCAATCAACAGGTATGTGTGAGACTGTGCTGCTATAATGTTTCCTGTACTTGTTAATGGGTGATAGACAAAGATATGTGCAGGCGAATACAATTTAAAGTAGATAAGAAGAAAGTTTATCAAAACAGACATTACTTACTGTTAGTTTGAAGTAGCCTATTCAGTGTCTTTTGGTCAATTTCTCTTGTTGCTCAATTATTTTGAATATTGTTTACAAAAAGTACTAAATCCAGTTTAGATCACAAGGTACTATCTCAGTAATAATTAGGTTACTTATTTGCTACATAATTTAGCTTTGTGATTATCGAATTTCAGTCTGTTTGCCCAAATCCCTCTGCGCAAAAACAATAAGCTCTGTTAAAAAAAATGAAAATAAACTAATGCTACTACAGACAGATAACATTTTTGAGCTAGACAACCCAACATGGCGGCGCCCTGCATTTGGAAACAGTTCAACTTTCGACAGTTAAAATGTTTTTTGTTCTTGTGGTGTTTCCTTTTGCTGTCTGTGAAGCTGCTGATCCTCTGCAGTTATAATTGCATTATTGGCTAATGCTGCAAACATCTACACAGACCTGATGATAATTTACAAATGTTGTAACAATGTCCGGGTTGATAAATTGATCTAATTTGCTCTAATCTTAACATAATGAGCCTTTATTATTTGATTTGAGTAGTTGCATTATATTAACTGTAATGCTGCTCATAGTTTTTCAGACTTGACAACTGGAACACAACTCAGAAAACTGGAATGCTGCATAAATGATGAAAAGATAGCAAAGCCAACGACTAGCACTAGTTTACGCAAATTCAGAAAATGACTAAAATTGGGGAATCCTATTCATGGGTATCTGAGCGATGAAAAGTTTGTCTCATTTCCATATGAATGATTGAAAAGGAAATATATCTTTTGAATGGTCCTCCAAATCCTCAAAACGTCACATAAAGGAAGACGAAACCCATGAATATATACATATTTCCATGTTTTCACTTTAAGTTGCACATAAACTTTTAAACAAGCAAACTTTTCAAATGTCTCGCAGCGTGAGTACCATTCTGTTAGCACATAGCACTGTGTTTCTACACGTATAAGTGGCCTTTATGTTGTGCAAAATCTGCAAATGACCTCCCCGTCTCTCATACAGCTCTCATTGTAAGTGATTGCCAGAGCCTCCATCTTTGATTTGTTGGTGCTGTTGCTGTGGTAACCAAAGCGTAATCAGTACAAAGGCATTGTATCCTGGTTGAGGCTGAATACGTTTTATCACTCTAAGATTGAAAATACAAATTGTAACCCAGTATAATTGCGTCTGTGGGGGACACTTGCTAACATTGACTCCATGAATGTTATAGTATGAGCTTTAATTGGAGTAAAACGCAATGTACAGGAGCAGCTTATTTCATCTTCATGTCAGGCATTTGTGATGTTGGGCAAATGCCACCAATTTATTCCAACTCACAGGAGACACAATTGCGTTTGCTGCAGTAGCATCAAAACCCTTATGACCTGTATGCCTGAAAACAGACATTAAATTGTCACTATAACAACGATCACAAAAGGGCTCCTTCTGTATTTTCATGACTTTGTATCGGTCTGCCACCCATCACCACATGTACATTATTATCGAGAAATGATGAACAATGGAACAATGGGTCACATGGTGAGTCCAGTATTTCCTGTTTTCTTGATTCATTCTTTCAACGTCTGTTTGTGTTGATCTGTGCGTCAGAAATACAAAACATGATGGACAAATGTAAACATACAGTATCACGCTCTGAAGGCCTCCTTAAGTTTGATCAGTTGACAACAGGCACAATCCCCAATATCATTTTAACTTTTCAACTGTATAGATACTTTTCTATCTTTCCAGGAATGTATGTTGGTGCTGCAACCCACATGTGCATAACACTAAGGTCAACAGGGCTACAACGACTAATCTGAATAGTCTCTGGCACTAACGCCTGATGCACACCGACTCCGGTCCGGCTCCGGTTCGGGACCCGCGCGGGTCCCGTGCGGGTCCCGCAAGACTTAGAAAGTGCTTAAAATCAATGCGCCCTGTCACACCGACCTCGGAGCTCTGCGGCCGCGGGTCCGGCAGCCGCGCGGTCTCGGAAAGAATCCGCAGAAGTCTATTTTTGCCGGACGCCGCAGCGGTCTGGTGCGGCTTTCATGTCATTTGACGAGTGCTCGCGCCGAAACCACGTGAATCTACGTGGCTTTCACAAAAACGGACCGCAGTTAACCGGAGCTGGTGTGACAGGCGTCTGCAAGAGACCCGCGCGGGTCCCGGACCGCGACCGGACTGGACTCAGTGTACACTAGGCGTTAGAATGTTGATTTTGATTGGCCGTTTGTGTCAGCAGTCAGTGAATTTAAACGCGTCACTTGCGTTGTTCGCCCTGCGACCTCACATACTTCTGGTGCCCTGTTGGTGTCCCTCGTCCGGCTTTGTCTCCAGGTAGTAAAAGAAAAAAAAGTTTTGTTTGCAAGTTGCACCTTTATTGTGGCACTAATTAGATTTTCTAAAAGTCTTGTGGTGCAGTCATGAGCCCGTGTGTGTTGTAAGGTCCAGGATGTTTGCGGCTGTGCTGTCAGTCCGAGCTGCGTAATTTCCAACCTCAAGTTCATGGTCAAAGTGTAGCCTATAGATGTCAGCTTGGCCAAATGACTAATCTATCGTTATATTAGGTGCCACTGAGATGTCCCTGAGGCGTTTTGCAGTCTTGCCTTTGGTGTCCACCATGCAAAGACTAGCCACGGGTGAAATTGGATTACAAAAAAAAAGAAAAAACTTAACTGTTTTTATGTCATAATTTCAAGATAACTTAACAAATGTAATCATATGACAACTTAAACCTTTCCTCTGTCCACTCAACAGCAAACTTGCCTCAGGTGGCATTGGTAGGCTCTTTGTGTTTTTTTTTTTTTACAGCTAACAATGTAACACCTGGAATAATGCACAGTAGGGCTTTTAACTTCTCTAGCTTGCATTTCTTCGATTACAGCTCTTCAAAGATCTGACCTGGCACTTGGCCTATTGGTATCACCTGCTTGTCTCCATCGAGAGTGATGAAGTGAAGTTACACAATGCACCTTTAAGTGATCCACATTAGATTTCATTGTGTAGTTTTCGAATGCGTGATATCAGCCTGTATTCAATCAATCATAAAAGCATGAGTATAATACCATTGCAGAACTCCTCACTGCATTCACAAAGACACGACAAAATCCACACAGCTTCAGGCGAACTTCTCTCCTCTGTATCTCGGGAACATCTTTCTGGCACCGCCGCAGTTTTGGCAGAGCACCTCCTCATCACCAAAACAACACTAATGACTTCATTTTCTCCACTCTCTCTGCTCATTTGCACCTTTTATTCAGTGCTTTCTCAGCTCTGCGTCCACTGTCCTCTGCAGTTTGAATATTTCTGTGCATTTCTCACTCGGACAGCTTCTCCTCACCTGCACAGATGGTCACGGACACTCCTCTGAGTCTTAATTATTCCGTCAATTACTGTGGGAAAATGTGCAATTAAAGAAGACAGTTTGCCTCTATCCATATTTATTAGGGTTCCACCTGATTTCTGGGACTTGGGAGTTTAGTTAATGCACAGTGCTGCCGTGGTGCCACATTGCATGCCTATGGGGAGTTAACACATTTAAATGCTCCTTGCTATGTCTCAGCAGGGATTCACACTAATGGGTGAAATAGTATTGTCAGCATATGGCCTATAAACAATTAGAGGACACTGTGTGCAATGGTGAATGGCCTTGTTAGGCTTGAAATATGGCTGGTGTCCGACACGAGCGGTCATTGTCACGCTTCTGATTGGTTTAACAGCCGACAAGTTGAACAAGCAAAGTGTGATGCAACCCCTGGGACTGTGCACTGAGGTCTGCCAGAGTCGAAGTGTAAAATAATATAGTGTATTTTTTATTTATAAATGAAGTCACATTTGAAGAAACATTCGGTTCTCCCTCCCCGTGTTTGACTCCTCCTTTAATGTCCAAGGCACTTTTTGGTGAGGACAGGCGTATGAGCTGTATATTTTAATTTAGGTTGATGTGAGACCTGACAGCGATGTGCATGCAGGGCCGACTCTAGGCATTATGTCACCCTAAAGAAGATTTAGATTGTGGCCCACCATTTGACAAATATAGTTTAAAAATTAGAGGTGGACTTGGGAGAAAAAGTGGCAGCTTACTCATATGTAAAGGGGGGTTTGAGTGTCCTCCCCCAAGAAAATTTTAATCATTTTCAGTATTCTGGTAACCTGGCGTCACATGGAGGAAATTTCAAGCATGCCTTTAGAACAGGTTTTTGCATTTGGCGACATACATAAAACCTAGTGACCATTAAAGGCCATTAGAGGTTTTGCGAGCGATATAATACTTCATTAATAGATGCATAAAGTATAGTGGTTTAATTTCATCACAAAGTGCTACTTTATGTGGGAAATGTTGAAAAAAAAAAAGATTGAGTAAACCCCACCTTTGACATTTTGTGAAGATATGTAGATTTAAGAGAATATGAGCTTTGATTCTCAATGACTGGGTAACAGCATTTTCAAAACTGCAACTCAAATGGGATTTCTTCAGTGGTCTGTATCTTTTATAACAATTTCAAGGAAGATACAGTTGTCAACCAGTGAATGAAGACTGGTCCATGGTCCATTCTATAAACTACTACCTTAGCCTTTGTTGTGCCTGTAAACTCCTAAAGGCTTATGTGGAAAATGAATGGGCAATGTACCTCTGGAATTAAAAATGTTCATAAACGCAAGTCTGACAAAATCCCAAGTTAAAATAATTCACCATACAACTGTCCCTATACTCTGAAAGAGAGTCATGAAGCTGTGCCCTGTGTGATGTGACCAGTGGACAGTGGTGTGTGCTAATCCACGAGAGCACATGAGTCAGGTGCTCCCTTTGCTCTTCATTACGGGCCCTTAATCCTGGCCCTTCACTGTCAGGAGAGCTGCCCATCATTGTGAGACATTGTGAGGTGTTCAGGGCGAACGCAGGGGCTGGTGTGGCACCACGGTGACACAGACCAGTGAACAATCGATAAGGATCAGGACAGTGTGTCTGAAAGTGTAATGGGACATTTGTGAAAGGGAAGTTGTGTCTCTTCAAAATGATGCTCGAATTACTATAATACAGTGCACCCTACTGACATTAAAGGTGCATAATGTGACATTTCTGGTGGAGTGTCTGTCATCTGCTTGTCACTTATAATCGGTTTGCCCTGGGAGGTTCCACAGTTTGGGCTTAAACCTCTACATCTTGCGTTCATTTAATTATAGGCATTTATTGCTTGTCATTTCCTGGGATACAGAATACACTCTTCATGAACTGTCTGCTCACCGCTTTCATCTCCACCAGTTCAGATGGGCATGATTAACAGGTGGATCAGCCAGCACACGGTTTGTGTGTCCTGCTTACGAGAAATTAAGAAAAACATTGCAGATTTCTGTGGAATCAATGAATGAAGCACTAAACTTAATGTTAATTTGAGGTGAGAGAAGTTTGATTTTGTTCTAAATGATAGATGACCAAAGAGCTTCTCTGTATCACATGTGTCACGGAAATAGATTATACAGTTCTGAAAAATTATACAGTTCTGAAAAAATGTGTTTGTTCAACATTGAACAAACATCGAATGACACCTATAGACAAGGCATGTAAATACCAAATTGCAAATTCAGTTTCAAGTTAGTTTTTTTTTAAGTGCCACCAGAAAAACAGTCAATTTAAATAATAATAGTTTTTAGCTTCTACTTTACTACAGATTAGCATTCCTTTTAATGACACCGGGAGAGGGAAAGAGAGGGAAAGAGATGCTTGAAAATGCTTTAGTTTGAGGAGGAGGAAGCTTGTGAAAAGGAGGCGAGTAAGGCAGCAGGAATGTAAGGAATAAGAGTGAAAGATTAATGGTGAGCAGACAGCGGTGGAGTGGGTTGAAGGGCCCTGAGCACCACTCCAAGTCTGTCCGACCAATAAGGGCCCAGCTGCGGATGCATCATTTCAAAGCCCTCTCCTTTCTCTCAGATCGCTTACTATGAAGAAGTTATTTTTAGAGTGAGGCTCCTGTCGCCGCTTGTAAATATGAGATCACAGTAATGAGAGGGGCGCAGTGGAGGAAAAGGTTAATTAAAATCATAAAGTGTCTTCTCCGCCATTTCTCTTCATTTGTTGTAAACATACAGGAGCCAACAGCGCGGCCGGCCCTGTCTGTTTTGCCTTCTTATTAATGGGGAGAGAAGACAGGCGCGTGAAGTTAATTCTGGAAATGATCTTGTTTTTGAGGAAGAATTTACACCACAGATGAGCTGCTAGAATAACACGCAGTTGGAGTTTGTATCTCATAAAATTGGAAGAAACGGGTGTGGCTTAACCTTAAAGAACTTGACCTGAAGTAATCTAAATCTAGGATACTTATATAATCATGTCTCTATGTGTAAATAAGTATTTTCTGGTTTAAGTTTTTGAGGTTTTAACCTGTCTATAAGGTAAGCACTGATCATTGTTGCTTGGCTCAAATGGAAAAGATTTCGCATTCATTGTTGCATGCCATTGTACATACGACATAACATGAAATAAATGTTTATAATGGTTTTACTAGAGTTGTCCTGCCATCTAGCAGTGAGGTTGTGAGTTAGATCCAGGGGCAATCTGGCCTGAGATCCAGAACACACGTTTCATGAAGAGTGAGTCTGGTTATCATCTGCTCCGCCTCGCCTTTAGCCAAACTCAAACAAAATTGTGCAGTCAGAGTTGTTTATCTACGTCAGTGTTTCCCAACCAGGGGTATAGGGACCCCAAGGGGTACGTGAGGAATTACCAGGGGGTACTTGGAATGGTTTCAGGTTATAAATGAAAAGGAAATGTACTTTTATCTGGGTGAAAAAGTGTAATTTGTTATAAATGTAGAAGTGTAGAGTATTTTGGACCATAAATATAATTACAACAAAAATATATAAGAGAAAAGAGTATTAATTTACTATATTTGACCAGTAAACCCATTCATTTGCCCGAAACTCAAGGGGTACTCTTGAGTTGGAGACAAAGCTTAGGGGGTACGCAAGACGAAAAAGGTTGGGAAACACTGAGCTACGTGACGCATTTGAAATAAATGAGCTAATTGGTCATTCATTCAGATCAAAATCAATCACTGCTTATTGCTTCTGCACAAATCTGCATGTTTTTCAGCCCTTTGTGATGTAGTTTGCTCGCTTTATCCTCGAAAACGGACAGACCATGTGTCCCTGATTGGCTAATCCACCTGTCAATCACGCCCATCTGAACTTGCGGCTATCAACATGGTGACCTGCAGCCTCAGTGTTTTTTTGCCCAAGCTGCTGTTCTCAATCCACATGTGGCCCACCAACCCATACCTTAGTTGGACCCACAAATGAAATGCACAGATGAACCAGTGAACTTTGTACCTTTTCTGGTTGGAGGTCTGCCACTTACCGTGAATCCCACAATATAGCCATAAACCTTTTAATCTTACATTTATTCAATTGAAAGTGTTTTTATTGCAAAAAATACCTTGAAAAATCTGCATCTTACTGTGAGCGGGGTCATCTCTCCACAGATTTGACCTGTAACTTGGCCTGGTGGTGTTATCTTCTTGTGTCCATGGAGATAGAAGTTAAATGCCATACTTTGTGCATCTTTAAGGGCTTCATATACAATGGGATTCTTTCAAGTGTTTCGATGAAAAAAAAAAATTCTTCGTGCAAAGACAATCTCTTCAGGAATCCCCTCGTTGATTGACAGATCCATGTATTTACCACACAATGGTCTCAGAATCAGAGCCCACACAATCACTGCATTGAAGTTCAGTGGAGAAACGCTGATAGCTCACACTTTACTGCGAGCTGAAGGGAACAACAGCAGCTCCCCTTATCAGCCGCTTGATGCAATGTTTACCGGCCCTTTAATTAATTATGAAAATTAGCCAGAGCGGTAGGCACGCTAAGAAGAGAAATCAAGATCTTTACGCTTATCGCAACCTTGCAGCTCTCGCGGTTAGCTGTTTGAATGACACCTCGTACACAAAGACTACTATGACGCTGTTTAAAATGTTTTGGAATGATGTGCAGTAGACCTGGAGTGTTTTATTATGCAAATGCACAAACATTGAAAACAAAAGATCATTGAGTGAATTAACAGCAGTGTATGAAATTAGCTTGTAGCCTATGATCCCGGCATGTTTTTTGCTGCTCATTATTAGTCCGTCAAAAGCAGCCTGCAATGTTAGCTCGGCTCATCTATATTTGTAAGCATTGATCTGGAAAAACATGGGTGAAACAAATATACACAGCAGAACACAAACAAGCAATTACTCCCAGCGGCTGACGTGACATTTCACTGGTGTTACCCAAGTTCTAGTAAAAATAACATGAAAATGCTGTTTTGTGTGCTGTTTCTGGCAGAGAGGAAAAATCACAACAATTTTATCAACGTGTGGTGACAACTTTGAGTTTTGTGATAATCTTTTGTCTTAATCTCTACATGAAGAACTATAAAGGCTATATTGGGGCAGTTTGATCACAGCTCCAACTAAAGGATATTGTTGTTGTGTCGTGGAGCAGGACACTTCACCCATTTTGCCTGAATGGCAGCACTGACTGGCAGCCACACTTCCATCACTTCACCCCATGACAGCTGTGGCTAAAGACGTTGCTTACCACTACAGACTGGGAGTGAATGCATAATGCATAAATATGACTGAATCTCTGATTGTTATTATTGTAGAATGTATACTTTAAGCTCCAGAACATTTTGGACATTGGTAGAAGAAGTATTAAAGGTTGTTACTTAAATAAAAGTATAGCTACAGCAGAAAAATAATTACTCAAAGTAAAAGTAGGACATAAAACATCTACCAGATGCTTTAGTAGTAAAAAACTAAAAGTATTTCCCAGAGTTTGAGAATCGAAAGCGTTAAATGTGGTGATTTTGACAAAGAATTGAGCTCATTTTTGGTAAACAGTGCCAATTCTTTTAGGGAATTTCACGTAGATCTTTTTGTTTGCTCAAAGCTGGGAACTCAAACCATGAATGAACTACAAATAATCTCTTCATTCATGTGAAAGTAGTTTCTACTTTTCAATCCAAATGTAGTTGGGCATAAAGTACAATTACCTGCTCTCAAATCTAGTGAAGTAAAAGTTAAAAGTATCCACTGTTAAAAACATACCCAGTAAAGTACAGGTATATGTTAAAAAAAAAAAAAAGAAAGAAAGAAAAATTTACTTTTGTACCTTGTTACTTTCAACTACTGATTTTCATTCATTCATTCATTTATTTATTTATTTGTGCAACCGTTAGGTTACATTTACTGCTGTGGTGTGTCCATGCTCAAACATTTTGGATATATTTATTGCACTGAAAAACATTCATCCTTGTTCAGACTGGGCTTGCATCTCCACAAACCTAACTCTTAATCCTCCTGCTTGTTTCCATGGAAATGTTGTTCCTTTGGCTATAATATTCCACAGTATTACATAAGACATATTTATCTCCATGGAAAATGGTCAGAAGTATGGTTATATTTCTGTTTCTGTGGAATCTTGCAGGTAATGTACCCCTCCAGAAAGTTATTTAAGGTAACTGTTATGTGCTGGCCATAATATATTAGTTCGCTTTTATACCTCAACAAGAACATTTTTTGGGTACAATACTTACTGTTGCAAAAATAAATCAGTATCTTTTGGTTTGACATTATCTTCTGTTCTGTAATGGCCACTATTTTGCATTTTTGTTCACACATTGTCATTATTCACTTCCTGTGTAATATTTCTATTATATAATATTGTCCCTTAAAAACCACCCCTCCTCACCCTGGTTCAGATTAAGGATACAAGATATTTTGGGAAATGATTGAAAGTGCGCTGCCAAGTTTCCTCATCCTATTTTCTCTCACTTTTCCCTTTGGACTTGTGTGTGGAGAAGCAGTGCAGGTGAATCCTTCTCTCCAGCTCTCCTTCATGGCAACTTGGGATCAAAGGAGAGGCGCCGGGAGACATGAGCTATCCGCAGGGAATGCTGGGATTAGCCGGATTATCTCAAACGCGCCAATGATAGTGGTGGGTTTTCCTGGTGTGTTTTCCTGGACAGATAGGCACAGCTTTGGCACCGGGCCCTTCTACCTGTGGCCAGCATTGTCCCATTTCCCTGCGTGGATGTTTCAGCCAGGCGGTCGGATCAGGAGTGTGGGTGTTTTGACCAAAGATAAAACAGTGGTGGTGCATGATTACATTCTCTTTGATTGTTTCACATCTTGGTTTTGGCAATTATTTGAATCCAGTACATACGGACAGGATTTGTGGTGAAGGAACAGGTTTAGATTATATTTTTTCACTTAATCAATTGACAACTTGACACTCATTGATTTTATTATGCTGCAAAATTAGCATTAGCATGGACCCCTATCTCTTTTACATGTTGTCAGTGGCATCCAACTGATCTGTAAGTATTTATTTTAATTTTAGACTCTGCAAAAAACCCATAGAGATCAACTTGGACAGGAAGTACTCAGTAGTTTACGTTGTGCTAGTCATAAAAAAACTATAATAAATAAATAAAAAATTGGCCAATTGAAATTCTGTGCACAGGGCCAGCCAAATGTGAAATGTCTGCAAAATCACAAAAGTTCAGGAATTTCACCTTACCCTTACAGTATCTGAATTTCGATATGTGGCAGGACTACAGTCCAAGCATTTGACATGATAAGATAACAGGCAGAAGAGAGTGTATTGATAGAAATATCCTGATTCATGATTGGTTGAGGGACAAGGACAGAAGGTTGTTGGTTCGCAGTGACATAAATGGTACTGACGGTACATACAGAATACAGTGTTTTGCTGAAGTTACACCATTTGAGGAAGAATTTTGTGAGTAAGGTGGCATTGATTTCTTTGCAGTCCTTCCTTAGCCTAGTTGTTCAATGTCTTTGATTTTCCATGTCCAGGCTGTTAATATGGGCTTTATCCATCTTATTTCTCTGCCCAAAGCCATGTGTTTGATGACAAAATTGCCCATATTGAATGAGTCAGAAAGAAAATGGTTGTCTGTCGGTGTCACTGCTGTGTCAGCCCTGACTGACCAGAGTCTGTCACCTCAAAATGTTCATAAATAAGCTCCTAGCCTCGTAGACAACCTCATCGAGCTGGATTAAATGCCTGTATTTAAATTGCTTTCTAAAGTTGTCTCAAACCCGTGAAAAGAACTTTGTACAAGTTTCATTTTACACAGTGATATAAATCCTCAGTTTCCAATAAACATCTGAATTTTCTCGTCTGAATGTGGGTGTATAGCAGCATACTGACACAACGCTGCTTTATAGCTTCTCGAAAATGTCTTCATATGGTGGTAATAAGTGGCTAAATAAAGTAGGAAGCCTTAACATAATTAGTTTGCTTGATCGTTCCTGGGAGACTGCAAGATCCATAGCTCGGCACGGCGCATTTCTCTGATTTAACTCACATCTCCCTCTCTGGACGCCCTATTCCCCTTGTTTTTGTCTCGCGGTGCAAAGCGTATAATTTTTCCGCTGGCATTTACGGCGCAGATGATGCTGGAAGGAGTCCTGTATAGCCGGGTGTATGCCGCACACTGCTCAACTTAAGGACTGTATATCTATAAGCACGCGGTGGTGATGTGCCCCAAAGGGTTCCCCGCTGAACACAGAGCCGAAACAGGAATCACAGGAGAGAGAAAAGGAACAGAAATAGAGAGGAGTAAAGCAGGGAGTGAGCAGAGTAAAGGAGGGATGGGAGAGAGGACATTAATAAACGGGTGAGGAGGACACCAAGGGCAGAAATAGACTGCAGTTTGCCTCAGAGATCCTGCTTGCATTTAACTGATGTTGTGTTTAGAGTTGTTGCTGTGTCTCTGGGCAAGATACTGCGTTGCATAATTTGTGATTGAAGAGGTTGTTGGGGCAGAACAGCAGCTACATAGACTGTCCAGAATGAAAGTGCCTCTGACAGATTTCTAATTTTTACTTCATGTTGTGTGATAAAGCCTGTTGTAAATATAAATTCTAGTTTTACACAAATCAAGCAGCAGTTTGTGAAGAAAAGTTGAAAAATATGTTGAAAATTACACAAAGTTGAGAAAAGTTGACAAAACATGACATCACACTAGGAAGACAGAAATTACACACAAGAAACACATTTTCCCAACTATTTAAACTTTCAAATTCAACAAAATAAATGTGTTCTCATATATTTTATTTGTCAAAACATCATTTTTCTGACATTTTGAACTAGTTGCTAGGTAATAGTTCTAGGATTTCCTTGTGTGATGTCATAATTTACAGTCAGGAGGTAAAATTATAAATCTGAAAAATGTAACCGGGTTAAACATTTTGAACAAAATCTTACAACAATTACAGCATGTTAACTGCATTTTAGTAAAATGTCGTTCAACCTAGAGACACCCAATAAAAAGCATTTTGAATCTTAATCCTTCATTGTTAGTTCATGACTGTATATTACACTGACTTCTGTGTAGAAACCTTTACAGTCTTCTGAATAAGACTGTTCGAGCGATCGCTGTTGTTGTCTTCTTCTGGTATATTTGGTGCGTGATCTACCTGGTAGGCAAAACATTAGTATATCGCACAGCATATTGAGAGCGCCATCTGTTTTAGATGTTATGATGCAGTTTATGATTGGCATTGTGAGGTTTTTGTTTACAGTATACATACCCATTATCTCTGAAATAGTGCCTCAAAAAAGATACAAAGAAAAACTTCAAGTCTATATGACAGGATAGATGACACATTTCACTAAAACATAGTGAACATGATTACATTTAAGATTTAACCAAACGTTTTGCCTATTTGTCCCCAATTTGACTATTTTTGTACAGTTTATAATGGTACTTCCTGGTTGACAGCAAATATGACATAGAGGCACTTCCACTACTGTTACCTAGCAACCATTTGGAAAACAAGGGCCAAATACATATGAATTACACAATAAATACGATTTAACAAATAATAATACCTGATAGCACCTTTATTTTGCTGAATGACCTTTTAAACTGTTAGAAAAATGTGTCAGTTGTCAGTAAATTGTCTCTATGTTTACAATTCACAACTCAGCACTACTCATTTTAAACTTTTATTTATCAAAATTTCTTCACAAACTGCAACTTGACAAAACCAAACTAAGTCACGATTAGAGTATCATTAGAGCCTGTCATATAGACTTAAAGGTTGGCAGATAAACGAGCCACCTATGACTCCAATATTAAATGCAGCTTCATAATACTCTCTGTCTATGACCAGAGCAATAATTATTTAAGCAAACCTTCCATTGTTGATTGTACAGTCGGACAGAGGCTGATGTAACTGCTGCAATTTGTGGCCGCATTCTTATTCCACTAACACTGAAGTGAATTTGAGAGTTAAAAAATCCCCAAACCCCATTGTATTTGTCCCTAAACGCAACTGAGAATATGTTTGATAGTGACCTCAAATTTTCGATTCGACTGTTTATAGTCATTGTTCAATTCACTACATCTGTCTTTTTTTCCCATCATCTCAATCGCTTGAAAACTTCTGCTCAAACGAATATAATTTAACCCGAGGTGCTTTCTTTTGGGAACTACAGACAGACAATAACAAAACGATTTACTGCATACCTGTTTGAGTAGTGTTTAAACGTTGGCCGGCAATGAACAAAGAAAATAACAAATCTCATCAACGTTTAAACACGTCTTGACAAACACCAACTAAACAATTCTTACAAAAGCAGTCTTTGTTTGACAGAGATAAGCATCTACTGGAAACAGAAGACAGAGGAAGCGGCGCGCTGTCAGGTTGTATATGGCCCGTGCTGCTGTCACATTATGAGACTGTAGAGATCCAAAACGCTCAGATCGCTCTCACCTGCGTCTGTGCTTTACCTCCATTCGTCACAAGGACAGTCCCGCGGTGAGACGAACACTCCACCGCCCAACCCCCCCCCCCCTCCCTTATACTACACCCGCCACGTGTTCCGGCATTAAACAACACCACCAGCGACTGCAAACGCCTCGTGTACGTCTCCGGTAATGGGAGCACCGCGGCTCCACCTCAGCTGCACTGCGCCGAGGAGCTTGCGTGTGATTAATTCCCGGTCCGTGCAGCACATGAAAAGTCAAGCATGTGTTGTTATTTATTATGGTCCCTGCGAGGCCTACTCCCTGGTCTCTGGTGGTCGCGCTGGAGCTTTGCAAAGACCCCCTTTTTCTTACTGTTGTTTCTTATCTGCAGTTCTGTCAGAGAATAGCGGCGGGGCGAGTGAGTTTCGGGGGGCAGGGCCGGCACGAGGCAGCGAGGGCCACAGCCGAGCGGGATTGTTTTTCTTTGTGGAGATTGAGGCTGCGTTTATTTATATTGGATTTTTTTTTTAGATTTTAGAGAGTGTCAGATGGGGCAGGAGACAGTTTTCCTGTATTGATATGGCAGTGTGAAGTTGTGTATTTTACTGCACTCTCTCTGGGCTTATTTTTGGACGAAGTAAAGTAAAAGGGTCAAGTAAAAAACGGGGAAAAAAAGAATTGTTACTTCAAAATAATAATGAGAGTAAGACGTATTTGGGGAAACCACTACTCAAGAGTATTTTTGAGAGCAACTGTCTGGACATATAATTTGAAGTTAATGTAATTTGAAGGCCGAAACAATGAATAATCCATAAAAATGTGGTATTGTCAAAGAACAGACCTCGCTTTTGTTGCCCACAGCGGGGAATGTAATCAAAAGAGTACTGTTACACTGTAAACTACAGGAAGTTATTTATGAATGGGCGCCACACAATATTTTTTTGTGAATGTTATTGTTTGTCTTATTTGATGTCGCTCTAATTAACTGCCCTTGGTGGATTGAATAATGTTATCTAAATTTCTGCTTCAAAAATACCCAAAATCAAAGTGCGCACAAACATGATCTTGAATATCAGTTACAAGTCAATTCTGGCACTACATTTCTCCAGAGTACACTTCAAAACCTGCACATTTGCAAAAGGCATTTTTCACATCTTCACAAACACAATAAATAGCTCTAGGCTGTAGAAGGTTGTGACGTTGGAAGTGATGGTGACCTTGCTGTAGTAATTGCAGCGGTATTAGCAGAGCGCTGTTGATGAAACACATTTACCAGCAGTTCTAAAGGGAATGGTTCAAAACAGTTGTTGTAGCTGCAGTGACAGTCGTACAGTGCTTTGCTATTTTGTCATTTTACACACAAGGTACAACACAATAGATCACAGGCAGGCAGTGCATGGACTCGAAGCAGCCACACTAAATAAGTGCCTATAAGAGGTTGGATGACTAATTTAACTAAAATCAAGTTAATATAAACATATTTTAAATTCTGCCAAAAATCTTTACAAATTTACTCTAGTTTAGCTATTTTATTTATTTTTAAATTTTACTTCCTGTTTGTAAATGATGACATCACACTAGGAAATGACCAAGAAACCATCCTGTACACTGGGCCAACACTCATCTAATGTCACAGATTTTTTCATTTGACAAAGAGAAATACATGTGAACACCTTTATTTTGTTGAATCAATGTTTAAAGGGTCAAAAAAGTAGTATCTTTTGTATAAATTATCCATTACCTTTGTCTCCCTAGTGGGATTTGTTTTTTTTACATCCTGTAATTTTCAACATATTTTTCAACTTTTCTCTACAAATAGCTAATAATGATTGGTGTAAAACTATAATTTATGTTTACAAGAGGTATTAATATGTTTATGTTTATTTTATTTAATATGGGACCGTGCACATTAATGAACATTGTGTTAGTCCAACATGTAAATGTGCCAGAGTTAGCCATGGAGGCTAATTGTCATCTGTATTCCCATTGGGAGGTTGATGGAGACGTCAGGACAAAAAACAGGCCCAAAACACTCCATACGCATGACATGACCACTGAATAAAGTCAAAATTAGAAAATCATAAAAACCTGTCATATGCACTTTGAAGTCACTTTTACACTTTTGCTTTTACAGTCATAAAAATGTAAAAAAAAAAAAAAAAAAAAAAAAAAAAAAAAACCCATCATTTTCAAAATTATCCTTAATTTTCATAACACACTGTAACCATCCTAATTATCCACTGCAAAGTTTAAGCAAGCATTTTTCTCAGCTTTCCGAGGCCAGAGCGGAATTTTACCATCAATGCTAACAACAATTAGCATGCTAACGGTGCATTTCCTGGTTCACATGAATAAAACACTCTATAATTAGATGCAGACAGCACTCAGGGTCTCATTTTCTGGTGCAAGACAAAGTTCATATATAAAAAATTAAAATTATGTACAGCCCCTTTAATTGCCTACTTCATTTGACTGTACTATTTTTATTTTTCCTTAGCTTCTTCACTATAATTGCCTTTTCCTGTATGCTGATAATGCATGACTCATTTAACATTGCAATTTATATTGTTCCAACCACCTCTATTTTAATGCATTCAACATTTACACATTAATGACAGTATACCACTCTGTGCAATTACGTGCTGAAAGGCTAATTGTTCTTGGTGCAAAAGCGCTTGACAGTATGTGAAGCACGCACCGATCCAGATAGAAAAATATGACCTCCATGATTTCTCTTTTTCCTTTTTTTCTGAGGACATTATGACGGCGTCGTAAAGGTGGGCTGTAACTGCTGGTGATTTCACACAGCGTGACTCTGAGCTGTGCACTGTAAAAAACATAAAGAGGAGAAGCTCAAATCGCTCCCACAGCCGGCCCAAAGAACAGACCAATCACAAAATTATATACAGCTCCCGGGAGCAAAACCTGTTCCCGGCAACTGTTGTTTTTCAAATGTTTCTTTTAAAAGCTTCAGTATGCCAAAGATAAGTAGCTGAAATTTGGACCTATTTGTTGTATTGAAAATAGTGTAAAAAAAACAAGAAATCATGCAAGTATTTCTTTTGGAGTTTGTTTTAATATCATTGTAAACATGAGACTTGAAAAAATTTGACCACATTAAATCTAAAGAATGTACATTGTCTCATATCATTTAAATATGGCTTTGGATCCAATTCAGAGATGTTTTAGTGATTGAAAATAACAGAGATAGAAACAGAAATGCAATCAACTATGTGCTCATTTCTGATCGACATCTGAAGAAAAAGCTTGACAGTAAAAATAAGCAGAGACATATCGACTTTCATGTTTAAACAACAATCTGCTGCTAAAGATGGTTTATTATTTCATTTAATCCACTTCACTCATAGATTTCTCTGCACATTGTAACGCAACAGGCCATTTTCTCAGATGCATTTTTCTCCATTAGAGACATAAAGATGACCACTTAAAGTAGCTTTAAAATTATTTTAAAATGATTCTGTGTGTCTTTTTGTGTTTTTATTATTTTAATGCAACTTTTCCTGTTTATGTAAAGCACTTTGAATTGCCCTGTGTACGAATTGTGCTCTACAAATAAACTTGCCTTGCCTTGCCTTGCCTTAGCTTCTACACACACCAAACTTTACAATCTTGGACAGATTTTGATGGATTTCAGTTATATCTAATTAGCTTAAAAACTAAATAAGAAATCCACAATCCCCTCTGTACATTTATTTTGCAACTAATGTAAAAAATTCTGTCAATTTTTCAGATTTTAAATATATGTATGGAAATAGATGTGCTTTTTTACAAATCAAACGCCTTATTTCTACATGAAAACATGACATGATGAAAAACTTGTGATACTTTTTTTCTTACATTTATGTGAATAAACCACAGGAGAAGTTTTCCATTTAAGATTTTTTTTGTATTCACTTGCAGAGTCTCGGCTGCTTCAAAATAATACATGTATATAGATCATGTCATGCAAGAAATAACATAAAAATGTATTATAACCACCTCTATCTATCACGCATGTTTTAGCGGAGGTTTTCTTTGCTATAATCCTCACTTTTTGGCTCTTACTTGAGTCTGTCTTTTGCAGTAATAACAGCCTCCTCGCTGGTAAATGGTGCCCCAGTTTGTCCCCCATTGGTGAAATTACGTCCCGGTTACTATAGAGACGTGTTTATAAATGCACTTTATGACTCCCTGGGTTGACCCTTCTCTCTGCGCCGTTACCTCTGCACCATCTTCTCCATCTTAAAATTGCATCTCGTCTTTGTGCGGCAAGAACACAATGTTGTTGAAGGCATTATAATCCCATTTCTAACCATTAAAACGTCCCAGCAATTTGTCATTTCTACTGTGAGCTTTGGGCACAAAAAGTAAAAGTTGTCATCCATAAGGCGTGGCTCCTTCAAGCTCTCAAAGCTGACTGCCAAAGTTAATGTTTATTGATCATTTTTATTTGAATGATTGTTGTACGTTCTTGTATTTTAACTCTGAAATATGTAGATTAATTGTCCCTAATAGAGGACATAGAAGAACTATTCTTCTATGGTTATTGAAGACTATTCAGAATGTCTTTCTTGCTCTGGTACATCATCTTGTATGTACGTCATCAAATACTTGAAATACTTGCCCTTGTACATGTCTAATATGAGCTCTTATCTCTTTGAATGGGTACACTGTACTTAATGTACAATGTACGGCACTTACTGTCTTGATAATTGCAAATGTTCCTTGACATTTTTGCTATAAGTGTTCTTACCACACAACTCAATTTCAGTTTTTATTTTCCCAGTTCCAGTTGCAAAAGAACAATTTATTCCATATTTTATTTAAATATGCTGCACCTGTGAAATTGAAATACATATTTTTCCAAGATAAATATGTATTTCTATTTGTGGCATATGTTCTTTGGTCTAGTTTAAATTTTAAAACAATTTCCAGCCCTTTCAATAGAATCCATGTTAAAATTCCAACTGAATCAATCAAAAAAGGAAAAGAAAGAGCATTATATGGTTTTACGTTTACTTCATGAAATTTTAATGATGGCGAGACACTTTTTTTTTTCAAATGTTTTGAGGTCAGTTTGCACTCTCAACAAGTTTTCACCTGGAAACAACTTAATTGTCCAATCTGCAACAATTAAAAAAAATTGAATTTCATTTAATCCCCTTGTGTCCATAGATTTATATGAGACATTGTCATTTCAAAGTCAGTTTTCTCAAAATGCATTTTTCTCACATAGTGACATAAAGATCACACCTGACCAACGCCAAACTTGTACTTGACAATATTTGGATAGAACATACAGGATTTGTTCTAACTCTAAGCCTGTTTTAACCAAGTTTTGTCACAAAAAAATGAGCCAAAGATTAAATATGTTTAATCAATTTTCATGCAAATCAAGTTTATTCAAATTCTAATCATTCTAATATAAGATATACAAAATCACCCATGCAAATGTTTTGTATCTAATAAGTCAAACAAAATGAAGCAAGAGATGCAATCCTGCTCTATCCGTTTTTCACATTTAAAATGTCCCAAATGTTTGTATGTGCCTTATTTTAAATGAAAACATTACATGATGAAAAGCTTGTCATACATTTTTCTTACATTTATATGTGTAAAATACAAGTTTCAAACAAGTAAGTTTCAATGTGATATTTCTAAATTTAATTTAACTTTTCGCCTGCAGTGTCTCGCCTTAAAGTCGCTGATATTTACCTTCGACAAGATGTGACAAAAGTAACTTCAACAATAAGGTGATTTTAATGTCCACATTGCTGTTCTGTCTGTCTCCTGAACCACTTTGCTCTCAGATGTGCTCCGATAAGTAAGTGCAAAGGTCTTGTTTATGATAATGCATATGTGTGGGTACCTGCCATATATCATTTCTGCCTTCTGCGTTTTTGCTTTCGCTCGGAGGTAATGCAAAGACTAAAACAGTGTGGGTTGTCTTCCTGCTCCCTCATGCAAGTCTAATGGAGAGCTGATTCATTTGAGTGCCTATCGGAGGAGACAATGGACGTATGGGAGCTTCGGAGGCACTCGCAGTAAAGTGTTGTGAGGCCACTGTTTTACTCCTACGTGGGTTCAGGTGTGGAGGGAGTGCTTGATGAAATTATGTAAGCAGCATGACAAACAGGTTTGATTTAAGTGTAGCGCTAAAAGTCACATTTACATGGACAAAAGGAGGGTTTGTTGGGGCAGTTGTGCAGTTGCCTATGTGTTGTTGTGTGAAGTGCAGCGTCACCTTCAATCCAAGATAAGCTCTCCAGAAATCTTGCTGAAAAGTGCCAAAATAAAATACTTTTTGAAATCATTAAGGTTAATTTAATACATCAATTTAAAATGTAATTGACACATTCCTCTTAAAGGACAAATATTAAGCTAAATTTACTTTTTTGAGCTTTTAACCATGTTCCCACATCAAAAGCATACCTGGTGTTGCATCTAGCTTCATTCATACTAGTTTGATGAATACTGGTTAGAAAATCCTCTCCCCTCCAAGCGTCAAAAACACACATTTTCCCGATTTGTGTCCATAAATCATCGTCAGACTCGTTTTGAATGTTTCTGCCTTTAAATCACAATCATTACGACTGCACCGCTTCATCAACAAGGTGGAAGCAAGACAATATTTGTTTTCTATCAAGTATATAATGTCCTTTGCTGCCAGTAGATGGAGCCCTAAGATCAATTCATGTTGAGGGTAAAGCCTAAGACACGCTAGCCTGTTGTCTGTTTTTCTAATTTATAGATTATATAACTATAAACCGTATTTATACCTGTCATTGAAGCTTATTTATTGATAATGAATATATTTATCCTGATCACTTGAATGTAATTTACCTTTACAACTAGGGCTAGGCTACAGCCAATAGCCAAAACATTATGATACTACAGCAATTTAGTTAATGTTATTTATGCAATACAGTTAGTGTTAATTATTTGCACAATATGCATTTGATTTATTTGTGATTGACTTTTGAATTTGTGTGTTCACGCATGGTGTTTATAATTAGGAGCCAAGGTAAATATTCATAGAGAATTATTCAGCTTTTATGCTGGTTAATCATTTGTCCTGTTTTATTAATACAGACTAGGTACCTCTGATCTGATGGCGAGCTAGGAGCCTACAACCTTCATTCTACGGGCCTGGTAGGAGGCCATTTTCTCCAAGTCAAATTTCACCATTTTCTCTGTCAAAGTTTCACAATCAAAAAGACAATTAATTAAAAGCACAACTGCCTCTTCTGCCTCTGTCGACAGCTGTGTTCACATGTTTCTCTGACAGAGTTTTTGTGTCTTAGGTGTGAAGCGTGTTCACTTTGACTTGTGTGACTTGAAACATGGCAACACTCAAAAAGGTACATGAATCATTTTACATCATTAGCTCAATATGAAAGTTTCTTGGTGCTGCACTTCAGATAAGACAAAGATTTGAGCTGAATTCCACTGACTGCAAGAACTGTTGATTTGGGCATTACATACATACATACATTATTGAAGTTTTTGAAAATATAAATAGACAAACGTGATTATCTAAAATGTGGTTCTGTTCATGTGACCATAACTCCTCTGTAAACCATTATATGATACAGACCAGTCAAATCCGTGGTTTCAGACTGATAGAAAATGGGGATAGGCAAGCCAAATAAAGGATATTGGATATCAGCAAAAGAATCAAAATCAAAATCAAACAATCTGTAATCAAAATGTTCACAAATTCCATATTAATTAACAATTCAAAATCTTTAATCATTTAAATGGTGAAAAGTCCTCAAAATGGCACTTATAAGCAGAAACAATGGCTGAAACATGTCAATAATTTAACAAAAAAAAATGCAATTAAGCACACCTTTAATTAAAAAACACACTTAAGGCTCATTGTCCAAGTAGAACTTAGTAAAAATTTAAACTTATCAAACGTCTTTGTAAATCTGTGTGGTGGTGGCAAATGAGTTTTGGGCCTTTTGAAGCCCCCTTCGTCTCCCCCTGCTGTCTTTGCACGGAAAACCAGCTGTAAAACTTTTCCTGACGCCGACCCGAAAACAACTCCCCTGAGAAACCATCTCTCTCTTTTTTATATTTGGTGACAGGAAATGTTTTTGTATGTGATTGTACTTCCTTATTTCAATAAAAAGGGAGGGAAAAAAAGAAAAAAAAAAGCTTTTTCCGTCTTTTTACTGGCAGTGTAGTTTCACAAGAGAGCTGCAGGGGGAGCTCTGTCGCTGAAGTTACTTAGTTCCGTTTTAATATGTTGAATGTGGCTTCCTATATACTAAATGTAACTGAAGTAGCATCACTTTCATCCACTCAATAACAGGAACCACTCAGGCTTGATTAAACCAATTTTCCTGTACAAAAAATTAAATGAAACAGACACCGTTTTAAATCTTTAGATTGTTGCAGTACATGATATATTTATGTTTTCGGTATGTGTCGGTGTCAGGCTTTGAGTCACTGCTGCCGTGGTTCTAATTCCAACAGACATGAGCAATGCGCCTGTCTCTCACCAGCTCTGTTACATTACACCGTACAAGACAGAGGAGCGGCCGCCATGACACCCCTGACACGATGCCGCTGTCTCTGCCATTTAGCCCCGATATAACCGCCCTGCCTCCTCTCTTTGCAGTAATATGTGATTTGTGTTGTGCGGCTCATAAACGTCGGTAGAGCTGGTGACTTTTAAAGACAAAACCAGGGTGTCCCGCACTGCAGAACTCGTAAAGTGTTTAAAAAGCCAGAGGGCTGAGAATTTTCGGTAATTTTCTATTAGGTTTGATGTCGAGCAAATCATTCAATCATAAAACGGGAAGAGCGTGGTGTGAGGCCAACTGGCTCTATAAACTGTGATGTGACCCATATGAACCAGTAATGGGCCTGAGGAAGCTGGCTGGGGTTTCAGAGTCAGGAAGAATGACCATGTTTGGAAACAAGTCAGCGATAGGATAACATTAAACGCACTGGTGCTATCTCGCAATGTTCAGTTAATAGCTAAATGTGCTGTCTTTTCGATCCATAAAATCTTACCCCGCTGTTCTGTTCTGTGGTTGAAGTTATTTTTGCAATGAAGCTAACCTTTCCTGATGTGACGTGTTTAGATTATCTACGCTCACAGTCTGGTACCGATATCAACCTGCTACCTCATTCATTTTAATGGGTCATAAAGCTAAAACCATAAATTTTTATTTACTTTAAGTCTTCAGAAAATATAGTATACATGAATTACAATTTGTAGACTTTAACCAGAGGGGACAAGGGTTTGAGCTCTGGAGAGATTGAATACATTGAATTGAAAGGTTTATAGCCATTAATTACAATTTCTCAAACTATGTGTGACTGTCCTGTTTGTGAAGTCCTCTACAGTTTTAATACTTGCCTAATTCAGAGTCAAATTTACCCACTTTTCACTCCTAATTGATCACATTTCTTGTTTACTGGTTTAACCCTAGATTAGACTTTGAATGGATCTATCATAGAATCGGTTTACATGGTGGTGCTGGTTTCCTTATTCCGGACATTGCCGTGGACCATCTTTTTTCCGTTTTATTTGTTTTCATGGGGCAGACGAGCTCAACAGAAAATAAGTTCTACATGGACTAAAAAGCCGTTTTCAGGTCGCCCAGGAAATCTGTGCATTGGTGATTTGTTGTTCCATGTGTGCATTAAACATTTCACACAAATCAATGTACTTTATGTAATTTATATAATGATTTTGCCCTTTACTTGAACAGGGTTCTCGTCATACTGGAAGTGCGTTTACTACAGGGGGTGCGGGTCTTTTTGTGGATGGTACTTGGTATTCTATCAACAAAAATGATTGAGAAAAAAGATGGAACACATACACTCTCACATAGAATCATACAGTTTAACATTCTAAAAAGTATGCAAAATGAGCAAACTCTTATTATATATTCCAAATTAAAAAGGCTTTGAATATTGCTCTTATCTGCAGGATAATTCAATCATCTGCATGCGTAAAACACAGGATCCAGCTGTGTTTATGATACAATAACAGTTAACAGCTGAAAATCTCAATTAAACATGATCCCTTTCAACTACCTACTACCTCGACTTACCTCTCACGTACCTCTTTGAACGGCTGTCAAGTAAGAGCTTCTTATACAAGCTTTCACAAGACAAAACAAACATGTTGTTATGCGGCAAGTCTAACACAGATCTTGACACAACCAATGGTAAATGACAAAACATGCTGCCAAGAATAGTATTTAATGACATGAAGTTCACATAAGAGCTCATGCTGTCCTCTCTGGTTGACTTCTTTAATGGAGGAGCTGAAGTGCCAGACCTGTCGCTCTCACTCTCTCTCCCGCTTTCACTGTGGCGCCGAAAATAAATTATAAACACATTTAATTAAAATGAAAATGCACCGCTATTTCACGTTAATCCTAATTTATTCACCTTAATTGAGCTCCCATTTACTTTCTCAATGGCTGGCAGCAGTGTTAATAAATAAGCTATTGTCTCGATGCCATGAAGCATTTAGGCGAGGAAATCCTAATATACTGTAACACTTCACCTGCCTAATCAGCAGCAACAAACCCCCAGAGTCAAACCAACACAAAATACTGAGCCATGGCAGAAAGTACACAGACACACCAGTGCACACTTCTGTTGTGTCTTTGGGCAAGGCTCGTCAGCTACTTTGCATATCTGTGAAAGTTGCGTGTGGCAGAGATTGGCAGCCACACTCCCCACTGTCTACTCCAGCTACAAGATCAAACTTGCTTTACTCATTGATTCTGCTCAAATGTGACGTTTTTCAGTCCCCTGTGATATCGTTGCCTTTCTTATTTCCTCATAGCATGTTTTTGATACAGATGGGCCGTGCATGCATCGGTCAATTACGCCCATTTGAACTCTGGTGATCAACACAGTGATCAGACTGTCGATCTGAAGAAAAATACAGGATTTTTTGTTTCATTTGTCTAAACAGCTCTTTAAGATTTATGGTTGGGTGAATCACTTAACAGGACTGTTTCTGGAGATATGGCATTAAACCAACAAAATAACCCAGTAAATCCACAAAATTTGGACTTCATCTCTTCAAATTCATACATTATCTGTAGAGCCCGGTTAACCCAAGACTATTTGTTGTTTATCGAGTTCCACTGCACTTTCTTTTTAAGTGGTTGGTTCACGTATCTCTTAGTGGTGTCCAAACTTTTTGAAACATTGCGTGCCTTGTGAAAACATATACAAAGCGGAGGGCCACAGACGACATGACATGAGTTGTTTTTTTATTTCTTGAACCTTATTTTACGAGGCGAGAACCAACCTGGGGGTCGTGACCCATATTTGGGTCAAAGATTGTAAAGGGGTCCCCAAAAACTTTTAGAAAAAAGGTCGGAACTATATTTTGTAAATTGTAATTAGAGAATTGAATATTAATTGCTTATATAAAGTATTTTATAATCATTATTGTCATAAAAATGTTTTTTTTTTTTTGTTTTTTTTTTTTTAAATCAGAGTGTTTTTATATATATATTTATAGTAAAAAGTATTATTTAGGCCAATTTAGCAGGATGCATGAGGGCCGCGTTTGGACACCTGCGCTACAGACATTTTGCTCTGCTGCCAAAAAACATGTCGGACTTTGTCAATAACGGACCCTTTTTGGCGTTCGACTCTGCCTCCATACTGTGTTTAGTAGTAATTTCTTTTGTCTTTTTTTCTTATTAAACCATCACTTGATAAATCATGAACGGGACTTAATTCATAGTGAACAAATTGTTTATTAATCATTAAGGCTTAGTAACTACTTTCCCTAAATTCTAAAATGAAGTAGCACTAAGCCTGAATCATCAAGTCTTTGTCCGTGCTTTATTATGCATATTGTATTATTATTATTTCTCTTTCTACACCTGTGCATAACCAGATCAGACTTTGTTATATTATTTGGCAAAAGGATACGTTTTAAATGAACGTCGTGATCCTTCATGCACCTCATCCTCACCATCTCTTCACTTTCACTAAATTGTAAAAAGTAGCTTTCCTTCCAGTCATCACGTCCTCAAAGCTCAGTCCTAATTGTGATTTTAAAGTCCTTTTTGAGTCTTTGGGGTTGTTCTTGAACTCGGGCCCTTTTGTCTGTCACCGCAGCAGGAGCAGAAGTAAACTCCCGTGTCTCCTCTCTGCTTCTCATTAGCAGAGTTTTCCCTTCATTACCCTAATGTCACCATTTTGGCTCTTTCTTCTCCGGCTCTGAAAATGTAATTGGGTCTTTTTGTGTGCGTGAGATTGTTTCTGAATGTGAAATTATAAAAGGAGAAATTTCGTCCTGCATTTTTACCATCGCTTTAACTCCCCTCTTGCTGTAAAAGACTAAATTGGGTAAATATTGTTTGGAATAAAGTAGTGCAGAAAGAAGTTGTACTTAAAAGATGCCATGCACCTAATATCATTGTATACAATAGTGGTTTATGAAAGTAGGTTTTTATAACACTGTTTTCATGGTATTGTTTCAAACCTGTTCATAATGGCATAAAAAAATACATGTGAACAAACGTCAAGGACAAATACTTGAATCTTTATTGTTTGTAGTTCTTTTTAGTTGGCATGGTGACAGAAACTATATATGGATGATATTAAAACACTATGGTTGACGTGTTTAAATATAACTTGTCTATTATTCATTCTTTTCTCAGCCTCACTCTACCTTCGAAGCAAAGCTGGCTTGAGGGGAGACCGATAAAGATGTGAAAAACCACCAACCCATACCACTGAAATGAAAACATAAAAAAGAAACCAAAATATGACAAGTCTATCCAAAGTTGACCAGAAGATATTTTTTATTTGCCGTATTTGTCACGTTTATACAGCACTTTTGTTACTCCCTGGACACTCAAAGCACAAAAGAGCCCTTCATTCATACAGCAGAGCGCAGACGTTGAAGGCAAGGTCAGTGGTCCAACTTTCTACCAACTGAGCAACTATCGCCTCTAAAACTGTCAATCCTTGTAAATTCTTAAACTTTCACTGAGCCTGAATGGGCAAAATTCTAAGACAAATATTAAAGTCTATGACATGATATGACAGGTTCTCTTTTTTTTTTTTTTCTTAGTTCTTCTCTTTGTTTGGTGGGAGGGCACCTGCAGTAACTATTCACCATCGTTTTACATCCCTGAAGTTGCAGTTTGTGAAGAAGTTTAGTTTTTAAAATAACAGAAAGTAACGCTAAGTTCTAAAACAGAATCCCTCTGTGATGTCATCAAAAGCCGACAGTACCATTGAAAATACAGCAGCAATTTACAGCAACTGACACATTTACAATCATTCATTAAATGATCTTCTGCTGTTTTAACTTATTAAATCATCGCCAGACTCTTTCTGAGCATTTCTTCCATCTAAACATGATAACTGCTACTACTAGTGAGAGATAATATTGCTAATCGCTTGGCGCCATCTACAGGCTAGATGCACTAATTAAAAGTCTTTCCAGACTGCTGAGGGGAAAAAAAAAATTCATAATGAACTTTGTTTCAAAAAATGAGACGTCAAGGTACTCAAGAGTATGTTTAAAGGCTAATAACAAAAAAAAATAATTTTTCCTTTAAGTCAAACTGTATTAGCCTCCTTAGTTGAGTCCAAGATACATTCACTTTATCTTAACAAAACAGTCATTGAACTGTAAACTGTAAGTCAACCTCAAGCATAAGGGTCTTTTCTCTGTATTGGAATAATCAAATCTTGTAATTATCATGTTTTACTGAAGGCATCGCCGCTCTGTCTTGTTCTGTATGTCGTACATACAGGCCTCATCCATTTGGCCCCAGGCGCAGCATCTGCACACATCTGCAGCCGCTCTATCCCCCAATGTCTCGTTATCTTCTCTAGAGCTGCTTAGTGATTTATTTACCTGCTCCACACACTCCGCTCAGGCAAGAGGACGGGCCCAGGACGAGAACAACAACAGGGGCACGGGGGGACGCGAGCGAGGGACAGCTGAGGGGTGAGAGAGGAAGAGCAGGTGAGGAAGACGTGTTCAGTTCAGACTGTTTATGGGCCAAGCCTGAGAGAGTGCAGAGGCAAAGTATGGAGCTAATTTAAACTTGTTTCATATATTTAAACAATGGCAAGTTAATGACTGATGAGAAATGTTCTGTCATGAAAGAATATTGTTTTGTTAGAGAAATAATATAGCAAAAGAAAATCAAAATTCTGTAAACTGGACAAAGGTTTTTTAAGAGCAAATATGGTTTTCCACTCATCCAGGTAGCTTCTTCATTTCATCTGACAGAACTGGTGAGTCACTGTCTTATCTGTCTGAAATGAGGAGCTAACCCCTACACTAACTACACTGAAACTAGCACAAAAGTTGTTTAATAAGGAGAATCTGTGGCTATTTAAGTCTGTTTAACTTCTCTAAGATGTGAATTGTCACCTGACTCACCTGACTATTTAGCATAAATAAAGCCACAAATGCTTTTGTTTAAAAAATAAATAAATAAATAAATAAAAGTGGTCATTTGTTTTTTCACATTACTAAAATAAATACAATCTTTATTTCTGCACAGTTTCTATCTCTGATTTAAGTGTAAAATTTAAAATACATTGCACACGTGTTTCGGCATTTAGTCATAATCAGTAAATTTTTCTTTCATTCATGGGAACATTGTACCATTGAAGTTGTGTTCCTTACATTTGCACCTATAAGTATCATTTGGTGTGCGTTAGTAAAGTTCCTTTGCAGCTCCATTCTGAAAAGTGACCATTGTTGTTATCTGTAATTTCCCTTACTATTATATGTACTATTATTGCAAAGTAATAAGTAACTGTTATCTGTTGGTGACTTAACTATCATCCTTAAGTGTAACAGTCCTAGGTCTGATGTAAATGTCTGCAGAAAGCAATAAGGAAGCTCACTATGTTATCTCACATTCTTAAGAGATGGGGGTGGGATAAATGTTCTTCTTCCCACTCCTTTTTGGGCAAATGTGAAAAATATCCTTGCACATTATGCATGCGTTTCATTTTTGTGGTTAAACGACATAACAAGAACGCTATTAAGTTCCAGTAAATAAATATTACACTCCCTACTACCTTATTCTTAACTTTGACCTTATATTGCTTATACAAATGTGTTAAATTAAAGTCACCCTCTTAGTATTACCTCCATGTGACGATCAGATGCTCCGTGTGTACAGTCAGGCGTATACTGTAGAAGCAGATGTGTTGGCAGCTGCTGTGGAGGTTGCCAGGGTCAGCCCAGAGGTAGGAATAGATAGAGGCCTGAGAGGGGCTGCTTTTAACCAGTGCCAGGTCTCACGCTGGTCCTGGGAGCGCTGCCTTTGCCCCCTCCTGCCCTACGGCCCCCTGGATTTGGGTCTTAGCGCCACATCTTCCTCCACCACACTGCAGCTTATACTGGGAGTCACACAGACGTTTATGAAGATATACCCCAGAAAGTGCCCTCCTGTGCTCCTGGACCCAGTTGGCTTTCTCTACCCACAGTTTAGAGCATTATGCCGCAGCCAAGACTGTGTGGGAGCCCGAGATGCAGCCACTATATTGCACTGACAATATCTGCTACACAGATACATTCGGGGCCACTTCTGGGCAACAATTTGGAGAAAATATATGATTTAAAGTTTGACTTGTGGATGCAAATTCAAAAAGAACTAGAACTAGAACTACTATTCACTGTCAAGCACTCATTCATACATGTTTGTAGATGGAGTGAAGGCAGTTAAGTGTCTTGCCCAAGGACACATCATGACACACTCAAAGATGCACTGTACAGTACCTATGGAGATAGTATTGCTTTGCTAAGGTCCACAATCTATGTAGCATCCATCTGGTGTTTTTGTTGCATAAAAATCAACTTGAAAAACAGATTTTTTGCGAGGAACAGGGTCGCCTCTTCACAGATCCGACCTGTAACTTGGCCTGATGGTGGTGCTTGTCTTCATGGAGATGGCTAACTTCAATACCATACTGTGTAACATAATTGGGAAAACAATATCCTCTCAGTGGATAAATCCAACTCTGGAAAAGTTATGTAGTGCACCTTTTAAATGCAAACTTGTGTACAGTATCTCAAACTTAACGTCTTGAGTTTATTCATTTATTATTGGTCAGCGATTGCTGTGTTAAATGTGCTCTATAAATACATTTGACATTGACATTGACATTAACAAAAACTTGAGGACAATTTCTGACACTTCAATTCAATTCAAAGTCTAAGATGATTGCAGCTTAAATGTGGTTGAGAGTCTATGCTCTAACCCCGTTGATTTTCCACCAGTGTTGCTTTGAAAAAATGCCAGATTCATGAATTTAATTGAATGATTTGGCATTTTAGAGAGTCTTAAGTAACTTTATTTTATTTTATTTTTTTTTTTAATCAAAAAAGAAACCAAAACAATCACCATTGCAAAAAGTAAAGAAATAAAACACAGTGGCTCAAGCAGGGACAATATTTGTTATATTAGCTACATGTTTTCCCTCTAAATGTTGGGATTTGAAAATATTTTAGAAGGTGTTGTGCCATTTCAACCAAAGAATGTGTGCTGTGACTTTAAAAGGGTTGAAAAACACTGCTCTAACCATCACATGGCACTGATTCTTCGGTGATGTCTTTCAGGAGGAAAAGTCGTGTTCTGCCTGATCAAGGTTTTGGGAGTCAGAGCGCTAAATGACCCTTTTAATGTCACTGGGGAGAAAAATGGGCAATCTCTCAATTTGGCGAAGAGTGGGCCGGAGCAGGCAGCGGAGCCCAGACTTGATAGAGTGTGGAGGTTTTAAGAGGCAGGAAACCTGGTGACCTTTCCCTGTTTCCTGACGCTCTGACTCCATTGCCCTTTTGAAAATGCTAATACCAAACGGGTCTCTACAAAACAGCACCTCGGAGAAGGGCCTTGGCGCGAGTCGACAGGCAGCGGAGCACTGTGTGCTCAAGAGGGCACTGTGTCAAGTTTCAGGATTAAAGCTGCCGCTAAAATGAAACTGGCAAATGTTATTATCGAAATTTCACTATTTTGGCATGAATTTCTTTGTGTGGTAACCAAATTTTCAACCTGTTGAAAAGGAGATATAGCCAAAATGAGTTAGCAAGTGTAGCAGTGCTGTCTACGGCCAGCTGGTGACGCACAACTAATGTATAACAATGCACCCCCAGTAGTGTCCTGCCCTCTGACCTCACGCACTTCTGGGTGCTGCCGATTGCGATCACAGGTGTGATTTGCAAAACAAAGGATTTTCTTAGATAACACAATCTATTTTAAACAGTTCGTCCTTACGCTCTGGTATTGGCTATGCTCCTTGTGTACATTAACTGTATGTATGATGCATGTATTATGTGCTAATGAGGATCTCAATGTAGCTCCTGCTTGATGGTTAAGCTCTGCTTTCAGTCACCTGCTGTCCAGCTGCCTGCATACTTAGATTGTGAGCTGCGATGCATCACAAAGTGTTAATGTTTTGACATGTGTTGTGGTCATTGTCCGCATTTGTTGTGGCAGGCATGAAAACCTGAATGCGCTGAACTGTGAATGAATTGTGCTGAAACAATATTTTAATTGAACAAATTCTACTTGAGAAGCAGAAAACAAAGCAACTATACATTTCCATAAATTATAATGAATTATTTTTATAAATGCAACTAAGTCACCCTGTCTGTCAATTACAAACCTGGATGTCGTTGCTGGCTCTTTTTATTCAGTTTAACATTTATCTCTCTTTAGCACTCTGAAATTGTAATATATTCAGTTCAATGGTATTCTAAGCATGCATGGATGAATTGGCAAATCTTAATTGCCTCTAATGGATCCATACATGACTCAATTAGTGCCTATTAATTAGTGTTGACACTAATAATTTGGTCTTAACTTGAAACTTAACATGAATAATTATTTATTTGAACAATTATCAGAATACTGTGCAGATAATGTAGTTTATCTTATAGATTGCGCGCTATTACACACCTTCACATGAGAACTGTTCTGAGCTCTTACAAATCCTTTATGTAAAGTATATAATTAACACTAAGCCACTGCCTTTACTTTGCATTTTATCAAACAAGACATGCTTGCTCCATTGTACCTTTCACATGGCACGGACTGTTTCTTAAGCAACACAAAAACACATCAACCAAACCTAATTATTTGTGATTTTATTCATTCACCGGGCCTCAGAGGTGTGTGAAAGGCAATAGAAAGCATAATTATCCTAATGGAAGACCGAGATGCATTGGCCTTTGTAACACAAGCACCTCTTAACGGCCAAATCAATAGCACACACTACGGCTGTTCCCTCAGCCCCAGGAGTGGATCGCCTCCATCTTGGCCATATCGAGCACTCATGATCGTAATAAGCTGCTTTGATGCGGTTCACGTCGCTGCAAATAATGAGGCATCCTCGCTCACACCAAAACGCGATTACCTTTTCCATCTTTCTCTTTCAGCTAAGGCCCTGCTAATGTGTCCCAGCCAGTTTCACACGTCTCTGGGGTTTGCAAGAAGAGCTCATTAGGGAGCAGAAAAGAGGAGGACCTATTGTACCAAAATCTCCCCCATATGAAATAAAATATGTATAACACTATCGTCAATGACCGGGAGGTGAACAAAACAAATTATTGTCATGTCATGGCACTTAAGGGGTGGTATACAATGGCCGAAAGTAAACATTTTAACCTCAGAAATGAATGTGAGCGAACAATCAGTTTACAAGGGTTGTGGCACAATGGCTGATTTGCTAATGATTATCACCTCAACAAGAAGATCATGGGTTTGGTCCCCGTACTGTTTGGGTCTAAACTAAACTATAGAAGTTTGCACACTGATTCTGACAGATTACCAGAAAGCACTGATGGGGAATGGGTTAAATGCAAAAGACAAATAGTTTGTGCTCACTTAACATTACAACTTTCTTGGAACCCTATAGTTTAAAACTGAACTGGTGGAGGTCAGAAATAAAGGATAGAATTCAATGTTTAATTGCCTTCATCCAACTCCAAAAGAAGCAATTGTTGTCAGTTTAAGGAACTCTAAACCACAAAATTAATATGACAGGTTTGTGGAGCCAACCCCAAAGAAATAATGAGAAGGTCCAACATTTGTGTTTTGGATATTACTTACAAAAACTGTAAATCTCCAATAGGGTTGGGCCCCAGTCCTTCATATTCCTGAATGTGAATGCAACCTATGCATTCAAGTCACTGGTAAGTGGTATTTTTTTTTTCCACCTCTGACTTGAAAAAATGCCCTGGAACACAGTACCAACTGGTACTGGTACTATGAGATTAATCTGTTAATCTATTTTGTGATTTTAATGTAATTTTAGTCTGTTATGTAAAGTACTTTGAATTACCAAATCATGCTCTACAAATAAACTTGCCTTGCCATCAACTGTGACCTGTTACAACAATGATAATCCACAAATCGTGGTTTTGATTGGTTTACTGCCGCATAAACAATGCAAATGTTAGTTAAATCTGACAATATTCTGACATTTAAAATATTAAATGAATTTGTTTAATCGTAAAATTTCTTTAGTCTACAGCCAAAAATTGAGTTAATTCTGTTGGAGCGCTCTGAAGTTGGAACTCATAATGTTCAAATGGGAAATAACAGACTTCCCAGTTGCCTGTAACGCTGCATGAGGTTTTCAAAAGAAAGAAAATTATACAATTATTATTATACAACATCTGTTCTGCATCTCCAAAGTTGCCATTCTAAGAACCTTATGTTAACTGCATTGGTCGAAGGAAGCAACAACAAAACACTGGCAATGTCCAGATGCAAAGAAAGTTTAAATTGTATTTTCTATTGCAGAAGATGGAGTTTGGCTTTAGCATAAGCCATGTTACAGTCTGCATATAGGGCTGATATTTGCTGGTTTAGATCTCGCTCAAAACACAATCCCCTCTTACTAAATCTCTCACGAGGTTGGCATAACGGCGAGGCCATGAGAGACGGCATCAGCTGTGTGTCGCTGGCCCATGCACAAGTGCTGCTGATTGCCTGGCTCATTACCCCTCCTCCTCCTGGACCCCTGACGAGCACTGGCCTCCGCGGAGCTGCACTTGGCCTTTGTGCGAGTGGAGAGTGTGGCTGTGTGGCTGTGTGGCTCTCCTCACATCAGCTGATTCCCCTGGGGGCCGCAGTGACGCACACACCCAGAACCACCACGAGGGAAAGATAGTGCAGGGATTTACACTGAATCAGACACAACGCCATGAATCTTTGCTGGGAACTACAGTCAATAGGGTCAAGTGAACAGTGTTGTGCAGGTCAGGGTTGCACTTCTTACAATAATGGTCAGACGATAGCTATGAGGCGCTGCATGTTTAACAACTTCTCTGAGTCAATTGGAATACATGAATATATATATGTTCTGGTGAATATAAAGTTGCTGTTGGTATAATGTCTAGACTCTGGAGTGAAAATAATTATCAGAGAAGCACAGTCTAGTTTGTACATAAACAACCTCCAGTCAAGTGACCCTGTATGCAGCAGTTCATATCGCCTTTCATACGTTTTCAAATGTTCTTTATGAGAAACCTTGAAGGAATACAATTACTGTAGACGTTTTAATAATGGGACAGATTTATGCAGCACTTTCCGAGAAACTCAAGGCACGTCACATTTGATCATTGTTCAGTCCTTTTACATGTGGTAAATGTGACAGCCATGCAGTGCAACTAAATGACCTTCAGACTGTACCAAAATTTAAATCTTGATTTTGACACTAAGAAAAAGGCTTGATACTACCACAATGTAAAACAAACAAACAAAACACAATGTGCTCTTATACTAGTTGGATATAGATCAAGACTATTCTAAAACTATTCAGAGATGGTCGTTTCATTTTTCTTTTCTTTTCTGTATCTATGCTTGTCTGCGTAAAATCAGTCGTCTAGGTACCAAGGCAAAAGAAAATGTAATTATGTCAACTGGACAAAAGTTTGCTCTTTCACGCAGGTTGAGAGCTGCTCCAGTCTGGTGTGCATCTCCATCTCAAAGCCACTAACCACACCTTTGAGGACAGTGAAGCTCAGATCCCGCAAAGGAAAAGAGACTGCTTGAGAGAGAAGTCAAAGAGGCTATGTTTGTCAGGAAAGACAATCCATCTCTGAACAGAAGTCGAGGTCTAAGACTCAACCTGTCACCCATTTACACCTCAATCCCCACACCTAAACAAAGGATACAATAGGATCAGTTAAAGTTTGCTAGTAGGAGAAAGGTAATCCATTAGGGGCATGAACATATACAACACATATATCTAGCTAGCCCCTAACACCCCCTCCCCTGTCTACTCCCATGTTGTGTGTATATATGATGCGGGGGGTGCAGTCTAAGCAGAGTGTGTAGATATATATATAAAATGCAGACCAAATTTACATCTGAGCAAGAAAGACAACAAATCATGACAAGTGACTGTAACTGTGTATAAATTAAGATTCAATTGGAAAGAAAGTGCTTCAACAAAATGCCACACAGTTTCCTATGTTATAAAATGTATGAGGTTTCAGTTCCAAGTTTTAATATCGTGCTTTATTTGCGTGAACATCCATTTCACTTAACCACTCCAGACACTTGTAACTTATTACTGCTCATTACAATGGATGAAAAATCTCAGTAATATCACATTTCACCAGAGCCATTAGCTACATATTCAGTGCCAGTTACTGTGAGAGCATCAGGAATCACATAGACAACAGTTTAAACAGTGCATCCCCAAATCATCCACGTCTGGCAGCTCGGCAATTATTCATGTGGCTAATTGGGTCAGTCTTCTGCTTTTGCGCTGCAGGAGAGGCTGGTGCAAGATGGTCCGTCCCGACACAGTGACCCACCCTCCCACGGCCCGCACTGGTCAGACCTGGGCTGGAGTTGGGCCGGAGCTGGGCCGGAGCCAAGAGGATGAGTGACCCAGACTATTATTTGGACGTGTGATGGAAGTCCTGAGCATTGAGTACAGCTCTTCTGGGCTCGCTGCCATGTGTCTGATGCTGTGTCTGTGGGAGAATGAGCCATAAGGAAAGACATTTGGATAGTTACTTCACAGACTTGTGTGCTTGGACCAGTGATCAAAGAGAAACAAAAGATGCTAGCAGAAAGCAAACGTTGTTTTTACTAATTTCTAAAATATTCTTTATTTGTTTATTTTTAATGCAAGACTATATAAGAACTATACATATATGAAAACCGAATATTCACGTGTGTTTAAAAAGGCCCTATGATGCTAAAATAATCATTATGAGTATTTACCATTCGTATATATATATATATCGTCATCAAAAACATACCTTTTATTTCATTCATGCATGTTTGAGTTATCTTGCCAGTTTAGATTTGTTTACTAAATACAAATGGTGTTCCAGAATAATTCATAATATATGGACTTTATTTACTCAATCACCAAATTTTCCTTTCTTGATGTGACTAATGCCATTCATTTTCAATAGATAATTAATTGTCAAACTCAGTAATGATGTTTATGATTAAGTATAGCTCCTTCATCTTTCTCCAGAGTTCTGATCAATCATATTCTGCAGTTGCTGTGGACAAAATCCCTTCACAATATAGAGAAGGATAATCCTGCTTCTGGCTTTGCCTGACCAGAATCCACGGATCAAGATCTGGAAGCGTCTCCGGCTCGACTCTGCAGTCTGCTCCTGACAGGCTGCTCAGACACACTGCAGGAGACAAATGCTAAATGTCCTACGGGGACACTGAAAATCTGCCCCAGGTGCCTCACATCCAGGTTCTTTTAATGTTTTAAACTGTTTTTCAGGGAGCCAAACTTCACAACCCAAACACATTCCTAACACTTGTATTATTCACGTGATACATTTATGAGCATATTTCACAAGTTTCAGAGGCCAGAGCAGAGTTTTCCCTTCACGGTAATGCTAAGAACAATTAGCATGCTCACTTGGAGGACAAAAACGATTTATAATTCGATGCAGACAGCAACGGTCCTAATTTTCACCTGAGCTGCTTTTGGTGTAATGGGGCAAAACAACATTTTACCATTTTAAATAAATCAGTACTTTATTATTCATGTATCTTATCTTTAATGTTTTACTTGTTGGATGATGGATGGGTTTCATTTCCAGGTCAGAATTAAGCTTTTCTATGTAGAGTTTGCATGTTCTCCCAGCGTTTGGATGTCAAGGCACTCTGGTCTCCCTAGCAACTTAAAAGATGCACCGTAGGCTAATCCAGGTATTCCTAACCAAAACTAGCTCAAGACCTGTGGATGGATCCCTGGGTTGCACTGCGGTTGCCTAATGCTCCTGCAGGTTTCCCCAGAGGCTTAGTTTAAAAGATTGGTCAAATGCTGAGAACAAATTGTATTACAGGGAGAATAAATTGTACCTGACATTTGCGTTCACAATGATTTCATCTTCTGTCATTATTATCCTCATTGTTCTGTATAAGCCATTACTCAGGTATATTGTGTTCTTTATTCTCTTTCAGACGCAGGTTGGTGTCTACATCAGTCCCAGCTCCTCTAGTGCTGCTGACATTTCTCCATCTCCCCCCGGGCTCTCCACCCTCCGCTCTGTGCACCCTCTCATCCAAAAACGCTCCAATTCCTCCCCAGCAATATCTTCTCTCTGCTCGCCGCCAAAAAGGTCACGCGCTCCATTATTTCAAAGTGAACTTTTGACCTAACATTTACCGCAGGGCAAAAAAAGCTGTCGATAGTAAGAGACAGGTTTAGCACTGGTTTGTATAACGGGGAGATGGGAAACAGACAAGAGGATGAAGAACTCCAAAGTGGGTTTGATGGGAAATTGCTTGTGTTTCAGATAATTCTACTACAGTGGAAGCACATACAGAATACAACTGTACACAGAATAATTTGCGTAAAAACAGGTATAATACTGCTCTTCAGGCCTTTCAGCATCATTACTTTGATTATTATACCGTATTACAATGATCTCTTATGACGATCAGCAGCGTTTAGGTAAAATATACTTAAAGAGAACTATGTAACAGTTCTGGTGAAGGGTCCACCACCTGCCTGTTTCCATGTAGATGTTGTTGCTTTGTCTGGAATGTTCAACACTATGGCATTACATTTCCTTTATCTCCATGCGACGCCATTAGGTCTGATCTGTGGAAATGCGACTGCTGTGAATTCATGTTTTTTAAGGCATTTTTGAAAGCAATAATAACACCTGCAATTGAACGAATGCAAGATTGAAAAAAAAACACCTCCTAATAATAGAGACAAGGAAGTGACTGACCTCAACCAGAATAGTTAGAGTACATTTAAAATATATTCTTACATAATAATACACAAAGATTCAGAAATTAACATTCAGAATACAGTTTAGTTAGTGCTTAGTCTGTTAGTTTCTATTGTAAAACATCAGTGGTTTACTCATTTACTAAATAAAATACTGTCAGTTGAAGTCGGACAACACAATCCAAACTGTTTTTACCATTTATTAATTACTGTTTTTTCTTTTCCGTCCGCTATGTTTTTATTTCTGACCTCTGCTGAACCACACGTCTGTTGTTATTTGCACTTCCGATTGAGCGGTGATTCCATTCATTTCAATAGAAAACTAGCGAAAAGTCTCACTGCTAAAATATTATATTAAGTAGGTTGTTTCATGTAAAAGCTTTCTCTGTGTGATTGAAAACATTTGGTCTGTATATAACTTATTTCCACAGCCCTTTTCAAACTTATACAACCAGAGGGACGGTACAATTAATGGCATGGCCTGCGGCAACTTCCTGGAAATAGTGGATACATTTTGTGTCTATTGTAGTTCCTAATTAAGTTTCCAAAAATATAGTCAGAATAACTTGTGCAACAATATCTTGTTTCTCTGATAAGGGAGTTTAAAACCATGACGACAAGGCTCGGCTCTTATTTTGAGATTACAAGGGGAAAGTGCCCATCATTGATCCGAACCTCCAGACGGCTGTAGTCTGTAAACTGTTGTGGCGCGCTGCAGGTTCTTTCCATGCTAATAATAACTGCTCCCCCTGTATATTATGGACCCTGTGCATGTAGCATAGAGCTAACCCCCGAGGCTGTAATAGCACTGACTGGAGAGGCGTTTGACTGTGATTCACTCTGCCAGTCAGCTCCGAGCCTGCTCCCGCTGCAGCCTCCATAGCTTCTCATTAGAGCCGTGCACAAGCCAGTGATGAGATGCAAAGCGAGTTTTTCCCCCAACCATTTAAGTTGTTTTATAAGGCCAGGAGATAACAACAAGGCTTTGGTTATCAATGCTGTTTCAGGCCCGTTACAACTGATTAAAAGACGAGCAGAAGTTTACCAACAAATTAAGTTGTAACTTTGAACTACCGTGTACTAAGGCCAGTTTTTGGAAAGTAATAAACTACAAAAGCAAAAGTAACAGTTTAGGTATCTGTACTTGGACATATTACAGTGGACAGGGGCGTAGCACCAAATTCTGACCCCAGGTACAAACCTTCTCAGTGGGCCCCTAATACATAATTTTGTATATGATTTATTTATCCCTGCAAATGTGTTTTTATTATTTTTTCATTCACTATTACTAGAATATGGTTTCTACATACACCAAACAATAACTTGCTAATTTATAGACATCCTCTGTTGCTACCGGCTTCACAAACATCTAGAAACGTATTATTTTTATGAGAAAACACGCTAACTGCAAATTATAGTCATTTGTTTTATTTCTAAACAACTTGGCTAATATGTGAACAAGGATTTTCCTTCTATTGAAGGGCTTATGGGGCCCTCAGATCTCATGCATAATTGTATTTAGGACTTAAAGGACTTTACTCAACCTTAATGCACTTTATGACAGTGACAGTGGATACTTTTTACTTTTCACTGCATTTGAGAACAAGTTTTTGAATTCCTACTCCACTAGAGAAAGTAAACTAAAAGTGAACTGAAGTTTTTTGTTTTTTTTTCATATGGTTTGCCAGGTTATTTTTAGCCCATTCATGGTGACATCTTGTCTAAAAGTTTTGAGTTCAAATGCTGGCTTTGAAAAACAAAAATCTATACATAAAACTCTCTAGAAAATGTTAGAAGTTGATTTGAATTGGAACTGTTGATCGAAACTAAGCACAATACTTTATCAAGCTCACCACATACGCTTCATCAGTTCTGAAGTATATACTTTTACTTAAATATAATATTATAACTTAAATATAATAAGTACATTTTTAAACAGGTACTTCAAAAGGTATACCTAACTAGATAGTTGTATGTGTTATTTATACTTTCACTTGAGTATTTTTTTGCTTCTGTGTCTGTACTTTTTCTTAAGTAACAAAATTGAGTGCTTCTTCTTTAACCGAGCAAGACCAAGGCCAAACTGATCATTTCAACAAATGTGACACGACATAGTGATTCTGACATGGACTAAACCTCAGACTACGTGCAAACGGAGATTAAAATTTGGACTAAACCTGGATTAGAGCAGGACTAAATCAGGACTAGACAAAACCAAGTCCACATCAAGACTACACTGAACTCAAACCAGGACCAAACCAGACACGAGGCATTATGTCACCAGCAATCTCATCTACGTTGGGCCTAACTCTCATTTACAGCTTAATTTAAGGTCTATTGGTTTAGCTTGGGTTACAGTGGGGGCTTTGGCCAATTAATGACAAGTAGTGTTAACTGAAAACCCAGAAATACTTGTTGTTTAGCAAAGAAGAACTATACAACATGTCTTATTAGTTGTTTAAAAGTCAAGGCAAAAAGATAGAAGCAGCTTTTATAAGCAACCTTGACTTTTTTGCTATGTCCAATTCCTGTTAATACTTGCAGAATTAAACTAATAGGAAACAGAAGGAAGTGGTGCAGTGAGAGGAACTCATCACTTCTAAATACATTGAGATACTTCTTTAATTGCTTCCTGAATCAATCCCCAGCCTGTGGTCAGTCCATCTCGCTGATTCAAGCCTGAGTATCGACTCCCGCTGCACAAAACCAATCCACATTTTCACCAAAGAGACAGAATATAAAATGTCTTCTATAACCAGATCTCCACATGTCTTTTTTTGATTTCCCCTCATAATTCAATACTTGTACTTGTCAGATGTTGGTGCAAACTCCAGAGCGATAACAGCCGAACGTAACGAGACTATTGCTCGGCTTCCTAACGACCTCCATCATCTCATTTTAGACAACCCCGACAAACAACGCACTCTGCAGACACCGTTTTCTGCTATTGATTTATGGGCTGTCAGACATAATGCTACTTCTGTTTTTACATGGAGTCAGCGCCAGTGAAATCAAGATATTGTCAGACTTATGAGTAGGTTCAAGCCTGTGCGTTTTGAATAGTAAAATGTACAGTAATATATTGGGTGTCAAGGAAAATAAGTTCAAGTCTTTTGAATTCAATAGGTTCAAAGGTCAAGACAGTTGGAGAGTAAGTAGAAACAAGGTTAAAAAACATGTTTTCTCTGTAATGTCTCAAATGTGGTGATATACTGTGCTTGTTGTCTGTTGGGTTCAATGTTTAATGTCTTGCAATGTCAAGTTTTGTGTCCGTTGCTGTCAGATTGAAAGTTTAATTTCTTTAACTGCCCTAGGACAAAGGATGAAATTTACCTATTGCTGGCATATTTATGTTGAAGCTGCAGCTGACTCAATGATTAATCTACACCGTCTTAATTCAAATATAGAAATAAAAGGCATGTTATGAAGTCATATTTTTCTGTACATAAGTGTTTGTCTTTCTTCCAGTCAATTTGTTTAATCATAATTGACCAAAAGTTAAAGCATTTTCTTTGTTGGTTTAAGACAAAATTGTAAAATCTCAGAACTTTGCCTTGTCTTAAGTCATTTTAAATGTATCGCAGATGGTGAAAATGTATTTAAATTAAAGAGACACTTAGTAACTCTTTGGGTCTGACCAGCTTGTCTGTATAAAGATGTTATGGTTTTTGCAATATTTTCTACATAATAGCATTAATTAGCAACTTGCTTTTATTAAATGTCAGGTGTTTTTATTGCTTAAAAATACCTTAAAGTAATGCATTCACGTTTTAAGTATAGGGTCGTCTCCCCAGTGATCAGTATTTCAAATAATTGAGTCCACTTTGGTTGTATAAATAAATGAGAAAGAATTAAAACAATGCTTGCGTTCATGTTGTAGAATTATCAAATGTCAGACGAAGGGCAAGCAGAGCCAATAACAAAAGAAATAAAATGACTTCATCTTTTATTCCATGCCGCCCACGCTTCCATTTACCACTAGTAATACAAAACCACTGTTCAGATTATAATTACACGATGTCCTCCATTAAAACAGGGTTAAAAACAACATGATGTCCAAATGTTATTTCTCCCCGATCCATATTTTTTCTTAAGCTTATTTTTGAAAGCCAAGAACACGGATTCAAAAACTCATTAATGGCCATCCAAACCACTCCACTCTCCACTTAAGACCTCTCTGTACAATAGACACGGTTATATAACAATTATCCTAACAAAATACCTCAAATTATTCTGACATTTTACTTGTGTAACACCCTATTTTATTCATAATAGCTGCATTAACCAAAAGAGCATATTCTTTCTCTGCACCTGTCCACACTTAAATCTACTTGACCTTTAAATTTCTTTTACATGTTTTTCTTTTAGATTTTTAGATAGTATTAACATTTCTCTTAGGACATATGCAACTTTTTTTAAACATTTCTTGTTGTATTAAGATGCATATATTCGTAGCCAGCTCTATGTCCAACTGCCCCACGACTGTCAAAACATCATTTTCTATCATTTGACGCTCAGCCAGTTTCTTAGCCCACTCTTTGTCACTAAGTGGAGGACGCCGTGTGCATTAAGTCGATATTGAAGTGTAATTTTCACCACTTAGTCGCTGATAATTATGGGTTAGAAACTAGGGGGATGTGTGCGATTACTGAGAAGACTTTTGAGACAGCTGGATGTCTCAGAGTAAATAACATGTAAAAATCTGGACATTAAAATACCTTTATGGATACATTGATTGCAGCAATGTTTTCTTCAGCCCAAAGGAAAGCCTGAGGACTGTTGTTTTGGTCGTGACCTGGATGTGAACTTGTGTTGTTGTGGTTGTGGTGTCGTAAAGCAACAAGCCACTTAGTCCAGACTGAGAGACGTGCAAAATACTAAGCTTTTTGTGTGCATTCTCTTCCAGAAGTGGAAGGTATCTCCAATCAACAATATCCAAGGATTATAGGTGAGAAAAGATGAGACTGTGATTGTTTTAACTGTATATCTGCTCAACCTCATGCCCAAAGATGTTGATAATAATAAAAATGTATTGTTATTTATATAGAGCTTGCGATTGAACGTAATAAAACCGAATAAAAACGAAGACTGAGTCTTGCTCGAATCAAACTCAAACAGAACTGTCCAGTCAGGCTTGTTTATTTCAGTGACTCATATAAACAAATGAGCTCATTTGTCACCTAGAATCAAAATCAAACTTCTCTTGCTTCAGATTAATAACATTTTGTGTTTCTTGTTGATTCTGCTGAAACCCACAATGTTTTTCAGCCTTTTGTAATATTTTTTCTTTTTTCCTTGTAAGAGCAGCAATGTTTGTTTTGATATGGACAAACCGTGTGCGCCCCTGATTGGCTAATCTACCTGTCAATCACGTTAATCTGGGAGAGGAAACCAGAGACCAGACTGACATCGATCTATAGAAGAAAATACAGAGATGATTTTCTGGACTTTCCATACAAGTGCATAATGTTCATAAAGATGTATTTGTCAAAACAATATAAAACCAAAAGAGCAGCGGAACAACTCAAAGTTGTCTGTAGTATATACATTTATCCATGTTGCTTCCGAATCCAAGTCAATGAACATTAAGTTTACTATTCAATGAACACTATGTTTATTTTAGTTTAGGGATGTCAAATTCGATTTGAGGGGGGGTGAATTTAGAAAATTAGAGCTGGTCGGGGGCCGCAACAGAGACAGACTTGAAACGCACTAAATACTTTTTTCTTACCCACAGAATCGGAGATTTTAGTTGCCAGAAGTTTTACATTTACAAGGTATATTTGGTATATTTTAGAATTTAGAAATGATAATACCTTAATAATAAATCATGTTGATATTGATTAAGTCATGTAATATTAGGCCCAATAATTACTGATGCAGTGATCTGCACAAGCCTGGGATTTCAAGGGAGTCCTCTGTCTCTTTATCTGAAACTGTTGTTTAACTCTGGCTCTTATGTCGGTGAATTATCAAACCTTCAGCTGCAGGAGTCATGAGGTCAAGTATCTACAGCTTTAGGACGAGTGCCGTTTGTTGACTGTGAGCAAAGTAGTGCTCCTGTGCTCACATCCCGCGTGTTCTGTCCATTTATTTGTTGAGGAAAGTTGAAAAGTCCGTGGATTCACTCACACTGCGGGGGAGTGGCCATGTAGGCCCTATTGCTGCAGTGCATCATGGTAGTTGTAATTTTGATGGGTTCAATGCATTTTATTGGCGGGCCGTTTATAAAACAAATTAAAAATCATCTCAGGGGCCCCCAGAAATCGCCTTGAGGGCCTCATTTGGTCCGCGGGCTGTGTTTGATGCAACATTAGGATATCTGAGGACAGGGCCTGATAGAAACATGGCTGGCAATCTGTGCCAGCGGTTACTTACTGCCACCACTCACTAATAAACTACATTCCTTGTGAGTGAGTGTGGTGTGGTGCTCAAAACAGGTCTGAGATCCAACAGACGACCCTCTGGCTAAAAGGCAACCAGTCTCAACCACCTGAGCCACTGTTACCCTGAATAATCTCTTTGCCTTCTACCACTCCACTCACCGCCAATGCCAGTCACATTTCTTTTCTGTCTGCCTATCACACTCCCTTATGATCACTTTGTTTTAAATAATGAACAAACTACTGCACCATCCATTCAAGCCAATTTAGCCTTAATGCTATTTCCCTTCCCCGCGTGAGCCTGGAGCAGCGTGTCCTCGTTGCCTCTGTCCTCTGCTCAGATCAATGGCCCACACATCACTCTCTTCCCCAAAGGCTCCCCTCATCTCACGTCCATTCCCCCGCGCTGCCTTTCCAACATTGTTCCTGATTGCTTTGGCAGATGCCATTATCCCGGCCTTATATCTCCACAATCACATTAGCCGTTAGCGCAGCTGGGTACTTACTGAAGCGGGTCGGGTTAAGCATTGCACTCACGGGGACAAGAAGGACTTCAGGGAGAGACCCACCTGGAGATCAAGTCTCTTCAACACTGTCCTGGCATTACCCATGATCCCTGAGCACAGCTAATGCTAGAGGCCGGGAAATAAGGATTTACCACTTTATAGTAACTACATCTTAATTGGCCTGAACAAATCATGAACAAAGATTTCACAATGAATAAATAATTAAGCATGTTTCAACAAGGGCTGCGACTAATGATTATTTTGGTAATCGATTAGTCTAACGATTATTCCTTTGATTAATGGATTAGTTGTTTGGAATGCGAAAGACCCTTGAATGTGAAAACTTTACTAAATTTTACCCAGACAAAGCTGAAGTGTAGGTGTTTGACGACATCCTGGTGGAGAATATTTATAGATGAACAAGGATTTGAGTCAAAAACACACAATTTACAATTTTCTTGTGCATTTTTTGTGTCATTCCTGCTCTGTCTGAGTAATAAAACCTCTTCTTTCAGCACATACAATGTTTTGGAGTCTGTGTCCGGCCCAATTTAACGAATACTTGATCATTTAATTAGTTGACAGTCATTTCTATAATCAATTAGTTGCAATTAATCTACTTAATTAAGGTTAGGGTTGGGGTTGGGGTTTGAAATTAAGGTTAGAGTATTAGTTATTATAGTTGTGCTGTTTCACACTAAAACAATTGGTTGTTACCGAGGATATTATAGTGTAGATTTTCTAAACTTTGTTGGTAAAAAATGCAACTTGTGGACAACTTTTGTGCCAATCCAAAAGCAAGTCAAAGAGGCTACAGTTTGGAGGTACAAAAAGGTTATTAGAGAGGAACTTATATGGATGCATTGTGTGGAAATGAGGATTGATTGCAAGGTTTGTGGTTTAAATTGCACACAAGCAGTTTGAGTGTTTTTTGCAGACATGGGCAAGGCACTGAAGATCTTACTCCATTGTTTACATTCTTCTGCTTGCAATAACAATAAAAATGTACTTCTATATTTTCGTGCAGAATATAATGCCTTTACTGTCTGTGAGCCATCTGTTTTAGGGATGCCAGGATCTTGGATTAACTTGCATTGCACTGATGATAGAAATCCAAACACCCAGAAGGCATGATGGCAAAGTGGTTGGCGTGCTCATCTCAAAGCAAGGAGGCCCTGCGTGAGACTCCCGGGCAACATGGGCCCTTTCTGTGCGGAGTTTAAATGGTCACCCTGTCTTTATGTGTCTTTTTTACCCTCTATTCACCTTATTCCAGAAGTTGCTTTGGGCACCGCCATCTTTTTCCTGTTGTATTAGTTCACACGGGGCAAACAGTTCTACAAGTTCTACGTGGACTAAAGCTGTTTTCAGGCCGCCCAGGAAATTGCTGCTTTGTTAACTTGTAGTTGCACATGTACATTAAACATTTTAGACAAAGCAATGTACTTTATAATATGTTTTAGCGACAAGACTTTTCCCTCGTTCGGTGTTTGTGTGAATGGGGTTCTCGTCAAACCAGAAGTGCGTTTACTACAAGAGTGCGGATCTGTGGCACAGAGACGTGGGTGGGGCAGAATAAGGTCAATAACACTAAAACATGTACATAGAAAAAAAGATAAAATTAATCTGGGTAAAGTGGGACTTCCCTGTTTAAACTACGGAGAATAACTAATAAATCAAAAAACATGTTAACACTATATTTTTTTATACATATGAGCAAATCAGGTCAATGTTTTCTGAGTTGTACTCAACATTTTCTCGCCTCGCTCCATGCTCCTCCTCTTTAACCTTCTGAATCCTTCCCTTGATGCATGCTCTGTAATTTCTCCTGCCTCCAACCTTGATCTATCTGTGGCCCCGGGCTCTCCGTCTTCTACTCTTAACTTTGAACTCTCCTCATTCATCCTCTGCTAAGACTATGAGGCTGTGGAGATGCTGCTGCGAGGGCACCCATGGGACCTTACCTAAGAGAAAATATGATGGGTGATCCACAGAGGAAGATATTTTATCCTGTTGGGATTGCGCTTCTGAGTTGAGACATAATATTTTAGCAGATGAAACATTACGATCATGTCAAAGAAGTAGCTGGTTGAAGATGGTACCACTCGATAGCCAATAGCTCAATGAACTCTCAGGAAAACATGGTGCACTGTAAGCCTCAAACATTCACGTGAAGGGGCTGACCATGAAGCAAGGACAACACTTAAAGAAGTGAAAGCATACCATGTTGTATGGTCTTCAGATGAGTTACCTTACTCTGTGGTATTTTCTGATTACCATTGGTAGTATTTGAAAAGCTACCTGTGGTAATGTGTGCATATAAAAGTGGAATATTTACTTATGTGTGATTCTGCTCATGTAAATGAACATGCATTATGTACTGGCCTTCTGGTACAGGCTTAATATTTGTTAAGGTTACATTCCCTTCTGTGCCAAGTTATGTTTGTCTTGCATATGCAGCTTGAAATAAATAAATAAAAAATAACAAAATAAAAGTAAATACTGAACGTGCATGTTTTTTATACTCTAATTGTAATTTTAACTTTGTTTGGTGGAATAAAATGTGTTGTAAATATAATATACAGTTTTACACCAATCAAGTGTTGGTTTGTGGAAAAACTTGAAAGATTACCTAAAACATGTTGATGACAGCACACTAGACCTCAAACGTTTGGTACAACAAAGCATAAGAAGAATTTCTTCCGACTCTTTTTAATTCAACAAAATAAAGATGTATGCTTATAGTTTTATTTGTCAAGTAATTTTGTGTCATTAGAGGTGTTTAAAACACAGTTTCTAGGTGACGGTTGTTGAATTTCCCATTGTGATGTCGGGAGGAAAAATTATAAACCTAACCAAATGTCAAACTGGTATGAAATTTGTAACATTTTTAACAAAATCTTAAATATAATTACCTTAACTGTGTTTTGGTCAAACGAATTGTCCTGTTAAGTTGAATGCCAGTATTTTTGACGCAAAGGTGTATCTGTGTGATAATGTTAGTTTTGTCAAAAGTTTAGAAAAGTAATCCTCATAATTTCTCTAGATTTGGCACAAACACAAAGATCTACTTTTTGCACTGATTAAGAAATCAATACTTGTTACTTGTATTAATAGATTTCTCACATTTTCACCTCAAATTTCAGCTCAGTGTTTGTCCCTGAGTTCAAAACCCCGCATTTCTACAATTTATCTCAATGCTTATTTTAAATTCAAACTATGACATTTCCAGAGATTAGGCGGTTAATCAAATAAATTGTTGTTTACTGACAACGCCACTGGACATTAAACTCAATCAAGACGGCTTTATTTAATCCACTCATATTAAACCCAAGGCAATACTGTACTGAGGAGAAATGTGAGGGCTGTTAAATTAACATAATTAAGTGATGTAGGCTGGACCACATAAGAGCATGTACTGTTTACACAAATGCAGATTTAAAGGAAGTGAAGGCCAGCAAACAAGCAATCACATGTCTCATACACACAGCTTTCATCTCGCAATAATCACAGCAATTATAATTATTACTGGCCGAAATCAAAGTACCATAAAGTGAACTTGTTTTGTTCCAAATTTTTAATCAAATAAACACTTCACAAAATGCATTTTTGAATAGAGAAATTACCATTAGCTGAAAGCGTACGCGTACTTTTAAAGCACATTATGTTACTTTTCTGGGAGATGGTCTGCCACCTTCAAGTGCCTATGCATGGAATATCTTTGCTTAGAATGTTCCTCAGTATGGCTTTACCTTATCTATCTTGCATTTATTCAATTACAGGTGTTTTGATTGCTCCTAACCAGTCATGGAAGAAGTTGCTTAAGTTAAAAGGTCAGATACTAATTGCTCAAGTAGCACTTACAAAAATCTAGTGCCTGTTTAAAAGTGTATTTTAAATCAGAACTAAGTCGCTTCAGTGAAAGAGCTCTCTTGTGAAAATACACTGCCAGTAAAAAGTAAAAAGACATCAAAAGCCCCCCCCCCCCCCTCCTTTTTATTGAAATAAGGAAGTACAATCACATACAAAAACATTTCATGTCGCCAAATATAAAAAAGAGAACTATGTTTTCTCCGGAGAGTTATCGGTGTCAGTAAATTTATTGACAGCAGGGGGAGACGACGGGGCTTCAAACGCCCCGAAAATACATTTACAACCACCACACGGACTTATAAAGTTTAATAAGGTAATGTCGTTATGAACGGCTAAAAATAAACCACCAAACCAAAAGAAGAGTACTTTCTACTTTTCTGTCCAGTTAAAAATGCAGTGGCGTAGAATAAAAAATAAAAAGCCCACTGTAAAGTAAAGTGCAGAAATGTTTACTGAAGCACAGTACTCCATTTTTTTTCACTACTGCTCCTGACATCCCTTGAAAACATGCATTCTTATTCTCTCCTTGTCTGATTTGTAACTGGTAACTGGTGGCGTCACTTGTCTTCATGGAGAGAGAGGAGTTACATGCCATACTGGGGAACATCTCAGGCAAAGCTATAACACCTCCATAGAGACCAGCAGGTAAGTCCACCACAAAAGTTAGAGTGCACCTTTGGTAAGAAGCAGTGCATCTCTCCAATCCAGGAGACAGTCTGTACTATTACATATAGACTTCCAGGATAATGAAATTGCGCTGAAGGAAAATGCATGCGTTTTCTACAGTAATATTGCTTACTGTCAGAACGGAGCGAGAGTTAGGAAATCAATATCAAGTCAACAAGGATATATGAAAGTGTTGCGGCTGATTGATGATAACAAATTATGTGAATAATCAATACGCCCATCGCTACTGTTCATGAATTAATCACAGAGAAGCCCAGAGTCAAGGTAACAAGCCCTGGTTACTGTTTACACTGGATTGTAGCTGCTGTTTAAAGCACAGCGGCACAGTGAGGAGGCACAAAGCATGCATACGGTGAACTCACTGCAAAACAACAAATGTCTTTAATAACTTATGACTTCAGGATCCTCGGTTTATGTTTAAAACAACACTCGCAAATGCAGAAGATGGTCATAAATATGCAACGCTGCCTCTGCTGGTTGTCGTCGGAAACATATTAAATGTCAGTCTTTATATTTTCAGTGGGCTTTCATTGGCGGAGCATGGAGAGCGGCGCACAATGGGAAGCATCAGTTTATGAGGAATATGGAGGAGATATGAGGAAGCTGTGTGGAGTGGCAGAGGCTGTAAGGTGACAAAACATCCCATATAAGCTATACATTTGCATTTTCATTTGAATGGTAAGTCACACGAGATATGGAACGTTTGCAGTTCCCAAGTGCCCACGAAGAAGAGGGTTGGGCCAGGAATCATATCTGGTTTGAAATATATATGTCAAGATATTCAGAAATCAAAAGGAAAAATGAAGGCAAAGAATATTGGTGTGTGTTAGGTTTTGCCAGTGAGTAGTTTGCCCACATACGTCATGACTGAAGGGAAATCTGTCCAGTCACTTTGCATTTATTTTTTTCAACAATAAACACATACATAATACAAATCCTCTGCATGCTACAGTGAAAAGTCACTATGAAAAGGTGGAGCTATCTGTTCTTTTTAAATTGTATTTATTAAATCATCATCATCAGTTAATATACACTAAAACCATTGCACACTCAACATTATTAATACAACATTTTTGTAAATGGGACACCCCTGAAGCTGTCTTCAGTTTATACGTGGGTATCAGTTCTGCAGTTTCGAACAGGAAGTCAATTGAACCGTTTCAATTATTAAGCCGTTTTAAATCAATACTGCAGTTTACAACATGTTAAATGTATTTAAAATGTATTTATTGACATTAAACCAGAAAGTACGACATCTCTACATTCTGAATTTTAACATTTAGCTTTTCTCCTGTAAAAGCTCAAACCACAACTAAAATGTGAAAAAGCTGCTAAAGTCTAACAACACATATAAATGTCCCCAACTCCTCTAAATATTTAGTTTTTATCTGACATCTAAAAAAAGAAAATCAAGTCAACAGTTGCAGAAAACCAGGTAAACAACTGGAACACTGCAGCTACGCTCACATTTATCACTGATACAGACTTTGCGATCGAACACAGTTGAACTTATTGCTTTTTTGTCTTTAAATTAGATGTTTATGAGTGTTGAAGAAAATAATTTTATGTCAGTTGAAGTGTCCTAAATCTCCAATCGACGTTGGCAAACAAGCTCGCTAAGTTCTGGACAGTCACAGCTACAGTGAGAAACTATAGTTTCCAATGTACCGTGAGTTAATTTGAGAAAAGCAACAGCTTTGAGGCCAAAATAAGCAAAGAAACAAAGTTGTTCTGCTCATTATTCTGCCACTCAGTCGGAATGTTGAGGAGCATTTTTCGAATAAAAGAATGTCTGTGCATAACTTCTAGTATCTCTGAGATTTTCTTTTTCAGGAGAGTCCTTGCTACCGAGGAAAGAATCTCGTTGTGCATGTTTTTCTTTTTTTTTTTTCTAGTAGAGAAACCAAAACACAATGTGCAAGCTCAAAGAGAACATGCAAACTCCACACTGAATGGTCCTAATACTTTTGCATCTCCTCCAGTTCAAAAAGCGGTGTTTTTTACATTATTTTACAGTCAGTTTCATTGGCCCTGCATGGAGCACCACTCACTGATGGGTTTATGGAGATGGAGGAATATGTCAGATATATGGATGCATGTGTGGAGTGGTGCCAGCCCCCTGAGTGTGAGGTGACAAAAGCTTGACAAATGTGAGCCGGAGACTGATCCACGCTGACGATAGAGCTGCCGGGACAGAGTTAGAGGGGGGTGGAGAAAAGTGATGCCGTTTGCGTTTTCATATCCCGCCTTTTTCACTCCGGTCGCCACGGTAACATGCCTTCGGGGCGCTCCAGAGAGGCATCATCTCCCTCAAAAACAACAGAGCAAGGAGAGAGAGGAAAGAGAGCGACAGAGAGACAAGCAAAGAAAGAGAAAGGGAGTGAGTGAGAGAAAGAGGGAGCGGAGAGAGGGATAGAGGGTCCCTCAGTCAAAGAAATATGGCCGTGACCTACCGGGGCCACAGCTAACAGTGTAATGAAGAATCATTCATCAGAGAGGGCCACCAGATTAATGTCAAGCGCTCGAGTAAAGTTTCATCGACAGCACTGCATGCTGCGTTTATGGTCTCAACACCGGCCATATCCTCCAAAAGGGACGTTTATATGAAGTGTGAGACTGCAGAAGTTAATAAAACCACGGCGTATAATCACTCAACTTCACTAACTTTTCTCTGTTCTAATGATGTAAGTTATACATTAGTTTCAGTGTCATCAAGAGACAGAACTTAAATGACCTTATTTGCTTTTCCTGGTGTCGGTGGGGGCCCAAGGCAAAATTAAGAACAGGCCCTTCCTCATCAAGTGTGATTTTCTGTGACCTTTTTGTCGTGTCTTTTGGATTGTTCTTGAAGGAAGCTTTTTTTTAATGTGGCGGCTAGACAGGTTCATAAATTTTGGTTGGTAAGTGAACTACTGGAAAAGTGCAACAGCTCTAAAGACCATTTCCCGTATGTTGAGGCATTTAACACATGTTCCAGCTAATTTAAATACAGTACATGATATTCATTTGTGACTACTTTGTTGGTCTTTTTCTTGTTAAAAGTACACTGCGCTACTTTATTGTGAGATTGAGAGAATTGTTTCTAGGATGATCGGGAGGGGCAACTTATTGGGGGCCCCTTCAGGCTGGGGGCCCAAATCAATTGTGGCCTGTTGCCTAAAGGTAAGTCCCCCTGGGTTTTCCATATGAACACTGAACACACTTTACATCCATATAAACAATGAAAACAGGCTTAGCTTTTTTCTCCTGGACACAAACTAAATAAATTCAAAGACAGGCCTGTGATTTGAACCTCCTGTCAACCTCCTGGTCAGTCCTCCTTTG